>JAWWEW010000001.1:48666064-48677118 GCA_035583185.1 Anabacerthia variegaticeps | reverse complement strand
AGGGGCTGAGGGGAAGGGCTGAGGGACGGGCTGAGCCCGAGGGGCTGAGGGGAAGGGCTGAGGGACGGGCTGAGGGAAGGGCGGCCCGGAGGGACAGGCGGCCCCGCGGGGCACGGCATCCCACGGAGCGCCGGGGACCAGAGCAGGGCGGCAGGCAAAGGGCGGCGAAAGAAGTCGCTGGGCTGCGGGGAAAGGGCAGAGGAAAGCGGCAGGAGCCGCTCGTCGGGCCCCTTCGGGTTTGCTTCAGCGAGGGCGAGAGTCTGAAGGGCGCCCTTGCGGGAAAACACGAAAAAGCGATGTGTTTTCCTCTCACCGCTACTATGCTTTCCACATAAAATCGCAGGAGATGCTGAGTGGGAAGGGACCCACCAGGTCCATGGAGGCCAGCTCCTGGCCCCGTGCAGGACACGCCAGGAGTGACACCATGTGCCTGGGAGCGTCGTCCAAAAGCCTCTCCGACTCTGGCAGGCTTGGTGCTGTGACCGCCCCCCAGCCACCCTCCGGCGGAAAACTTCCTCCTGATACATCAGGAGAGCATGGAAGTGTTCAGAGGATGAGGATGAGGATGATTTAAAAACGGCAAATCACGCTCAACAGATCTGCTGAAACACACCCATGGGCTTTGCCTACTGTGAGAAACGCGTTTCAATAGAATGTTGGCCGAGACATTGTAACTAGTGCTTTAAATATTTTACAAAGTTCCCCCAGGCTTTCTGAACTCGCTAATACATTGTAACCAGTGCGTATTATCTTCATTCAAGTTTTAAACTACATCACATACCCTCGTTTTCCAATACGGGCTACGTCGGTCCTACCATAACTATTACCTAAAAATCACTTGTCAGGCCCCAAAACTCCCCTTGTCTACATTTTTTTGCAATAAATTATGATTGGTCCACTCCTCCTGAAGGAAAAGTACTCCTGCACAGACAAAAAAGAGAGGAAGACTTTGTTTGATAATTTTGTATTACTTATTACTGGGAAGGTTCTTGGACTTGGAGTCAAGGATATAAGTTTTTAATGCAGGCTGATCAATTTATCCCCAATTCCCCCATTGTCATCTGTGTGGGCTCACCGAGGTATAAAAACCCTAGATTGGGGTACACATCCTTTTCCTACGGAGCACTTTCACATGTGTGAGGGATACTCGCAAAGCAGCGGAAAAGTTAAATATTCACACAGTTATTGAAATTGCAAAAGCAAGGGTACGACTGTGAAAGTAACCAGTGTACTGACATGCTCCCTACGCAAGCAGTTTTGCTCCCTTTTCCTGACGGAGCAGGTCACAGCAGCGGCACTTCCAGCGCCCGTCAGGACATCCCGCAGAGCAGGACAGGGTGCTGTGTGACGGGGCCTCCCCCAGGCACGCTCTGCCCTTCATTTCCCGCCGGCACCGACACCCTTCACAGTTTCGGAAAGGCGTTTTGGAGGCTGGTCTTCACTTTTTCCCTCCCCGCCTCGGGTTCGCAGTAGCGTGCGCGGTCCTCCGGAGGGAGCCCGTCCGCCACCGCTGCTCCCTCATCCTCGAGAACCGATTCGGAGAAGTATTAGGAACCAATGCCCTGCCTGCGGGAGGGAGGAACAAGCACCCACACCCTTCTCGGCGCAGTCCTACCAGAAGAGAGCTGCGCTGTGCAACCTGTGCCAGCGCTCACTGGGTCCCGGGGCAGGCTCAGCCTCCCCCACGAGAAACCTTGTGTCTCACATAGCACTGGTGCCTGTAAACAGCCTCGCTTTTACCGGATTGCCACCTCCTGAAAGTGCGGGCAAGTGTGTGTTACTTACAGAAACTGTACACTTGAGAAAGATCAAAAATATTTGCACTAAATAAATATTTTGCTTGCAATATGACATACAGAGAAAGTTATTTAAGGTTGGAGAAGACCTTTAAGGCCCTTGAGTCCAACCATTAATCCAACATTGCCAAGTCCACCATTAAACCGTGTCCCCAAGTGCCACATCTACACATCTTCTAAATACCTCCAGTGAGAGTGACTCCAATACTTCCCTGGGCAACCTGTTCCAATGCCTGACCACCCTTTCAGTGACGAAAATTTTCCTAATATCCAGCCTAAACCTCCCCTGGCTCAACTTGAGGCCATTTCCTCTTGCCCTGTCATTTGTTACTAGAAAGAAGAGAATGACCCCCACCTGCCTACACTCTTCTTTCAGGCTGTTGTAGAGGGTGATAAGGTCTCTCTTGAGGCTCCTTTTCTCCAGGCCAAACATCTTCAGCTCCCTCAGACACTCCTTGTAAGACTTGTGCTCCAGACTCTGTGTGCTGAAGATACTCTTCTCATCTCAGTGTTCAAGTGACAATGATGAACATAATCAAAGAACATCCTACACAGCAGTATTCTTCTCACAGCTTTCTGTCTGGGAAAACATAGTGGGAAAGTAGAAGACTGCAGTGACAAGGGCCTTTTAGTCTTTACTTTATCAGATTGACAATCTCTCCCTTTGGATCATTTCAGTTATATTTCTCAATTCATTATTTAAATTTGTTGTGTCCTTGCAGACCACAACTGCACGCTGTACTTAAGGTAGGAGTACACTGAGATTTCCCACAGAGAAGTGAATGCCTTCTGTCTTGCTCTCAGTACTACTCCTCATGATGCCTTACATCTCTGTTGTTTACTGGGATTTTATTTGGTTGCTGCTGCAGCTTGAGTCAAAGATTTCAGAAAGCTGACAACAATGACTTCAAGATTTCATGAATTTAGACTTCCAGGTTTAATGGGTAATTCTATGCTTTACCTTATACTGATATACTTCTCAAAGCCTATCTTTTTACTCATTCACTTTTGTGAGGTCTTCTGGAGCTTTTCCCACTGGCAGAGCATTTGATTACCTGAAAGAGTTTAACATCATGCAAGTATCATTTCAAGTGCACTCCCTGTTCTGGGTCATCGTTGAAGATTGTGGCATAAAACAACATCAGTAAACCCAAACACTTCTGAAAGAGAGAAGTGCTAGAAAGTAACAATTAAACTGTATTCTCTGCTTCCATCCTTGGACCAGATGTCCAGTTCAGTATAGGACATTTACTCCGATTCCATGGTAACTTTGTTTGACAGCTTTTAGTGAGAAACCTGTATCAATGCTCTTTGAAAATACAAGTATGTTTCCTGTTCTGTCCTGGTACACATAATTCCTGACTCACAAACCTGCTGGAAGTGTCTGCCTGTATCACTGTGTCCCTTCAGAGAAACTATGCTGGCACTTTCCCAAGACATTATGTTTATCCATTGGCCCTGTGATCATATTCTTTTATGGTATTGGCCTTTCAGTGTAAGTAGGAGTAGGAACAACTGTCAAGGTAATATTACCACCAGAAGATTCACTAAACTTTTTTACTCTGTCTCCTTCCTCATTACAGTAACCCTGAGGAATTTGCCTTCAAGTCCCTCAATTTTTTTCACTCATGGACTTGAACACAAAAGGTATGTGAAGACATATCAACTTTCAGGATATCTCAAAACAGAATAGACAAACATCCTAACTTTAAGAGTCATACCTTTATAAAAACACAAGCTCTAAGATACACCTCACAGGACTGAACAGGCAGGGAACTCAGGAAGAAAGCTATCAGGTGAGAAAGGATGTATAGACTTTCATACCACCTCAGGATCCCACTGTGAGATGAAGAAAGGTTGAAAAGAGCCTGGCTCCTAGAATGACTCAATGCTGTAGACCTCAGCAATCACTATTGATTCACTATGGTAAAATATTAAAATTGCCTAACAAAATCATAGAGTCCCAGGGGACTTCCCAGGGAAGGAATAGATTGGAAGGAACAAAATTTTTTTTTATTTGATTCATTTGGGAGGTTTCTGTACCCCCAGGAGAAGAAAGTCTTTTAGCTTAAGAATATTATAAAATTCCATACTGGATAGCAAGATCAGTCAGTTCATAGGAGAGTGAACTAACACATGGAAGAAGGGAGAGACTACACAGCAGAGACCAAAAAACACCTGTTTTTGATAGCAATAAGTTGGAAGGCTTTTCTTATCTTCATTACCTATACACATTATATGACTTAAGAGTATGCTTTGGAGTAAACCCCTCCATACAGTCATCACTAGGGTCAAATGAAGGGAAGGACAAATAACAAAGAATTTGAATGGAAGCCACTTTGATGGGGTTTTTATATGAATGCAAAGTAAAGTTAAATTTCTAACATTACATGAGTTACCCAAAATCACTGAAATTAATACTAAGGTAGCTTTTGTTTCCTTCTATAAATGATTTAGACAAAATCAAGACAGAACAGAAGAGTGAAAATTGAAAAGTTTAAGAAATGCAAGGTGCATTTTACCCCGTTTTTCACCACACTTATCTAAATTCCTTCTTAATTTAACAGGCTTCTGAAAATGATACTTTTGTCTCCAGCATAGGTAGAATGGCCTTTCCCTTCTCTTTGTTTCTCTTATTAATGTGACTCTTGGACAATTGCATAAAAAATATTTTACTAGAAAAATAATTCAGATTAAATATATGTCAATTATATACTGAGCCCTTCACACTGAAAGGAGTTTTTGTCATGTAAGAGGGAGACCTTCAACTTGCAGATGTAGTGATTTGTCTCAGAGAAAGAAAAATTAGTTCATTTATTAGTGTTGCCCTTCAGCCAAGTAGCTGATACTATTATGAACATGACTTTGCAACTAATTTTAGTATCTCCTATGTCTCTTTAGTAGTTTGCAAGGAAGCCACATGGAAACAGTGACTTAAGATGACTGGAATTTTTAGACTCTTACTGTCTCTGTGTGTGCTGTTTCCAACATTGTCTTCTTGTAAACAAAAATCAAACAGATGAATAAGACAGCGATGTCCAGAAGCTACTGGCTTTAATATACGTGCAATATAAATTCTGAAGTTTAAAAGTACCACTTTCATCTGAGTGCTAACAAGCCTGATTCTAACAAAATTACCTATCTGCATCTGTTTTATGGCTGTTGTTTAAGAAGAAGACAAGAGTCATTAAGTGCTATATGGTATTTCACAAAAACAGGCAAACAAATCCAAAACAAAACAACAAAACGAGAAAGGATATGAGGATGTGATGTTACTCTTCAGGGTGAAGACTGCAAAAAGCCTTTCACTCCACTTCCTCATCTGCTTTCTCCATTAAATAGTTAATAGCTACAGCAGAACACTAGCAAGATTAAATGAGCTACTAAAGTCAGTCTCTTTATCAAAACAAGAAGTATTACCCCCTCCCAAAACATGTCATTTTGAGTAAGCTGTAGATGTATTTTTAACTCTGACCTCTTCCTAAAGAGGTCAGTGCCTTTTTGGAGACATGCATGGGAAGAGAGCAATAAAATGTTCCATGCTACAAAAGCCACAGGAGCAAAAACATAATTTAGATTGTTAACATTCTAAAACAGAATCTGTCTCTTAACTGCAGATGGTGGTCCTTTATTTTGCTACCAACAAGTGCATCCTTTATGATTTAACTAAACAAATCTAACCATCTTGCTGTCTGATAGGAGTGAGCTGGAGAGCATTAATACACAAACCTTTACAGCTTCTAACACAAGACTGTTGTTGGGGTTTTGTAGGCATTTTTTGTTGGTGGTTTTTGGTTTGTTTGGTTTGGAGGGCTGGGGTTTCTTGCATTTGTTTTTTGTTTTGTTTTTGTTTTTTTTTTTAATTCTGATATGACTTAACAGCTGTTTCGTTGTTAAATGTCATCAAATCATCTTGCTGACCACTGTTCCATTTGCACAGTGTATTTCTACAACTCAGCACTAATGGAAGTTATGGCAGCCTGCATCTAAAAAGTCACAGTAGTTGGGGAAAAAAAATTTGTTCTTCCCTCATTGCCTTGCAGACAGGTACAACAGTAGCAGATTAGTGTTTTGGGAGTCTGTACCAGCAGTCTGTCTTTTCCTGGTGATTAGCTCAGTTTGCCAGTGAATTAAATTAGTTTCTCCTCTGAGTTACCTTTAATTGATTTAAATGCTCTCCATCCCTAACTGAGATGTAGGATAGGAGGTGGGAGAGAGTACATAACATAAATATTCTAAAGCAATGCTGCTAGTATGAAGAAATGGGAAGAAAAAATTAAGAAATTATTCTACTGTAAGTTGTATCTGAAAAGTGAGCATTTCAGTTGTTCAGCTACTAGTAAACAAATAAAAGTAGTTTCAGGTAATAAAATGAGTAAGTTTTCTACAAAACAATGGAGATGTCAACACTACCATAACTAAGCACGTTGCACTAAACTTTTGTAATATTTCATCATCTTCTTTCCTCTCACTTAAATATTAGCATATTAATATATTTAACATATTGTGCCATGTGGAATGCTGGGTATTTTTTAGTTGCTCTATCTGGTGCTTTCTTTTTTCTACTCACGCTTTTTGCTTTTACCATTCTACTGTGTGCCCTCTATTTAAAGCTACTTATTTTAATGTCCCATTGAATTTCAGTCTACGGAAGGCATTACACTCAGTCTCCTCCATTTTTATGTAAATGTGAAATGTTATTTAGAGAGTCTTGCAGATGAAGCAGTGACTGGACCTTCACCTTGAGAGCCAGCTTCCTAGAAACTCCCCATACTCTACTTTGAAAGACATGAATTGTTCAGAATTGTGTTTTCTTGGTTGGCTTTCACAACCCATAAGCTTAGCTTTGTTCTGGGCCAGCAGTTATTATCTTTTCTAAAGCACTCTGTCTTAAAAATTAAATCTCACCATTCTTTTACTTTTGTTTTGCTATAGTACAGAACAGGTGCTTTACTGTCAAGAAAATAAATCTATGTATCATGGAGATTTCAGCTAAAAACCATCAAATGAAAGGTTTCAAGAAGTTCCAAAATCAACTAATTAGGTGTTACTTTTATATTTTTCCCACTATTTTTGTCTCCTAAAGGTTTCATCCAGTACTTGAAGAGAATCAAATAATGACATCTGAATGGCATATTAATTACATCACAGTCAAAAGAAATACTAATCTATCCGTGGCTTAAACATCACTTACTAAAATCTGTTGTATATATCAAGAAATGCTCCTATCTCACATAACCAGCAGGCTACAAGGATTTTTTTTTTCTGTAAGAAAGTATAACTTTATCAAAACTGTAATTCCTAAGTTAATTCTCAAATTGAAATTTGTGAATAAAAAACTCCACATAATCTGTGGAAATCAGTAAGTAAAACACTGTTACTGGGTTGCCTCTGAAACTTTGATGTGACCAATATTCCTCTTTGCCACATAATAGTTTCAGAAAAACAACTTGGCAAGCAACATTCCTAGTTCGTTAAGTAAACCAGTCCTCTGAAAGTTCACTAGAATTTCTTTCTAGGTATAGCTTGATTTAAATTCAAAGAATTATGCAACAGTATTTCTTAAATCTTGAAGCCTCACTTTTTCAAACGTGATTTAGTAGAGTGACAAGACAAATTACCACCCAAGGTCGTTACCCTTCAGACAGAGCTATGATTAAATCTAAGTCTGTAACTAGTCCTCTTGAACTCCAATACATGCTTTATTAAAGTGCTTTAGAAGACAAATAATGTTATGAGTAGAAGAGTCCTCTGTTATGTCAAGTCTGATAACAAGATCCAGGCACAAGATCTAAATGACTGAGCTATCATTCCACATTAACCTTAAATATAAAAGCCAATCTCAAGTAGTTCCCACTGGATATTTATCTTTATTTTTCCCCTTGTTATTACAGATGGAGTCTCATCACTCCATCTTAAATTTTCCTAATATTTTCTATTTAAAGGCAGAACACAGGCATTTGTTGTTTTGCTAACAAATACTTACTTTTTGGGTTAATATTTTTCATGCCAGCTACCTTCTTTATGCTAAGTTATTTTGGAAAGTTTTATCTAAAATATTTCTGTATGCATATCAAGGGAAACCTTTCTGTACACAAAGAATAGTATGATGTTTTTATTAAAAATACCCAGTACTTATGAGAAATCTGAATAATATTCCTCTTCCTACAGCCATTACAATGTACCTCTCTCCCTGTAGGGAATGTATGTATTCTCGGTAGTTTTCCCTGGGCAAGTGGATGCCGCTGTGTTCCAGACTCACAGGAGAAGATAAAGAAAGCACATCAGTCTTTCACCCTGAAGAAGAAAAGGATAAAAACCAGAAGGAAGAAAATGCCCTGAATCAAATGGAAAGGGAGGGAAGGGGAAAAAGAGCAGCATTAGTAGGAGGAAGTGATACAGGACTATGGAATGTAGAGGAATAATGGGAACCAGACAAGAAGCGAGATCATATTAGAAAGGAAGAGCAGAGGCGAGGAAGAGACTGGCAGTTGAAGTGGATAACACAAACCCCCTGCGAGTCCAACAACAATTGCAAGGAGGCACTGGGTAGAGCAGCATGGTGGGATGGGTCATGTCAGTAAAGCACAAAAGAATCAGGACAATCCTCCAAAGCAGACAGTTGCCATCTTCCTTTTTTTCATTTAAGAAATCAAGTGCAAAAACTACTGTGAGAAAATGCGCCATTTGCAAGTTCAAACATTTGAGTTACATAATGCCAAAACTATTTTTTTCTTTCATAGAACATTATTCATTTCCCTTAAGCATACAATTTAAGATACAATCTGTAAGATTCAAATCAACTTAAACTTATAAGATACTTGGAAAACTGAATCAAAGTCCAACTATATACAGTGGAAATCTTTCCTTTCGCTCTTCTCTTACATTAGTTATAACCAACATTTCACAAAGTAACACGAAGGAGATGGCATAAATGTCAAGGAACACAAGAATTTCCATAATTTGTTACCCATGCAATAACACTTCTATACTCATATTTTACTTCTGTGCGCAGCTTCAATGTAGATCATAGATGCATGTTACAGGAACCATGTTTTGGGTGACATATAGTAGAGTTCTGAATTTATAAACATATGAAAAAAATGAAGTTATAAAATTCAAACTCCCCTGCAAACAAAGAAAAGTTGTGATCTGTTAAGGCTCCTTTGTAAATATGTTCACTGTTAGAATGTTTAGCCCCTTGGACAGTACTTTTACAAACCCTATCTGCTTATCCTGATGATGTTTCCAGTGGAACTTCTTTTACCATATAGTGAAGACAGAGAGTTCTGGGGCAACTATTTGTAGCTTTGTCTCAAGTAAATATGGCATCTTCCCGTATGGGATCTGTAGCAGCTGTAATAGTATCACCGGGGAAAGTGTATTTTATTATGCTCAATGAGGTTGAAAAAATGACATTAGGGTACTGCCAGTTGTAACATGTGGCTTATTCAATTAGGTACACAGTACCGGGAGTATTCCCCAAATGAAATACATCTGAGGCAATTACTAGATACACAACATGAAGCGCTTGAGGGATACTACCTTCAGAAGGTCCACGTGCAGCACACTTATTCTCTCTAAATGGTTAACTTTGGTGCTTCGTGATTTAGCTTGTGTAGGGAAGCACACAGTTACTATTTCAGATGGACAATCGTTTTTTCTTTAGTATGAAATAATCAATAGTATTACTATCAGAAGAGAATTCTCCAAGAAGTCGAGAATGTTGGTTGTGAAATATTTTTAATATTCAAGGTAAGGACTAGCTTCATTATCTCTAGATAATGTCATGGAAAATGGTAGAAGAATAAAGCAGTGTAGTCCTCTGTATTTACAAAAATGCTTGCATTATAAATATTCCACCAACCTGCATTTATGTTCTCTTTTGCATATCCTGTGTTACTACATTTTTCTTGGTAGCAGAGGTCAGTTCCCTACACTATTTCCTATTTCCCTACCTGAAAGGGCTCCTTACAGCAGAAATTATCAGTTCCTTCTGAATTTTTCTTTACTTCAAAATGGCATTAGAGTTTGCCTCTTTGACTGTGGATTCCACAATATGGTACAAAGTGCAGGTCCCAAGTCACAGCAAGGCCATGTCTAAACACAGGACTGCTCCCATCTTCTAGGAGAATACACACATTGTTTTTCCAGTCTGGAATGGAGTGACAAGGTTATGCCACCCTTATTCCTTAGAAACTCCACACAGGTTTCACAGCTCTTACTGCAAAGTCTGCATAACTAGTGCAGCACTGCTAAGTTCTAATTAATTATGGAAAAGTATCTGATGCTACAGTTGTGGCATTCACACAATACACATCTCAGGAGCTTTTAAACTGGCAGAGCACTCATCTTCACAAAGTGTGGCAAATGGGGAGAACCAGGAAACTCACTTCAAAAGCTCACTTCTGATCTAAACTAAAATACCACCTAAGATACATCCTTCCATATATGCCTTCCAAAAACCCAGGCACTGGAGAGGATGTTTTGGTTGCAGGGATAATGGGAAGGAATACCTGGCATGGATCTTAACAACCACCACTTATAGCAAATGGAGTAATTTCAGAGACTTTATAAATTATATACTTTAAAACATTCACAATTCATTCTGGTGATGCAAAAAGAGTAAGTGTTGCAGGTATTTAGAAAGGGGCCATCACTTACAGGAGCTGCTGTGTGCCCTCATGAAAACTGGGCAACTCCTGTTGCAAGATTGCTTCTTAGGAACAGCGCTCCTTTAGGAAAGATGCGCTTTGCCTTGCGTAACACCACATGATTTGGAAAAAAGAAAAAAAAATGTAGTCACATAATGGGAAAAAAACCCTATACTTACGTGGCAGGGAAGAGTTGGAAGTCTATGTTTAGTACAACACAGGTGTAGGAAGCTTGGGCAGCTTTTACACCAGGGGCAATGGATGCCCATCGGGACGCGCTCCCTGATCTTGATCCCGCTCCCGATCCTTATCCCGCTCCCGATCCCTCTCCCGCTCTCACTCCCCATCCTGCTCCCGCTCCCCATCCCGCTCCCGCTCCCCATCCCGATCCCTATCCTTCTCCCTCTCCCCGCTCCCGCTCCTCATCCCGCTCCCGCTCCCTCTCCCGCTCCCTTTCCCGCTCCCAATCCCGAGCCCTCTCCCGCTCCCTCTCCCTCTTCCCATCCCTCTTCCTCTCCCCATCCCTCTCCCCATCCCATCCCATCCCATCCCATCCCATCCCATCCCATCCCATCCCATCCCATCCCATCCCATCCCATCCCAT
>JAWWEW010000001.1:48616513-48665964 GCA_035583185.1 Anabacerthia variegaticeps | reverse complement strand
CCTCCCCCCCCGCCCCCCTCCCCGGGCGGCAGGCCCCGCCCCTGCCCCGCCGGCGCCGCGCGGGGTGAAGGGGCGGCGGGAGGCGGCGCCATTTTGGGAGCCGGGGCCGGCGGCGCTGCCGCTGCCTCTGCTGCTCCCGCTCCCCATCCCGCTGCCGGGGCACGGGCGGGAGCCGCTGCCTGCAGGTTGGTCCCTCACCCGCGTGTGGCTGAGCCGGCGGGTGCTGCTGCTGCTGCGGGTCAGTGGGCTCGGGAAGCCGCTTCTCCATGCGGCGCCCCCCGCCCGCCAGGCTTGCGGCGGCGCTGCTGTTGTCACCGGCGTGCGGGGGTGGCGGTGCTGAGGTTGCGGGGCATCGGCGCCGGCATGAGGGCAGTGTGTGTGTATGTATGTGGGCGGGTTTGGGGGCTTCGCCCTGTGGGTTTGGGGCGGCTGGCGGCCGCGCCCTCGCCTGGGCCCCGGGGCCGTGTGAGGGAGGCCGGCCTGCCCGCCCGGGCACCGCCGCGCTCACGGGGCCGTCAGGCTGCCTGGGCAGGTCAGCTTCCCCACCCCAGTCTGTGGGGTCTGCCGCATCACCCGCCTGTTTCCTTCTGGGAATGAGTCGTACAGGGAGAGCTCGAGGCCTTGAGTGAGCTGTTTGGGCCTTCTGGGCGTTTGGCGGGTCAGTTCAAGTGGTGATTGAGCGGGGGAAGCTTCAGCCTGGTGAGTCGTGCCCTGTGCCGGCTCGGGGTCAGTGCTTGCAGCTGGTTCTTCACGGCAGTAATGCGGGCCTGTGCCTGTCCCATTCAAGAGGCAAGGCTGTCACAGAGACTGCGTTTCCTCAGCGCGTACTTGCTGTGGCCTCCCCAAGAATGCAGGTGGATATGCTTTGTCATGCAGCTTCACTGTCCTAAAGGATAGATAGTCAAGGAAAGACTTGGAGCAAGAAAGGATATTCCTCTGTAGGAGGGTCACAGAGCAGTATTCTCCGCCACTGGAGGTATTGTCGTGCAGTAACTGTTCACGTGTTCTGTTCTAATTCCACTTCAGAAAATGGGCTTTGCTTAAACACCATCCCAGAGGAGGATGAAGTCGTAGAAGCTAATAAAGCAGCTTTTTTTTTTTTTTTCCCCAGTCCTGTTTTTGAGTGGAGACAGAGTAACATTTTTTGATAGATGGGGGATAGAGTCAGTGATTCACATAATATGATACTTGCTTTCTAATTTACAGAAAGTTGGAACTGCGAAGCTGGAAGTATGCATGAAATACATACATCTTGAGAGGAGAAGAGACTGTTGTACCAACAGTGTTCCTTCCACCAAATCTGAGAAAGAGGGGTAGTTGCAAGGCCATGTTGCTTCCCTATCTGACAGTAGTGCTGTATTCCAGGTAGTAAAGTCAAGTCAAAACTCCTTGGTTTAAACACTTGGAGAATGAGTATGGCACGTTTCATTCCCTGTGGATAATAGGTGAGAAAATTCCTAGAATAACATGTCAGTTTTGCAAGTGAGCGTGAGGGGATAAATGTTACTTACAAATATTCCCTGAATGCTAACTACAGATCCCTTTCAGATAAAGAAAAAAATATTTTCTTGTCGAGGATGAAGAACATGTGACATTTTCTTAATATTTACTCCCAGAAAGTTCAACTATTCGCAGACAGCAGTAGAATAAATTCTCTTATGGGAGAAACACATTCTTTCTTGTTTGATACCCCATTTGTTTCGGGGGGGGATTTGCTGAATAAACTACTTAGCACTTGATTTATAATAAAATGATTATTGTTCTTTATTGCATACTGTCTAGACTTCTGGAATACAAAGCAAAATGCAAGAAATTCTGACTAATAGGTGGATAATGGCATGACTGCATGTCACAGGGGTCATTGCCATCTTGCTTTGTTTGTATTTCTCATCTCTGAATCTCTCTGGGACTTCTTGGTTTATTCTGAGAAGGCAATCTGTTTGGGACAGGGATTCTTTTTTTGTGTGTGTCTTTATTTTTAGAAAACATGTAACCAAGTGGTCTTGGTCCCTAACAAAAGTCTTTAGTTGTTCCAAAATGAGAAACATAATAACAGATTGTAGTTTCAATTTAAAGTTGGCTTTGACTAGTTCTAAATTAAAAATGCCATCCAGCATCTGTTTGATTGGTGTTAAATGAGTTAGTTGAGTTTGGTTCATGTCACAGAAGACAATCCCTGTGGTTGAAGTATTTGCATTTTTGTTGGTCATATTAATAGTGATATCAGGCATCAGTTTGTGCATTGGAAATTGGCCTATGTTTATCTTACAAAACAGATTTCTAACACTTGGCTGAGTAACATAGCTCAGTAGAGAACAGAGATTGTTGATGTAATTAATTTTTCAAATATTCACATTTTAAAATCATGATTTGTAAATTATTTAAGGTATATCATAAAATGTGGCTGCTGGACTGATACAGCACATATGTAATTCTTTGCTAAAGATGAGCAGTAAAGAATTGGGTGGTCTTGTTTAAACCATACTTGTGGTAGGTGTTGTCTGCTTTTCTCCTGGGTGAGTATGTTTTAGCTGTGACCATGGAGGGTCTGAGGGTCTGATGTCATAGGCTTGAATACTTTTTGCTTTTTTATACTTTACCTTAAAAATGTGTATGCTGATAATGTATTCCTTTTTTTTCTAAGATGCTTCATGCTGATGTCTTGGAGTGTCAGGATGAAATAAAAACTGAACCATATTCTAAAAGAATGAAATCACCAGAAGGGACTTATGAGAAGCTCCCTGATGATGATAACCAAAGTATTCAGGAGGAAGTGGATGCTGAGAGAACATCAAGTGATTGGATACCAGCATATGCCTCAGATAACCAAGGGCAATGTGAAATGCAGAAGCCAGAGACAATACCGACTGGTGTCTTGGGATCACTGAATGAAGTTCTCCCTGAAAATAATCCAGTGCTTAGTCAGCCAGTTGGTTTAGAAACTGTGTCGAGTGTAAATCCTCCACTTGCATCAATAAATGACTCTGAAGTTGAACAAGAGAAAGACTGTCTTACTACAAATAATGCTGGTAAAGATAATATTAAAAAAAGCATGACATCATTCTCAGTAAATAGAAATGCATCAGATGAAGATTTTTTTACAAGCAAAGAATTTATAGGACCTATTTACAAGCCTACCAAAAGTAACAAACAAGACGAATCTGGCAGTTGCAATGAATGTAAAAGCAGTGGGGGAGATGAGAATGAATTACATGAAAACAGACCTAAAAGAAAGGAGGCAAAGAAGATGCAGGCTATTTGTGCTACTGTACCAGAAATAGATGATGAACTGGACCAGTTCTATAAAGAAATCCACGAGCTGGAAAATGAAAATTTAGATATTAATCTTCAGGAAAAAGAAACTGAAATTTCTCAGGAACAACACTCTTCAGGTAACCATAGTCAAAACTCAGAAGAGGATCATCAGTGCGTATTTTTGGGCAGCCCACAGCCTTTTTATGAGAATGGACAGTGTTTTCTGGGGGAACAGAACAGTCCGAAAACAAGTAATGAGCAGCAGTTTGTCGTGGAAACAGGTGGCTGGAAAACTGAAAATACCTTTAATGGCCAAGGAGATGATAAGTATTGGAACTCCTCAGTGCCTGAGTTCAGACCTGCTTGGCAGACTAGAGCGTCTTTCGTAGTACCTCAGGGACCTCTTCCTCCTAGATTCAACCATCAATCCCATTTTCAGACACTTAATTCCCCACCACAAATCCCAAATGCTCTCCCTTTTCAGAACAGGGAACTTTCTTATGAAAATCATCATAGTTACTATGGAAATACTGATATCGACAGTCAGGGTCCATTGCTTAATCAAAATACCAGCTATGCTGGTCATATTGACGTTCGCACTACTCAGGTCTTCAGAAATGGAAACAATGACCAGAAGGGCCTCCAAACTAATGGTTTCTGTGAAACCAGAGAACAGTGTTGGAAGGATCCAAAAGCTGACAATGCAGAAGGAATACACAGCTTTTCTTCCTTGGAGTTATCTGAAAAAGGATTTCATTCACAGAAGCTTCTTATACTCTTAAGAGGCTTACCTGGTTCAGGGAAATCTACACTTTCTCGGTAAGTAGTGACCTAAAGCTTGAAATGTTTATTAAAATAAAAATTTTTAAGAAATTTAAATTATCTGTAAGCACTTAACAAACTTTTTAGTTTGTAAATTAGGCTATTAAAATGCAGCAATTTAATATTTGCTGTCATTTGTACTTAGTGCAAATGACAGTAAATATTAAAAAGATTTACTTGGGGACTTTTGTCTCCTTTAGAGTTTTGATGAACAGGAGCTGGTTTGTGTTAAAATGTTGTGTAGCCATTAAATTGCATAACCTTTTATTCAGAAGTTTTCCGGTGTGCTAGTATGTGGTGGTCTACTTTTTTAAATTTTTAAATTCTTTCAGTTAAAAAAATCTTCCATCAAATCTAACAGCATCAGTTTGACTGAACCAGATGTACAGTTTCATGCCCACGCAAAAATTTTCCTTAGGAGAGTTCTGCTACTCTGACACTTGTTTTCACTGTGTTGATGAAACTGGTCATAATCTCATTCCCTTTTTTTCCACAGTATGGTGTGTCAGACTTTTCACAAGAAAATATTTTTTCCTAAAAATATACTTGTTGAAGTCTGACAGGGTTAAAAGCAGGTACCACCTCTATCTTGGATTTTCACTTTGGGGTTTTTTGACCTAATTTAAAAAGCACAAAAAGATGACACAGAGCACAGACACTACCTGTATTCATGTCTTGTAGAAAAAGAAAGTTACTGAGTACTTACTGATTGAGTTTCATCCAAAAACTACACCACAAATGGGATGTTTTCTGTGGTTGTCTTCTGTCCTATGCCAGGAGTCTGAAACAGAGTGATTGCATTCTTGTTTTTTGTATAAAGGAGTAATGTTATTTTTGTGGGCTTTTTCCTGGTATGTAGGAGGCCATGATCGCATTATCATAGCTAGAAATCTCTAATAGATATTTCTCTTGCATGTTTGAGTAATTTTAACTATAATATTTTATAGTTACTGAATGTTATAATTTGCAAACCTGCATGTGCCCATGTAGTATTATTGCAATAATTCCTTTAATAAACATAGAAAGTTTTAAAAATAACACCATGGAAAAATTGCTGCCTCATTCAGTGCAGGGATTGGATAATACTTAATGTAAAGATATCAAATTTTTTTTTCCCCCATGTTTGGTGTGCTAATTTGTCTCTGAATCTTTCTCCAAATATATGACTGATGTTATCTGAAAAATTCTAGGTATCTTCAGGTTTTTATGAATACATATTTGTGCTTTTTTTCATCTCTCACTAGTGAGATCAATTACTAATTTTATTTAGCAGGTGGGAATCTATTAAATCAGGGTCAAGAATAGTTATCACATGTGGGTACAGAACTTGAACTGTGTGGGACTTGGTTTTCAGTGTATTCAGTTACATACAGTTTCCTATCTTCAGTGCTTGGTTGGAATTGTTAATTCCCATGAAATCGTGTCTCAGGGTCTTATATACCTTGGGGGAAAAAAGTCCCAGAATTAATAGCTGCCTATGGAGAGATACTTGTATTGTTAGTTAAGTCTTATTCTTAATAACGTTGAACATGTTTTTCTATGTAACATCATAGAATTCTGCAGTGTGGGCTAAGACAGCAGTTATGTCATCTGATGTCATATTAGTACCCAGAGGTATCTTTGCAGATGTGGCATCTTTAGCACCTGCAGACAAACCCGTACTACTTGTGTGAGCAAAATGACTATTAAGGAGAAGCAGACAATTGACATAATCTGTGTGTATCAGCACTAGAGGGGAATGAAGTGCATGTTGCCAGTGGGTTTCCCAAGTATGAAATCACAGTAGAGCCAGTAGTGAGACATAGGAATCTTGAATTCCTATTTGTGTTTTGTGCACAGTAAGTGTTTTCTAGAAGTACAGATGATTTTCATCCTGCTCACAAACTTGAGCCATGTCTGTCACCAGTCTTCTGCTGAGGTTTGTGTTTTGTTTTGACCTTTCTGTTCCAAATAAGCAGATAGAATCATAAGCATGTTTTTTGGAAGAGGCTAGTGGAGGTCAACTTCAACATCATTCTGCTTGGAGCAGGTCTGTCACCATCACTGGATCAGATCAGGTGTGTCGTTGTCGGGCCTGATCTTGAAAAATCTCAGAGATTCTATGGTCTTGCCAAACTTTTCTAATGCAGTATACAACCCTCCTGCTAAGGAAGTTCCTTGTAATCTCCTAACTGAAGTTCCCAAGCCATAATTTGCCTGTGTTCTCCTGTGTTATAACATCTGCTGTTATGTGGTAGAATCCAGTTCATCTTCTTTGCAGCTTCCCTGCTGGTAAGGGATAGCTGTAATAGGCTGATACCAGGTAGGCTGATATCAGGCCTTTTACTGTCTGCACAGCCAGGCTAAAAAAGCCCAGCTTCTCTTATCCTCTCCTTGTAGGTTAGATGCTCTTAGCCATCTTGTTAAGCCCTTTCATGTATTTCAACATATCTTTTGAACTGGGAAGCCCCATCCTGGACACAGTATTTCGCAGCTGACCGCACAAGAGCCAGGTAGAATGTGGGTCATACCTTCTCAAATGATCTACAGGTCACACTTTCTCTACTAAAAGCCCAGGTTGTGGTATTCTCCTCTTTCGATGAGAGCACACCATTCACTCATCTCCAGTTTGATGTTCACAGTAATCCTCAGGTCCTTTTTATCAGGGCTGCTCAACCACTTTCCCTCCTATGGGGATGCTTAGTTTTCTTTTGCATCAGTTGCGGACTTGACTCTTGTTGAGCTTTGTGATGTTTTCCTTAACCCATTTCTCAAGTTTCTCAGTGGCCTTCTGGATAGAAGCCTTGCTCTTCAGTATGTTGAGCATCACTGCTAATTTGGTGTCATCTTCAAGTTCTCTGTCTCATCATCCATGTTAAAAAACTGAAAAAACCGGTCCAGCTACATCCTGTTCTGTACTTTGTTACTGACTGGGAGATGAAGCTGGAAGCATTGATAATTCCCAAGTACAATGCATTCGTCACTCTATCCCCATGGGCAAAGGCATTGTTTCATCAGAGAGTGCATTCTGGTCAGTAAAGAGTGATGCATCTGTTGCAAAACCCATATTGACTCTTCTTGGTTACCTTAATTTCTTTAATGTGTATGGAAATAGATTCCAAAGATGCACTCCATTCTCCTTCCAGAACGGAGATCAGGTGAGGTTGACTAATCATTTGTTCTTTGGGTCTTTGTCTTTACTTGCCTTAAATATGAAAATGACATCAGCAATTTCTGGGTCACTGAAGAGCTCCCCTTCATCTCATTGATACATTTCCTGTGTTCACCTGACCTAGGCCATTCTGTCCTCCTGAGGTTCGTTCAAGTTCCTATTTCTTAACCATCTATTTCCAGTTTTGTTTTCCTGTCTGTATCCAACCTTTGGGCTTTTGGTTTGTGCTTTCTAGCTCCACATCTGCTTCTAAATTCTAAGCTGATTTCTCAATTCCTTCTCCATCCCCTTTCTTCCCAGATTAATTTTGTCCCTGTTTCAGTCAGTGATATTAGTTCACCCCCAACTTCATTACAACGTCTTCCCTGTGCTTCCTTCTTTGCCTTGTCCCTATTTCCTTGCTCTGCTGCCAGTACTGAGTTGCTTGTTCCAGTGTTTATACTACTATCCTTCCCGTGTCCTTCTATTTTAGGCCAATTTTATTCCTTCTGGTGCCATTCTTGTGTTAGGAGAAACGTGTTCTTGGAATGCAGTATTGGTCCTAAATCAGGTTCCTGCCACTGCCAGATTGCTCTGTTCAGGATCTTAGCTTGCTGCCATGAGAATCTTTGCATTTTCTGCTGTACTTTGTTCAAAAATTAGTATTCTTCACTACTATTTTCTGTGCAAGTGACGTTTTAAAGTTGTATATACATGTGAAATCATGACTAGGTAACTTAATGAATATAAATTCCTGTTAAATATTTTATACAACAGAAGAATGGATACAAAAAAATGCTGCTTTGTGTGATGTATGATTTACTAGTGCCATTTGTTCTACTTGGAACAAAAATAGGTGGTGAATCCTTCTGCAGTCTTCTAAACCAGAGTGATACATGTACTATTAAAAGATCTAAGCTCTAACAAAAATAATTATTGATCAGAAAAGTAGCTGTACTTTTGGTGTATCATGCTCTGCTTTCTCAAATAGGATTACTATTTGTGCCGAAGTAACCTTAATACTCTCTAAAAGGGAGAAAGAGCAGGGAGGAAATAACTGCAGCTTTGATCACATTACTTGACATTGTGCCATTAGTAGTTTCTTCTGGTCCTCGGTAATCTGCATTTTGTTGCACATGTCTCTGTATCTTAAAAGCCAAAAAAACTAACATATTTGCAGGACAGCATGTAGGAACATAAGCTAATATGTAATACAGTGTCCCAGTCATGAAACAGTGATCTGTTGTTGGTGACAGGTGACAAAACATAGCAAATTCTTTGTGTTGGACTTACACTTAAGTAGCTCTTCCTGCAGAGATATATAGTAAAGCTTGGTAACTTAGAACTGACATACATTTGCTCCCCTAAGTTACTTGGGATCTGGCCAGTTCTTTCCTATTCCTACCACCTCAGCAGTAGTGCAATCCCACATACTGCTAGCGCAGTTTGATTTTTGTAGCCTGTGCATACATTGCCTGTTTCTGATGTTGAATAGTTGCCTAAATTTCAATAGGACAGTGATAGAGTGCTGCAGTGGGCTATAAATGCTCTGTGACATTATCTGGCTGTTTTCTATTTTCAGATTTAAATAGTCAAGGAGGTTTTTTAATTACACTCATTCTGTAGATCAGACTTTAACAGAACTGTACTGTTGTCTCAATTATATAAGGGTTTCCTTTAAACAGCAATTTCCAGGGACTTTCTGAAATTGTTTACATTTGGCAGAATGGGGATTGCTCATTTGACAGGTTCTGATGTTATTGATCAAGCAGCCCTTAATTACTCCCTGTAACTTTGCTATAATCTGTTTTTTCTGACTCAGGGATTTGTTGGTGTGCCTGGACAACATTTAGGATGAATTTTAGGTAAATCCGAAAGTCAGCTTTATGATGATTTTTAGGAGATTTGACTGTGGCATTTTATGGCACTGCAAATACAGAATTCTTGAAAAGCTTAATGGATTTTTCTAGTGTTCCTACATTACCCACTACAATAGCTTTTGTAATAAACATCTGTAAAGTAAAATATTACAATATAGAGTAAAAATAAACATTTAAACAATGTTTCAACTGTGTCCTCCTGAATTCCTCTTTTTTACCCTCATTGACTTCCTCACAGTGTCTTTTATTGTTTGATAAAGTATACTTAAATTTCTCCTGTTATCTTTAATGTTAGCTGTGCAAGAAGCAGAATGTAATGTAACTTATCCATCCCACAAATGAAGTAAACTTTTAGTCAGTGAAATAGCTATGTTGCTTGGTCTAAAGACTGGGTAAATGTGAAATATGCGTTGCAGTCTTTCTCATTTTTTTATTTATGAGTTCTAATTTGAATCTCTGCATTTGATCCTTTTGTTTACAAATTAGTTTTGGTTTGTCTTCTCCCTGCCCCCTCAAAAAAAAAAATTTTGAGGCACTGTCAAATTTTGGTGAAATTGGTCTCTGTATCCAGGTGTCACCATGGAATGACTTTCCTTTCATCTTCTTAACTCTGTGAGTGATAGGATTTTTTCATATCTCAGTTTCTGTGTTAAATTTCTTGTCACCTATGAGACTGAAACTGCAGTTCTACAAGACGAGGTAACCCACACAGCAGCTTTCTGCTGCCCAGCCAGGGAACGTCTCCATTGGTAGTTACTCACTTCTGCTGTATCATCTTTTGAGGCCTTTTCTTAAACAGTCTCAACTGCTAAAGCTTCAGAAAAGTAACCTGGGATGGAGAAAGTATTACTTTGTTTTGGGTGGTGAATTGCAATGGATTATAGATCCACTGAGTGCCAGAGTTGGGGAGAAAATATGGACAAGACTGTGGTGCCAGGATTAGAGGGGAAGACTTAAAACTGGAATAGGATATAGGATCTTGAAGAATTATGGACACTCTTCTGTAATCCTGACTTTCATTAGTCAGATGATCTTGAAAGTTTATTTGGATCTTTTGTATTTTCCTGAAAATAAGGAAATAGATGTAAACATCGTTAGTTTTATTTTTCTGTTTCTGTTCAGCCCACATCCTATGTGCAAGCAGCATGGACAAAGGTCAGAAGAGGGCACATTGAGAGTTTAAAGTCTTGAAAAAGGATTTTAACATCCAGTTCATTCTTCATCTGTATCTGAAGGCCTCATGTTCAGATTGGTTTCTAGACATATTTCCAAGTGAGAATTGAGATGGAAAATGTTAGTAAATATCTTCAGTTTTTAGGAGGTACTTAGAACTTACTGCAATGTAGCCATAAATTTGATAGATGCGAACATCTCGTGAGGGTGGAAAAGAAAAAACAAATGAATAGTTGAGAGGGCGGAAATATATTGATTTAATTAGGATTAGAATTACTGGTAATACACATGAGTGTACTTTTCTAAATCTGTTTGGAGTTTGCAAGAGGTTCAAAAAGAGGACACAATTAAACTTATTTTAGCTATATTCTTTTTTGTGTCTTTTATTCTGTCTGAAAATTTAATGTATTTTTGTGTTTTCCTTTGTTTAACAGTATTCTGCTTGGTCAGAGTTGTGATGGCATTGTACTCAGCACCGATGATTACTTTCGTCAACAAGCTGGATATACATACAATGCTGCTCAGCTTGGTGATGCCCATGACTGGAACCGGAAGAGAGGTCTGAATGCATAAGTGGAATCCTATTAAACTGTGTTACAGTGAGAAAATAGAAGTGTAGCATAACATGCATGTGTGTTAAGGGTCTCTATGAAAAGGAGTGTGTATATATATATATATATAGCATATCTAGAAATGTGCATTTAAAGTATAGTTTATTCATCTATATGTACATTAAATTTTGAACTCCTACAAGGTTCACAGTTAAAAATAGAAAATCCTGTTTCTTTGGGCTATGCCCTGTTCACTTGTTCCGTTTGATAATAGTATCTTGATTGTATAATTCAAACTTCTTAATCCTGGTGACAGCAAATGTCATACCAACAACTCTGGAGAAAACTATACAAGCCAAAGACAGCAGAGCAGAGGATTATGGGGTTTTCCATTATTTTTGCTGATCTGAGTTTCATTCAAAATTTGTCAAGTTTTTCTGAGGAAGACTTTATTTCACTTCTGTAGATTAAGAGTTTTAAAAAGTTATCTTTCTTAATACATAGCAGTGTCCAGAGGTTGAGTTTTATTGGTAAAGATTTAGATAGCTGGATAAGAAGGATTGTAGACAGATTCTTGCTCTTTTTGTAGCAGTTTTCTAAGAATCTCATTGTCTCTTTGGTCTTCTCCATGGAGTAGACAAACTGAACAAGTCCATGCAGATTACTCTCTGTGCTGCAGTGTCTCAAGCAGAAACTTCTTTCCTGTATAGAGAACTTTCTTTGCATCAAAAGATACAGGAGGACAAGGGGAAAAAAAAACTTCATCCCTTTTCTCCCCTTCTCACCCTGATGCAAAATCAGTGATGCATTGGGGAACATTTCTGTATGAACAGTGTAGGAATTTTTGAGAGCAGTCATTAGCAAATCAATTGCAAGATCTCTTTTGAAACTGAAGAACAGCAATAATACTTTGAATGAAGTTACCAGTAGGAGCCAAAGGAGCAGAAGAGTTGATAAGGTAGGAGTTTATGGATGAGAGGTCTCAAAGCTTCGCAGTTGTAAGACCACTGAAAAATTCTCACTTGCTAAAGGCTTATGGCTGTTTCTGGCTTGATCTTAAGATCTCTCTAGTTCTGTATCATTTAGTTACACAGTGGTTTTGGTAACCATGGCAGTATATAATGTACTTACTCAGTGATTTTAATAACAAGAACAAGAGTAGCTGTGTTGTGTTCTACAGAACACTGCAGAAGGTTTGCCAGAGTAACCTTTGGGTTGAAGTTATACTCAGTTCTTACCTCCTGCTTTGACTAGATGGAGCTGTCTGACTGGTAAGACTGTAGAAACTCTTGGTTTCATTTGTGCGTGGATCCTTGAAATATGTGAAAGATATACTTCAGAGGAAAATGATGATCATGGTACTTGGGATTCTTGTCTCACAAGCAGGTCTAGGTTGAGGGTTCATATAGGTAGTATCAGTTTCATGAATTATTTATGTAGTTGCTTCTATTAATACTGCAACATACCCAGCTACAGCTTCGTCATCCTCATATCAGAATTACGGAGAAGACAAAAATGTATTTTCTTCACAAATGAGAAAATTATTACATTAAAATTATCCTCTCCCCGTTTTTGGGAGTGAATTTTTAATATAGTAAGTATGAGAAAAAATAGTTGGAGATGCGACCCATTGGGGGGCAAAAGTAATTTATTTAGATGAATAGTTTCAAACTTTCAAATGTTTACAAGACAGTGAAATACATCCTTTTGATACTAAAACACATACACATTTAATATGATTGCTGTAAAGTCAAGTGCAATACTGGAATTAATTTGCCACTGCAACTTTAATTCTGTAATTAGTGTCGGTCTTCCAGGGTTTTAGGCCCTTTAAGTTCACGTTTTTGGCTTTGTGAATTTTATGCTATTTCAGTTCATCTTGACACTTCTGATGGAGCTTTCAGCTACCTTTGGTATGTTTTTAGCAGTGTTGACTTTGGCAGATCATAGAATCATGGAATGGCCTGGATTAGAAAGGACCTTAAAGATCATCTAGTTCCAGCTCCCCTGCTGTGTAGAGGGACATTTTTCACTAGATCAGGTTGCTCAGAGCTCTATCTGACCTGGCCTTAAACACTGCAGGAGTGGGGCATCCACAGCTTCTCTGGGCAATCTGTTCCAGTGCCTCACTGCCCTCACAGAAATATTTATTTTTTTTTCTAATACCTAATCTAAACTTACTGTCTTTCACTTTAAAGCCATTCCCCCTTGTCCTGTCACTACATGCTCTTGTAAATAGTCTCTGTCCATCTTCTTTGTAGGTGCCCTTCAGGTACTGGAAGGCTGTAATTAGGTCACCCCGAAGCCTTCTGTTTTTCACACTGAACAACCTTAATTCTCTCAGCCTTTCCTCATAGGAGAGGTGCTCCATCCTTCTAATTAACTTGGTGGCTCCCATCTGTACTTGTTCCAACAGGTCAATGTCCTTCCTGTGCTGTGGACCCCAGAGCTGGATGCAGCACTCTAGGTGGGGTCTCACAAGAGGGAAGTAGAGGGGCAGAATCCCCTTCCTTGATCTGCTGGCCACAGTCCTTTTGGCCCCAGATATGATTTGCTTTCTGGGCTTTGAGCACCCATTGCTGGCTGGTATCCAGCCTTTCATCCACCAGCAGCCCCAAGTCCTCCTTGGCAGGGCTGCTCTCAATTCCTCATTCCCCACCCCGCCACGTATTGATACCAGGGGCTGCTCTGACCTATGTACAGCACCTTGCACTTGGTCTTAAACCACATGAGATTCCCATGGGCCTGTTTCTTGAGCTTGTCTTTCAGGTTCTTGCTTCTACTTTTCTTTCCTGTCTGTACCTTTTATTCCTTTCCTTAGAACAGTGTGTTTCAGTCAGTAGATTAGTGAAAAAAATCTGGAACAGTTTATATGTAGTGGTTTATTAACTTGCGCTGGTTTTTATTGCAGCAAAGCAAGCAATGGAGCAGGGAAAATCTCCAGTTATAATAGACAACACTAATACTCAAGCCTGGGAAATGAAGCCATATGTGGAAGTGGTAAGTTTTGCTGCATGATTATGTCATTCATTACAATTTTTCAAACTTACCTTTACATGTGGGAAGCTGGAATGTTTTGTCTGGAAACATTTTCCTTACTCAAGGTTCTAAAGAGGGAGACTCCTTATTGATAAGAATTAGTAATTAGTATGGCAATGGTTTAGATCAATTTAAGGATTGACTTGATCTAATTTGCTTAGTCTGGAACAAAGGCTAAGACGGGCTGGGGGTAAGTGAAACTCAGCATGCTACCACTGCAGAGTTAACTGTACCTGTTTATTATACTTGTCTGTTAATGTTTTATGTAATAAAGATACACATATCACACATATTTCTTTGCTTGCTGCAGGCTCTGGAAAAAGGATACAGAGTGGAATTCCATGAACCAGATACTTGGTGGAAGTTTGATCCTGAAGAATTAGAAAAGTAAGGTTTCTCTTACAGAAATCATGGCACTTATACATAGAGATAGATAGACAGGCAGATAAATATGCATGCATAAATATATATACAGAAAGTTACATTTTATTCAATATATTAAGTACTTCACTAGTAGTATGAAATGTATTTTATTTAAATAGGTATTTTTGAGACTTACCTTTAAATGGAAGTTCTGTGGATAAACAAGCAGGCAAATACTGGCCCTGTGTTGTTGGCCCAAAAAGTCAATATTAAAACTATTGGACATGTGTAGAAAAATTATTAACCCCTCTAAGAATCTGTTATTATAATGAATAATTATTCTGATAAACTCGTTGCTACAAAATGCTGATGGCAAGAATAGGTAAAAGATAAAAAGAAATTCCACATTTGGCAAGGAGTGCATCAGTATAGTACTTTGGTTTGTCCACTTTTACAGCTGTGTTTCAGTGTTAAAGGACAGCAGTCTATTACTAATCAGTAAAAGTTAAAAAGAAAGCTCAAATTTTATATTATTCTGTGGAAGGTTTTTGTGGAATTGTCCCCAGTCTCCATAGGACCTGACTTAGAGTACTGTTGAACATAGATCATTGAACTACTGTGTTGTGAGAGTGCTCAGGAAGCTGCATTATTCCTGGTTAATGTCCTTTTTGTCTCAGATCTGTGTGCTTTAGGAGTCTATGAGGTATCAAACTAACTTAGGGATATTTCTGTGTTTGAAATGTAATATTTTCATAGTTGATGACAGAGTTCTCTCACTGATTGTCATTTTATATGCATCCAGCTGACTTCGCTTGTAATTGTTTCAGTTTTGTAAAGCAGCCCCTACAATGCACAAAATATGTCTGTACAATGCTTACATTACTGACTTTATTGTGTTTATAAATCTTTTAAAGTTTTCACCTTCTCCTCCTAAGCTACAACTAACTTTTTTTCTAGAGATGGAATCTTCTCTCTCTAGAATTGATTCTGGTAAGTTTTTCTAGTTTGAGGTACAGCACAGCCAAATTAGGAAGCGTAGTAATCAGACACTTATAAGATATTCAGCTTGAGATTTCCTTTAGATGAGACAGACTAATTTTCCAGGAAAAATCATGTTTCCATATGGTCTTAACAGGCAACAGGATGAACAGACGTGTAGTTACTGTTGAATTTTATTGTTCCGTCATTAACTAAGTTTGTCTTTCCCAAAACCAAAGGTTTACTTGAACTGTGTGAAGTGCTGCTACCAGTTTTTAGAAGGTTCCTAGAAAGTTTTATCAGCTCTAGTTGCTTTAAATATTTGAATAGAGGCCCATTTTCTGGAAACTTTATTTTTGGACAGTTTAAGAAAGATGGTGATGTAAGTTTTCATTTTGTTTTTTAATTGCTTCAGGAGAGGGCTCCTTGCAGTTTTGTATCATCAACAAACTTGCTGAGGGTACACTTGCTGAGGTAGTGTAGAAGCATTTAACAGTGACAGAACTTTGCTTTTATCAATAGATTCTGTGTTCCTCTAAGAAAAACTGACTTCCAAAGTATAACTATCTCTTAGGAGCTTTTGCTGGTATGTCTGCATTGGTTCAGGATAGATGGCTTTGTGCTCTTTCAGCACAGCCAAGCTGCCAAAGGATGAGTGAAGACGTGCCTGAAGAGAAGATCCCAGTATTAAATGACACTATACAGCAAATTGATTTCCTTTTTTCCATTAGTTTCTATACTTGATGCAATTTTGCTGTTGGTGATTTTATTATCCTGCCTTACTCTTTATTAGGCCTTTCCTTTTATTATCCTGCCTTTCCTTATAAGGAAGAGTACTTACTTGTTTATGAAGTGATTGTACACAAATCCATTCAGTTGCAGATGAGTGTGGACTTTATTCCCAGAGTCCTTCAGCTGTAGTCTTTTTCTAGGAGTACCAAATGATAGAGAAGATACTGAATAACTTTCTGCTTCCACCATTTGGCATAAAAGGACTTCCACTTTTCTTTTTTCGGTCTGTCATAAGTGTCAAGTGCTTTATAGAATCCGCATGTTTCTGGGGGGTTGTTTTGAGTTTTTTCCTCTTCCATTAACCTTGTTCATATTTGTGAATAAAATCAAAACTGTTAAGGCTCAGTAACTGATAAGTTCAACATGCAACTGCTTCTGAACTGCTTTAGCACAGTGTAGAAATTAGAAGCATTTAAACAATGAGCTGCAATCGATGATCTCTCTAGCTTCTGATGTTGTCTCAGGGAAGAGTTTCTATGGAAGAAATGTTCTATTTAAACGTTTTCTTCACAGAAAGAAAGCTAACAGTAAAACGCACCTTAAGGAGCCAGCATAATTTTGAATACTTCTGAGGTCATATCCGCTTCCAATTCTGAATGTGAAACTAGTGTGCTACCTGCAGTATTCTTTGAACCCTTATCAACTTGATGCTTACTTCTTTGTTGTTTTAATACACACAAACTCCTGAGGGGGCTAGTTGGTGAGGAAATCAGTCTTTTAAAATATTTCCGTATGGAGTATCCTCTTTCCAGTATAGCCTGTTTGTTCCCAGTAGTCATTTCCCCTCTATAGAACTGAGCAAATTGGCAAGGCCCATGCTTCTTCTGTCCCTAGCAGAAAGCACAAAGATGCAGAAATACATTCCCTGTTGGTTTAATGTGGAGATAATTCAGATTGGACAAGGTTTCTTGGTGATAAGAATATATTGGATTATGATAAGTGCTCGTTTACACTGTCAAAACATTTTGTTTCTGTTTTATGTCTCTTTTTTAGATTCCGTTCTGTTACAGTCCTGGCAATTTTCTGACATTCAGTTTGTGCACGAGCCTTGTGGTTTTCTTTTGGCAGAGACTGAAATTTTCTGCTAATGGGGATTTAAGATCCTATTCCATAGACAGCAAGGAGATAGATACATTCTAATGTAACATCTAACATCTCAGGTTCTTAAAAGGCCAGATTCTTGCTGAAAGTAGCTGGTCACCAAGCACTGCAAGAATAGGACAAGAATAGGACTTTTGATACCTCTTCCTTTATATATGTTTCCATACATTTCTAAATTTACCACAAGGATCAGTTAGAGCTGGTAGATAAAGGTGTCCTGAGCATGCTATTCTGGTTCAGAACCAAAACTGCTTCTTATTCTGTGGAAGGATGTATTGATGAGAAAATATTCTGTCATTAAGTCTAGAAACTGTGTAATTGTGGTTTTTATGCTAGTTTGAACATTACTTTCACAAGGAGTAGTCTGTGGTATTATTCATCCCTCTCCTCGTTAGCTAGTATACCATGTAAAATCTGATGAATGAATAGAAAGCAAAGTCCTTCTAGGGTAATTTAGATATATAGTTTTATAACTATATATTGCACAGTTACAGTTTTATACCATCATATTTCTGTATGAAGAATGACCATATTATTTACTGTTGCTTAATGTATGTAGTGGTGAATTGTTAAAAATAAACCTTGACACAAGTTGACTACCTAGAGAATGATGATACAGCATAATAAAAGTAAAATTTTAAATATGAGAAGCAAGAATTAAAACCTGAGAATTTAGAGGGTTTTTCCTTAAAGACTGTAAACATAACTATAAACATACATAACTGTATATAATTATATCTATAAAAATCAGACAATTAATTTAAATTTAAATTTTTATTTTTGTAGGAAGAATAAACATGGGGTCACTCGTGAGAAGATTGCTCAGATGTTGGAACGATATGAATATCAAATATCCGTACCTATTGTCATGAATTCAGTGGCACCTCCCCACAAAAACGCTCCAAGACCACCTCTGCAGCGAAGACATAGGTGGGGAGACAATACAGACTCATGGAGTTATTCCAGTGTTTCCAGTAGCCAGTAACGCAGTTGCAGTCAGTTCATAAGGATCTGTTACTTGCCCTTTTAAAACACAGCATCACCTCCAATAAAGTAGTGGATCTTCTGTGTTTTAAGTAGGCCTATTTCAAGACCATTTTCTTCTGGAGGTTGTTCTTTTTAATGGACTTGCATGTAAATAGAATTGTACATTTAATGTTTTCTAAAACTATTAAAGTTGTAAGACCTTTGATTTTAGTAAAATATTTAATATAATATGGCATATAGCAGAGTCTTCCTTCATAAATCTAAGAGGATGATGATGTCATATATCAGGTAACTGTTGAACAGTTTTTTTTAAAGAAGGGGTCGTATTAGAGGTCTTTGAAAAGAAAATTAAAGCCCTGGAAGAAGAGGTTATTTATGTAATAATCAATTTTAATGATTGCCGTTTAGTCTTCTTACCTTTTTGGAGATGTTTTTGAAAACAGTTTTATCCTGGATTGTCCTTTAGTTCTATTTGGCATGTATTGCCAATTGGCAAAACTTTGGCATGGATTTTCTGGTTTCAGAGGTTTGATTATTTTTATTTTTTTTGTTCAGTTGGTGGGGGTTTTTTTGTTTGGGGGTTTTTTTGGTGGTGGTTTTGGGTTTTTTTTTGGTCTCAGAAGCTGATGTGGCAGCTGCAGCAATGTTCTGCCAATACAGTATTCACCAGCCTTAAACTGTGCAACCTGAATTCTTTTTTTATTTGTTCTTGTTGGTAGTATATAAACCGTGATGGTGGCTGCATACCACCAATATTTTTTGTGCTGACTAAAAAAAAAAAGTAAGTTTCATCACTAAAATGCCAAAATTTCACAGTTATGTCTTTAAGTCAATTTTTTTCACTTGCAATAAAACAAGTATTAAAGCATTAGGCTGTCAAGTCCCAGTCTACAGTTGGGATGCATCAATTCAATATAAATAGTGGATATAATTCTATAAAACCATCTTGCATTCTCAATTTTGACACAGTCAATGTCATCTGTTAGCAAATAACAAAGAATGAGCCAGCATGGAGAGTGACTAATTTACTGCCCTTTTTCTCTTAAAAATGATGAATTTGTAAGTGTTCACTTTGCTTGTTTTTAACAGCTTGCTGTATTAATAAAATATATTTGTCTTCAGTGTTGTTGAAGTAGTTCAATGCAACAGTTCGTATTATTTTCAAGCTTGTAGGATTTTATACAGATGAGCATTATTACTAACCTGCTAGCTGAAATAACCTATCTTCAGGTCTAACTACATTTGGCTTTCTTATACACTGAATGAGTAAGTGTTGAATAGGAAATTTTGTCAAGAACATGGGAAGGTAACTAAAAGAACTTTGATGGTTATCTATTACTAAGTTGGTGTCATAGTCATCAGAATTTTGGAAAATCCAAAGCCAGCATTATTTTTTTTTAATTGGAGACGCTTTCTGAATAGGCCCTAAAAATTACTTCCTCATTGAAGTCTGAATACCATGAAAGTTGAAAATCCAGCTATATAAAGAAATACCTTTCTGTGGTTTTCTACACTTATTGTGCAAAATTAAATTCATGTTTTAATTATTTGAAAAAGAATTTAAAATGTTTCAGTAGTGTATATTAATATATTGAATTATGTGTATATCTACAGAAGAGACTCTCCAACTATATTGTCTTCCCTCATCTGTTATTCAAATCAGTTATCTAATTGTATTTTACTCTTTTTCCATGTCACTAAAGAATCATGAAAACTGTTATAAATGCTTAGTAATACCTAACTATCCAAAAGATTTTATATTTAAACATGAAAGCATATTTTGAGTGGAAGGGAGATGAAAATGTTTTAGAGAGACTCATTTTATTTATTCTGTTTTACTATAAGCTATAACTTAAAATTTATTGAGCCTTTATATAATATTCATGCTGTGCTGAGGTATGGCAAAGAGCTTCCTATTGAAGATTGATGTTATATCTTTTGGCACCTTTTATCTTCAGTTTTTAAAAGAAATAGGGAGGTTTTTTAGAAATAATTATTTAAATAGATATTAATTGGTGCAGCTTTTCTTGTGTTACCTTTTTAATTATTGGTGGAGGGGGAATGTTTTTGATACACAAAGCATGCTGACCAATAATAGGCCTGCAGTTTGAAAAGGACGCTTAAGAAAGGGAAGCTCTGCAATTTGTTTCTGTATCAAACATTTCTTGTAAATTGCTTCATCTGCACAGCTGAATTCCAGGGTAAGTACAATGACATGGTTGATGAAAACGCGATGGGATTTATGTCAGTGTAACACATTTCTATTTCATAGTATTTTAATATTTTATGAGGATATGAGTCACAAACACATATATCTCGGAAGTTGATTTTATGCTCCTATGTTTAGTGTAAAAATAATAAAAATTATGTGAAATACGTGTTGCAGGTATTGAATTTCTCATGCCATCTCAAACACAAGGAAAATTAGTTATTTTTTCAAAATATAGATGCAAGAAATGTAAGAACCCACTGTTCAGCTAGACAGGGGATTCAAAATTTTTACTATCTGCTCTAGTTTTTATACAATATGTGTGTTGATGATTATAATGTACATACAATGAAGGCTTCCTGGTTTACATTTTTAGTAAATTGCTAGTTTGTCATATTTCATTAAATAATAGTGTCAGGTTGTTTTTTTTTTTAAATTTAACTAATGCATAGAACTTGTCTGGGTTAAAGTTAGTTCACTTCAGAATAGCTGGTCCGGGACTGTTTTGGATTTATGCTGGAAACAGTGTTGATAGCACAGGGCTGTTTTTGTTTCTGTTGAGCGGTGCTTACACAGCGTCAAGGCCTTTCTGCCTCACCCCACCCCACCAGCTTGTGGCCTGGGATTGCACAGGGAGTTGGGAGGGGACACAGCCAGGACAGCTGACCCCAGCTGACCAAAGGGATATCCCATATCATGTGGCGTCATGCCCAGTCTATAAAAATGGAGGAAGAAGGAGGAAGGTGAGGGGGATGTTCAGAGTGATGGCATTTGTCTTCCCAAGTAACCATTTCGCATGATGGCGCCTGGCTTTCCTGGGAGATGGCTGAACACCTGCCTGCCTGTGGGAAGTGGTGAATGAATTCTTTGTTTTGCTTTACTTGCATGCACAGCCCTTGCTTTACCTGTTAAACTATCTTTATCTCAACCCGTGAGTTTTCTCACTATTACCCTTCTGATTCTCTCTTTCATCCCACCAGGAGTGAGTGGGCAAATGACTGTGGGGCTGAGTTGACACCTGGAGATAAACTGTGATAGTGTAACATTTCTAATTTCTTAACATGTGATGTTAAATGATCTCTTGTGAGGAATGTTATTCTTGTAGCCATGTCCTCTTTAGGTTCATTTTAGTCTAATTGGCCATGCTTCATAATTTTTTTTAAGCTTTTTGTCTTTAAGAAGAAAGCCAAGATTTAGTCTTTTGTCATTTATCTCCTGAACTCTTTTGCAGACATGGTTGTTTCTCTGCTAACAGGTAACTGAAAATTAGGCTTTGTCTAGCTGAGGTGGGACCCATAGCATTTATATTTAATTGTTTTGTGTCCATCTTCCCTGCTGGAATTTAGACTGCATTGGTATTTTCTTCTTTGAGCTCACCAGTAGGATTCATTCTCAGTGAATGAGAAAAAAAATTACTTCTGTTTCTTTTTCACATTCATGTGTGATGTGTAGTTTTAACTGCTGCTTCCTCCTAGCAATCAGATTTTCTGGAAGAAATGTTTTCACTCTGTGCTGATACATCATGGAGATGAGGTGACTAGGTATATGTTGAGAATTCAGGGTTTTCCAATACAAAAGCACAGACATATGTATTACAGTTCCCTGTATAAAGCAGTAAGAAGGCATACTGTTGAAATGAAATTGAAAGTAAGTACTTGATTTGAGTGATCAGATGTGGAAATATTTCACTTCAGTGCTTCTGGAGTGGTACTTGTCTTATTTCAATGTTTTACATTCTCATCCTTTTGAAATAAAAGCAAGAGCAGAGATTAAAGCTCTTTATTAATTTCCTAGGTGAAAATCTACTTGTACATCAATAAATTTGTTGTGGTTTCCCCCCCCCTCCCTTTTTACTGGCTAATTGGTTGAAATTAGCTGTAAATCTGCTTATTTTGAGTTCACTGAAAAATGTGTGGAAACAGAACTGGTCTTATTTTGAAGATAAAGTAGTAAGTAAAAGATTGGCAAGGTCTGATCATCTCAAATTTGTCTTACATTTATTTCTGTAGTAATGGAGAAGCAGCAAATGGTGCTTTTATCTTGACATGGACTGTCAGTGTAATTCTAGGTCAAGGATAATAAAAGTATTATGTCTGGAACTGGTCTTTGCCGTTTCCTTTTAGCTGATAATACTGCTACTTCATTTCTCAGGTAGGCAGGGAGACCTTGACCATATCATTTATACTTTACTGATTTATAGTGCTAGTGTAACAATACCACATTTTGTCAAGTCAGAATATATTGTATCCTTGAAGTTGTGTTTTTGTGTTTGGTTTGTGGTTTGTTGGTTTTTTTTCAATTGTACTTGCAGTCTTTTTAGTGATGTTAAATATTTTCCTCTTTTTTTGATCTGTTAATTGAATTTAACTTCTCTTTTAAAATGTGTGCTTGCATGTTTTGTAGGAACTGATTTTTAAAATGCTGAATTCTTGAAAGAGTGGTTTTAATCTCTTCCTAAATTGCTAAGAGACTAAGAAGTGCTGCTTTAGTTGACTGAATAAATACTTTCTTGGTTCCAAGGGGTTTATTGTATCATGTATGAATCAGTCTTAGTCATAGGCCCATAGAGCTGTTTGGCTGCTATTTTATTCATGATACTTTTTCATTTTGTTTATTTATTTCATGGGTTTTGGTAACTTACACTATAAGTTATACTAGTCTATGAGAAGTTAGTGGAGAGCTTATCCCACATCTTGCTCTTAACCTTTAATAGTTACTGAAGGCCCATGAACCTGATTTAAGAGTGGATTGACTATCTTACTTTTCCCCCATTTAGCATTTTCCCTGATTTCTTGTAAGATGAATACACAGCTTTACAGGGACCTTGGCAATAAAAGCATAGACATCAGGTGTTCTACCTGGAGTGAGGTAAACATGTTTGGGCATCATTTGCAGCACTTTGCAGCCATTTGGTACATTTGCTAAATATTCAGCAAATATTTAGCATTCTTTATGAAGACTGTGCTTATGGCTTTGCAGTAAAAAAATCATTACATATAGCATTATAAATGGAATTCTGTGTATGTAATGTGTAGAAGTCAAAGTACTGTGTTTCGTTCTGTTACTGCTTTGTTCCTGCAGTCTAAAATTGAGTTCCTGGTTCTAGTAGTTAATACTTAAATACTGGTTTTGGTCCTAGGTCTAGGTCCTAGAAGAGATTTTTTTGTGAGTAAAGGTAACAAACTGTGGTTTAAGTTCTACTGCTCTGTAGGCACTTGAGCTGTAAAGAGATAAAATGATTTTGTCTCTTGCCTGGTTAGTTTGTGGTGCCTTTATTGAGTATGTCAGGCACTGAGCTCCCTGGTACAAGTAAAACGGGACATATTGGAGTGAGTTGAGCAGAGGATGGCCAGGGCCTGGAGCACCTGACATACAAGGAGAAGCTGGGAGAAATGTATTCAGCCTTAAGAAGAGAAGGCTGTGGCTAAGGCAGCTTAATACTGATGTCACCTATCTAAGGGAAGAGTACAAATACGGAGCCAGGCTCCTTTTAGGTGAAAAGCAAAGGCTGCAGGTTGCAACAAGGAAAATTCACTAGGTTGTGTAATCCTCAGCCTTGGAGTACTCAAAACTTGACTGGGCCAGGCACTGAGCAGTGAGATCATGGTATTGCTTTGAGTAGAGATTGGATCATAAGATCTCCAGAGGCCCTTTCTGACATAAATTATTCTATTGCAAGTCATATCGTGAAAGCAGCATCCAAAGTATCAGAAGAGTGTAAATCACTAACAGAAGTGCTGCTTGGTTTCAGGGTGTTGAATGCAGCCTGTGATGCTGTTCTTGTTCCTAAATGAACACTAAGTTTCTGGTTTAACTGTATCAGCAAAAATGACTGTACTGTTTATTCAGGTATGTTGTTTCATAGCCGTATTGGCAGAGTTGCTTCCAGGTTCCTGATAACACCTTTAGCTGATCCCCTTTTCCCCCATCTCAGCTGGTGTCAGTAGTTGCTTGTCTCATGTTAGCTGTGTTGTCTTTCCACACTTAGAAAATAGTAGCATATATTAGTGTTTATTTAAAGTTTTGGGTTTTTTTTATTTTCTGCCAAGGACAGATTTCTCTTGATACTTACTACATTCAAGAATTGAAAGACAGTTTTCAGCATCTATTCATCCCCAACACTTTAGGAATAATATAGGGCTGTTTTGTAAAAAGTAATCATCCTTACAGGGTAATCATCATGTCTTTTGTGTTTCTCTAATTCTTTTGGTGAAAGATATTTAAAAAGGGAAATGAGTGTAGTATGCAGAAATAGTGACATTTGGATGCAAGTATGACAAAGTACAGAAATTTGTTGAAAAAGTTGTAATACCTTCCAGGGGGTGTGCATTAGAATTGAATTGTGGAATTCTCAATATGTCATAGAGCATTTGAGATGCACAGAATTAGTACAGCAAGTGGTGTAGATGTTCCGAATAGCAGCATTGTCTGCAGTTACAAGTATTTGAATTTTAATGTTGCTGTAATCTAGGTTAGGGGCTGGTTATTTAATATTTGCTGATACTGTTTTAGTGTTTTGTAACTTTTTCCCCCCCTTTTGTCTATATTTTTGAGTTGCGTTTTTCTCACCTGAGTCCCGTGTGTTTGGTTACCACAGTGGTCTTCATAATACTGGAGCCATCTCCCCTTTCTCTTTTCTTTCCTTAATTATAAATGTGTGTGTAGAGCTACACCTTGTTCTCTCTTTTTTTAAATGCCTCAGTTCAAACTCATGCTGATTTAAAAACTGAATATACAGCACCTTTCCCCTAGGACGTCCTTTTGGATTTTTTTCTTGTTCAGTTAAAAGCAGTATTTTATGTCATGCAATATATTTTTCTTTATACCTTTTTTCCTCCGTAGGTTTGCAGCATCCTCTTGTGTTTTCAAAACTCATACTTGTGTTCCGGAATTACGGTGGTGCTTTGGTGGATATTTAGTTATGTGTCTTTGCTACAGTTTTGTTAATTGAAACTATTTTAAATACAGCTAAAATCTGTCATCTTTCATTGGAAGTGCCTAACAGAAAATAGCTTATTGCATATCTCAGAGTATTTAATTCTGCTGTTGTTATACCCCTGCTGCTTCCTTACTCTCCCACTCATCTTTTCCTTCAACTTGATTTCACTTGTGTCTCATGTCAAATTTCATTTTACCTTTGTTTTGGGTGTGAATGTGCCGTGGCAGGAAAGGTCAACATTTCACCCTGTAAATCTAATTTTTTCTTTTAAAACCCTTTTGTTGTACTTGCCTATCTCTACATTCAGTTATGATGGCTGTAATCAAGTACTAGGATGTTGTATCACAGTATGTAGGTCTTCTTATTTTCTGGTTAAAATATTTATTTATTTGGAAAGTAACTATAGTGGCCAAAAAACAAATTGAGGATGTTTTAGGAAGTAGGAACTGGAAATGCTGCCTTATTTGTAAACTACATTTTAGGACAGGACAAATTTAACAACCTCATGAGAGCCTCAGTAAATTGCCTTTGCCTGTGTGGAGCTTCTTGAGTGGAATTGCATAAGCAGATGCATGGAAAACAGTAGATTTGTGAGGGAGAGGAACTGAAAAATGGAATGAGAGGTGGTTCACAGGATTTAATTTTTGAATGTAGATCTTATTTGTCCTAAAAGAAAGGATCCACTCAGATTCAATTATCTCTTGTATTTCAGCTGGTTAGAGTATATATGCATCAGGCAATATGTTGTATCTCTAAGAGCAACTCTGTTGTTCATTTGGAAAGAAGATGTTGGGGTTTTTAAGTTAATGACTACAGGTTTTTCCACAGCTGTGAATTGGCCAGTAGGCAAATGGGCTTGGCATTTGCAGTGGATGATATTTGTCTGGTCAGTCGCAGTGTTCACCAGTGTGCTTCATGGTTGTCAGCCTGGACCACCAGCTTTGTAGGAGGTGGTGGGTAAAGTGTGCTCCAGTGTTGTGAAAGGAGGGGGCCTAGGACTTAGTGAGAACTTACTGATTCGTATCACATACGCAGCAGTGCTATAGTTTGTCCAGAAGTTAATGAAAATCTGGGACTGATCATTGCCTGGGAAGGTGGGATATTTCTATCCCACTAAAAATTTTTGAAAATGTTCCCTAAAATTTCACATAGAACTGTCTGTATAAGTAGAAAACACAGCAGGTTACACCAAACTATTAAGCAGTGCAAATTTGACTGTAGTTCCTATTTCTCCAAAGTTCTTCTCACAGCAGTATATTTCTTGTCTATCCTGGATTAATTTGAGTCAGGTTGTCTTCATGCTTGAGCTGGTATCATCAAGGAATAGAATTGATGTCATCAGATTTTTGACAATATGACTCATACTGTACTTCCAGTGCATAACATTGGAATCTGTGTCCATCATGTTCTTTTCAAAGGACTAAGTGTTGACAGAACTTAAATGAAAACTGACTCTGTGAGCCTTCCATGGGGGAGAAGGCTGATGATGAAACTGCAGTTTCTTCTCTGGCCTTAAGATGGATTCAGATCACTTGGAGTGTCTCACATTGTCCTTTTTTTCTCCTTCTTAACTTGCCTTTTAACACTGAGCCATACTTAAGGGTGAAGAAAAATCCAGTCAGACCAAAAATGGTGTCCCCTCTCCATCTGTGAGCATCCATTAGTACATCTATTGCTAGGGGCATTGTTTTGTTTCTTTTCTCAGAGTTTTGAATTGTGTCAGGTGACGTATTTGTGGCATCTAAATGAGGTTGAAGCACCTTTTGAGTTGTTTCACTTGCTTGGAAAAGTAGGTGTTTGATACTGGGCACAAGTGTGTTCAGTGCACATGTATATATCAGACAATATATTCAGGATTGATATCCTTAATGTTGATCACTATATTCTATAAGGAGCCAAAATGGGACATTTCAATCAGAAGGTATTTATGACTTTCATGAACCTGGAAGGAAAAAGATCAGTAAGGTCACCCCACGTGAAATGTTTATGCAATAAATGGCCTGTCATTTGGAACCAAATAGCTATTATTAGCACCTCAGGAATGTGGGGGTTTGAGTGGGTGGGTTTGCTTTTTTACTTTGAAAAGTGAATTGCTTGCACTTTGCCATGTATTAGATTCAATTAACAGCTTCTAAAGGCATGCTTTAATCAAAACAATGGTATGCTATTGTCTGTGCTCTGTAGATCAATGTCTCTTGTGTCTGGACTATAACAGGGCAGCAGTCTCACCGCTGATTATACATTCCACAGAACTGTATATACATCACTCTTGTAGAAAAATATAAAGATTGGAGCATATTTTATGAAGGTATTTAAGTCTCACAACAAGTGGCAAATGCTGTTGAGAGACAAAACTAATAAATACTGAGTTACCTTGGATCGAATCCAGTTAGTAGGATCTTGACCAATTTGGGGCAGAGAGAATGAATGTCATGTGTAAACATTTCTTACAAATCATTTGTACTGGATTTCCTTGCTGTGCGACAACCTGACATGTTGCTGCTGGAAGCAGTCACTTGCTCCCACCAACCACTTCCTTTGTCTTAGTTGGACACTTATTTTACTTCTTGCTTTAGTAAGTTAAATGAGCACAACAAAGTACGCGCTTGTTTTCTTTTGGTGCAGGGTCAGCAGGTGAATCCACTGATAAGGGGAGTGTTAGAGCCAGCAAAAAATAGTAGTGGAAGTGCAAAGGCAACATCTGGAACAAAGTAGGAAAGGGTGACAACTGTTTCTTGAGCAACAAAATGCAAAGTTCAGTGCTTAGCTGTCTAATGGAATGTCAGCTTTCAGGAAGCCCAGGAATGCTGGTGAGTTATGTGGGTTTTTTTCTAGGTGCTTAATCACCTCATGGCCATATTCCATTTGGGTGTGAGGAACTAGACCTTTTATCACTCATTTCAGTATTAAAGGCAAGATATGTAACCAAAAGGTTGGTACTTTGGCTTTTTTTGTTATTCCAAAATTGTAATTTCAATTTCTGGTTGCTGCTGAAGTAAAATTACGTCACAAGGAATTCAGCAATGTACGTGGACTTACTAGGTGGAGAAGGTGAAGTGTATCCCAGTAAGTGCCATTTTATGTAAGCTGCTCTACTGTGTTATTTATGTTGAAAACCCACTCTGGAGACTTTGTAGGTTAATGGCAACGTATGTTTCTAAAAAAGCATGTGTTTCATTGCTAAGTGTCATGTGTAATTGGATTTTGAATGTTTCAGTTTCTTTATATGGCTTGGTTATTAGGAAAAATTTCTTCACTGAAGGGGTGGTGGGGCTTTGGAAGAGGCTGCCCAGGGAAGTGGTAGAGTCACCATCCATGGAGGTATTTTAAAGACATGTAGATGTGCCACTTGGGGACATGGTTTAGTAGTGGGCTTGGCAGTGTTGGGTTGACGGTTGGACCTGATGGTCTTAGAGGTCTTTTCCAACCTAGATAGTTCTGTGATTCTATTCTGTATTTCATTACAGCAGTGACTGCAGGCATTTCTTTATATCAAGCAGCCATCAGCTTAGACGCATGTTGGAGCTGAAGTCTGTGCAACTGCAAATAAGTAACTCTTTTGGTTTTGCCATTTTCAGCAAAATGTGGCTAACTGCCTTAGATTAATTACTTTGTGTGTTCTGCCTCAGTAGTTGTGAGAGTGCATTTGTTTCTCCAGTAATGAGTGTCATCTGAGCTCTGATTCTCAATCAAGACAGTCAGTGCTAGTTTGAGCAGTAGGTTACAGTGCAAAAGTCACATGGAACAGTTATGGCAAAAAGCTTTTTAATATTGTCTAAACAGTAGGCTAAGAAATTTCAAAGTGTTCTTTATCATCTGAAACAGCACCGTTTTTTCTTTTTTCTTTTGTGTGTGTTTTATGGGTTTGAAAACAACTCACTAGCAAATGCCTCTGTAAAGAAGAGAAGTCTATCTGCATGCTGGTTCTAGAGTTTTCTTAGTGTTCATGTGCCATATGGTTTTACAATCAGGAAAACTCTCTAAAGGTATGCAGGTGTACTCAAAGAGGAGGAATTAAATCTAATGAAAACTAGTAGACAACTTCCTTCATTAAGTGCATGGTGCTGGGTTACACTCCAAGCAGGAAATTTTAGTTATGCCATCAAGGTGCATTAGAATATTTCTTTGGAGTAGCATTTTCTTAGAATCAGTTGGAAAACAAAAGTTACTTGGAAACATGAAGAATAATACATGTTTTTATTCTACATTTAATAGTTCATTGCTTTCCTTTTTATTTTAGTCCTTTTTTTAGGGAATTCAAATCTTTATAAAACTAATTTGCCTGAACTGCTATAAAACCTCCATGTTTCCAAAGCAAAGAAATTACGTAGTTGTATTTATGAGGAATTGTTGAATGCCACTATTGAAGGTCACATCCAGGTATGCTGAATCATCATCCTGGGTCAACATTTGCATTTGTTATTATTTTGACATGCAGTAGTTTCAATGCAATAATAGCTGCTAGTTTCTCTTGATCATCTCAGGGATTCTTCTCCCATCCTTGGGTGGACACATTTTTCCTGGGTTTTTCCATTCTAAAGTGAATCCTGTCCAGTGTGGTTTTCCCTCCTTGTTCAGAATTAGGAGAGTAATAAGTGTGCTGACATTTAAGAGTTTATCCTGCATTTCTTCAATATCTTTTCATGCGACATCCCAGCCTAAGAAAGTTTTTGGGAGCATTGTCCTGAAAATGTCAGATGTGTCCAGGGTTAGACACCAGAAACATGCGTCACTTTTGTCAGCAGCTGTGCAAATCACATCTGAGAGAAGTGAGTGATAAAAAAGTATAGTTACAATAACAGCAAAACTGGAGAAGTTTATTCCTTTCCTGTGCCAGTGCAGCCATTGATAATTTGGCTGTCATTTCTGCAGTTGTTCTGGCAGCACAAGGACTTTTAAGGGCAGCAATAAATTCTTCTTGGAATTGGTGGACAGGTCTGATTTTTTTTTTTTTTTTTACCCACTCCATTAGAAAACAGTTACAACTGGGATGTTATTTTCTATTTCTCTGGTAAGAGGTCTTTTGATTCAGAAAATTTCCTGATCTAAACCCACTTTCAAGTCAGGAATTGTCTTTACCAAAGAAGAAAGTTAATGTCAAGATTTAAGACTTATGTGATTAGTATATGATTTCTGCAAGCCTGGGGTGCGTGTGAAAATCTTCCCAACTACCATTGCAGATGCTTCACTTTGATATCATTTGTTTCAATAGACAAATAAGTTCTTTGTCATTCTATGTCTCTTTTTCTGGGGAGATAGAGGGCATGTTGCTGAGTGGGGAGTGTATTATGAGCAGAATTCAGCATGGAATTTGTCTTGGCCAACTTCAAGTATCCACACTTAGAACATGGGGCACTGTATCAAAAATACAGATTTAGAAAAGGGGAACTCAGTTTTCATTACTGAGAGGAAAACACCATGTGATCTTAAATGCCACCATTTGAAGGAAATCCCATTTCTTAGTAGGATGTCTTACCCACATACCAGTATAAGGCAATGAATTTTGTGTGCTTTCCAACAACATCACCACAGAGATCTGCCGTGCTCTTTGCAGCAACATCAGGGCACGGAGACTTGGATCCTGTTGCAGTCAAGTGACTTCGTTATGCTAAGGAGGCTGCTGATGTCCTTTGCACTCAGAGAATTAGGAGGGTTTGCTTTGTAGAGTTCAAATTAGAAAGAACTTAGAATAATATAATTCTTATATATTATATATATAAGAAATATATATATAACATAATATATATAATTCTTATAATTTAAGAATGAATAAAGGGTAAAGATAGGCGTCCATAGGTGCTTTAATTCCCACATTGCCTCCTAGTGACCAACATTCCCTTCACGTGGAGAGTCACCCCTTTTTCTCACTTTTTTTTTTTTATCTCTTTAGAATTTCAGAATACAGCACTCGAAACAGGTAAATTTACACATGAAATTGCAAAAAAACCCTGATTTTACCCTATAATTCTTCTAGCCACTGCTTTGCTTTAGTGTGTTGTGTGAAGTACCATCTCAAACAAAAGGCTACAAAAAAGGAGCAGGTCTTTGACAGAAAAATTTATCAATCAAATTTAGCTCTGAAAATCTCACCATCCTCTGAAGAGCCACAAAGGGAGAAGTTAGATTCCTGGACTGGGTTTTTCTAATCAGTATTCATTTCAGGGTTAGCTGGCTGATGGGCCAACATCCAGATTTCGGAGAAGTCACTCTTAGGGCTGCTATCTGCTAGATTTGATGAGAAGTGCAGACAAAATAAATAAGATGTCCTGAAAAGAGCTACAAAATTAATTGTAAATAAATTTGTTATTTTTCATACAACAGTGTTATTTTTTTTCATATTGCATGATTTTGTTGATAATAAGATACATATGAATCAACAGGTAGTACACTGAACAGTAAATATCAGGTTGCTGTAGTCACTGTACCTTTACATTATTTGGATTTTTGATTAGTATGTTTTGAATTTGGGTATTTGATCTTAATGAATGGCATTTTCTTACTATGTCCTCCACTGTCCTGGTACCTTTCTGCTCAGCATGACATTTAATAGAATTTTAGAATAGCACCAGCTCTTTAGTGTCTATTATTCAAATATCATGCTAGAAAGACATCCAGGAACATGTTTGGTCTTGCAGTGATTTGTGATTTGTGACACTTTTTGTAAAGCTGAGTTAATGAGATAGCAGCTCTGCTTATTTAAACGGATTTAAATGTTTGAGAATTGTCCTGAATTGTAAGGTGTATGTTTAATCAATAGAGAGTTTTGTCTGAGATTTTTATCTATTAAAAAAAACCTCCCAGACACTCTGTTTGATCATCCTATTAACACAAAGGACCTATTCTTCAAATTGATCACCATGAATGCATCATTACTCAAATTTGGTGATTTACATTGAATTGTTTTGTTTTTACATAGGGAGACAATGTTAAAGAAGATCCCTGGGCACCTGTTGACTAAAGCAAAGCAGAAGAAAAAGCGAAAAAGAAACAAAACAATGAAAAGTAATCATACAGAAATTATGAAGAAAATGTTACATAGAGTAGCTCGTTATCCAATTCCAGGTGACCAGGATGGATCAGAAAGTGAAGAGGATGATTTGGAAGAAGAAAACAGCAAATCATTGTGTACATTCATTAAAGGTCCAGAGGATCCAGTAACAGTTTGTGAAGAGCAGCCTCACAGCGATGATGAAAGCCTGAGAGAAGCTGCAGGGCTTTCAGGAGAAGGGTTTCTAGTGGTTGTGCCTGTGGTCTCAACGGTGTCAAACAGCGCAGTGAAAAGTGAATTGCCTGTAGAAAGTGACAATTTGCTTCTATTAGATGTAAAACCTTTTTCTGCTGAAAACCTAACCACGAATGCATTTGATGACGGGGAAGCAAACCAAAGGCACAAAGAAAATCTTTGCAGAAGCAGTTTCCTAAAAATAAGCGATGCTAAAAATTCCATCCATGAAACAGAAGGCATCTCTGAAGATTATGACACATCACTGTTAAGCACAGAAAACAAACTGGGATCGTGTCAAATTACATGTGAACCTGACTTGGAAGCTAAGCTGATAAGTTTAAACAGTGAAGAAAAAGAAATCTCTCAGTGCTACAATTCAGATGTCTGTGATACTGTGCCTGATAATAACACAGAGAGCAAATGTGCTTTAAAAGCAGAAGAGACTAGCTCTAATGCCTGGGCTTCTTTTTCAATTAATTTATCTACTGAGGCTTTGCAGCTGGGCTTTGATACACAAGTTTCTCTCTCTCCTTGGTCTGAGGATAAATTTGTAGGTGAACAAAGACCTCCCAAAATGGGGGAACCTAAACAGATTCAGACAAACAGTTTAGCACAGCTGAACTGCTGTCAGTCAAATGAAAGCTTGGTAAAGGAAAAGCATTATGAAACAAAAACTGAGGAGGTTGGTAAAGTAATAAGCAATGGTCTGTCTGCCTTTCCAGCTGGTGAAGTGTACTTTGATTCTCTTGTGGAAGCCAGGGCCACCTTCCCACAGTGTTCAAGCGAAGTAAATGTTCCTAAAAATGATGCTGCAGCTATTACATCAAAGAGAAAAAGATCCAAGAGAATTGTCAATTTGGCACCAAAGTTTAACCTGCCCAGACAGATTGCTGGTCATACAGAGCTAGGGAAGGAAGTCCCAATAGAAGATGATGTTCCCCAAGAAAGTGTTTTGGAAGTGAGGCAAAAGAACTTTCTAGGCAAGAACCATGGAGAGGCACAAGAACAGGACGGTGCATTGCAGGAATATTTTGCACCTTACAGTGACACTGAGGCAACCTCTTCCTCACCCCCTCCGGATGCAGGTGCTCTGTTACACGGTATTTCTCACCTTCATTCAGGACAATGTTCTCCTACATCAGAATATTCCTGCAGGGTTTCTGTAGCTTCCAGAACAAAGGAGGAGCAAGCTACAATTCTTAAGCTACCACAGGTATTTGATAAAAAAGAGGATGAGAGTGAACAAGTTTCTTCAGAGGTTGCACATGGCCAGCCAGATATTTTGTCTTCTGTTAAAACTGTTTCTGAATATCCAGAAGATTCTGGCATATCGGCAAGCTGCAGTGAAAAGGTGAACGAAGCAGATGACCCTGAGCCAGCAGAGGCCTCGCAACTTGAAGATAATCAAGATGTGGATATGAAATGTAGTTTTCTGGGACTTCCCTTGTCATTAGAATTTGCTTTTCAACTTGTGCAGCTCTTTGGTTCTCCAGGTCTTCCACTGGGTATAATACTCTTCTTACTACTCCTACGTAAAATTAAAAAAAAACACAACAACCCAAACCCCAAAAAAACCATAACCCCTCAAAACTACAAACAAAAGCCAAAGCACTCGCTTCAAACCAAAAAACAAACAAAAAGACTATTATTAAATACTAGTTTTTATTGCAGGTCTTAGTTAAATGTTAATCCTATTGAAATGAGTCACTGATGCTTTGGTGATAGTTTTTTTATTTTTTTACATAAACTTTTACATTTACTCAGTCTCTGTCAAAAGTGGCTTTTAGTTTGGGCTCATATTTGAAGTCTTGTTAGTAACAAAAATTTACTAACTTTAAATCCAAAGTGTGAAGCTCTTGTTGACATTTTAATACATCCTAGTGAGTAAGACTTTACTGTGATTACAGAACTAAATGATGTTTTAATATGACAACTGAGGAGCAGCTTTTGTCTGTTTATCTGCCCAAACTGACCTCAGGGTTCCTTGTTTTTATTGTAAAAGTCGATGGCAATGCCACCTGCCAGAACAGTGACACAAACCATGGGCAGCCTCACTCAGCTGGGTCCCCAAAGGCCCCGCAGTGCTGCTTTACCTCAGTCTGGCACCACACCAAAGAACTTGCCATGCAGAGCTGAAACAGAGTAAGGGAGTACTGCTGATGTCCTCAGCTGTTACATCTAAAACATTTCTCCAAACTTGGTGAATCTTCGTATCTGTGATTAAATTTCATAATCTTAGAGGGAGTTGGCCATGACTTGAAAACACTGATCTTCCAGGGGGAAAAAAATAATTGAAAAAAGGCAAAACCAGGCATTCAGAAACAGTCAGTAGGTTAGTGAACCAAATGTTATTCTTCTCAGTAACAAGTCAGTCAGTAACAGGTGAAATTCTCTGGCATTTAGATGAGTTTCTTTTGGAAATAACCTTCAAGAAACACAAACCCACGCCGATATCTCCCTGAAGCCCTGCCAGTTTGTGATTTCTCTCTGTTGGGGTTTTTCCATCAGAATTGCACCTGCTGTAAGCAGAAGCCTGGCCACTGATTCTCCTTGGATTATCATTATCCTACAGTTTCAAAAACTCTGGTGCTTTTCTGTGATATATTGCATATTGACAGGCTACTATTTATTCATGCACACATTTGAACTGTAGTGTTTTACAATACTGGCAATTGCAGTCAATTTTTATTGAAATTATTTTGCTGGGGGAATTTTTCGTAAGTAAATGTCTTTAGTTATTTATAAATGATCATTAAGTTGACTTACTTTTCTTGTATGATTGTCATATAAGTGTAGCATATATTTTAGACAGTTTTCCTACAAAGAATCTCTTTTTACCTTCTTAAACAGTGTTAGAGTTAAAACATTTAAGAAAGTAATTTCTTTAATGATGCTGCACAAATTCCTACAATTAAACACTTTAAAATTTAAAGGTTGTTATTTCAGTTGCATTTTGTTTAATTTATCGTCTGAAAGCTTTCTGATTTTCTTGTTTTCTAGTTTTGGAGGAGTATGTGGGGGAAACAAAAGTCTAGTAGGAAAAGCTTTGTCTAAATAAAGAAACCTAACCCAAATCTCCTTCCCCTTTCCCCCACTCTGCACTGGCCTCAGATTCTAGAAATCCTAAATTCTGACTCTGCTGCTCGCTCATTTAAATATCTGCTTTTTTAAAAAAAGTATGCATTTATATAAGGTGTGCAAAAATTGTAATTCAGTGATATATTTTGATCTCAGAGAGATCCGGACACTCAACTGCAAAAAATATTTTCTTCTGCAGAATCCTTGTTGCCAGATGATTATATAGTTCCTCTTGACTGGAAAGTGTCAGAGACGATCTATTTACTGTGGAAGACCTCTGTGGAGGTATGAATTTTAGGGGATTTCAGAAGACTTTCCAATATTTCAGGTGCAAAGAGGAATTCTTCAGTTCTTTGCTAGTAAATTTGCTTTATGTCCTCAGTGAGGAGATGGATGGTTTATGTACTCCTCTGAATATTTCTAGGACCAGCTCAAGGCCATGGTAGGATTCAGGTTTGGAAAGATCAGCTTCAGAAGTCTATACAAAGTAGTTCAAAAAGGGGAAAAAAATGCTTCTTTGATACCTGTGTCTTGACCTGGGCAATGTTCATTAAGTACAACCTACCATCATCCAGATGGTTCCTTCTTATGGTTTTCTCTTGTCATCTGAGCATATCTCATCCTCTACTACCTCTGCTAGAGGAGCAGCAGAGAAGTCAGCAAATTAATTCTCCTTGTCTAATTAGAAAGTGTTAACTTGCAAATTACATTTTTTCCCCCACCATGGCTGTTGCTTTGTGGTTTGCTTTTCTTTGTATGGCAGTGGCAATTAGGAAAATCCAGTAAATGCTATGAACTAGTAATTATAAAATAGAGCATGGACTTTGTTGTTTCCCAAAATAACAAAATCTCTAGTCACATATTTTCTTCTTTTTGCCGGCCTATTGTTATCTATTTTAGGAAAAACAGAAAGCGAATGGATTGCAGAATGGAAACAGCTTGACTGGTAAGTGTATTCTGTGATACAAAAACTGTGTAAAATTCTTCTTGTTGAAGGGTTTTTCATCACAAATAAGTGATAGCACTCCCCTTTGTGCAAAAGCACTAGGATGTGATAAATGAATTTGTGCCACTGTTGATTGTGTACGTGGTATGACAAGAGTGGTATTCACATTGCTGTGAATTGTCACTTCATTTCCAGATGCAAGCGCTGACATTCCTTGCCTTTTAAAGTTTCCCATGTGGAATTAATCCAATACTTAGCTCAAGTTTACCCACTCCAGCTCAGAAGAACGTTTAGCATGAGGAAGTCTTTCTTTAGACTTTACTTCCCTGAAAGGCTGAGTATCTTCTGGACACACTCCAGCACCTCAGTGCCTTTCTTGGAGTGAGAGGCCCAAAAGTGGACACAGGATTTGAGGCGTGGCCTCATCAGTGCCAAGTACAAAGGGGGTGGTCACTGCCCTGGTCCTGCTGGCCATGCTATTCCTGATACAGGCCAGGATGTCACTGGCCTTCTTGGCCACCTGGGCACACGCTGGGTTGTGTTCAGCCTCTGTCAACAGCACCTGAGGTCACACACTTGAGCAGTGAGGGGTATCAGGGTTCATGTGAAGCTCTGGATTTCTGCATGCATGAATTCCTGCAGGGTGGTTATGGGATAAGGTTGTTCATTGTCTTTTTCCATGATTTCCATGTTAGTGTCGTACAACTTCACAAGTTTCATTATATGAGTTTAAAAATACTCAATAATAGCTCCCTGGAAGCTGATAGAATTTGCTGTTTAAAATAGGAGAGAGGTTTCTCTATTTAAGGAAAAAAGGATGCTTTTGGAGAGGAAGCGTAAGAGTGGGAATAGACACACATATACATGAGTGTTCTCTTTCACTCCATGTCCCCCCCAGAGATAAACATGAAAGATTTCATTTATTTTATAGACCTTTTAGGAGGCAAACTCGAGAGTATTCTGATGAAATAAAAGCTTGTTCTAGAAATACTCCGTCCTGACACAACAGAAATGACAGACTACAAAAGATAATTTTAGGTGTCTTTGGCTGCAGTTTGTAATTTATTTTTTTTTTTAGGTGATATTATTAGTCTCAAAGATCTAAATAAAAATCACCAAGAGAATCAAGATTCTTCTGAAATGCTTCCAGACATGGAGCTGTTTCAAGGGATGATAGAAGAGAACATCGTGACCTGCACTAGCACTGGCTGTTTGGATGCTGCATTTCATCAGTCCTGACAGAGCATCTTAAATTCTGCAAGAACAGGTAATCAATGAGTCACATACGTGTGAATATGTTTCATGCTTTTATTATATTAGATGGTACACTGTTTGTTATATTTTCAAAGGTGCGTTTAGTATCCCCCAACTTACCTGGGGTTTAATTCAGTTAGGGTTGAGGGTTGTTCTGGGTTTGGGGTTTTTTTAAACCTGATTGAGGAAAAGAGAAGGCGGTATTTGGTTATTCAAGCATATGATTTTTTTCCCCCTGAAATCTAAAACCTGTCTGGTGATGTGAAAGCAGTGGGGTAGGATGCCTAAGAGCTGGACTTTATTCCCAGTTTGGCTAATGTGGCGGTCTGTTGTGAGTCATCACAATCCTGTGTCCCTTGTCTCTTCAGCATGGAGAGCAATGCTGCTTCATTAAGGGTCTAATTATGAAGAGCCATGTATGAGTAATAAAACAGTATTTCATCAAGTTATGGAAAAGTGACAGCTCTGCTTTTCAGCAGAAAATCAGCAGCAGGAGGTCACAATAAGGCTCCAATATATTGAGCTGTTAATTTTTCAGTAATGTTTTAATTTGGTGTGATAAAGCATGCTACTGGGTATTACAAAGTATGCTATCGTTTTCTTGCTTGTCTTGTGAGTTTTTGAACCCTTTGGTAACTTGGCAAGGTTTCTCTAGTTTGTTTATGCAATATATTCTGGGTAGATTCTGATAAGAAGGAAGGACTTTGGGTTCCAGCTGGAAAATGATAGCTTAACTTCTGTATCACTTGGCATCAGTTGTTCTTTCCAAAATGGAAAATGGATTAATCTGCCATTTTTAAACAAGTAAACTGAGGTACAAAGAAATAGAATAACTTGCACCATGAGCAAACTGAGCCAGAAAAAAGATTCCAGATCCTGAGGTTTAAATTATTCTCACCCAGACATCACAGGACTGGTGGAATATCATCCTCATTGGGTCTGGGGTCTTTGTCACCCTGAGCCCTGTGCCTGACCATAGCATGAGTTGATGCCTGGAGAAGGAGTCAAAGAGGGAGATGCACACTCTGTTGGGACAGTTGTAAAAGCAAAAGTTGATATTTTAGAAGTTTTCTTGATTTTCACAGTGGAGGTTTGTGTTAGAGAGGAAGTAGCTGAATAGTTTGGGTTGGAATGGAGACCTCTTGAATGGCATGTGATTTGATTATATGCATTTTTACATCATGGATTACAAAAATGACATTGCAGGCCATTTGCTGACTAGCCTGTACCAGCTACTGGTATAGGAAGATGAGGGAACTCTGTGAACCACATAGTACAGACAGCACAGATCTCACAAGGGGCTGTCAGCATGGGTCATTAATAACCTCTGGTAGTGGTATTGTCCTCTTACATAATCAAGTACTGCAATATTTGGTAAGCAAATTAAAAAAAAAAAATCTGACTAAACACTTAGCCCTATGCCTGCTACAAATTTTTAGAAGTTACTTATTTATAATATTGCAAATATGAACAGTCTACAGGCAAGGTTTTGGCTTATGGTACCAACTGGCTGGCTGTGTGGGTTTGTATCCTAAGCTACTACCAGAAACATCCAGGTTTATTGATTAAAATGTTCACATGCTAAAGAAACAGACATGGAAAGCTCCATTATCTTCCCAAGAGAAAATTGTGACTAACATGATTTTTTTCTTTTGCATTTGTGTACTTCAAGAAAGGAAGGACACATGCCAGCAGTTTATGTCCATGCCTTTATCTGCCCAGCAACCCAGTGCATTTGTGACCCAGCCACTCTGCTGTCATTACACCAGGTTTGTTACCTGGTGCTACCCGCCCTTGGCTTATGTTAGTTTTAGGGAATGTAGAATCAAAGCAACGCAGGCTTTGCCATGAAAGGAGACTCCCAGTCTGTGTTGGTTTATATAAAGGCCTTGCACACTCTGTGCAGGGCTCAGTCACGGAGATCTGTGCTGGAGTGGGGGTTCAGTCGGAGTTTTGTGTTGGGAGGAGGAGGGAAGTTAGTCAGGAGGTTTTGGTTTGGTTTAGCTCAGTGTCTGAAATGAGTCAGGGAAAGTCCTGAAGGCTGCTGTAGGGAGAGGATGAGACAGCAGAGGTCAGATGGTTTCGGCTGCTCTGGAGGTGGGATCTGCCTTCTCAGACCAGGCTGATGCAATGGCTTGCTGAAGTAAAGTGCCTTCCTCCCAGCCCTGCCTCAGAGATCAGCTCCAACACCTGCTGGCTGACATGAAGGCTATAATTTAGCTCACTATCCTTGCAGGAAACAAATAGATAGTTTGCTGCTGGGCTGACAAATTTAGATAAGCTGTAAAGCTCCTCTGAGTGCCAAAGCTGGGGCAAGGGAGCAGACGAGGCTGTGCAGATACAAGGAGAGGACATGCAGGGTGCTGTGTTTGGGTGTCAGTCAGCTCTGATACCAGGGACTATGTACCAAGCAACCAAACCTTCAGATGAAGGACTGCTTTTAAGCTTAAAAAAATACAGGATGTTAAAAAAATAAAACAAGAAAAGTATATGAAAAGGAAAAAAGCATGTCTTAGGTTTTTCAGCCAGCTCATGCTCACTGTCAGGTTCAGGACACAGGGTAACACAGACCCCTGACCGGAACCCATGCAGGTATTGCAGTGGTCCTCTGAATTGTCCATGTGCAGGTGCTGTAAAAGGCAGATGATTTTATCTGATTGATGGTGCCCCCTGGTTTTGAGGGATAAGGTTGTCTTTCCTCACCACAAAGTAATTCTCTTCTGGTCACTGATTAAAGCCAACTTGCCAAGAATGATGTCCCAGAGTAGTTGTAAAACTGTAAATGTTGAAATGGATTTCATTTCATCAAAGGTCAGGGGGAAAAAAAAAAAGGACATTGAGACATTCCTACTGAAAGCTTTTAAAAACGTAAGAAATAAATGGAGAGCTAATACGATCATTTCAGCCCCTTTGGACTGGAAAGGAAACTGAGCATTACTGGCTAAGTGCAACTTAATCTGTGAGCCAGATGATCATGCTTCTGTCCTCCTGTTGTGTGAGGGTGTTTCATTCCAGTGGGAGAGCGAACAGTGGGGCTGTTCCTCTCTGCAAACGCAGGGTTAATCTCAAGCTGTTCTGAGAGCTCCTTATTGAAGCATTGGCAGCACATCAGTACTTGTTCTGCAGATTAAGCAAGAGTTCCCGGTTTAAAAAATGCTGAGATCAATGAAAACAGCGTTATTTTGGTGCCCCCAAGTTCTCCTTAGACTGGGACTCACAAGTGCCAGGCGCAATGCAAATGTAGCACAAGAAGACAAAACCCGACGTCAGTTTCAGCGTTTTACCTGCAGGGCTATTGAAAAAGAAAAGCTGGCATGTTTCTTTTTGAAGCACAAGGGTCAGCAACTCGCTGCAGGAAGAATTCTTCCCGAGCAGCCCGGTAGGGTGGGGCTTTGATGAGACAAACCTCTCGATGCTGTGCATTATCACTCCTCCTTTCCCTGGCTGTGCTATTCCCAGCACTTCCATCTGCTGCATGCCATGGTTCTGCAGTCAGGGTGAAGCAGTTCAGCTCTATCAGCCAATGCATGAAGACATCTAAAAAGCTTTTTGTCTGGACCATGATGCTGGAACAAATTGTTCTAGACCCCATGAGATCATGAGGACATGGGCAAAAGGAATAGGAACATATGGCTGGGACAGACAGGATGGTCTTTTGTCTAGTATGAAGAAATTGATCTAGAAGTTACAAAGCAGACTAAAGCAGTCTTCCAGTATCGCCACAGGAAATATCATCCCATGGCCAAAACTCTTTTAGTTGCTACTTTGATATAGTAATAAAAGTGAAATTTCTCTGTCCTTTGGCATTTAACCACTAATATTAAACAAAATGAAGCATGACAAAGTGTACAGAATTATGCCCAGAAAACCTCAACTGCCTTTTTCAGTACTTACCAGAAAGACTTGGCCCAAAAATGACTTAAGCAGAGAGCAAGAGTATCATTACCTTTGGGGAGTAAGAGCTGCCCACAGCAGGGTTCCTGGAGCTCTCAGAAAAGAGCAACCATTAGCTGGGTTGTGTGGGTGCCTCACATGAACTCTGTAACTTGGAGGCCTCTGAGGACCTGAGTGAATGTAATCAGGGAAACAATTCATATTGTAACAAAACAGTTAGGAGATGTAGCTGTTCTATAGCAGTGTTTGTTGAACAGCTGTTCATTATATAGGGTTTGTGATGTGAAAAAAAAATCCACTGTGTTACTCTTCTTATTTTTCAGGCTTGAGATTAGGTCTTTACTGCTGATAGTTTTGACGTCCAAATTCTTCTCTTCCTTTTCCATTCTCCCTGTGCTTCTTTATTTTTCCTTTGCTTTCCATTGTCTTCTGCCTCTCCATTATTTTTAACTTTTTAAAGAAATAACCAATGGCTGAGTATTAGAGATTTTAAAAAGTACTGGACAGGTGAACTCTTCTCAGTCTGGATTTTCATTCTCAGGTTGGATTTCCAGCTGTTAAAAGTCTTTTTGCAGCCTGTGTTGTTGTTGCATTTCAGCAGAACCTCTTCTCTTTGTATTTCAGAAACTCCTCGCTTTGATTCTGCTATGGAAGGACTTCAGTTGGCCACCCACCAAGGATTTTAGATGTGAGAGATAACCTGAAGAAAGAAACCACTGTAGATTTATTTTTTTTTTCCCTTTGGCAGTCTTTTCTCCCACACTCCCCCAATATGAACCTCTCTGTCCATGTAACAGTGACCAAAATTGAGATAATTTGTGTACAGCAAAATGTCACTTTCTGAAGCCATTTGGGATTTATACTTTCTCTGTACATCCTCAAGTGTGATACAAAGAGTTTGAGAGCGGAGGCAAGAAGCCTCTGTTGCCATGGGGTGTGAGCTTCAGGCTCTGGTATTTAATTCACTTGTATGGGGATCCAAGATGTTGCCACAGGAGCTGGCAGCGATGCTTGCCTGCAGGGAAAGGTGCCTGTTATGTGTGCCTACTTCTGCCTCTCACCCTGTCAGTCATAATTCCAGCCTAGTCCCTTTACAACCTCAAATGGAATAAATCTTCATCAGTTGCTCCTAACCATTCATCCAGGGATACACAACTTACCTTCTTTTCTCCTGAAACCAGGCTTTATGCTCCCCTTCAGCTAGACTCATTTGGGACTACAGAAATAAGAGAACTTCACTATAGACCTGATTCAGGGGGAAGGATGTATATGGTTTGTGGTAGACTGAGAAGATGTATAGCTAGCACTGGTAACCAGTGGTTTGATGTTTCTGTTAGAGGTGTTAGAAATACTTACATATGTAGAGCAAGATAAATAATAATTAATTATAAAGAGCAACCTCTATCAATTATGACACATGCACGAGGCTGGATGTTTCCTTGTAGGGAGAAGGAGTGAGAGAAAAGACAATTGTCACCTCATTTAATGATGAAGTGTGAGAAAAGAGAAGCAAGGAAACTTAGGCTGTGTCTATTGGTCAGAAATATTTCCCACTTCCACAGCTTGCAGATCCAGAATATTTATCCATTTATTCATTCAACTCCTCTTCCTCACCTTTTCCTGCACCTGTTTCATTATGGATCAACCAAAGAGCCAGGTCCTGACTGCACTCATGCTGAAGCTCCACCGTGGTCTGAATTGCCACCATTTCCCCACTTTTTACTTAAATATTGCATCTACATGTAAGCAGTTCACAATGTATGTATTTCTAAATTAATGTTGTACCACTGGTGAAATTTACTGGCTGTGCTGTGTTAATGCACTTCCCATGTACAGGTGTGTATTTTCCTTGGCTGGGGACGTGCTGCTCTCCCACCAGCAGAACATTGCCCAAAATGTAATGGGGAGGAGGAAGGTAATTCCTGCCAGCAGGAACTCCAGCTTCAGACTTAGGTGATGTACCACTGGCAGCAGAAAAGTTGGTTTGATTTTGAGCAAATGTCACTCAAGGTTTAATACTCTTTTCCTACTTCTGTTTACTGAGAGAGATTTTCTGTTACTGGATACTGACCTTACAGAAGGCTTAAAATAAAAAGTTTTCAAAATTTCGCAGTACTCTTGTATAGACAAATACTGTTTCATCTTAGTAGGTTGCCATTTAACTTTACTTTAACCCTCCCCAGCATCTATGAATTTCACACTTTATGTACCTTTTTTCCTGCCACTTTTTCCCCCACTTGCTTCAGCTGGCCTTGGTGTGCCGTGTGCCCAGGAGCTGAGGTTCCTCCCTGTATGTGAACGCTCTCTTTAGCATTGTTTGCAAACTTCAGAGCCTAAGGCTTCAGCATTGAGGTTTGGTGGCAGGGTGTCCCTGTGGCAGACCTGAGGCTGGCTTCTTCCCGAGCTGGGATTGATGCCCTGCGTGGTTCTGAGTGGGAGAGTGTGGTACCACACCGACTGTTTGTTGGGTTTACTAGAAACTATAATTTATTTGGCTTCTGTAGTGGTCAAGTTAATGCAGGTCAGGTCTTCTTTAGAGGAAATAAATGTTAAACTTCCCTTACTTTCTCCTGTGGTAATATGTTTGGGAAAAAGAAAGGATTAGATTGATGTAGTGAGCGTGATGCCCAGGGTTATCTGTCCAGTCGCTACATCCCCCTGGAATCCCTGTCGCTTTCATTGTTGTGGGGGGAGAGGGCGGGAGGAGAAGTGTCTCGTTGTGTACCTGGTGTCCTTCTCTAACAGGGGGTTTGGTAATTCCCTTTCAGGCTTGCCCTGCACTTTAAGCACAGGCAGCGCATGGTAGTGAGCGCTTTGAGAATCGGGAGGTTAATCGCGGCTCTCATTAATCAAAGGTGGTGTCTCGGGCTAAAGTCCCGTGTGGCCCGGGGGTTCGGCGGGTGCCGGTCCCTGCCCGTGTGTCTGTCTGTCTGTCTGTCCGTCCCTCCCTCCCTCCCGCAGCTTTCGCTTTCCCGGGCCATGGAGGGCCGCGGGTTCGCGCCCGCCCGCGGGGCCCGAGGGGCTCGGACCCGGGGCCGGGGCCGGGGTGGGGGTCGGGGCCGGGCCCCGGAGCGGCTGTCCCCGGCCCCCCCTGCCGGGGCGGCGGCGATGGGCGAGGGGCTGCTCCGCGCCCTGTCGGGGCTCAGCCTGGGGCCGCCGCCGGGGAGCCTGGTGCTGCTGCGGGGGCTGCCGGGCGCCGGGAAGAGCACCCTGGCCAGGTGAGGGGCATCCCGGACAGGTGAGGGGCACCCCGGCCGGGTAAGGGGCACCCCGGCCAGGTAAGGTTGGGGCCGGGCAGTGCCCCGGGGTCGGGTAGGGCAGGCGCTGCACACCCCGCAGAGGCGGCCGGGGATGGGCTGGGCTGGGCTGGGGGCTCGGGGGAAGCGGGCACTGATGGCAGAGCCCTGGAAACCCTCCCCGGCCGGGCCGGGCTGCCCCGGGATCCCGCGGCTGCGGTGGGTGCCCTGCCCCCGGGACCGGGGCAGAGCCTGCGGGGATGCTCCCGGTGGGATGGGCCCAGGATGGCCGGGATGGGGGGTGTCCTTTCCTCTCTGAAAAGCGCTGGGTGGCTTGTGGTGGGGCTTCTTTGGTTGATGGTGGTGGTGGTTTTTTGTGTTGTTCGTTGTTTTACTTTTTTTGTTCTTTTGTGTGGTTTTTGTTGGTTTGTTTGGGTTTTGTTTGCTTGTGTGTTTTTGTGTGTGTATGTGTGTGTGTGTGTGTTTGTGTTTTGGGGTTTTTTTTTTGGTGGTTAATCACAAACACCGTAAAGCACTTCCTCTCTCCGACTGAAAACTGGCAACTCTGACTTCTGTTTTCCTGGTGTCCTGCACTCCTGGTTTGAGCTGTAGGGGTGTGTAAAATGTGCAGAGAGCAGTCTACCCTCTGACAGCTCGAAAACTAATTGAAAATGGGTGGGAAAACGCGGCAGGGAGCGCTGGGAGACAGCACCGCAGTCGGCGTGACATAGTGCAGCCTTAATTTGGTATCACAAAATCTCACAGTCTGGTGTCACGCAGCTCCCAGTGCCACCCACCCTCTATCAGAAGAGGAACATTCTGTGTCTTCTTACACCACTGGGGTAAGGAACCCGTGCTGGGATCATGGGCTGCCACAGGAAGGGCTCTGCTGTGAGAGGAGGCAGCACAAGGCTCAGTGATACCCTGCGTTCATCTGCAGTTTCCTCTTCTCAGTGCAGCACTTCCCTGTCACGCTGGGCCTTCTGCCTCACTGCACTTTGGCAAGCAAAGTTCTTTTAGGAGCGGCCAAATGCTGTGTGTCGCTCACACCCGAAACACACGTCTCCCCTGTGAGAGGCTGTGTAAGTGCAGTCTGCTCCTTCACAGGGCTGGGATCTCCTTGTAGCACAGTAAGAACGTAATGGTTTGGGGCCATATTCTCAGACAGCTCTGGTAACTGACTCACCTCTATTTTTTAGGTCAAAACACAAAGTTAATTATTAATGGCAGAATTGCAAAATCGGTTGTAAGTATTGTTTTAGTCCCCTGTGAGATGAATGTTTGAATATCTTACGCTGTTTCCAGCCACATTAATTGTATAATTGCATTTAGCTGATCATCAGTACACAGACCAAAGGGCAGCTATTAGAGCAGCCTTTAATACCTCTCCATTAACTCTGTCCAGATCATAGGACTGTGCCAAGAAAATTCCTTTGCTATTCCCACACTGTGCACCTTATGGTGTTGGTAAACACAATGCGCCATGCAAGGTGATGTTTGCAGAAAATGACTGCAACAGAGCTCAGTGCAGGATCCTACTGGAGGAGGAAGGTGGTTGTTTGCAAAAGCCCTTCAGAAACTCATTTTATGGATTCAAATTTATCTTCTCCGGTTTTACTTATTCACAGCATCACAGCTAAACACTTGCAGGTACCAAGATGCATGTGCACAGGTGGTCTGCCCAAAATCAGAGTGGACAAGGGCCTTCAGCTGTCCCACCCTTGCTCCCTCTCTTGGGTCGGTAGTGACAGGGTAGGTTTTGGTCAGATCTGCTGTGCCATCTCGCAGCCAGCAGCTTCTGTGCTGCCATCTTTTTGCCTCTGAATTCTGCTTACTTGGTGCTTCATGAATCTTAAGTGAGGTGGTTTTTTTCCCCCCATTAGTTTAGTTTTCCCATTTGGGTGTCTTTTCAGCCTCCCCCCTGCTTTTGGAATGAGGGGAAAGAGGTAGGTGTGTATGGGATAATGTGACCTGCTGGCCATCCTCCTGTTCTCAGAGCATGGGTCTTCCAGCAGCAAGTGCCTGGTGCTGAGCCTTAGCTGAGTGCTGGCCTGGGAGGGTGTAAACAGCACCTTTCCCAGATTATTGAAGAATGAAGAATTGGTCTGCTCACCACCAACCTGCAAACCTTTCCAACTGCTTCGCTGTTAAGGATGTGCTTCCCTCAACCACGTATTTTAGGTCAGCCCGACCACCTCCCTGTAGCTGTTCACTGCACCAGCAGAATCCCATGGGAGAAGGAGCAGCTGGATTCCCATTTCAAAGAGCCTCCCGTCAGGTGTGCGTGACACGCTCCTCCTGAACACACTGTCCTCAGCTTCATGGTTTTATGATCAAACTGAGGCAACTTCTAAGAAAACAGTTAACCAAGGTTCAGTGGCAGGTATAGTTTCCAAAAATGCCTCCAAAAATTAAAAGGTGCTGCATATGAGCTCCTACCTGCTTCCCCAGCAAACTCTTTATTGCACAGTAGCTGCATTTCCAGCTCTTCTGCCATACATTGCTGTGTTGCACAGCTCAGCTTACACGTAACCCATTATCTAGCAGTTTAACTCAAGCACCAGGCTGGGCACGATCAAACATGTAACTTTTCAGCCACTGCTGTTGATTTATAGCTCAAAACGAGGTCATTCTTGTACTTCTTGCTGAAGCACAAAGGGAGCGATCTTCCAGAACAGAAGGGAAGAAATGCATTGGCACAGAGGCATTGCTGCTTGGCGTAATCTGTGTCTTGTCCAGTTCTCTCTGCTGCCGCTGCTGGTTCATCCCAGCACCTCCAGTCCTGGGCCCTGTTACCAGCACTGACCCCACTGCAGAGCCACACCTCTGAGGGGTTCCTGGACTTCAGCTCTACAGCTCCTGCTGCCAGGCAGCATTGCATTGTAAACATTTCCCACCTCAGGTATACAACCACCTCAGGTGAGTCTCTGGAATGTGCTGATCAAACATAACACCAGCCTGGCACTTTGCAAAATGAAGCCACGGCTCGAGCGCCCGCAGGTGAGACACAAAGGCATGTCTGTGCTCTGCCAGCAGCACTTGGCAGGCTCTGGTTGGGCAAAGTACTCAGGGCACTAGAAATTGTTCAAACACAGTAGATAGGCGATAGTGCTGGGCATGTGCACCAGATGTCACAGTCCTGCTTTTCTGCTGAAACAAATGGCTTTTAAACTGCTTTTAAGTGCCATAGAACAGATTATGTTGGAAAGAGTGACCAAAGCAAGTGGTTGCGTGTGACACCAGCAATGTGTGTTCTGGTGCCCAGGACATTGAAGGATATTTGAGAATTTACTGGCCCTGTGGTCTGTCTGATATACCATTCTGCTGCCTTCTGAGCACTGAAAATGTTCCTTCCAGCCTGCTTCCCAAATCAGAAATTAATTTGTTTTCAAATTTTCTGATGGAAAAGCATGGCAGCGTATAGAATACAGTTATGGATTTTTTTTGTCTCTGATGATATTACTAGTGATTATGGAGACTTCTCCCAAGTCCTCTAATGCATAGTTAAAATCCTGAATTATTTTTTTTGTTTAAATAATTATAAAATTATATATAAAATAATTACTATTGTTACAGTTGAAATATGAAATAATTGTTTGAAAGCACTAAAGATGCTCTTTTTGAAAAAGGGACTTCAAAAATGGTATAAATCATGGGAACAGATCTTCAGATGAATAACGCAGGAGACTCTAAACCCACCTGTCTGTTCAGTGGCACAGCTGTTACAATGCTGCTGTGGTCAAATGGAAACACAGCTGTATTTGCAACAGAAATATTCTCCTTTTTCAGTCTCAGCAGCCATCATGAATCTGACCAGGGTGAGACAGCAGCTGAGTGTGCACCAACACGAGCCAAGACATCCTGTTGTTCAGAGGCATCGTTTCTACCTGGGCTGCCAGAGGGGTTGGTGTGGGCAGGCAGTGCAGCTTCTGCATCTGCAGCTTCACGTTTTCAAGGTCTTTATGAGTTCCCCAGCTCTGGTGGCAGATCATGAGGTTTGCTGCTGTTGTGTCAGAGCTGAAGAACTGAAGCATCTGAAAGCTTTTTTTTTTCCTCGACTGTATCAGCCAGTCTAACGAGACACGGTACTGCTTTACCTTGCAGAAGGGGGGAAAAGGGTTTGAGGAGATTTATTGCAAGCAGAGGAAACATCCCCCATGCTCTCCTGACTTTCTCATCCTTTGCATTTTCTGAAACAGCAGCAAACTTTTCTTTAGCAAGATACAGAGCGTACTGCATTTTGTATCCACTGGAAGATGGACAGATGTAGCACTGTGCAGTTACATGTCCCACATTAATACTGACCCTTTGAGGGATGCTGCTTGTCACAATGCAGTGCTTCAAGCTCAATGGCTTCTTTAAAAAATGCTAATTTAGCTCCTATGTATCCTTTGATCTTGCAAAGAGATTTCATTCCTCGTGTCCTCTTTCGTGTGCTTTGTGCTAACTCATCCGACAGCAACAGGTAATTTTCTTTTTACGGGGCTGTTCAAGATTTATTCATTAATGGCAGCAGTCACAAGCATAGGTAGTGTGTATTTTTCTAAAATATAGGCATTTCAATTGCCTGATGTGATTATGCAGAACCTTCCTTCTAAA
>JAWWEW010000001.1:48534693-48616413 GCA_035583185.1 Anabacerthia variegaticeps | reverse complement strand
GCATAGGTAGTGTGTATTTTTCTAAAATATAGGCATTTCAATTGCCTGATGTGATTATGCAGAACCTTCCTTCTAAACCACCTCGTGGTCCTGTGAAGATTGTAGAAGGCTTATTTCTTAAGAAGCACTAAAGGGGTTTGGGTGCCTTTTAAAATGATAAGGGACAGAAGAAACAGGATTTTTGTCAACTTCATGGGCAATAGGGAGGGGATTACAGAAAATGGTTGCAAACTTTAGTGATAATTCAGTTGTTTTAGAAAACTAAAAGTTAAAGCCAGGAAAATAAGCAGAAGGTAAAGCACCTTTTTCCCACTTATGCTTTCTTATGTTGCTGTTAGTAGGAGCTTGTTTGGTAGGAATATAGTAAATGTGAAAGTAATTCATGGCTCTGAGTACATTTTGTGCCATGTTTTTCCTCCTTTGAATCACAAGTTTTGCCTACTTAATTGATATCAGGATAGTAGACTGAGTTTACAGATAACCACATACAGTTTAGATTCCTTAAGAGTTATTATCAAAGCTCTAATGAGAGTGTGTGTATATGTGTTGAAAATTCAGTAATGTATGTGCTAAGAAAATGATTTTTAAAATTTTCACTGGTTGAGAATGTGTTTAAAAGAAACACCGAGCAAGGAAAAAAAAAAATAGTCTGAAGATCTTTTGTTACTGGGTACAATTTTATATGCCTATAGGGCACATAGTAACTAAAGGGATAACACATTTTATCAGGCAGTTTTTCGGTGAGAAATTGCAATGGGTGAAGCAGTGGGAAAGGTGAGGTTCTGAGTCACAGTGAGAGCTGAGTATATCAGTTTATCAGCACAGGAATAACCACATATGCCGTGCTTTTTGTGATAAGAACTCTGCCTAGGACTAGAACTAAAGCAGAAATAATTTGACTGTTTGCTAACAGTATGAAGCGTGACTTTTCTTAAATCTGTTAGTCCAGCAGTAATTATGTGCCTAAAGCCTCTCTTTGGAGCTGGAAGATAACTAAGGTTGGGTAGGTGCTAAATGACACGTAACAGTGGGTACAGCCCAGTCCTGGCTGTCAGTCAGCAGTGAGTCTCTGTTTGCTGGGGGGGGTGTTACCATAAAATAATATCAATTAATCGGCAGATGGTAGAAGTTACAGTGAGATGGAGCAAAGTCAGAAGCTGACCTTTATTCAGCTAATTGCAGCCTGCAATCCTAGGGAAGAATTGCTGCTTGCAGGCAGATTAGGATAAAACTGGTAAGTAAATGGTTAGGACAGAGCTTGATGACAGAATTAAGCTTTTTCTGACTGTGTGTCTGGTTTTTTGCTGATAACCTAGAGGCACCTTTTCCCTTGCTGGTGCCCATGTAGATAAGACATTGAGAAATAGTTGTTTTGCAGCTTGTGGGGATGGAAGAGAAGCGTTTTATTAGGGAAGCTGAAATGAGTCACAGGGACTGGAGACCATGTGTGGTGTGAGATAGCAGGGCAGCAGCATTCATGTCTGAGAGCCACAAGGTTCCTCAATTGACCTTTCTTTTCCTGAGACACTTTGGGCCTTAGGGGGATAGACAGTAGAGAGATGATGCCATGGGCTCTCCTTGACTTCTTGCAGAGACCCCCTTCTCCCCCAGCACTTCTGTGATTGAAAAAAACCCACTAGACAGTTCTATTTCTGGACACAAATAAGTCTGGATTATACACAACTGGGAATACAATTTTGCATTAAGATTTTTATGTTTTTTTTAATGCTTTCTAAGGACTGGCTTCATATTTAAACCACCTCACAGGCCAGCACTTCCACCTCCTAGAGCCAGTCACTACCTGCAAGGCAGCTGGTCAGATAATGGCAGTGCAAGCACCTGCTCTCCGTGGGCATCCTGGGTCTGCGGGAGCATTGCTGTGGGACACATATTCGTGTGAAGGGAAGGGACATTGCTCTGTGCCACTCTGTGCCACTGACCACAGCAGTCTGTTTTAGAGATCTGCAGCATTTGGGACTGCCAATCTGGCAATCAGGTTTGTTTGTAGAAACACATTTAGAAGCTGAAAACATATAAAAATTACTCAAGTCTACAAGAGGAGGATTAAATGAAACAGAGGCAAGTGACAAAAACCATAAAATTGCAGCAAATAACACAAAATAGTGATTTATCACTCTGATACTTGCTTGAAAATTAAAAACAAAGCTATCTGCTTTCTAGCAAAAAAACCCCAAAACCCCAAAGTGATGGTAGTCTTGACCATCTTTACTAAATAAAAAAAAATTCTCCTTATCTTCAGAAATCTCTGTAGCAAGATTCCCTTGGTCATATTGTCTTTTGACACCAGCTTCCATGGTATAAGCAGGCTTGGGTTGTTGGGTTTTTGTTTTTTTTTTTTGTTTTGTTTCTACAATCCTACCTTCTCAGATAACTCAGAAAGAAAATTCTCAGATAACTCGGAAGGAAAACGAAATACATTAATACAAGACTCAGATGTTAGTTGTCCAGTGTATATTTCTCTGCTGAATTAAAGTAATCAAGGCCATGCCTTCAAGCTCCATTCATTTCTTCCTATGTGTCCGTCTACTTATTGCAGTATTTTCAGATCCTTCAGGCTGGGATTTTTCAAAAGAAGCACTGTGCATGTTTGCAGAGCATTCAAATGGCTCTTGATTTAATGGTCTTTGTTAAAGGCGCGTGTTACCATATACTAATCCTTCTTTCACCTTTATTTTTTTTCCTGCAGACAACTGAAACGTGACAACCCCAGTGCTGTAGTTCTTAGTACTGATGACTTCTTTATTGAAAATGGTGTCTATGTGTTTGAGCCTGACTTCCTAGAGGATGCACACAAGTGGAACCAAAAAAGAGGTAGCTGAACTTGATCCAGGGATTGTGCAGAATAGTTTTTCTTTTCAGCCTGTCTTTACACTTAGCCCCTAAAATCAAATATCCTGAAGTGGTGTCATACATTACAGTTCATGGGGTATTGGCTGAAAACAAATACATTTACCACTTCTGATTTTATTTCTTCTGACTTAATAGAGATAAATCTGTAAATGAGAAAATGTTGCAGGCTGATAGATGTTATTTTAGAAGGTAAAGCAGTGGCTGTTAGGAAGCACTGCAGAAGCTTGGTAACAGCAGGTGCCACACAGATACCAGCCCAGCATACCTGACCTGGAAGGGGCTGTTACGGGGTGGGGAGGTAGTGACAGACAGGAGCAAAACTTGCAAACTGAGTTAGGAGTTTGAGAATGAAACAACCAGGAGAGAACTTCAGAGAGAACAACGTAACCTGCTTTTGTGTCTGTGCTCTGGAGGAATCTCGAGCAGTGACAAATGTACTTTGAGATCATGTAACAGGGATCTTCTGCAAATGACATTAGTTTTTAGCTGTTGCAGGTATGTTCTACGAGAGCTTCATGTGGTGCTACAGAGCAGAGCCAGCAGCTGCACCAGCTCCTCCGGGAGAGCTCCTGCTGGGCACTGATCTCGGTTCCACTTTGAGTGGTGGCTGCAAACCCAAGTCTAGTGGGCAGACAAGTGTGCGAGCAGCAGGCAAGAAAGGGACATTTGGGGCTAAGGCCTGGCTCAATCTGTTATTTGATGCATTTTAATGTTTCTTAATGTGTTACACTGCAGCACGCAAAGCCATGAAGAAGGGGAAAAGCCCGATTATTATTGATAATACCAACATCCATGCTTGGGAAATGAAGCCGTATGTGATAATGGTAAGGAAGTGTCTCATTTATTCCTTTTATGTGCTCAGCTATAACATTTACAAGGTGATCTGACTGAAACATGGCTAAAACTAATTACTTCAATTTTCCCATTGTTGTCTAATTGTAGCGGATACTGTGGACATTGTGACAAAGTAGGGGCAGAGGTGTCAGTGTGGTTGTTTTAGCCAGTCAGCTCTAACTCAGTGAAAGCAAAATGGCTTGAAAAGATTAACAGTGTTTGAACCTCCCCTGTTACTTCTTGGCCATCAAGATGCCATCCCTTTCCCTGGTAATGACATGAATTGAACAGCTCTGTCAGCTGTTTGTTGACAGATATATCAAGGTATGAGTTGCAATTTTAGTTCATGAGTTGTGAAAAATGCACCATACAGAGTCTTCGAAGACACATGGTGTCTCTTGTCAGCAGTTCTGGCAGAAAGGGCAGTATTTTTAGTATGGTTTCATGCAATTAAGATCCTGGTCAATAGATTTTCCTGCCTCCTTCCCCCAACTCAAAACAAAAGCAAGCAATAGCTGTATTTAATACGTATATATGTGTATTTGTGTGTGTGTATATATATGCATATTTATATGCACACAAATATGTTGCTTTACCTTGAAAAAGGTGGAGTACTGTAGACTCAGTGGCTGGGAGTAACAGGACTGATAGATTTTGACCTCACACTGCCAAAAACTCCAGATTGGCGTGGTCAACCTGTAGCTGTTGAGCCATCAGTGACTTCAGAGAGGTCAAGTGCCAAGATGCCATTGCCATGGGGATGGGGACTGGGGGCAATGCTGAGGCAGGTTTTGCTGGGAGACCCAAGTCCTTTGATGTAGAAGGAAATGAACTAGCTGGGACTCAGACCAGCAGCATAATGGCAATCATGGTTATCATCCCCCTGGCTCCTGCTACATAGCATGGATACATCATCTAGCCTGGTGGAATCTCAGGGGGTCTGGGAGATTGCTTGTTCCTGAGCTCACATCTAAAACTTCTGTGTCCTTCAGGCACGTGAAAATAGGTATGAAGTTACATTCCAAGAACCAGATACACCCTGGAAGTTCAGTGTTCGAGAACTGACAAGGTATGTCTCTTTCTCTTTGATACAGCAGACTCAGTTTGTTGATGTGCCCTGAAAAGGTCATTCCCAGAAGTGTAGCCTACTAAATGACAACAGAAGGATTGTTGTGGAAAACTTCTATTACCAAGTACCTGGTCTGGAGTGAATTCAGCTCTGAAAGGCACTGACTGTGCTGAAAGGAGACAGGCAGTAGAAAAAGCAGCAAGGCCTGAAGCGTGTCTTTATGTTGCAGGCTTCTTGGGGCAGAAACCCCAATTTTCATTCTGTATTTTGAGCAACAGTCTCTGTGCTTGGACACAAAACCATATCTAAGCACTACAGATGATATTCAGACTTCTGTTCTTAGGAATCTAACCATAAAAAATACTGGCTTGCTGTAGCATGCAGGGATGGTATGTTAAATGTGGTTAAGAAATGTGGTTCTGGAGGATCTTTGTAAAGGTCTCACACACACACAACAAGGGATGCAATGAATGTAGTAACTGTGCATGATGTGGTAGGATATAGAGGTACCCGAATGTGTCTCCAAGTGTCTTAGTTTGACCAGTGACTGCAGGGGTAAGGGTTATATCACTGAAAAAAATTTATGCAGGCCAATTTCCTAGCCTTTAACCAACCTGATGTAAAGTACATTACAGTGAACTCCTGTCTGTCAAACCCAGAAGCTAACACATGCTAACTTATTGGTTATTGCAAGAAAACACGGCATGGGTCCTTCATTCCCATGGATGTATTTGTTCTGTACAAGCTAGGAACTCTGGTGAAAACTGAGCACTGCTCCTTTCTGTGTGTGATGGAGACAAAGGGCAGAGGGTGAGGAAGGACGGGGCACCTGGTGGCTCAGGGCTGAAGGCAGGTGAGGACACCAACAGCTGTCAACTGTGTCAGCTCTTGCTTCACCAGCACCAGCCAGCTGTGGGGCATCAGTGCAGAGGCAGAATTTAATCATTCAGGGAGGCTGAGTAACTCAGTAGCTTGCATTTTGTTTTATTGAATATTTGAAACAAATCCGCTTTATACAGCAGCACTGTAAAACTAATTCTGATACACTCAGTTTTGGAGGAGATCCCTGGCAAATGGTTCAGGGACAGCTGCAGGCTGTGTCCACATGGTGTCTTTGCCAGCAATAGGGTTTGTGCGGGTTGCACACCTGTGCAGGGCTCTGGCTGCTGCAGGACCCGGAGCCTGCTCTGTTACTCTCACCCTAATTCTACCTTAGGGAAACACACATTGAGCAGTGCAGCATTTGCACAACACAAGGTTTTGAAAATAGGGATCCAGGACAAACAGAGATTCTAGATCACAAACTGTGCCTCACAGAGCTAAATGGCAAACCCAAATATATTTGGGGTTTGCAAACTCACAAACAAGCACAAATTCCTGGTGGTCTTTTGCAAAACAATTCCCACTAAGCTGTGGAGAGACCATGACTGTTTCTACTCTATCCAGAAAGCTCTGATGTTTGAGCATCGTGTTCCACTCCCTCTCAAACTTGTCATTTACAAATCTGCCCTGGAGCCCGAGCCACATCATGTATGATTTTTAACTACTTGCGCTCAAAGCAACAACATTTTTTGACCTCATTACTTGATGATAAGTCAGTGTCTGGGCTGGCTACAGCCCTTGTCTGCATTTCTCCAGATGTACAAAAGCTCACCCTGAGGCTAGCAAGCTGTTAGTACTAAAACCCAGCAATACTCATATAAAATACTACACAGGTCTTCTACATAACACCTACATAACTCTTTCATTTCAAAATATCTGTCAACTTTTTATGTCCTGGCTACCAAAAAAAGCCAGAGGTGTTGTATTTTCCAGCAGTCACAATAATATTCTTAAGAAATAGGTGGAAGTAAATAATAATTTGTCAAAAAGGGGCTAGAAAGAGATCCGTGGAGACATAAACCATTGTCCTGAACCTTTTAGGAACCTTAGAAAGCTGAAGATAACTTCTAATACCTGGGCAGCTAAATACTTGTATTTTCTGTTAATGTTGCCTCTACAGAAGAAACATTCATCATGTCCCTCGGGAAAAGATCCAGCGGATGAAAGAGCAATACGAGCACAATGTTACCTTCCACAGTGTTCTTCGGTCTGAAAAACCAAGCAGAGATGAGGGAAGCTACAGTGGACCAAGTGCAGCTTATGGCATGGGTACCCATGCCAACCCCCTTTCAGGCTTCTCAAGAAGACATCACATGGCACATACAAACAACATGACGTTTAACTGAAGAGGTGCATTCCTTTGTTTAATTATCAAAGTCTCTAGTTTTACATTTTTTTCTAAACTTTTTTATTCTGTTTTTCTACTACACTTCTGCTTTTTTTTCTTACAAATCTTTAAATGGCATTGGACTGTGATCTCACAGCTCTACATGACCAATCTAAGAGCACTGTCCCCAGTGCAAACTGTACTTTCATCACTCTTCCTCCATGAAAAACCATCCAAGCATATGGTGAAATTTACTGGCTCTGCCACATGCATTTTGGATTATTTTTTTCTGCATCTGTTACTAACATTCCTAAATTATTTCTTTCTCAAAGGCCATGCAGCCATTTCCTTCTCCATGCAATTGGCATTTCTTGCCATTTTAATAGTTTATATCTGGCTGTATAAACTTTTTGTATCTACTACTATCTTGTCTGTAGCATTTTTCTACCTTTCAGAGGCAACCTGAATGCTGGCAAAGGTCGCTCTAACACTGTAGCAAGATTTTATGCTGTTGCCCATCTCTGTTGACTGGATTCATGCTGATCTTACCTCACAGCCAAGCAGCTTCTCCAGACTGGAGGCAAAACACTTTAACACACCAAACCAAGCCCTTCATCTTGCCAAGACATAGGACTTCAATTGATCCTGAGACTGAGTGGTTCCTAAAATGAAACACTAGTGTTAGGCTTGTGCTTGTTAACTCCTAAGCAGGAACAGGCTACAGGAACAGCTCCAAACAGCTGAAACAAGGCTACCAAATACACAAATGAAGTCATAATGACCTAAGAAAGGAGGGAAAAAGGTGTTCTTCCTAAGGGGAGAAACATCCTCTTCCACCGCTGAGTGGGAAAAGAAACTATCCTGCTGGGTTTTATCCATACCGTTAAATTCTGATGATTATGTTCTCAACAAGAAGCCTTGTGAAACATTTTTAAAACTCCATTTGTAATGTCAATTTTTTTAAGTAGGTGTGGATTATTATGCAGTGCCTATAGAACAGGACAACAGTGAGTTATTTTGCAGTAGGAAACAAACAGCTCACATTGGACATTAAGAAATATGGGTATGACTGTGATTCATCTAGCAATTTAACAGAGAAGTCTAAGAGGTATAAAGAATTATGCTGTCTCTATGCGAAAGCCGTCTTCAGGACTCAATAGATGTCCAAGATAAATTGCATTTTCTACTCACACTGCACTTAAAGCCCTAAGCATCATCATTATTACAAACAATTCTGAACTGGGGGCCCAGGGAATCTGGCTCTGTGGTGTTGCACCGAAGTTTACAGACCTACCAGCAAGCTCGTGTCAGCCTATTACAATTCTCCAGTCCTGCCACAACGTGCAGTTTGGTGATAGGAGCCACCCCCCATGCAACATCTGAGCCAAGTGAATGGCACAGCAGTCCTGAAGGGTTGCTGAGGGGGAGCTGGTGGTCTCAGCAGGGCAAGGAGCAACCTGACACGAAGGTAATTGAAATGCAGAGGTGGCAGCCAGTTTGGAAGGACTGTTTCCCTCTCCAGTGGACAAACTCCAGTTCTGAGAAACTTCACTTGCTGAAAATAATGAGAACAAAGTAATGAATTCAAGCACAGTCTCACCCCCAGCAGAAAGATCTTGTGATAAAATCGAAGAAAGATCTGATTCTCTTTCATGATGCTGTGGCCTCAAGTGCTTCCTTAAGGAGTAGCTCAGAAACACTGACCAAAGATCTATCACTAATACCTTTTTGTGTGGCATTTTGCTGTGAATCAAATAATCATAGCTGTTATCTAAAGCTCTCTAAGTGCTACACAGAAAGTCTGAGGAGTACAAGAACAGACCTTAACTACACAGAGCAACATTTCAGAATTACAGTGTTTTGTCTGGTAAAAATAAGAGAACTGCTTCTTTTGCGCTGTTCTTCTGATAGCCAAACAAATACCCTAATGCTGCAGAGAGTAACAAAACTGATTGCCTTAGACTGAAACAAAGATCCTGCTATAATTTAAGAATAAATCAGAATGAAAGCAATGGCTTATAAAATGTCATCAAACCCTGAGCCACACTGATGCTGTTGTACAATACACACTTCTGGGAAGTGTATAATTAAACTTCCAACTATTTTGCAGATGAAATGTTACTTCGCGAGTCTGTTTTTGTAACATAACTTTATTAAATACAATCAAGAGTTAATGTACAAAGTGTAAAAATAATCTGAATTTGAAATATATACAATCCTGTACATGTGCATTCAGTAGCGTTTCCGAGATTTTTGTCTTTGTAGCACTCTGCGGGCTGGTAATGAGTCCACAGGTTCCTCTGGGTCCTTCTGAAGAGCTTCAGCTACTTCAGAACTACTTTTTGATGAGTTATTTGCTTCCCCAGTAGACCTGGAACTATTTCTGGATGAAAGATCATCAGATAAATTAGTAGCTATTGTATTGCTGTTTTCATTTACATAATTTATCTTCTTTTCTTCTGGTAAATTATTCACAAGTGCTTGTGTATTAATCATTGCTAGTTCTTCATCAGCAACCAGGTCATTGTCAGGAAGATGTACAGTCTCTCTCAATTTTCTACGGGGGGTGACATGACCAATATTCTGATCTGTTTCTTTTGATGCCTTGATATGCTGTAACCCCAAACTTCGTGGAGGCTGGAATGCTTTTTTAACAGATGGAGAAATTACTGAACATATCGGTGTCAGCGATGGAGGGGCAGGTATGCAACTGAGGAAGTCCATAGCTTTTCTCTTTTTGCTGGTTTTGAGATAGTCTTCACTAACTGCAGCAGATGAAGGTGTTTTTGCTGACCCTGGTGTGACAAGTTTCATATTTGGTGTGCTAGTTGACAAAGGGCTTGGATGCTTCATTTCCATTCTAGAAGAGATCTAGTTAAAAAGAGAGAAGTTTGATGTTGAATAGCATGTTCTATTTTATTAGCTTCCCCAATTGCTTCCACAAAATGGTAAAAAAAATCCTGATATAAAAAAACTTTGAAGATAACAATACACACAGGAGAGATGCTACACAGCAAATCATTCAAACACATGCTTACTTGCGAATACTTTTAATGTCTCATTTGTTTTCAATTGGTTAATAGATTTGATAAACAAATATAAACTAAACCTTCAGAATTAGCACTGCCTCTGAAATGGAAAAGGTTGCTTTATAAGCTTAAATTTAGTCCTCAGGAACTGAAATTACATCAGGGTTTTTCCCCCTCCGTCACAACTAGTGGCAGGAAAAAATTGTAGTTCTGACTGTGCTCAGTGCTCTACATCAGAAACAACTTGCCACCAGCAGCTTTCAAGGGAAGTTTGAGTACTATTTAAAACAATTTTTGTCACGACTGCTATAAAATGTACACATTTACTAGGTGATACTTCTTCCCATTTAAATCCAGGATAGTAAACAGTATCTAAAGATCAGGAGGTAAATTCTCTCAACAAAGTAGGAACTGCAGAATGGCATAAAACAAAAATTTACAGATCAAGATTATTCCTTTCAGTGACACTCACATCGGGTAATATTCACAGTGTGACCAAGGAAGTGATAAATCATCTATAGAGAAATGATTATTCATTTTACTCACATAAAATTTAGAATATTTAACGTACGCTGTGGAAACACAGGCCACAAGGGGAAGTTTTCATGTACTGCTGGGAAGAACAGTCTCTCAGTTCCTCCTGGGGATTAATCCTAAACCCACATAGAGAAAGCTTCTGATCAACTTGCATTGCCCTGAAGAGAATGTATGGAGTGGACTGAGAAGTGAGACCACTGACCACAGCTATCAGTGTAGAACTTATACCCTTACTGCACGCACTGCCAGTACGAACACAATATTCATTACCAGAAGCTTACCACACTTTTATCCTCTGCAAAGCTGCAGGAAGGTGAGGGGCCTTCCAAGCCACATCTTTTAGTTAAACGGGGTGTAAGCAAGAGATTTCTTCGTAGCAAATTTGTCAATTTACTTTCTGCATCAGAGCAAAAGGAGGCCACGTTCTGCAAAGGAAGGAGAACAGTTTGCAATGCAGAATAGTTGTTTTTCAAATTGTTAAAGTACTATACGCTCACAAAGTATTTACGACTTCCTTTTCTCATCATAACCTCACTAGAACTTTAAGTCAAACCAACAACTTAAAAGACTGCTGCACTTTCTGTAGTAGGAAATATCGTAACTACCTTTTATTGTGAACAAGAAAAAAAATTATTTTGCATTTAAACTTATTTTTCGGTAAGAAGTGAGAATGCACAACCAGGACATGCTATTTAGCACTGCTAGAAAATTGAAATAAAAAATAAGTGAAATCAACAACCCAATACTGAATGTACTTCACTGAGCAAGAGCAAATTTCAACTTTTAAAAGGCTAGAGCCAAACTGTCCATGAGAGATTCATTACTGACAGGTGTAAGATGCTTTGCCAGCCAGAAAAGATTTTTGTGGCACATCCTGAAGATGTTGAGCTGAATTAAAAAAAAAAAATAAAATCAAGACATTCAATAGGACATATGTCGAGTCCTCTGGAAAAACTGCATTAACACCTTACTCTATCTCCCAGAAAATCCCCTCAAATTCAGCATTATGTGACTTATTGTTTTAAAGATTTATTAGTACTAACAGACCCTTTAGTGAAGAATGCAACAGAGCAGTAACTAAAACTAATCATAAAAACTAAACATCTACAGATTTACCTCTATCATATTTCTCAGTTCAATAAGCTTCTCTTGAAGATAGTTTTCCTTTGGACTGGCTGAGAATACAGAAAGATCTCCAGCCAACAGCACAGGAATTTCTGATCTGAATTCAGAATGCCACTGAAGGTTGCTTGCAGAAATGAGCGAGCAGCGGACAACTATATCTTCAACAGCAAAGTGTCTGAGATCTGTCCAGATCTTGACTGCCACTAAATTATAGCTTTCATCAGATAAGTACACCATAGTAGTAAAACCTAAAAGCAAGAAAAAAGTTTGAATTAAACCTTTGCATCCTTAAGGTTGATTACTGTGAATCATAGCTATAAAAAAAAGTCACACACATCTCGAAAGAGAAATGATAAATATTATTAGCAGGTTTTCATAGGCCTGATATGCTGGTACACCAAGATAACTGTGACATTTGAAATAAAGAATTCAGTGCTTATTCAAAGGGAGGACATGAATGAGGTCACAACCTACCTGTTCTGCTAACAGAAACTACAACTCCAACTAAATCGACTTCAGCACATGGTGGCTGAAAAGAAGGATCCAACAAACTGGTGAATTTTAGAACTTTTCTTGGAAAGAAAATCTGTACCAGCATTTTCTGTGATACCTGAAGAAACACAAAACTTCAGTGTTTACCACACATAGGGACTGTGATACAATTTAATGACACATCTTTATGCACTTAAAGCACTTACTGATAGTTGCAGATACTGAGTTTTCTTCGTTGCTGTTAACTGTATGTTAGTTGAGTCTGACCTCCCTCTGGACTGCGATGCTGACAGCTGGTAGATCCTGTACCGACTGCCTTCCTTTAGCAATGAACAAACATCCAGCAGTGGACGCCAGATACTCAGTATCACTCCTACCAGTATCAGAGTAAGATATATTAGCTGTGCAATACTAATTTGAAGGCTTCTAAACAGAATAAATGCACAACTCTCCCTCCACCCAACAGCCCTAAACCAAACTAGAAAGATTAATGTGCAAGCTAGAATACTGTCGGGAAACTCTTCACTTTTACTTATGTTGGCCAGTTAACATGTTTAGTTAAAAGTTATTTATTATTTTTCAAGTACTAACCTGTATGTTTTTCTTGTTTTCTGTAGTCTACTACACATAATTTCCATACAGCAGACACATCTCTTTTGGAACAACCGTTTTCTTCCTGTTCTGCTGACTCTAAAGCCTTCTTGAATTCTTCCTGTATCCGAGTTTGCTTTTTGTCATTCATCAACTGCCTGTAAGCACTCAAAGCTTTTAACTGGTCTTCACTGAGATATCCCTATAATCAGGAGAAAATGTACTCAGTATCTTTTTTATTAAATAAAAGAACACTGACAAGATTTTTAGATAGCCTCTTTCTTAAGCATTCATCTGTTACAAGCAATTTATTGTTCAACTGATACAGTACTAGGACTTGAAACGAGGTATGTTAAAACAACAAGAGGCATCAAGTCTTGACTGGCACTCAGCTGGTGCTCTGTGGTCTCCACAGAGCATCACACTACGCACTGTTCCTACATGACAATTAGTGAAAAGCCTGCTTAAGAGTGCATAACTAAGGTGAATATTTAATAGAACAGGCATGCCTGACTGTTTCACATGAAGACATATTAGGAGAAATTTCTGTAAGAATAAAGGAAGAACTGTATTTCTCCTCAGATTGTTGTCTCTGAGCTGACACAGTGATTTACATTAAAATGCAGCCAAAAGGTTACTTTTCTGACCAAGCCTTCAAGACACAGATGCCTTGACATGTAGCACCAGAGATATACATACCACGGATCATACTGCTTTAGGACCATCAGGGATCCTGACTTGCAAAAGGCAAGGCATGTATTTAATTATTAACAACTATTTTTAACAACTGGCAGAGATTAATCACCTGCATCTCTATTAATAAAGGCATAAACACTTAAAAGTTGTGATTTAACTGGAACAGGAAACAAAGAGAACAATGACAATCAAATATTCAAACACTTTAGTGAACAGCATGCAAGAATATCTGTATGCAACTCCAGACTTACGAGATTTAGTTTTCATATATGCAAAACAAAGCAAAGTAATAAAATTACAAGTAACATTAACTTTTAATTGTACTATATCCTGGATTTTTGTACCAAGAGAAAATTGCCATCCAAAACATTATTAATCTATTTCACCAAGCCTTCATCAATTTTTTTTCAAAATTTTTCATTTTAATTTATTTAGCAATAAACATGCTGTAGGAAATCTCAAAAGGCAGAAAAAACAAAGAGTAATTTAATGGCTGATTTTAGTAGGAGGTACTAAATTGTAAATTATTGCACAAGCACTTCAAAATTAGCCCAGTAGGATCTACAATTACCTCCATAAAACCAGGATCAGAGGCATTCTGAATTGCTTCATAAAGTTCTGCACCATCTTGCAAATTATGGATTTGCTGTCTTGTGACTATACGTGAACTTGGTGTTCTTCTGGTTGTTCTCTCTGTTGACAAAAAAAGCCATCACGTGGAGCGCAACCAATATATGTGAAAGAAGAAATAAGTATGTAAGAAGCATGGTAGTACGTAAGCATTACCAGAATAAAAATACAAAACACACATACAGGAACTGATATATGTGTGTATATATATACTAGGAAAATAACAGCAGAAAAAAATCTCTCTGTAGATTAGAATAATTTACAAATTTTGGGGAAGCCAGTATCAGTGTCTGGATTTAGGAGTGGGTGGTGATGGGCTGCCAAGAAACTTCATCAATACTTGACTGTATCTTCTCTATGCCTGTCGCTTCCTCTTATACAGCAGAAAAGTCTCAAAGATACCAAGATCTGAGACAACAGGTCTGCACATGAAGCCTCCTTAGCACGTCGGCTAAAAGTCAAGTTAACTTCAGTCCATTAAACTATTACCCTCTGCTTAGGTAAGTTATTTTGCTGAATTCCTTCAGCATTGGAGACTCCAGTATAGACAAGTTTACTAAACATTAAACAACACAATGAGGTGACTGATGTGCTGAAGTTTACATCAGTAAAGGATGACAAACCCATCTCCAATTTCAACTGAGAATTCAGTGCTAGAACTACTGCTAGAAATTATTAGCAGAGGTGTACAGTGTCATCTCATTATGGAATCAAAAAATGGTTGAGTGGAAGGGACGTCTGGAGGTCATCTAGTCCAACTCCTTGCTCAAGCAGGGTCACCTCCAGTAGGCTGACCAAGGTGAAGTCCAGTGAACTTCTGATATCTCCAAGGATAGAGATGTCACAGCCTCTCTAGGCAACACTGTCGGTCATCCTCACAGAGAAAAAGGGTTTCCTGATGTCCAGAGGGAACCTCCTGTGTTCCAGTTTGCACCCACTGGTCTGGACCTGTCACTGGGCATCACTGACAGAAGCCTGGCTCCATGTTCTCTGCACCATCTCTTCAGGTATTTATGTATATTGATCAGATTCCCCTGAGCCTTCTCTTCTCCAAGTTCAATGGTCTCAGCTCTCTCAGCTTTTCCTGTGTCAGATGCTCCAATTCCTTACATTGCCCTTTCTTGCAATCTCTCCAGCGTGTCCATGTCTCTCTTGATCTGAGGTGCCCAGAACTGGACACAGCATTCCACATGTGGCCTTACCAGTGCTAAACAGAGGGGAAGGATCACCTCCTCAGACCTTCTGGCAACATTCCTCAACTTGTCCACCAGGACCCCCAGGCCCTGTTCTGCCAAGCTGCTTTCCAGCTGGATGGCCCCCAGCACATACTGGTGCATGGGACGGTTCCTCCCCAGGTGCAAGACCTGCACTTTGCTTTGTTGAACTTCAACAGGTTCTTGTCAGCCCATTTCTCCAGCCGCTAAAATCCCCCTGGATGGCAGCATAATCCTCAAGTGCTTCCATCACTCATCCTAATTTTTTATCATCAAACCTGTTGAAAGTACACTGCCCCATTCTCCAGATCATTAATGAAGATGTTCAAACAGGGCTAGACCTGTTTGTATGCCAGTGTTGATCCCTGGCGTACACCACTAGTTACTGGCCTCCAAACAGACTTGATGCCACCGATCACCATCTTGTCCCTACTGTTCAGCCACTTTTCAATCCACCTGACTGCCTGCTCATCTACCTCATGCTTCATCAGCTTCTCTATGAGGATCTCAAAGAGGACAGTGTCAAAAGTCTTACTGAAGTCCACGCAGAAAATAGGCACTGCTCTCACCTCATCTACCCAAGCCAGTAATTTCAACACAGAATGTTGTCAGACAGGTCAAACATGACTTCCCCTTGGTGAATCCCTGCCAAAGCCTCCAAATCACCTTCTTGTCCTTCATGTGCCTGGAAATTGTTTCCAGCATTATTTGCTCCATCACCTTCTCAGGGATCAAGGTAAGGCTGACTGGCTTGTAGATAGCTGGGTCCTCCTTTCTGTTCTTTCTGACGACAGGAGACACATTTGCTTTTCACCAGTCTTCAGGCACCTCCACCAATCAAGCAGTGATCACTCAAAGAGGATCCAAAGCAGCCTCACAGACATCACTCAGCTCTTCCAGCATCTGTGACTTCATTCTAGCATTAGCTATGGATTTATATATGTCCAGTTTGCCTGAAAGTTCCCGTAACTTGATTCTTTTCCACCAAGAATATGACTTCCTAGCTTCAGAATTTCCCATGTTCTCCAGGGCATGGGATTGCTGAAGGCTGGGATCACTAGTCAAGGGCAAGATGAAACAGGCATTCAGTGACTCAGTCTTCTCCATGTCCCATGTGACCAGGGTCCCTGTCCCATTTAGCAGCTCCACTGACTTCAGTATCTCTGCAGTCCTGCTGTGTTTATGAGGAAAGATGCTCAGTGCTTGATCTTGGTGTTTAGGTCTCTGAGATACATCTCAGCAGTGCCCACCTCTGTGAGAATTACTACAGTGTCAGGTCCTTGAAGAGAATGAAATTAAGAATTCTACAATTCTGTATCACTTCCCTGAGCATCCAGGCTTCCCTGAGTAGCCTGGCTACCAACACGTTCAGGAAGAGTTTTCTAGACAGCTGCAAAGCCAAACAAATAAGCATGTAGCTGTTTCATACTGACAGGTCTAAACACACAGGATGCAAAAATCTAGAACAAGATAAAACAACAACAACAGAGAAAACAACCCAAAATCCCATCTCCGCTTCCCTATCCCCAGGGAAGTTTTTTGACAGTTTCTATAGACTCTTCTGTAAATGTCAAAAATGTTTTTATGTTCTTAATACATGTTCTGAAAGAATGAAAGCTTACCTTCATGCTTTTCATATTCTGCTTGGATTTTTGCAAACAGAGCTTCCAGTTTCTTTTGTTGATCCTCTGCATGCCTGGCAGCTTCCCTTTCTTCAGCTCGACTGTTACGAAAAACATATGAACCAGCTGATGTCTTTTCCATCCACTGAAATAAAAAGATTCAAACAAAACCCAGACTTAAAAACTATTTTTACCATTACTTAGTTTCCTTTTAATACTCTTAAGCAAAAATGCTTTAAAAATGAGCAGGCAGCAATTCTTTGAGTATAATAGATAAAAGGCGAAAACCCATAGCATTGGTTGGTAAACCTCCACTTTAGAGATACAGACAGAATGAAGCAGTACCTAAAACCAGATGCTTTAACAGCTGAAGAAACCACAGCTTAAAGTAGTAAGTATCAGTGATGTAATTTCAAAGATAATGTATCTACCAATGGGATCCAGTTAAGATACAAACCATCAAACTCCATGATTAAAAATATACCAGATTGCATTCTCCCCAATCTGTCCTTTCTACATCAACTGTACTGTCTAACATGCTAGATTAGATGCTGTAAAAGAGCTATGACATTGTTCTGCTCTTAAACGTTTTCTGCCTGAAATGGTTCCACAGGACCACAGCCTTGTCCACAACCCTATGAGAACTGGCTTGGCAGAGATGGGTGAGCAAAACAAAGTCACTGCTAACGGAAGTGGTCCCTTCCCTTCTTCCTTGCTGCAGAGTTCTGTCTTCTTCCTTGCACTGGCTCTAGTATATATTTGACCTCAGCAGACCATATCAGTTTGATAATTCAATAGACAGCAGTTCGTTGTGGATTTTAAAAAAATTATTATTAGTTACCTACTCCTGGTTTAATAAATTAAATTAACTAAGCAATAGGATCAAGTGAGGTCCAGATTTAGCACAGAGAAGCAGCAGCAGAGTATAGTGAAAGGATGAGGAAGGGTTGCAGGACTAATCCTTATGAGGCAGTGAACTGTTGAAATAGGCTCTGCCTGCTTCATTCATTGCATGCCATGTATTTTCTGTACTATTCACAGTTTGACACCTTTAATTAAGCTGTGATTCCTACACTCTTTGGCTTTTGAGGTAAAAGGAGAGAGACAGTCCAAATCTTCCTATAATTTTCATACATTTGATCAAGCGTCTCAGTGTTTAGAAAAGAAAAAAGTACATCAATCTCTTGATATAGTGAGATACAAAGCACCACCTTCCTCCCCAGCCTGGAAACCATTTGCTGTGATGCAGTTACAGATTACACAGTTCCCTTTCTGAGCCCTAAATAAATGTTAGTTCTACTAGGCAGCTCACATAGTAAGTGCTGCAATTTCCTCCATTAAAGCAATGATCTAAATATCAAAGTAATGACCCAAACCAAACATTGCTAGTACCTTTGCAGAATTCATTCTACATCAACCAACAGTTACACAACACCTTAGAAAGAAAGCAATGAAAAAAGAATCCTGTATGTACATGCCAAGTATAACATGATCTGAGAAAAGTTAATAAAATCTGAAAGTTGTATCCTGGTTAAACTGTTAACATTAAAAGAACTGACTGCTAACAGAAATATTGTTTCTTTTTGTGGCTGGTGTTGTTATAAAACTAAATAGTTGCAGCGAACTCTGATCATATTTAAAATATCTGGATATCAAGTGGTATCGAAAAGATCTTAATTCTATTTTATAGCATAATCATACATTGTATTTTCAGTAATATTTTTAAATAATACAACTTACACAATACAGTCAGCTACATCTAAGAAAAAGTCATCTTACTAATGGCTAGGAATACGTAACTTCTACATTAATATGTATGTCACTAATAAAAAAAAATGGGTTTCACTTGCACTTGGAGTTGAAACTGTCAATGTAATTTTTCTCCTTTAAAACAAGTGCTGTGCTTTTTAGATTCCAGAACTGAAATTCAATTCTTTCTGGCTTTTTGAAGCTGAAAGCAACGTCAACCAGAAGATACTAAGTGCAAACTCAATTCTTCTTACAGCAGTATACTCCAGTCCTGAAATATTAAATACATGCACGCTGCAAGAACTGCTCTTGTTCATTTTGCACACCATGGTACTTTTCTTAAATTTTTTAGCTCTCCATATTATGTCTTATTTGAGGAATGATACAGCAGCAATTAACTGATACAATTTAGATCTCACAGAACCTGTTAGATTCATAAAATACTTACACCATACCTGAATAGGGTAAGTTCTTTGAATAACTACATCAACACACCCCACTGCACCACCCTCACTGTAAAGCGATGACAAAGGCAAAGGAAAAGGTCTGGGATCCCGATGAAATCCTAGTTTTGCATGCCATCGTGCACACCGAGTGCTGTTCGCTGAAATCTGAATGAGTTAAATGATGAATGATAAACTGTCACTGGTAGGGCAAAATTACATCCAACTTATCATATCTACCGGAAAGAGCTTTTTTTTACTGACCTTACTAAGAATATATCACTTTTGCACCTGAATATATCACATATTAATTTAAAGGTTTCCTTTCACAGTGAAGAAATGTGTTTTAAACAGAAACTAAAAATGTGATGAGTAAAAATTCTCTAGAAAATGAGTATCTATGAGACAAAGCCATTGATTTATACCAAAAGATCAACAATGTTATGCTGAAATTTCACTCAGCTCTTTAACCATCCTCAACTGAGTCAGGGTCCTCCCCTGCCAGTCCACCCTCTCGCGACCTGGTTTTTCCCCCCCAACTCTTGCTCCAACTTCCATATTGTCTGTGATGGATAAATACTTTTTGTAACTTGGTGCTTAACCAAATTAAGGAGCTGGAACTGTCAAAATACGTAACAAAACTTGGCAGCATTTTGTATTACAAACTTCTTTTCCAACCCTAATGAATAGTGTCAGCAACCTTGTGTCATGTCTTGCAAATCTGGTTATTAAACTTCAACAACCAGCCATCTGTTTGTAAAGCCGTGATAACTTTCTTTGCTTACTACACAGGGCTCAACTAAATAGCATTTATCACAACTCTCATTCACATCCAGTCAAGCTGAACTAATACTTTATTTTACCTTTAACATAAGGGAATCTGGAGCTTCCAGTGGTGTACATCCATTTTGAGAGCCAACAAGTTCTGCTCCATGCACTATGATCTTCTGACCAACAGTCAGCCGCCTTCTATCTAAGAAGGCTTTGAGAGGTGGATCCACAAGAGCTCTAATCCCATACCAGCCATCAGTAACTTCAATTATTGCTGCTGCTTTTTTATTTTCCGCGTTCTTATTGCTACTGCTAGGAGATACAATGGTGTTTAGTGAAATGATTTTGGAAATACACAGTACAAGTGTTTTACCTGCTGCATCATCTCTTTCTGTTATTTTTTTGATTGCTGATCGTTTACTTTTATCAACTTCCAAATCATACCTACAAAAAAGAATTAAGGCTTTGTTAAAGCAAACAAAATCCATCACACTGTTTCTCTTTAAACACAATTGTAGCAAACTCAATCTATGATCAAGCACCTCTGTAGTGAAGCACGTTATCTAAATTTTTGCAAATAACATGCACTATGTTTTTAATGCTGCTATGCATAAGTTTAACAATATAAGCATTCTGACAAATAGTAAATGCAAGGCAGAGTTGTTCTTTTTGTAACTTAGAAAGTACACAGTACCACAATTTACAGCACCAGATACATTGCGATACGCGTACCTATATTTTAACTGCAACAACACTGTTTCTGGTGTCAAACATCTGTTAGCAAATTCATCTGGGAAAGACACTTCCATGGCTGCCAATTTCCATACAATCCATCTGTAGTGATTGTAAACCCAGGCCTCAGTTATTAGTTTGGGATCCACACCAGGAGTGTCACAGAGGGCTCTGCAGATAAATAGTTAATAAATTAACGTGAAGTCCTCTTCAAGTTTTAACTTGTCTGTTTTGCCCTTGTACTGTATTTAGTGTATATGCATAGGTAACATTAACAAAAGACTATTTATTACACTGGAAAATGAAGGTTACATTCCATAACCCGTTCTGGTTATTGTCTGCATACTGAAGTTTGGTACTCATAGGCTTTGGCAGCATGCATGTGCAAACACATATGCATCCTTCACCCTAGCAGTGGCTCCAGGGACATGCTCTGTCTGCTTCATGCAGTTCTGCACACAGCATAGAGGGACTGAGGTGTGCTCTAGTCCCCTTCAGCCCTGCAATTTCCTCAGCTTGCTTGATGGGTTCATCACAACCCAAATGATGGCTTGGAAGACACTTGCTGCAAGTTTACAGATAACACCAAAACTGGGGAAGGGATTGATAAACTGGGGGTTCCTACTTAGTGGGACCCAAACAGGCAGGAGAAACAAGCTTGTAGCAATCTCATGAAATTCAACAAAAGCGAAGTCTTGCACCTGTGATGGAACCATCCCACACAAGAGTAAACAGGCTGGGGCTGACTGGAAAACAGCTTTGCAGAGAAGGATCCAAGGGCCTAGTGGACAACAAGATGATCACACAACAACAACATATCCTTGTAATGAAGCACAAAGGCGTCCTGGGGTGTATTACGAGCAAAGCCAGGAAGGCAGTGATCCTTCCCCTCTCTTCAGCACTTGGGAGACTACATCTGAAGTTTCTGCCCAGCTTTGGATTTGCCAGGACAAAGTTGCTGGTACGCTGGAACAAACCTCACAAAGGGCCACCAAAGTGATCTTGAGGGCTAAGCACATGACATGCAAGCTAAGAGAGCTGGGTTTGTTTGAACTTAAAACAAGTCAAAAAGACTTTATTGCTGTCTATGACTACTTGACTGAAGGGTTCAGAGAAGACAGGGACATATTCTTTCCAGAAGTACACAACAATACGATGGGAGGCAATAGATCAAGATGGAACACAGAAAATTCCAATCAGAAATAAAGTTTGTTGTTTTGTTTTTCAAACCATGGGAGTGGTCAAATAGCACAGGCTGTCCAGAGAGCTTGCAGAATCTCTGCCCTTGGAGGTGTTCAAAACTCAGCTAGGCAAGTCCCTGAGTAATTAATCTAATTCAAACTGTATTCAGCAGGGACTTGGACTGAATGACTGGCAGCAGTCCCTTCCAACCTACACTATTCTGTGATTCTGTGAACTCCAACACTTGATTGATCTTCACTGAGTAGGTGCTGGGTATGGACACAGAACATCTCCAGTTCTCCCATGATGAACAAATATCGTTGACACCAAAAACATTTCCCAAGTCACGTAGGAGAAGCTAATAATGATTCTGGCTCTCTAGCACGAGTGGAAAGTAACTCTTCATAAGAAAGTACAGCTCACAACATCAAAGTACACATCTCATACTAGCCAATTTTCTCATTTTGGAGTACTGGCACCAATTTCATCAAATGAAACTTACAAATAAAACAAGTTCTTGAGCTTGGAATAGACCTATCTCTGTCACACTTTGGTACTCCAAATCAAATATTGCAAACCTCTTGAATTCTGACATTACTTAGACAGGCAATGCATGCTTGACTATAAATACTGCTCCAATACAGGTGCCTGCCTTGAGTGTCTTGTGAATGCATACCAAGTGATACTGATTTGAAAATAGAGCATCTCAAACACTGCATCTCAAATCTGCAGAGCCAGGACTTGGACTTTGAGGATCCTTGTGGGCCCCTTACAACTCAGGATATTCTACAATTCAAATTTACAGGAAAAAATAGAAAGTAACAGTTAAGTATTTTGTGAAGTTTTGCTACAAAAACAATACACTGGTAGTTCCTTGTCCTGTTGCTCATGCTGATAATGAAGTTACAACATACACACTTGCTTACAGTAAAACAAAACATAATTTTCATGGAAGCGTTTAGGAAAGGTGCACTCAACACTTTTTTTTTTTTCAGCTCATTTTAAAGGACCTGAAAAAGGAGGGACAGAAGAACCAGAAAGAATGCAAGAGGAAGGGTTCTATCTGCACCTTTTTCGGGTCCTTACATATACTCAAAAGAAGGCTGGAATGAATCAGTGCTTTACTACTGTAGTTCTGGCTTCCTTCAAATTATCCCTCATCTTAAAAGAAGTTATATTGAAAAAAACCACCTTCATCCCTGTCCTGTCATAGAAGCCCTAAGGACCTTCCCAATCAACCTTCATTCCCATTAAGACACTCTAAAGCAAAACAGAGTAAGAAAATAAACAAATAAGACTAGCAGGGCCAATTAAACAAAACTGCAAAGTGCTGAATCAACAAAAGTTAGGAATTGTTTTAGACTATTTACACTGTTGAAGTTTCTAAATTGACTTTGTATGCTTTCTTTAACGGTCAGTGAACACCAATCATTAACATTAATCTACATAGCAAATTTACAATCCTACAATATCTTTATTTACATTAAGAGAGGTGTACTAAAAATGCATAGTAAAAAAAAAAGTAGTCAGAGACTTGAGAGGATGACGGCATTGGATTTATTCTTGGGGATAAAAGGATCACTAAAAAATAGCACAGTTGTCTCAAGTTCATAAGTAACAGTACCTGTAAAATTCCTTTTTTCCAGCTTTTCCCTCATCTGTAGGTATTAGCCATCCTCCATCAGCAAGCTGCATTCCATTTCCAGCTAACAAATACTCCTTACTGAAAAAGTCTTTGACAAGAAACTGGAAAGATTCTGCATTTGTGCTGTTAACTTGTATGCAATGTTTTGAGACACCATATGTGTACAGCTGAAAAAAATTAGAAGACAAAATAATGACAATACAGTAAGAATTCAGCTAAGAGTTTTAATATCTAATTTTATAAATTCAGATTAAATAGTTCCTTAAGGCTGAGACAGTTCTTGTCTGATCTTGTAATTTCATATGTAATCCATGAAGAATGGATGAATTCCCAGCAATTATTTTAGCAGAAGAGCATCACAGTGTGCTTTGAAAGTGTTTAAAAAAATACAGTAGGTTTTGTAACTTCATTGAACCAAAAGCAAGAGGCTGTTCAGAAAGATTTATCTAAGCTTAAATTTTAACTGCGCTCTTAAGCCAGCACTTCGTATGGGTTAAAAGTGAACAGCAACTATAATTGGATTTTTTCCTTTTTTGATGCTTCTCTGGTTTAACACTAGAGACATTTATGACCTTTATTACTTGGAATAGTCCTACAAAATGCGGACATCCAAAACTACTTAAATACTGTAGCAATTGGTATAAGAGCTACTGTAAATACTTATCTAAAAACTGAAGAATGTATCTATTCAAAAGCTACTGAGGGTTTTTTTTGGCTTGTCTTGAGAAACAGATCCAAAAGACAGACAGTAAAAAGATACCAATATACCTCTTCCATGGAATGAAAACTAGGAGATTTCTCTTCTACTGCAGTTTTCAGAGAGATTCTATTGCTTGCAGATGTTTTAATGACATAAAGACTGCCTGGCTGTGAGCGAATATTTTGCCTGCATTTCTTTTTAATTCTCATTTCCTGCAGATCTCTGGCACACCGGAGATTTGTCACCATCCTGACCATAGCTGCAAATTAAAAAAGACACAAAATATTTTTAAGGTATATATTAAATAGAGACATACAGTCACACTACAAAAGTAGATCCAGAGAAGCACATTTGCTATGCCACTCTGCAGAGTTTTAGAAACTGCAGGCCTAAATTTTCAAAGTTTAATGCATTTAGAAAGCAGTGATTACTGAAAGCATTTGAAAAATATTATATGAAACAAATTATATATTCATAATAATTTTGTATAAGTCTCTGAACTAAATTTCAAGCCACATACTTTTCTCATCAGACTGAACTCCATCTTCTTAGAAAACTTCAAATGAAAATAGTTGATGACTACAGAGCCCATAATCCTGAGATTTTGACCTAAATACAGGATCTAATTCTGCAAATTTTTTTTGAACACCTGTTTTTGAACACCTGTTCACAAAAGAAAAAAAAAAAAGAGAAGGCTGACAGAACATGCAAAAAACCCCTAAAGGTTTAATTCTGACCATTAGTATTCATAATAGTTAAGTGTGCAAAATCTGAAAATACCTAAATTGTCATTTTCTAGGTCCGTGTTTGCTGCATGCTCGATGCAAGACTGGTCTTGAGGTTCAGCAGTATTTTGTTCAACTGTGATCTGATTTAATTCTATCTCTTCAGTAATGTTTTTGCTGATGGGTGAACCACTTCCTTTGCTGCTGCCTTGTTCGCATGTAGAAAATGTCAGCTTCGTTTTGAAGGGTGGAATAAACGTTTTAGCAGTTTTGCCATATTTGTGCAAACTTCTTGCTTCTTCACTCTCTTTTGCTGAGGCCTTACATGGAGTAGAAACCCCTGCAGTACCATTTAAAGACTGTCTTAGTGCACAGTGCTGAAAAATGGCAGGTTTAGACTGGAATCCTTTGAAGTCTTGATCTGGTAGAGTAAGGGTAGGATTCTTGACTTGCCGTTCTTTTGTCGACCTACAGAGATTAAAACATTCAAACATACAGATTTCACCTTCCTGCCAAAAATCTTTTTCAGAATTTCTGCACTCTTAATTTAGCAATACAATTTTCAATACATCAATAAAAAGACAAAATATCAGTCTTTGATATTTTGAAAACTTAATTTCTATCTATAGAGAAGAGAGAGTGTAAAAGAGTGTAATTTGTTTAGCATCTTACTGGTCTACTGCAGCAACATGTGTTATATGGTAATTTAATATGTTTATTTTGAAGTACAATTCTCAGTCTTTTATAAAGTTGGCTAGTAAATTACTACTGTATATTTTCAGAAAGTCACAAGGGCTTGTGAGGTTTGAAGAAACTGCATTAGAAGAACTCTAAAATATATAATGAAGTTCTCACCCAAAAGGTTGACAAGTTATGGGTTTTAAAGGCACATGGTACATAAATTTCCTTCTGTCTTTGAAAATGCCTGTAAGATAATTAGAAAAAAATATCTGAAATGTTACATTACATGGATAGATACTTACAGCATATTTGATCTACATTAATAATATAAACATATAGAAAAGTTTCCAGAGTGGATTTGAACAGCTTTACTCTTTCTTGTCACCAAAAACATCTTCATGCTAATTGCAAGCAGATCTAAGTAAGTGATCACAATGCTGAACTCTCAAGAGTTTCTATTTGTGACCCGGCAAGATATTTTTAGGTTCCTGAAAGGTAAATGTTTATCATATCTTTAATTCCAGGCAGGCTCACCATTTCATTTAGAATTCTTTCAGCAACCTTTATTTTTTTATTTGAAGTTACAACAGAAGAGGGAACATTTGCACAAACCGCTCCTTCCACCACTGGACAGATTTATCTTGGAATTATCAACGTAATTAAATCATATCTGCCTGGAATGTAAACTCATTTGTGCCCTTAGGCTGCCAAGAGGAAGTTTCATATGCAAAGTTGTATATACAAGATGCCACATGTTCTAGAAGTCAGAAGCAAGACTGCACTGGAGACAGAACTGTTTTCAGTTGTCCAACAAAGAATAACACTGTTCAGGTCCTGCTGCAGGATAGGATAATATTGACATAGGAAGGGAATAAAATTATTCTCTGGCAGCAACTTACAAATTCCATTTGAAATTTTAAATCATGGCTTTTATGCCTAGAACAGATTTAGTACAGCCCTCAGGAACCAATATACTGGTTAAATCAATATATTTGATGAATCCTGCTATTGAATTTAGGCGAGAACATGCAGTACTTATAAAGAATGTGTTTCTTAAAGAACACAGGTTATCCCATAACCAAAAATCATAGCCAAAATCACACTATCATAATATCCCAACCACTAAAATCCTAATCACATAAAACATCAACTCAAACTTTAAAACCTTGATTTTACTTTCATAGGCCTCCATATTACTCACTCAAAATATTAGCAGTATATTACTAGTAGCTTTTCATTTTCCTATAGATAATTAATCAATAAAATATATTTGTTCTACTGAGACTAGAATTTGTGAGATGTAGGATTATGAGAAACTGGATAAATTCCTACTGAACTGGAAATTAAAACAGAGTTCTTACAGACATCATATATTGTAATATAATTAGATTCTATAAAATAGGGCATACCATTTAATCATCTGATTGCAAGCCAGCACAGACATTACCACAGCAGCTTCCCTGAATTTCCATGACTATATTAAATGCACTAGTTAAGCAACGTTATTATATGTTAGTTCATTGAAAATTGAAGAATTCTAAAGATAGCAACTGATAATGGATTACTGCTGAGAACACAAGATGACTAAAATTACCATCAGGAGTGCTTTTTGAAGCTTTCAAAGATCTGGGGGGATTTTCTGTTCTGTTAAATTCAAGCAGGAGCTGTCTTTTAATTGGAGGTTCTCCTAGGATAAAAAATATAGAATTTTAAAAGTGATGTTCCTTTTAACTTCAGTTTCTTAGAAACCTGCACAACTTCACTGTAATTTCTAAATAAAACATTAAAGAAGTCAGAGCAAGCAGAATTTGCAAATTTTCAGATCACATGCATCTATTGAATAGCCTTTTCAAACACAGAGCTAACTCACCAGAAACAGGTCACCTCAACTTTCTTTGTACTTCCAATAACCAAAGAGTTCCTCTAGAATGTTAAAAACCTGTGTAACCCATCTTTTAGAGAAGCTGTAAGTAAGGACAGGATTAAACTGTGGCGCAGCTGTTTCAGGTTGGACTGATGGGAGTCCTACCTGCCTTTTGACACCTGCCCAAACTTTCCAGCACTAGTCTGCCTGACCTTTGTACCTGAACTTGTGCAGCTAGGCACGGATTCTGCTGCAATCTACCCTTCCATAAAGAGTTTTCAGCTAGTCCAGATCTCTAAACATGCCTGGGTGACTGTGCAAACATCAACTACCAACATTTCAGCCCTAGACAGCAATCTCAATAAAAGTGAAAGATTGTCCTCACCTACAAGGCACAAAAAGTCAAAAACGAAAATACTGCTACTCATTTTTCAATTGAAAAAACCACTAGATTTGTGGACAGGAAAATAAAAAAAGGAAGTCTGCTCAGAAAGAAAAGGAGCAGCAGCTTTCTTCTGTAAGTTTATGATAAAACAACAAAGTTGCATATCTTCAAAGTTACTAATCACAAATTTAGGTTGTACTGTGCAATTAAGGCTGGAAAGAATGAACTACATTCTGCAGCAAGAAATTTTGTCATTGACACCTAGTGAAAGAACCTCAATTTCTCTGTGACCCAAAAATCAGTATGACAAGCAAAATAAAACCACCTCAAACAATCCACTGTGCAGAAATACGGAGTCCAACATATATAATATAAAAGACGTACCAAATGAGTTGTTTTCTTCAAAGTGCCTCTTCCCAATGGTCTTGGTTTGAAAATTTTTATCCAGTCTGCTACTGAAGGACTGTGCAGCATTGATTTGTACTCCAGAATTGGAAAAACTGTCTTCCATAAAAGCTCTTGCACTTTCTACAGCCTCTACTTCCAAGTAATTTTTTGGAGTTTGGAGAAGATTAATATTACTTTCTGCTTTAGCAGTAGCACTGCATGAAATTGCTTCCGACTCTGATTTGAACCCCCGATTCTGCTGCCCTTTTCTAAAAGACCTCGTCTCCTCTTGCGGAAAGCAATTTTTAAATGATGATAACTGCTTGTTTTTATTACTATATGGTACGTACTCAGGCATTTGGATATGCTGAGCGCTTGGAAAATACTTCATTTCTCCAGGACTGATGCTTTTAAAGTCAGAGTCTTGACTGCAGCTTTTTTCAGTTTTGGATTCTGAGGTCACCTTATCAGTTAAACATTTCGCATGCTGACCATTCTCTTCAATTGAATTGAGCTGATCTGTAATGCAAAGCCCACTACTCAAAAAATCATCAGACTCTTTTAAAATGGTCTTAGCTTTTTCGTAGGCATCTTTAGAGACTGTTACTCGCTTTCCACCTGCAGTGCTGAACCCAAAAGCAGAATCTGAAACTAATTCAGTGCTGGCATTTTCTTCCCCTTTTGGTAACAGCATCTGCATTTTCCTAGGAAGTACTTCAGTGTTCATTTTAGATTTTTCAACATCTTCCTCAACTAAAAATTTTTCTTGTACATGTGATGAATGATTATCTTCCATTTCAGAAAAGAGCTGTCTAGCTTTCCTGAGTGACTCTTCTGATAGTTGTACAGGCTTACCACTTGCTGTACTAAAAAATCCAAAATTGCTTTTAGAAGCATCTGACGGCTTTACCTGCTTATCTGTGGCAGACAAGTGCTCTTTAAGTCTAATATTCTGTTCAAAGCATTGCTCCTGAGAATTTGAAACAGACTTTGCATCTGCAGATATGTTTGTTTCTTGGTGACCATTTTCACAAGCCCTTGCATTCACTTTAATACATTGGGATGTGGCTAAATTAGCCTCTTCACTTGCTGTAGCATTAAAAGAATTAGCAGAATTAGGGCACTCGGCATGAATGACTGAAGATGAATTTCTACCAATTTCTGTTTGATTAGTTCTTGGGTTATGCTTAATTTCGTATTTTACAGCTTCACTGTAGTCTTCCTGAAATATTTGTCTAACTCTTGCTAATGCACTTTCCGAAACACAAACTGCTTTACCTTTTGCTGTACTAAACACAGTTTGTTTCAGATCACCCTTTTGCTTTTCAACAGTAAGTGTTGTTTCTTTTAACCTGGTTAAATTGGTCTCATCATCTGGAAGACTGACTCGTGACTGGTTTTGACAAGCATTAACTATGGCATCTGTGAAGCAGTTTGTATCAGCACAAGGTTCATTTAAATGTTCTACTTCCAATTCCATATTGTCACCTTTCAAGTAAGAGCAGCTACTTTTTGAAGTTAATGAGAGAGATTGATTGTTATCCTCAACAAATAAAGTATTTTCTGTATCTCCAGGCACACGGTTATCTTCAGGGTCATTTGGTGCCTTCATTAAATGCAGAGATGCAGCAGAGTACATGGGAAGATCATCTGTGCTTTCTGAATCATCCCTCTTTCTTGGTGAGCATTCCATCTTTGTCTGTGGAAGTTTTCCATCATCAGACAAACAAGCTCTACTTAAAGTATCACTCTTCTGTCCTGTAAGGGACTTCAATTCTGACTTTCCAAGTGTGACATCAGCTTTTTCATGCACATGTGAAGTTACCAAACTTCTTTCACAACCTTCACCTAGATTAACAAATGTAGCTACTTTAACAGGATCAAGAATCACAGCATTTTTAACGGGACTGCTCTCTACTGCCTGCTTCAAATGATCTTCAGGTTCATCAGGAACAAGCTTTTCATTAAGTTTTTTTGGATCACATTGAGGAATGCTTTGAATACATAAATCACAGTCTTTACCACAGTTTTTACCACATTTCCTTTCCTTGATGAGGTTCTCAAAATTGTCATTATGTTCCTTTCCTACGTCAGTATCTTCTGCAAAGAACTGTTCTGCTTTAGCCAAAAATCCATCAGCAACTGCTATTTTCTTCCCACTTGCAGTTTGAAAACCAGTCACATAACTCCCTTCCACTTCATTTTTTCCCACACCCACCTCTTGTTCAAAAGGTATTTGATGATGATGGCAAGAATCTATTTTTATTCTGTCTTCATTCACTACCAGGTTCTTACCAGGTGTGGTGTCTTCCTCCGTAATTTTACAATTTGTTTTATCAGAGTTCTCCAAAACTTTTATATCTCCTTCTCCACATTGTACACTGAACAAGAGTAGAGAACAATCGAAAGCTGCATCAGAAATGGATGTATCACCACCAGCTGGAGCCTGAAATGCTGGTGACAAGCATTCATCTTCCTTTCTGTCTTCTTTCTGATTACAAGACCTGGTTTCCATTTCATCTGATAAACTATGTTCTTCTGCAGTCATAACAGCATCTTTGAGACATGTCACATCTAATGAGCTGTCTTGCAAATTCCCTTCAACTTGATCATCTCCTTGATTTAAAAATTGTTTGGAAGTTTTATAACTCTGCTTATGATTTTTAATGGATGATAAACTGTCACTAATACTATTGAAATTAACATTTTCAGTATCATTTATTGATATTTTTGTCTTATTTTCCATATTTTCCTTAAATGCTGTACCAGTATTTTCCTCACTTTTATTCTGTGCATGGTAGGAAGCTGAACCTTTGTGGGAAACGGCACTTATGTTTTTGAAATCTGAAGCACAAAATGTTTTTTCTTTGCGTTCTTTTGCAGGGCAGCTGAAAAAATTACAGTGAGAAGACAAACGCCTATTTGAATTGTGGCATCTAGTACTAGTTTCAGAAGATTTAAACAAATAGTTATCATCATCCAAGTCCCTGAAGAGCTCTGCAGATCTACTCAAAGCTGCCTTAGAAATATTTATTTTTTTACCTCCAGCTGAAGTAAAGCCTAAGAAATTAGAAAAGCTGTCCTGCTTAACTATGGGAAAGCTCTCATCAGATTTTCTGCTTTCATTTATGTCTAAGTCAGTAAAAGTAACCTTTTTGTCATTTTTATGGAAAACCACTGCATTTTCTTTTTCATATTCAACCACTTTAGAGTCTTCACTTGTATCTTCCTGCTGAGTACAATACTTGTCGTATTTCACTTGATATTCAGATTTAAAAGCGCTGCAAAACCCAGAATCTTCCCTTGTTTCAGAAATAGTTTCTACATTCTTTGTTCCATGTGTTTCTACGCTTCCGAACTGTTGAAAGGCATGACTATTTATCATGTTACTTTGCTTTCTAAACTGCGTAAATTCAAACTGACTACCTGTTTCCTCCAAGATACTAGAAAGTTCAGCAATTTCAGCTTCTTGGCTTGCTGTCAACGTTTGATTTGCTTCTTGCAAGGCTTGGGGAGTTCTAGGAAAGCTTTTACACAAGCCAACTTTATGTGGAATAAACTGTGTGTGCCTGGACTCAAGAAAAGTTGTCTGTGAATCTGAACAATCAGATAAATTACTGCCCAGCTTGCTTTCTGAATCTGGGAAAAACATATTCTCCTTTTTAACTTGGCTTGAAAAGTTTCTGGCTCTTTCCATGGAAGAGTCTTCAAAGCATTCATTTTCGATATCCTTGAACAGCATTCTGCCTTTTGCTAGACTGGCTTCAGAGAATTTAATCTGCTTATTGGAAGCAGTCTGAAAGCCACCAAAGCCTGGATTCCAACTGCATGCATTAAGATTTGCTGATGACTCCCCTTTACGCTTTAGGTTCTTGTTTGGCCTTCTGCTGCAATACACAGGTGCTACTTGTTTCTCTTCTTCAGAAATTACTTCATTTAAAGAACTGTTATCCACACAATCTAATAATTCTTTAGCAATCTCTACAGCTACATTACTGAGAGCAGCTGCTTGAGGGCTTTCATTGTTTTCAGCTGACTTTGGCTCTCCCTTGTTGGCTACAACTTCTGAAGAGGCAGCTGCATCTGTTTGCTCCCCTTGTTTTAATCCAGTACTATCGTTTTCTGCACAGTTTATTCCCAAAGGTCTGTGCACTTCTCCACTGTCAAATCCTGACCTCTGGTCTGTAGCACGCCTTTTATCAGGTGATAATTTACTGCAACAATCACCACTGACTCCAGTTATGCCAAAGTTGATCTGATTTTGATCTGTATTATTGGAACCACTGTTTGTCACAGACGCAGAGTCACAGTTCACATCGACCAAGTGCTCCTTATCCTTAGCAGAAGACCCAAGTTCTTCTTTCAGGCTCTGAGGTGCAGTAGCTCCATTGTTTGCATTAGCACTCACATCCTTATCTTCCTCACCTTTCCCTAAGCAGCAGCTTTTAGGGAGAAATCTGGAACGCTTTCTTGGCATTAGGCATCCTGAAGTTAGAACTTTACGCTTTATATTTGAAATAATCTCACTATTTAAAGAATTTTTTGTGTCTTCTTTCTGTGTATTAGGTACTTCTAAGCATTTTATTGACACAGCAGGTTGATCCTCTCTTGCATTTTCCCCCAAGTCTCTCACGTCTTGTTGCTTCAGCTTGTCGCTGAAGGAGTTATTGGATGAGTTATCCATTATATCCATTTTTAAAGTACAAGAGCTGAAATTCTTTGTCCTGGTATTTGATTGCAAATGCCTTCTCTCAGCAAGAAGAAAGTGGTCCACTAGAGAAGATGTTACAGAGAAAAACAGGTTAATAGCCAGAAACAAGTGAGTTGGGCTGCCATTAATGCTATCAGGTAAAAATCACAATAAATCAGTTTTTAGCTGTAACGACAGCTGAAAAGATGGGCTTCCATTTCTTGTGTCTCAACATAAGGATTTCTTTCAGACTTAAAGTACTTAAACTCCTAATATTAAAGTAACTTTTCTAGCAAGAACAACAGCTTCTAAAAATAGGATTGTTAGCTTTCATTATACTGTTTTTTAAAATACTGTGTACTTTTAGAGGAAAGAGATGTACAGTCTTAACCCCCTAATTTTAGAAAAATAACAACACAACTCACATACTTTATGATCTTTTACAAGATCAACTCAGACCTTGACACTATGAATGTACAACCAGCATTGACAAAGATTATTAAGCTTGTCAATTAGAATAAAGCTTCAAGGTGAAAGTTTCTATTGCAGAAACTAATATGAGAAAAGTTAGCAGAAGATTACTTGAAAAAAATGCTATTCTTAAAACTATGTAACAAACCAGTTCCATATGCTGATACCCAATTACAGAGCTACTTTACCACAAACAAAAGTATTCACAGGATTTTACCTGAAACATTTATATGAGAGGTCCTTAACAAATAATGAATCCTCCACAAATAATGAAAAGCTTAATAACATACCTTGCTCAACATCACTGGTCACTTGACAGCCTCTAAATTTGTATGAATCAGATTCTGAATGTGGGAATACAGAATGAATGGGTGTTTTGGAGGTGACTTCTTTCTGTATTTTTTCTTCCTGATACAGTAAAGTATTATTTATTGTATAAATAAATCTCCTGGATCTCTTTCTCAAGCTGGATAACATATTCAGGCTTTCAAAGTCAGACTTTGTAAGAGTATTTTCACTATTTATTACATGTAGGTCATCACGATTATCTGGAGATGTGGCACTACACATAAGTGGGTGAGACAGGACATCAGTTACAACACATTTAGAAGTTGTTTTTAAATGCTTGGAAAAGCTGCCATTGTAGACTACAGAATACTCCATGACATTTTTGTGTTCAATTAAAAAAGAATTACAGTTTAAGAAGCTCATTTTGGAAACCTCAGCCACACATCCTTTTACCAACTTTGGATCTTGAACACTCAGAGACACAGATTTTACTGGAGTTATTTCCGATGCTGGGTTGTTTTCAGCATTTTCCATTTCATAGCACTTTTCTGACAAATTGACACTCCACAGCTTTTGTGCTGTTATCAAGCCTGGAGTAGTCAGTAAAGATGTTTCCACCACAGCATCATCCTTGGTCATTAGTACTGACTTCTCGCCTAAATTTTCCTCTCTATGTAAGTTGGAAGGTGGAGAGCTACGTACAGACATCTCCAGGTGAGTTACATCAAGGTCAGATAAGTTCAGCTGAGACCACTGGCTTGATGAAGGTTGCACAGCTTCTTTCACAGGCTCCTCATTTGCAAATGACTTGTGTGTCCCATAGTCTTGCACATCTCCTGCAGTCCTAAGTGACTCCAATTCCTTTTCATGTCCTGTTAAGCAGCCATCTTTAACATCTCCCAGATCTTCATTAGTGTTTTGGAGTAAAGAACCGTTCACGTCAGCAGAGTGGCTTTTTTCAGTCCACTTACTTGTTTTCACTTCCTGTGAAATGCCAGTCATTTTTCTATTAGGCCGGTCAGAGGGAACATCCTCCTTTCCTTGTGCTTTATCTGTGTTTATCTCACATTTCTCTACTGCATCCAGATCATGTGGCATCAGCAGAAAAGTTCCACTGGACTTAGCAGGCATGTTGAATGTGTCCTCAAAGCTATCCATCTCACCAAGCAAGCCATCTAACATCTCCGACTCTAAAGATGGGGAGGGAAAGAAATAAAAAAATTAAGTTTTAGGAAATAACTTAGGAACAAGATTGGGTTTTTATAAGTAAATACAACTTTCAATTTTATAGTTACTACCTTTACTGAGGAGCAAATTTGTAAAGATAAATCTAAGCAGGTGCTAGAAGAAACAGAAGGCAAAGGACATACACACAGATTCTCTGGCCTACTGAGGACCATAGTAGTTAAGGTTTCCAAGATGAAACCAAGCTTCTCAAGAGGGGTTTTTTTCCCCAACAGACAGGACAGAAGAATGAGTGGCAAATCTGACAAGATAAAAGTCTATATGTTTTTCTTTCAAAATTTGTACTTGATGGCAGGTACCAGACATATTAAGAAGCCACTTATTTTTATCTATAACTGGCAGCTAAGGAAAGTGGTTTATAAGGATTAATTTATTAAACTGTCTTCTGCTGTGATATAGAATAGTAGCATATAGAAAGATTTCAAAAATAATCTCTTAATTGATTAGAAGGCTTTTAAGTAGTTCCACAATTGGGACAAATATTAGAAAAATAATGAGACTTTTTGTTTGTGCACAGATATAATATGCAGAGGGGGAAAAAAAAGCCCAAAGTCCACTTTGTAGACAGTCTTTCAAGCTTACACATACCACATAAAAATATTACCTTCGTAAATGTATGAAAGGAGATCCACCTATCAGAACAGTCCACATTCAAGAATATAGCTAGATTTTATTTGGAGATCACTTTTTAAGTCTTCATGTCCAAGAAGTCATAATGAAGTAGCTAGAAAACATCACTGTCCTCTGTTTTCCTTGGGCACATAACCAATTGCTTAACTTTTTCCATAAGCCTTTTTTAGGTATAATTGCTGTAATTTAAAACTCTCTTTCCCTATGAGAACATTTAAATAGCCTAATATCCAAAAGATTTTCGATTTGGAAGTCCATAGAACATTTCCCATACCTCATCACACATATCTGATTATTTGTAATACATCCATTATGGGTTCATGCTGGTGCCTGCAGGCACAGAACAGTTACTCATTCTCTTTACTTTCTATTTTTTGCCTGAGTGGCAGAAGGTATCACTAAAGGAGATCTCAAAAAAGAAGCCTTAACACTACAGATTGAGTGTACAGGTCCTTTTCCCTTACTAAAGTATGTTTCTCTGAAGTAATTTCTGTGCCCATATTCATTCATCATGAAATAATTTATCAATAGAGCTTTCTTTTTACTGAAAGAAGAGACTTCTTTGGATTAAAGAAAACCAGGACTATATGAAAGATTGTACAGATACTGTCTGTACACTCAAATACCTCATGCCAGGGGAAAAAAAATCAGGGAAGCTCATTTTGACTTCTGAACTCTCTGGAAGGTGATATTATCTGATGATTTGATATATTATGATATGTCTTATTTTCTTTAACAGAAGCAAAATGATAGAACTGATTGCATTTCATAATCATTCAACACTATTCCAGAGAAAACCAACATTTAAAACCCACAAACATGGAGGTTTGAGCTATCCTTCTGTTTACACTGCATCTTCAAATACCAAGCTAACTATTATCAAAAAGGGAAGATGTAGGAGAAAAATATTTGCAAGTTATTTTGTATTTTAAGAGAAATGGTTTTCTTCCTCCTCCTATTTTAACTCAGGCATTGTTTTAACTGGCTTTCTCTACTGTAGCATGCAGTGTAATAAGCCACACTGGAACACAGACAAGACACTAATTTGTCCTTAATTTCTAAAAGCATTTTACTGATTACAGGTTACTTGAATAGCTTTACTACCAAATACATTTTTCTCAGGACATTTGAATGTACAATCTAAAAATAGCACCATGTATTGCTCTGCAAGCAACAATGATTCCTGATCCCAGAATTTTCAGCCCTCCTTGTCAAATTCTAAATTGATTCTTTGCCAGTTCTTACATGTACCACCAAACATTTTTTCAGGGCAGTCCATTCAATTCAGATAAGACATACAATCCTAAGGATACTTGTCCCGGCTAGACTGTGTGAATCCGTACAGCACCCTTTTACATCCATGCACGCTGAACAAATTGCTGTTAACATTCTTCCCTTCTGCCATCGTTTCTGAACTAAAATTAAAAAGCTCCCACTGAAGTAGATTTTCACCTGTTCACTACCATGATCTAAAAACACAGAATGAAAACATTTTTTCCCCTTGTCTGCATATTTTCTGCATTCATTTAACGAAAAACAAAATATTTCTTTTTCCTGAAGGATTTGTCACCTTTTGAACTAGCTGTTTGGAACAGGTGAAGTAAATGAAGAAATAACAGTATCAAAAAACAAGCTCACAACAGAATAATGAGTGTTGGGGTGAAACTTCATGACAAAGCTAAACCTGTTCAACAGCTAGAAGCAGTAGTCTTGCTCCCCCTTGAGCCTGTACCACTTTTCTCTTTCAGCTCTCCCACACAGTCTCAGGTCTTCAGCTTAAGTGAACACACTTTACAGTACTAATCTAAAACACTTCACAGTACTAATGGGGCTGTCATGCAGTTTAACCAGGACAGTGATTTAAATCAATGACTCAGCAGACATTCCCTTTTTTAAGGCTAGATTAGTTTTACAAATTTGGATCAATTCACGAAGTGGAAGCAGACAGCAGAAGAAATAAGCCATAACAGCAGCCCAAGACACACAATGTAACTTTATCCTCAGTTTTGCTTCACAGTATACAATGCATACCCAAATCTTTGATGTCATCTTCAGCATTTAGCTTGACTGTCTCTGGTACTGACAGCATACTTGTATCACTTATCCCAGGACATTTAGCATGGCTGGAAAAAGAGTTGTGCAAAATCTGAAAGCCAAAGACAAAAGCTGTTATCCAGTGAGTGTCACTTTAACAGTAAAACTCTAAACATTTACCTGAATAATGCTGCATCTCTTAAAATGAAAGGTAACCTTTCCACACGGCCATTTGCAAAACAAATAAACAGATAATCCCTATTTTCAGTGTAAATCAGGTTCCATTCTACAGTCAGCTTAAGGGCAGTGAATGGGTTCAGCAGTTCACTGTAAGCCTCTCAAAAGGGAACAAAGGAACATGAGGAAGGAAGACATTTGGCTTATTTTAACTTGTAATGGTTTCTCAACTGTGAAGTTTCAGGTTGTTAAAAATCAAATTAAGACTTGTAGTTGAATCCTTTCAGTGCCATCCTCGGTTTTACGTTGGAATAATCATTTACCTTTCATATACACAGAGTGAAATTACAATTATGCAAGAACTCTCCCTAACACTATGAAGAACTGAAATTTAAACTCAGTTTCAACTCTGGGTGTAGTGGTTGAGCACAAGAAGCTATTCCCAAAGAATAACTTCCCAAAGTTTGGCAGAAGTGGTAGAAAAGCAAATAAACAAACCCTCAGATAAGCAGCATATTGCAGTTCCTACGTTTGATTTCTCTCTGAATGATAATCACTGCTGCTGAATTCAAGTGGTTTTGGTTGGGTTTTTTGATTGTTTTTTTGTTGTGTTGTTTTTTTTTTTGTTTTGTTTTGTTTTGTTCTGGATTTTTGTTGTTTGGTTGGTTTTTTTTATAAATACAGTAAAAAATATTCCTCAGAGACGGTTATCTGTGAAAATGCAGTCTACAGCCATGTTTTGCAAATTTAGTGTTAGCATTAACTTTTTAAAACAGAGAGAGAGGAGAGCTTAAAACGAAATTGACAAAATTTTTTACTCTTGGCTCAAGGAATGTAAACATGTAACCAAATAGTTTTACTGAAATTAAAGAAGAGCATAGCTCTTAAAACTACTTACTGTATCAGCTCTTCCATCCTGTTGCTTTGCTTCAGAAACTGAATAATTCTCTCTAGCTTTAGGAGAAAGACAGACAAGTCAATTTATTTTCTCCTAGGTGATGTGCTGAGTGTGTTCAAATATAGTTGTGTTTTGGTTGGGTTTTCATTGGATTATTTTAAATGGCCCTCAAATCTGTAAACCAAAAAAACTACTAAAAACTAACTAAAAGTTCTAACTAAAAAGTCCTACAGGTGAGGCTGAGGGACAGTCTGCAAACATAGTCTCATAACAGCACAAAAAAGCCGAAATCATAGGTTGCGGTTTCTGTTACTTAGATTGACCAATTATCACCCCAAGAACATCACTGCCATTTCCTTTTCAAGCAGTTATTCATGGCATTACTCCCTATTTTTTTCTGTCCAAAGATCAGGATGAGACCTTCAAGCCTCTGTCAGGAATTTGGAGTTTTTTCCCCCATTTCCTCCCAAAATGGCAGTACTGTCTTCACCTATGTTGCAAAAGGAGAAAGTGAACCCCACTTTTGTAATGCCAAAAGACTAGCAAATTACAATAACACATTTCATAGACATGGCATCTAGGTTTATGTAGCAGCTCTTCCTTTTCACATGTGTCAGAGGGAAGAGAGTGGCCACCACTATTATAAAATCCTAGGCTCATCCAAGAAGTGGGAGAATGACCCCACCATAGCACACCTCCTAGAACATCATTATTAAGGTGGGGTACTTCCCCCTGCCTTTCTTTTCAGCTCACCTCTTTCTAGACCAATGAATACCCAAAATAGTACAACTCAATAGCCTTGTGAATACTACCACTTCTTCCATCCCTTCCCAAATTGATTCCTGATCCTAGCATTCATTCTTCATATGCTTTATATGCTCTCTATGTTTTATACAGTGATAGTTTAACAACATGAAAAAGAGCAATGTCAGGATATAAGCAGACACCCAGATTCTCCCATTTTCTCCAGAGTTTTCATCAACAAATCATACAGTCACATTTCATTTTGCTTATCATATGCTAATAAAATGCCTCTTTCAGCAACACCTTAGGTTGAGGTTTGATGTTTGGTGTCACTGTTAGTTACCACTGAAACAGTTATCACCCATTCATCTGTGCAGCTGCACAGTAAATGAAGTCCAGGAATTGCCCTGTCCAAACTATCCAGGAAATAAGGTCTGGAAAGGGATCAGTATCCCAGTGTGTTTCCCTTCATTGATATGATGGCAGCCACAGTGAGAGTGGATTCAAATGCTGAAGCCAACACTGCTGCTGGGAAGTTTACTCCACAGGCTGCCTCCTTAGACTTTATAAACGTCCTCACATCACTTAGCCCAACAGCATCTAGTTTTGTGATACTGCAAAGCAAACTTTAGCTAACCCTCTTTCTGTGCTTTGCTATGTTATTTCTAAATTTATATTCCCTAATTCCTCCTATAAAGAAGAAAAGTTTGAAAAAGTTTTCTGCTTAGGGCTGCACTATTTGAAGTCACCCACTAAGCATCACTGTAGGAGTTCTGTCTTTTTTAATTAAAAAAGCAAACAGGTCACACTGAGTAAATTTCCAGTGTCAAAGCAGAATTTTTCAACCCTTAGCAATTGTTCACTTTCAGAAATACCTATTATCACTGTTTCACCAAGTGTAGGAGGTGTGGCTAAAGAACTTGACCAGGACATATCTGGATCCACTTCTGCTCCCAGACTTTCAGAAATACATTTTGGAGTTCTGACCTAGAAATACATTTAACAATTATATATATAATTTCTATGCAGAATTCTAAATGTACTACTCAGGAAAAGGAAACAAAATGCATAAATAAAATAGGTACCTCCAAAAGTTTTGGTGTGCAAAACAAGCTTCCATATGGTCCTAAAAAGCATTATATAAAAAGGACATTAAATAATAACTAAAAACCCAAGGATTTTTATCTAGAAGTATGAAATATTTTGTAGGAACAAAAAGTGAAAATACAAACCAGGCATATTATTTCTCTGAGGTGTTCTGTAAGTATTCCTTAAAATAGCTGGACTGAAAAAAATGAAAAAAAATCCAAAATAAACACCAAAATATTAATTTAACTTCACAATTTCTGAAAATAGTTCAATATTTCAATATATTGCATATATCACCAACATATACTGCCACCTCCATTGTTTTCTTTCTTGCCAAGCATGGTTATTTCCCTGACTAGATAAAATTCAGATTTCTCCTAACCATTAGTCAGTCTTTTAAACCTTAAGTCTATTACAAATTGTAAAAAATTTCTTTTGTGAAATATGTGCATTTTCAGCCATGCTTTTTCTGACAACTAACTAAATTTCCGTATAATCATGCATTTTGTAATATGCTGCATGAAACTAGGGAAATTGGCTTAACTGATTTTAATTAAAAAATTAGTTTAACTGTTTCTATAAACAACATGACTACTTTGGTCAAATTTATGTGAAATATAGACCTTCAAATGTCAAAATCAAGCCCATTACTGAAAGAAACCTCAGTAGATATTATAAATAGCTTTACTACTTGTGAAGCACATGATACATCACTACCACTCTTTCTTTGGATGTTGAAGATTTTGAAAGCTGAATGTCAACAAATTACATATTCCAGCTGTGAAAGAGTCGGAAAACAGGAAGGAAAATCACTTGAAATGAAGGAAATTTTCAAAATTATCTAGTGCTTTACTTTAACTCACTTGGCAACCTACAAGTATCATAAACATACCAGACATTAAAGATTATTTACTGCTATGAAAAAGTTTAACAGTCAAATATGGTGGGTTTAACGATGCTTTTTGCTTAAAATCCAGTTTATTTTCTATTTGCGTAGACATATTTACCATACCTAGCAGCAAGGCAGTTGCGGAAGGCACCAGGAGGAGAAACAAGTATTTCATTTTCTTGGTCTACTTTTCTTCTTGTGTTACTTGGGCTTATCAAATTCTCTCTGTCTACAACATAGAATATAATAATCAACACAACTTTGAAAAACTACAAGTAACAGTTCCAAATCTAAAGTTTAAAGACAAGCTTTTAAAAAAATTATGTGACATGAATTTTAGTAAAAAAATCCTCCAAAAAAACAACAAGAGCAAAACAAACCCAGAAAACAAACCCCCAGTGCTAATATCTGGTATTTTAGTTATGTTCAAATTTAAATCCAAACAATGCTAAACCTGTTTTGACTGCACAGTCAAAAATACCCCTCATTATGTCACCTTGTTCACTTGATATTATTCAAGTCATATATTCCATTTCAGTTTTAATGCACTGTATTGTGCCTTGTCATTGCAGAAGTTTTTCTTAGAGGAAACACAATACTTGCAAACATAGGACTGTACCAGCTTTCCCTCAAATTTACCAAGTCATACACTTCTTGATTGTTAAGCAGCATAAAGTAAAAATTCTTGAACTGTTGGTAAAGTCATTTTCACTGGCTGCAGCAGCTATTTACATGTGAAGCATTTCCAGGCAAAAGAGAGTGCCCACCAAAGCAACAGAATCCTCTGAACGGTGAGCCCCTTACACGCACAAGCAGCTACTCAAAGGAATTCCCAGTCAAAAATTTCTAAACAACTTTGACATCACGAATTACCCTTTGGTTTCTGCATTTCTCTCTGCTTTGGAGTTCCTGAGCCCACAGGCATAGCACAGCTGCATCCCAGTACCATGCCAAGGTGAAATCCATCAGCTTCCACCCATGCTCTAGTTTTCACAAGCGAAAAAACCTGGGCTACATGAGCCATTTGGCTCAGACCAAGAAAACTGGAAGATCTCAGGCCAATTACAGGTAAACTAACCATTTTGAAACAGAAGAATCATAAGGTTCCTTTGTTTGCCATTTATGAAACGCTACCAAGAATTCCCTCGGGACTTAACACTGTAAAATCCAAATAGTTACATTTAGAAGAAACATGTTCTCAGCTGAGAATACATTGAGAAGTTGTTCAGCAGTAAACTTCAGAAAAACAAAGAGGGTAACAATATTCCATGGAAGCACTGTTATAAAGTATACTTGAAGAGCAGCGTAGTCCTGCCCCTTTAAAAACTTTGCTTTAGGATCTAAGAACAGTCTGGAAATAAAGAGAGTCTTGTGTTTGCCTGTAACCTGTTTAGAAAAGCTTATCAGGAAGGCATAAACACAGGAGCTGTACACATCAGGTGCTTCAGGAATGGGGTTAAGACATTCTCCCATAGAACAGATAAACAATCTTGCATACATTCCTTATAAAAAAAAATTACTCTCTGTCCAAGGAGGATGGGTACATCAAAAAGGAGCAGAGTTACATGCACTTTCATTACATCCTTGGGATTTGGAAATAACCTAACGTGAAGCACATCATGGAATTCCGTTTTTTCCAAATGCAAAAATGTCACTTCTTTCCATGACAGTTTTAGTAACTCAAAGAGCTTAGTGCTTCTAAATCTTTCCAAGAAGGGTTACAGAGTGCTCTAAGATGACATCACACTTCAGCATCATAAAGAAAATTCTCCCTTGAAGAGATTTTCAGAGATTTTGCATAAAACAAAATGACATGGCTAAAAAAGTTCACACTGATTCTCAGTCAAAAGGTTACACTAACAAGCTCATATCTCCTTATATTAACAGTAGTTAGAATATTTGGACCACAACAGTATCTTTAGATAGCGCATTTTGCATATATATTATCAGTTTATCACAAGGTTGAATTCATTAAGATTACTTCTGTATTTTTAAAGACAGTCTTCAGAACTACTTTAGACTACTAAAATAAATACTTTTTAGCCACACAATTCCTACAGTAGCAGTACCTTTCTGTAGCAATCAGCTACAACAATAGGTCAAAATCAAAGTATATTGCTTCTGAAGGGCATAAGCAGCCTTTAAGTACCCATTAAAAAAAAAAATTACTCACTTGTTCCTACTTTTGTTTGATCCAGATCTTTTTCAGGAGAAGAACAAGGCGGCAATACTGCATTTTGTTCTTTAAAGATCAGTGGAGTTGATGCCAGCTGACTGTACGTAGAGGGTTTTGTCCTTGGAGTTTTAAAAGACGCTTGATCAAGCCAGCCAGAGGGAGCATCAAGCTCTCTAAACAATTTAGGTTCGTATGGGGGTGCTTCTGCAGTGAGTTCTTCAAACCAGTTGAGACTGATAGGCCCTAAATCTGTAAGAAAAACACACAGAAAACCACATGAAAAGGAAGAAAGATCCAGTGGGATGTGAAAATCCATGAGGCAAAACACATTGCTCCTTCCATTGCCATACTTCTGTTTGCCATACTTCTGATGGCTTTGAATTCTCATACCCTCAAAACATAAAAGAACGTCTAACCAATTTCTCAGATCATTAACAAAACTAACCAAAGAGCAGAAAAATATCCAGTTTGTTTGAGATGAGAAGTATTCTCTGGCTTTTAGTGTCTCTTTATTTTGCTCAGACTGGCAAGTTAAACAGGTTCCTTTTAACATTAGCATCTCATTAGTAACTACAACAGGTGCATTTGGCAAAAGACTAAACCTGGTCTGCACGTGGATACATATGGAGGTGGCAGCTAGAAAAGCAAGCACAAAAAGTAGGTAAGCACACATCATGGAAAAAAAACTACAAATAAAACTTTAAAGAAATCTACAAAAAGTAGGTGTTTGCAAATACAGATTAGGGGAAAGAGCACCAGCTAGCAAGTTGCAGGATGCCTTCCTGTGAAACACAGCACATGTGTATACAATATTGATGCACAGAAAGCAAACCTAACAAAAATTATTTACTTTGGAGAGGCCGTACCTGATTCACGGCAATGTGCCTTAAAGATTTCAAAGAAAGTTGGTCTTTCCACAGGTTTGCAAGCCATTTTCTCATCCATAACATTACTTGAACAGCTGTTGAAAAGCCTGAGAAGACATAAGAAAACACTTTTGTACACTCCTGTTCCAGTGTCGTGGTGCTGCAAGTCCTAAGCCTGCTTTCCTGCATTTCTTGGAAGGTCATAACCCAACTTGTTTAAGACTGTGATACCATTAACGTGGTGTGAAAACAACAGATAAGAGGAGCAGAGGAAATTACACCAGAGACAATAAAAATGCTCAGCAAATGCATGAGAAAACCGAGATGGAAAGAGCAGAACGCTTTTGAAGTATTTTAAACACCAATCAAACTCCCACGCTCGCTACTATATGCTAGGGTGGAATATATACTACGACGTATATACTCCTGCAACCATTATGCGTCAAGAATTTGACTCAAAATTGCTTCCACGTGGAGCAGACACTGTCTGTTTTGCAGCTCTGTTAAACCCCTGGTATAAACAAGGCTGACGCAGAACTTTACCGTCCAACGCGTTTATTGCTCCCACAGCGACACCAGCTCCCCTCGCCAAAAACACGGCGGGGAGGGCGCTCTGGCACAGGGCAAGGGCTGGATGCCCCGGCACGGAGAGCCGAGGGGTCCCACGCTGCCTCAGAGGCACCTTCTGCAGAGCAGATCGGCCCCGAGAGGGAAGGATCGGCCCCGAGAGGGAAGGATCGGCCCCGAGAGGGAAGGCTCCTCCCGGTCCAAACCCCACGCAGGGAGCGCGGCCTGTGTGGCCGCCCCCGGCTCGCCAGAGGCCGCACAGCCCTTGCCGACCCCCGGCGGGCTGTGAGGGGATGGGACGGAAAGGATGGGATCCCCGTGGGGCAGCAGGGACACCCCGGGGCAGGGCAGGGCAGGGCAGGGCCGGGCCGTTACCTGCCGGCGGGGCGGCGGCCGCAGCATCGCCTCACGGAGGGGCCGGGCGGGCAGGGCAGGGGGAAAGCGGGGAGGGAGGGGGAAGGCAGGCAAGGAAGGAGAAGGGAAGGCAGGGATGAGCGCAGGGCCGCGGCCCGCCCCCCGTTCGAAGGTTGGCGCCAGCACGGCCCGCGCCTGCGCACCCGCAGCATCCGCCGGGCCGCAGGGCCCAGGGGCGGCGGGCCCGGCTGAGGAGCCTACAGACCCACCGCAGGCCTTACCGTGCGGCTGTATTGGACCACCTCCTCGCTCATCTGACACTCCAGTCCGGCTCTTGTCCTACAGTCATTCCCCACCTCCCCTCTGCTTCCAGCAGCCCTGCGCTGACGCCGAACCCGCGGCGCCCCAGGAGCTGGCTGTCCCCGAGGCGTCTCAGGGGAAGCCAAGACACTGCTCTGAATTACGGCATGTAGTTTTGGCGATTTAATCGCCATCACCCTGCCCACGGCACCCTAACAACTTACTCCTTTTGCAGCATTAAATTTTAACTTGGCCATGTTGATACCCGCTTTTTGCTATGAGTTGATAACAAGCAGTGCTCTGAAAACCCAAACACAACACGGAGCCTTGACACACCTTTCTTTTTAATTACGATCAATGTGTTTCCTGAGTCTTAAACCTCTTGTGTGTCCTAATAAAATGCTGTTACCTACTGATTGATTTCAGCCACTTGAAAGGTCTTTCTCAAATACGCTGTGAACTTTTAAAGACATCGTCTCCACCAGCTCTTCTGTAGCCCCTCTGTTCCAGGCCCTTTGAATTTTATAAAGCAATACACTTACAAACATGGTGAGGAGTCATCCAAAGGAAGCATTTCACTTCACAGCAGTTCCAGGGATTTGAGGATTCTCCAGTCTCTGAAGGCTCACATACAGAGTTTGGATAATTTAATTATACGATTTTAACTGTATTACCGTAGAATTGAACTAAATGGATGCAATTATGGACGAAGGACCATTAGTCTAATATATAAATGCTTGTATTACTAACACTTATTTAATTATTCAGGTATCAAGCCACTTTCCCCCGTATAACTGTTTCCCCTTCAACTTTTACACACAATTATAGCCCATCTTTTCCTAAAGCAGTTCAGTTCCTAGGAAAACTCCAGGTATTCCCTGGTAACGGAACAATTCCCGAGTAGTGGGACAACGGGGATACTCAGACCTTCTAACACCGGTAAAGACTTCTCAAGGATGTACTTTCCCCCATGTTCTGCTGAGCTCTCCATGGGACACCCACCCAACCCGGGTTCTGTCAGTTTCCCAAACCCCGTTTTCCTTCTTTTAAGACTATGATGAGGAGGTGAGAGCAAGCGAAGACCTCAGCGATGGCTGAATTACACCTATTCATCCTTTCCGGGACTTGCAGAGGAGGCAGAGCCACGCCGCCCTCCCGTTGCCCCACCTGTCCGCGATCAATTAGCAATTGCCATCAATTAGCGTCTCCCAGATAAGATAAAGGCGGGCCGGGCGGCGGGTAGGGTTGTCTCTCCCATCCCAGCGCGCCGAGCATGGAGGGCTTTGTGTGCTCTCCCTTCCGCCCCTTCCGCAGCAGCCCCGCCGCCGAGCGCGGCCGGGACCCCTCTGCCAAGCAGCCCAGCTGGAAGCAGGGCAAGAGCGGCGGCGGGATCAGCATCAGCCCCTTCCTGAGCCTGGGCGGGCCGGGCCCGCTGACGCCGCTGCCCGCCGAGTACCTGGACGGCTACCGGCGGGCGCACCTGCAGGCGCTGCTGGCGCAGGTGAGCCCGGCGCTGGCGCAGGTGAGCCCGGCGCTGGCGCGGGCGGGCACGCGGGAGGCGGCGGTGCAGGTGAGCCTGCGGGCCGACAAGGCGGTGCAGTGCTCCCTGGGGCCCCGCACGCTGCCCCCCGCACGCCGCAGCCCGGCGCGGCTCGCCCTCTACTCGCCGCAGCCCGGCGCTCCGCAGCAGCCCGACGCCAAGCAGAAGGGGAAGGAGAGCGCGGCGCCCGGGCAGAGGGATGCCTTCCAGGTGCGCAGAAATCCCCTCCGGAATGCGTGCCCCGCAGCAGCCTCTGGGAACGCGCGCGGGTGTGTCGTAGCATCGCAAAGGTGGTTTTGAGTTGTAAGGGGATTTTAATTAAAGAGCACCTTGCCACCCGCTGGATTGTGTTGGTCAGAGCCCCATCCAGCGTGGCTTTGAATGCTTCCAGGAATGAATGGGGTGTCTATGACTCTTCTGGGCAACCTGTTTCAGTGTCTCACCGACCTCAGGGAGCTGGGCTTGGGTGTTCTTGGGGTGCTGGAGGATGCTCAGTAAACTCTGTCTCACTAAACTCTATCTCTGCAAACTCTGTCTCTGCAGTTCTTGGAGCAGAAGTACGGCTATTTCCACTGCAAAGTCTGCAAGACCAGATGGGAGAGTGCTTATGTGTGGTGCATTTCTGGAAGCAACAAGGTAGTTATTAAAGTCTTTTTTTTTTTTTGCACCTGAAACTTGTAAGAATGGCACCAAATCTGCGACAGATTGGGTCTTTTGGCACGAATTTAGGTACCTGTACTTAACACCTTGAATAAATTGCTATAGTAACTGAGAACTTGCATGTCTTAGGTGTATTTCAAGCAGCTGTGTCGCAAATGCCAAAAGGGCTTCAATCCCTATCGAGTGGAAGCAATCCAGTGCCAGGTAAGTTAACGTCTGACAGTCTTACCAGGATACAATTACCTTATAATCTCTAATAGTTTCCAGTTGTTGAATTTGATATTGACTTCACCTGGAAGAAAACTCGATTTCATCACAATACTAGGAAATGTCATTTGGGGCAGGTGTGATGGGGTAGGCCTCCCTCCTCCTGCAGATAGCTTACGTGAACAGTTTCCTGTTCATACAGCATTGTGGCCAGCTGCAGATAGGGATAGGGTATGGTTTTGTTCTTCTAGGTGAGAAGGCTCTCACAACTTAACTCTGCAGAGTTTTTACCACAAGAGCTCTTAAGTGTATCCGCCCAAATGTGTTGCTCTGATTAAGGAAAACTAAATGTCAGTCTAATGTGAAACAAGCACCTTTGATCCATGTCTAATAACTTGTCTTGTTTCTTAAGATCTGTTCAAAGACTCGTTGCTCCTGCCCTCAGAAGAAAAGACACATTGATCTCAAGAGACCACATCGCCAAGAACTTTGTGGCCGCTGCAAAGGGAAGAGGCTGTCTTGTGATAGCACTTACAGCTTCAAATACATTGTCTGATCTGTGTGCCTTCTTCTGTTTTGTGCTTTGCACTTTGTCTCAGTCTTCTGCAGTGTTTTGATTTAAGGCTTTTGACCTGGCATTGGATAATGGATAAAGACATTTGTATTATTTATAAAATATATAACTTCATTGTATATGTGCTATAAATAAAGTTCAATAAAAGTTTGTGCTAGTTTCATGCCCCTTAGTTTCACCTTGCTTGGATGAAAGAGGCAAATATATCTGGAAGGAAACAACCTATCTGATTTCCAAAAAAAAGAGCAGGCTTTGTTTTTAGTCTGCCTTGAAGGCACGTTAAGATTAAAGCTGCACTAGCAAGTTTTTCCTTCAGTTACTCAAACCGAACTAGAGTGGAACATGCAAACGTTCTGGAGCATAAAGTCTGCTGTAAATGTACTTGGAAGCGTGTCTTCCCATTGCCTCAGTCAAATGTATAGTAAAAAGGAAAAAAATCACAGCTGTTTGGTAGTCAAAGACTGGCTGTAAGATGCAAGGGGGAAGCCTTTTCAGTGGGAGTATCTGTGACAGAGCATAACAATTCTCTAGACTTGATGTGACCCCAAAGAGGTAGAACAAGTCCCTGTGCCCCTGGTTTAAACACAGGCTCATGCCTCAGAAGTTTTCCAGTCATGTAAGGTATCTCCAGGGTAGATGCCTTAAATATAACTGAACTGAGTAGCTGAATGTGCTTTAAGGGAGAGAAAATACAGCAAACTGCAGGAATCCTACTTAAAGCAAGTGTACCAGTGTGGTAGAAGCACAGTGGAGTATCACTGCAATTCATGCTGTCTTAGGATGTTAGAAAGGCTTTGTTGGGAATATTCTGATTTCTTCTCTACCTGAAGTTTAGAAATTATGCTAAAAAGGTGGTAGATGGTCACATAATGGGTTTTGTTGCATCTGTGAAGAATCACAGGATACTTTAGGGGGGAAGGAACTTACAGAGGTCTTCACAGTCAGAAACTGCTTTTGTCACTGTACTCTTCTGAGCTGAGTTGTAACTGAGAAAAAAATCCTTGCATTTCTCACTGTTTTCCACCAGTGGAACCATCCATAAATGTTTTCAGGATCAATGGTGAGAAAGGTGTCTTTTGGGAGCTGCTGATCATTGATACCATCTGGTATGGATTCAGACAAGAATGCAACTTTCACAACAAGCACATACTCTGTTGTGATTATATATGACTTTTCTATTTTAGTTAAATGGATGTACTAATCCAAATTTCAAAGTTACTTCACAAAAACGGTAAGTGTATTTACAGCATGAATAAGTTACATAGTCAGAATAAAAGTGTCTCAGATGTGCAACAGATTTACATGCATACATTTAACACTGGACAGCAGTTAAATGTAAGAAAAAAACATATAGTTATGACTTTTATATATACATTACAAATAAAATAAGACATCTCTTTAAAGAAACTTAACATGAGAACTCGCATTTCACGTTAATATTTTTACTTTTTATACTCAAAATTTATATTAAATAAAAATATGCATGCTTAACAGTTCAAAAGATTTTACTCTGTGATGGGACTTTCTCCTACAAAATGGCAAGTTAAATTAGATCAACCATCCTTTAATAGTATAAATATATTCATAAAAGAAACCCTCTATTAAAAACCAGACAAGGCCCTTAAAAAAACAAAAAAAAAAAAACAAAAAAAAAAAAGAAAATCTACCAAGACCATTCATGATCCTTGGGGGGCCTAAGAACAGACCTCTGCAATATGATCCAGTACCTTCAGAGACAGTAGCCTAGTAACATTAGGAAATGTACTTCATAGCAGCTCATTGTTTTAAGATACAGTAATCATATCCAAATTACAGTGTACATTAAACTGTAGTCCATTTACAATTTGTTTCATATACACAGGCTCTCAGCTTTCGACCAACAAGTTTGTGAGATTCCGTGGCCAGCTTCATTCTGCCCATCTTTCACTCAACTAAATAAGAGAAAAAAGGAAAAAAATGTACAAGGTGTTTTTTTTTTAACAAAAAAATACTATTTTGTGAAGGAAACATTGCACTTTTGCCAACCTAAAATTAATTTGCTATAAAGGAAGTATTGTTCAGTGTAGTAGGCTTTGGTATGCAATGGAAGTCACTTCTTCAGTAGTGAGTTGCAGTTGCTCAGTGAAATGCTAACCGATTTTTGTGCAACACAGAACAAAGGATGTTGTCTCAGGTGCTCTATGCTACCTCTGTCCTTACAGTATTGCTACACATTTGAAGTTCAGCCCATCGCTTTTTAGAAGAAATCCTAAATGTAACAAGAGTGAGTACAGTTTGACCAAACCTTTGTAAGGCTGAGAAGACATTGAGCCACCTCACTCCCACAGGGCAGCACTCCCAGCTTGAAAGAGGACACAAGAGTCCTGTCAGAGACTTGTGCCGGAAACGCTGGAGTCTGGAAGAAAAGTATTGATGACCCGGTAACTCTGAGCTCTGCGAATCATGTCGCGGATCTCTATGTTCAGTTCCATTAGTTTGGTACAGATTTCAGTCAGGCTCTGGTTGGAGCCCACCAGTGCATAGGTGCCTGTCTGACCCAAGGTTTGGTGGCGGAAGTAAATGTTCAGTAGTGTCTGGACTTCGTCGTCAGAGCTACTTCCAAAGATATCATTGGGCCACAAAATCCTGCAGTCAAACAGGAAAAGAACATATGTATCACTATGGGTTTACTAGCACAGACAGAAGCTATCTGATAGAGATCTCTAATAGGAGAAAGGACTCATGCACGCCTAAAAGCAACTCTGTTTTACACCACTCATCTGTTAGTCAGACTCTGGTATCAGGCACTGAAATCACATATAAGTGCAATTCTTATTATTTAAAAATAATGCTTAAGAGAACTCATTCAAGTAAGTGGAAGTGAAACTGGGCTGAACGTTAGCTGATGCCAGTGACATGCACCTGTAAGGAATTACCTCTATAAAAAGACTCTAAAAAGCCTCATGGGACTTTTGATCTACACCATATGTAAGCGTGCATGTTCGATAGTTACTTGTGGCACATCCCTGCAGAAGTTAATAATATCAACAGCCCCGGTACCTTGTTGAAACATATTAATTAATTATGCTGATTCAGTGCATTACATTTAGTATACAGTTAGGAAGATAATAAATGCATACTTTTCTAATAACATGAAAGTCTAATATGAACCATGTAGCAAAACTTGCCTGCATTCTCTTATTTGTCGGACAGCTTTAACAAGTTCATTGTTTTTCAAACACTCCAGCATGGACTGAATAGCTGCTTCGGTAGAATTGAATGAGGGCTCAGATTCTGTTGTCAGAGGCTCAGCAGCGATTGCAGCAGTAGCATCCTTCAGATTTTTCTTCAGCTCACTCAGTTCCCTTGACATATTTAACAGCTATTCCAAGGAGAAAGATCAGAGATAGGTATTTTCATTCTCCATAGGCCCCAAAAGGAGCCAGCCTTCAAAACAGTTCCTTAAGATACAATAAGTATTCAAACTCTTTGTACTGCTACAGCACATCTGATAAAACAAACCATTTCCATTTATAGACCATCTCTAAACTACTAGAATCTGTCATAAATACGTCATAGCTTCAAATTTTGTTTTACAAAGCAAAGTACAATAACTTATTCTCCTCAATAGTTTAATATATATACACCTTACCAGGAGAAAAATACATATGGAATTGGCAAGTTAAATATTTCCTTAAACGACGATCATTCAACTTAAAGTGATGACCTCAAAGGTATTTCACAGTATTACATATTTTAAGCAATTGCTGAAAGTAAACCTAACAGAATTGTTCTTGTGAGATGTTTTTTAAAGTGAGATACAGAGATTTATCTAAAAACAAAAGGCTATTTGGGTCAAAAGTGAGAGTGTGCCATGTCAAAAATATTTAATGAAAAAAGCTTGTAAACATTACAGAATTAAAAAGACATGATATGAAGGTATTTAGTTGATTATGTATGCTTGCAGACTTATATTCAGGGTGAAATAGTGTAAACTTTGGTGTAAAATCCATAGAAAGAAAAATAAGAACATGAAAATAAAGTGGAATTTTCAGTATGAGACTTTGTTATTTGTTACATACCTCTGGCATGGAACTCACTTCGTGCACTTGTCCGATAAGTTTACAGTAGGACTGAAAAAGCAGCAGCAGCTGGAAGTGCAGCTTATACAATCTCTGACAGAGTTCCAGTTGCTAAGGAAAGATTTGTAGGAGAAGAAATAATAAATATTAGTGAGTTTAGATAATTTTCAATAACTAACAAAAACACATTGAGATAGTTCTGTTCTTAAAAACATTATTTTACTGGAGTATGATCCTATACGATTTCAGAAAATAAGTAATGCTTTTTCTTCTACAGGTAAGTAAGGTATGATATTGCAAATCAAAGTTAGGATGGCTAGCTCTACGGTAGCACATGTCAGCATCAATTTTAAAAGATTTTATATTTGTTAGCTCCACTGTCTCTAGTTTGCAGCTGGGAAGCAGAGACAGAGTATGAGGGAAGTGACTTTGCTGCATAGAATATGAAACTCTAAAACTTCAGACATGGTCAAAGACCTCTTCTGAGGGATGGAAATCCAGGAGAGAAACTATGAAATAGTTGTCCAAGAGGGTCAAGGCTCCTGCCTGCTTCTCTGAGGAGAGTGGAAGAGTGGTGCTAAACCTGGCTAGGAGTGAGAAGGAGGAAATGACAGCTCTGGAACTTAAAACTCTGCTCATGGATTTCCCACCATCTTAAAGAAACTATACAACAGAGGGATGGAGTGTAATTTGTAAGAGGATATTTTATGATAAATTATCCCAGATTACGTAGATACTGCTCTATGAATGTTCACTTGTTTCTTCCAGTGTAATGTGCAGCACGACACAAAGGGTGTCAGACACATCAAAGAGGTCAAGTTAACATGATTGTGGTCCTGGCATTCTTGTGCGTATTAGGAGTGGGAATCTTATAGTTCCACAGCTGGATCATGGTGAAAACAGAGAAACATTTAATCTTTGGCAAATTAAGTAAGAAGTGAAAATTCTGCAAGTACAAATTCTGACCTTGTACTGACTCTTTGGCAGGAAAGCCTTACAGACTTCGAACTATATTTGATTTGTCTGCTGTTACAGATACAGTGACTGGAGCAGAGTTTCATGCCAAACATGGCAGAAGAGAAGAAGCTGTTAATGACTTTGCTTCTTTAAAGCACTTCAAACATGCTTAGCTATCAGCATATACTGCAGTTCTTTGATAAACTGAGGTCTGTGCAAATGTCAGCACAAATACTATTTAAAAGTCCTTTAAGAACATTATAAACACTAATTTGAGTGAGGTGTTTATTTACATATGGTTCAATATTTAAGTGCCACATTTTTATATTAACAAGCCAAAATTAGAACCATAGCCCTAGCATTCCAGCTCCCAGAATTTCTGTACCAGCCAGACAAGGCTGAGGGACTGAGGTCAAAAGCAAATTTCAGCTTTTTTCATGAGGCTGAGGTGGACAATCAACTACCCATCTATGAACAGTCAGCCAAGGGCACTGCCAAAATGAGGCAGCAGCTTTCAACCTAGCAGGGTTTGTCTTGGTGAAGGCCAGCCAGACAGGGCTGCTCACACCTCAGTGCTGGTCTGCCACAGCAGCAAAGCTCAGCACTACATTTGCCTGGACTGAGCTCTGTGCCATTATGGATAAACTGTCTCTCCTATCTGAGTCAGTATGGTTAATGTCTGTTACTGGCGGGCAAGGTTGGAGTACTCCTGCCCTTAATGGAGAGGAGGAATTTCAGCAAGGAGAAGTCCCTCAGCAAGTTTACAGATGACACAAAGCTCAGCAGTGAAGCTGACAGCAACAGAAGAATGGGATGCCATCCCAGAAGGATGTGGCCAAGCTTGGGAAGTGCGCCCACAAGAACCTCAAGAAGTTCAACAATTCCAAGTGCAAGGTGCTGCACCTGGGTTGGGGCAATCCCGGACATGAGTACTGACTGGGAGAGGAACTCATTGAGAGAAGGCCTGCAGAGAAGCACTTGGGGGTTCTGGATGAAAAGCTGGACATGAGCCAACAGTGTGTGCTCACAGCCCAGACTGCAAACCACATCCTGGGCTGCATCGAAAGAGGAGTGGCCAGCAGGTCCAGGGAGGTGATTCTGGCCCTTGTGAGTTGCCACCTGGAGTGCTGTATCCAGCTCTGGGGCCCCCAGCATAAAAACACGTGGACCTGCTGGAGTGAGTACAGAGGAGCACCACGAAGATGAATAAGATCTGGAGCACCTCTCCTATGAAGACAGACTGAGAGAGCTGGGGTTATTTGCCCTGGAGAAGGCTCCAGGAAGATCTTGTAATAACCTTCCAGTAGTTAACAGGGCTTATAAAAAAGATGGAGAGAGACTTTTCACATGGGCAGATAGTGACAGAACAAGGGCCAATGGCATTAAACTAAAAGAGGACAGTTTTAGAGTAGATCGTTAGGAAGAAATTTTTTACTCAGAGAGGAGTGAGGCACTGGAACAGGTTGCCTAGAGAAGTTGTGGATGCCCCATCCCTGGAAGTGTTCAAGGCCTGGTTGAATGGGGCTTTTTCCTGGTCTAGTGGAAGACGTCCCTGTCCATGGCAGATGGATTGGAACTACGTTAAGGTGCTTTCCAACTCAAATCATTCTATGATCCCACCATACCTGATACCACAAAAAGCAGGGTGGAACAGATGTTCTAGGATAGAACTGGCTTGTGGACAGGGACAAAACCTATCAGTGGCCAAGAGAACAAAGAGGTAGGGCATGAGGGACACTGCCAGTGAAACAAACCTGCTCAGAGGCCATTCTGTAACTGAGAGCACAGAGCACTGCCAAGTTTGCATTTGTGTGGCTAACCATTCTCCTCCCAAAATAAAGACTGACTGTTTAGATATAACCTCCTGGCTTCTGTCTTCTCTTGAACTCTGCTTGGGCATGTCAGGGGGCTGGCTGGTGGCCCAGCCAGGGAAGTGCTCACCACTCACCCCGAGTCCCAGCACAGGCACACACACCTCCTCCCTCATCCTGCTCAGCTCACAAGTAGGGACACAGCCTGAGATTCTCCAGCAGGGATCAAATTCACTCTATTCAAATTTCAGAGGCCTGGCAGCACTGCATAGCAGTTACATACAAATACCCTTGAAGTTGTCAGGGAGTTAAAAATTAATTGAAAACCAGGACACAGCATAACAGCATGAAAACAACTAAACATCTCATGACAGCTTGGCAGGTAACACTTGATTTTTTTCAGTCCTTTGAGAACAATAATTCAGTTTCACTGTTCTGGCTGCTAACCTGAATGAAGACAAACTAAGGTTAAATTGATGATTCTAGTTTGATTCACTTCGTATTTAGTTACTGCAACAAGCAACTCAATTTTTGTTCTTCCTGAGCAAGTATTAGAAACCAATAGTGGTGAAATGGTTCATCAGTATATAAACAAAACCCATTTGAATCATAACTGCCAACTACAAGTTGTAGTTTTCCATTAGGACAAAATGAAAATTATTATTTTTAAAATAACAAAAAATGTTTTTCACTCCAGCATATGACATCCGTTCAAAGGCTTGATTTTTAAAAATGTGTATAAATGACCACTTGAAACAGCATTATGAAGGTGTCAGAATTTTGCCACAGCATTTTTAGATTTCACAGAACACACGTTAGTAAATTATTTTAGTCACTGCATTTAGAACCACATATTCTATAGGAAAATTATAACGAAAAAGGAAAACATGCTTAGAAGTAAAACAGTAAAACTGGGGTGTCTTAGTCCATCTACAGATGGACAAAAAATATGAAAGAACTTCAACTTACTGCAAGAGATTCCATTTGCTACACAGCAAGCATGGCACAGGAGAAAAGGAAAGGAAAGAAAGTATAGTGTCAGTGTAATGCATGCAATAGGAAGCACAGCCCATCTGTAACAGCATAACTTGTCAGCAGTATTAGCAATGCTTGCCTCAACCTGATAATTGGTTGGAAATATCACATACAACATGCACAGCATTCTTAATAAAATCAAGCTTTAATTCTAATGGTAAATTCCAGTCTAAATATCCTCAGATCTTCAGATTTATAAGGTTTGATTTATCCCACTCAGTAGCTCAGGAACTTAGAGTGACATTGTGCTACAACACTCTTGAGATAATACTTTTATTTAAATTTGCTTTCTTTGTTATTAAAAAGATCTCATATTGTAAAGTATTAAAAAAATTAGGAAGCGTTTTCAAGTCATGAACAAAAATGAACTTTGCTATTTCTAAATATTTTCTTGTTTATAAATATTTCTATTTTTTGGACTTAATAGATCTAATGAAGTTTGCAGGGTAAGCTTTGTGACTGTTGAGCTTATTACTTGGCACATTACAATGGAAACATTTTGCATATTAACTTTTAAGGAAAAAAATTCCATGGAAAATTCCAGTTTTGTTTAACCACATGGCAATGCCACAAGTTAAGATAGCTTTGTATTCCTTCCTCTCACCAGTAATGAACCACTGGTTTGTAATTCTGGAGCTACTAAAATGTCAGTGTAATTCCTGTTGCAATATTAATAAAAGTTCTAATTGACCTACATTAGCATTTCAAAGATTAGGGGACTAACTGCCCTCTCAAAAATAATAAAAAAAAGTGTTCTTCTTCTTTTTGCCAGGAGCTAACATTTGCATGCTGTGTACACCTAATGCAGTGTTCCTTGTTTTATAAATATTTCAATCTCATTATATTTTACATGAACAGTCATCATGTAAATGCTGTAAGTAACAAACACAACATCTGCCCAGTTACAGTCTGATGTCAGTGCATATGCACAGGGTTAATAAATATTTCTAATTCTTATTAAAATAATTTACCTTACCATCAGGCCAAAGGCAGAAAACAGAAATGTGAAATCATGCTAACTTTGATGAGCCTAACAAAGTATTTCAGCCTGTCTTCTTTCTGTTTGCCTCATTGTTAAAAAATATCTTAAAGTTATCTTCCCAAATCCTGCACTTTCCTATAAAACCATGACAAACTAAGCTTTAAACTCCTGTGATGTTTGATTTTATGCCTGTAACAATGCTTGAATAGTTTTTTTTTCTATTTAGAACTCTTCAAAAAAACCCTTTATATCTTGGCTTCCATGCAGTTCACACAAATGAAGCTTTATAAAGCTAAATTCAAGATAAGAAGAGGACAAGAGCAGACAGATCACTGTGTTCCAGTAAATTCACAGGTGTGCTGGTTTGTGTTTTTCAAATCTTGTTTGTCTGTCTTAAGCTCCTCTGAAGTTTAACATGCCACCAAGTCTTACTTGGTCTTTCAAAAATATTGGAATCCACCTACAATATCTAATTTGCCATGGAATTTACTTTTAAGAATGGGGGAGGGGAAGCAGCAAGTAAGTGAATTCCATGGTCTTTTTTTGCCAGTAAACGCTGTCTCCTCTGTACTGCTTCCAAAACCAGGGCAAGCCAAAAAAGGGGTGAAGAAGAGGTTTATCATTACATGAAAAACCATTCTTCCCTGAAAGAAAATATACCAGATACAAAATTTCCCTGAGCTACTGATGCTCAACTCCATATTGCTCCACAATATCATGATTGTAACTTGTTTTCCTCTCTCTTTCAGCACAAAATGAAATATTCCTTGGAAGGTTAAAAGACATAAATTACTGGTCTAAGTGATCTTTCTTTTATTCCCCAGCAGCAAGGGCTCAGGAGGAATGATCATTCCTCACTTCTCAACTTCTACTTTAATTCCTATAGTAAGGGAAGTGTTTTAAATTAGTTGATAGACACTACACAAAGTGGTTTTGGCAGCTGAAAATATCAAATGTTTCGAGTATTTGGATCATTTTCACACCGCTTTATGCAGCTAGAAAATGCAGCATCTAAGAAGGACACACTCCCTAGTAGCAACACTGATTTGTTTTTTTTTATACCTAGAATTACTCTTTTGTACTGTTAGCAGACCAGGAAGACAGCAAAACACTTATTTTTAGATCATGGATCTTCTTGCCTTTTCAAGGAATCATTTTTACATACTGACAGTTGTATAATTGTTCCTTAAGACATTAACATTTTGCTGGCAACACAGCCTTCAGTCATTTATTGGCACAGGAGAGTCCCAGCATAAGAGAATAACTAGTGAGTGCAAGAGATTATTAACTCCAAGTGCATTTTATTAAGTTATTCTATTTGACTTGACGTGTCAGCAGACAGAACCTTTTCCCATGACCTAGGAAATGGAGTATATACACAAACTTGTGTATATGTGTATATATACCCGAGATAGAACAGCATAACCCAATATCCACTGTATTTGAAGGATAATAGAAACTATTCTGTCTGGAGAAATCTATACACAGCTGTGTTCCTTCTTTGGAAAAGCTACCTACCTGGGCCAATTTTACCTCATTGTCAATCCACAGATCTGTCAAACAACAGTCAGATCACTGATTATTGATTATTAAGAATTTTTAGCTTAACAATGGACTCACTGTGTCTTGAGCTGTGCTGTATCTAACTCAGCTCCAGATGACTAAGGTCCCAAGAGGTACATCTCCAGACATATTCATGGTTTACAGTGATTGAACTTTTAGCCACATGGAAACTCATAACAGCAGGTACATTCTGATCTTTTTGGGCAAAATTCTTATGGGGTACAACATGTTTTAAATATCCATTATCAGTTTGAGTCCACAAAGCCCACATCCATTAGCTTGTGGTGAACTCTGGGATGTGGAAGGTTTGAGAGAGGTATATAATGATTTAGGACTTAGAAAGCCTCATTAGGAGATAAATATTTATATGAATTGGAAGTGTTAAAAAAGCTTAAAAATCACACAATCTGTTGCAATAATAAGAAGGGGAAAGACATTCTGGGACATGAAACTTTTACCCAAATTTCAGAGAAGTTGCTAGCTCTAGCAGCTGACCCAGACAACTTCTATTTCAAACTTCTTTAATGTCAGAATAAGCAATGTTCGCCTTTGCCCATTTTCAGCAACAACGGTCAGCGAATCACGTGTAATTATTTTGAAACAGGATGTGATTAGAGAAACTGGTGCCAAATCAGTTACCAGCATCAGCAGGCATTTGTGATGCAACTACTTGTGATAATGCTGAATTTGGTCTCATGTCTGTCTCATCTGTAGAGAGGACTATTTTCACCTCAAGCTTTCTACCTTCTGTAATGTGTTACTCTTTCTTCCTTACAATTATTTCTGCACCTTTTCCAGAATGAGCCTGGTTTTGTGCTTAGCTGTGCGATTTTTTTAGGCCAGAAGTTTGCAGTAGGATTTCAGGCCCTAGACTAAACCTCAACGAGTTTAAGAGTTTAGGCAGGTTCCCTTTTGACTACAACTAAAAATTAGCCTGTCATGTTGAGGGAGAAGTGGAGAGGAAAGATAAGAAAACAAATACTTGCCAGTTGAGGATTAATCTTTCCTTGTCCCTTCCTAATCACATTTCCTCAGTTTCTCTGGCCTCTTCCTCCCATTACACTTTTGTTGAATAAACAGATTGTTCCTTTGGGAAAAGCTGCCTCAATTGACATGTTAATGGGCAGGGGAAGAAAAGAAATATGCCTGTTGATCAAAGACCTACCATCCTGTCAACTTCCAAGGAATAATGCATTTTGGGCTGAAGGAATAATGCTGGGGAGAAACCAGGGACTCCTGAAGGAATGAGAAACCCTTCTTTTCAGTCTGTCTGATAAGCAGTATAAATAGTAACCCTGGCTTCACAAAACACACATTTAATGCTGAAACAGAGAACACCTAATTAGAAAAACCCATACAAGCGGAACATGACATTTAATGACTTTTAGATGTGTTTAGGCCAACTATATGAGCTCAGTTCACAGTTTATTCCTTCTTCTCAGCTGCTTCTCCACTTTTCCAAAAAAAAAAAAGTGGTGATCAGCAATATGTGTCATCCTCTATCCCATTCTATGGGTTTCCAAGAGAGGGATGAAGAGGATAAATTAAGCTGTCTACAGCAAGATATGTAGCACTAGAGTCTGAAGTCACTGTTCAGGGTATTGTGCATCAGAGGGAAGAGAATGCCTGTGCACATTCCAATAGTGATGTATTCTCTGTCTCCCTCTCCTGATGCATTTGCAGGAGAGGTAGGGGCATGTATCCCAGGGCTCTCTTTTCTAGATTTGAGAATAGTTCAATAGTAACCTGTCTGGACACCATTACAATTGCAGAAGAGACAGTATCTTATTTAAATGCATTGGAAGGTGTCTAACTTTTGCTGGTGCCAGTGCTTGGCAGGGAAGATTGAACAGTTTTCCCACTGCCTGTGATTGCAGCCAGAGGCTTTATTAGCAAGTTAGATTTGCTAATAAGGTCAAGGAAGCCAAAATGCAGGCATGGCAAGGGTTTGGGATTCTTGGGAAATGGCATAAAAAAGTAAAAATCAAGGGAGTTCAACGACAGGAAAACAAATACATAGAGATGGGAAAGAGAGATTAAGATAAACCCAGAAGAAAATAAAGTGAATTGGGGAAGAAGACAGACAAACCGAAACCAACAAAAGAGTAAAACAAGGTATTTGAAAAAAATGGCTACAAAAGGCAAATCTGTATTCTGAAAATGTCATAATTATATTTTGTAAGTTAAAATACATGGAGAGAGGAAATGTCACTTTTTTCTATATGATATGCTGTTGTTGCTTCCCAATCTCTCCTGATTTTCTCCAGTCCCTGTTTTTCCCATCCCTCCATTCTTTTTCCTCCAAAAGGAAAAAAAACCCCAAAAATAACATTTCTCAATTCATTATACATCCCCAATATATTATCTGTTTCCTATACTTAGTATATCAAATAACAGTAATGTCTGCTGATGGCACTGATTTCTGAAAATAAAGATTTCTTAGCTGGAATCAACAAATATAAACAAAAAAACATACACATACATGTGCACATGAATTTTTTGTTAAAAATGAATAAAGAGCTATTTTGCCTTAGCTCTAAATAGCTATCTACAACATAAATAATTTCACTGGCCATTTTACAGTCATTGTTTCATAACTACTAATCTAAGTGTATTTCAACAAGGCAAGTCTTGCTGTTGGGCAGACTGAGTCTGTAACAGCTGCAGACCAAATAGGAATAATATGGAAGGAAAGTACACCAGGAATGATTTTCAGAGACACTGCACCGTGGAAAACTGCTGCTGCAACATCTTTCTAGGAGGGAGAGCACACCCTACCCAGGAAGAAGTACCTCCTCTGAATATTTCCCATTTCCTGGGGCCAGGACTGAGACAACAACAATAACTTTGAGCCTCAAGTGTGAAAACTGGATTATGCTCAAGCCCAGCACAGAGTCAAGGAGGAAGTACAGCAGGCTCTTGTGGGTTCGAGAGCAAGATATATCACACATGTCACTTTACAGGACAGAAATAATACTGGCCATTCATTACCTTCTCCTCTGAGTCCCCTGGCTGGCAGGTAATAACTCCATCTCGGGAGCCTCCAGCAAATGTTGCTTTGCAGTTTGCAAGCCACTGTTTTCAGAGAGAAATTAAAGAAGATATGAATAAGACCTACTGTTTTATTTGAAGAAAGGTAATCAGTACTTCAGTTTCAGAGCACAGCATGTAAACAAAAATTTGCAATTGCACTTTTTAGTAGCACAGACTGTAACAATTTGCTTTGACTGTAATTTAAAAAGTGTAGTTGTGATTTCTATCAGTATTTCAATTGCATAAACTATGAAAATTAATGAATGAATGAAGAGAAATGAGGAATATTAAATATATCAATGTTTCTAATATTAAGGGATACCATAGTTATTTTAGTCCTGGTTCATGTGTTCAGGAAGAAACATTCAATGAATCCAGTATCTGAAACAAGTTTTTGTACTGAACATTATTTTAAACAGATGTGAGTGGACGTGCAGTTTCCAGACACAGCATAAGTATACAAACATACACAACCAAGAACATAGCATAATTCAGCATACCGAGAGTGTTGCCTCCTTCCTGTTGTTGTATGTGTCCAGGTACTCCTGCAGCTCTAAAACACTGAACTTCAGCTTTTCAAGAAGGCCACAAGAGAGCAGCTAGAGAAATGAAATGAAAAGGTCTAGTAAATGTCACTATAAAAGAATACAAATATTAGCATAGTAGAAAGTGTCATGAAGATGCTGCAAAAGAATACTCGGATTTACAGATACTAATACTGAAAAATATTTATATTAGTGCAAAAACCTATGTAAACAGAATACTATACTGAAAAATCAATAGCAGAAGTCGCACCTATGATAATGTGGAATTGAGATTGTATTCTGTGTTTAAAGTATTTGCAGAGGACTTCCCTAAAATAAAATAGTACACAAAGCTTAACCAGTTCCTCTCTACAGCCCTCTGATGATGTAAGGCACAGCTCTTCCATGGTCACAGCAGTAAGCCCAAGATTACGCTTTGGAAGTTCCTACCTCTAGACTTCTCTGTGGGCGCTCACACTGTCCTGATGCTGTTGGATAAACATGAGCCAGAATGAAGACAAAGGGAAGGGCCATCTCGTTCATTCCCTAATATATACTTATACAGAATCCCAGCATCATTAGGTTGAAAAAGATCTCCAAGATAATCAGGTCTAAGCTTTGACCTAATACCACTATGGCCACTAAACCATATCATGAAGTGCCACATCTACTTGTTTTTTGAACACTTCCAGGGAGGGTGACTCCACTGCTTCCCTGGGCAGCCTGTTCCAATACTTAAACATTCATGCAGTGAAGAAATTCTTCCTAATATGCAACTTGAACCTTCGCTGGGACAACTTGAGTCTGTTTCCCCTTGTCCTATTGCTGGACATAGAAGCCAAGCCCCTCCTGGCTACAACGTCCTTTCAGGCAGTTGTAGAGAGTGATAAGGTCTCCCCTCTCCAGACTAAACACTCGCAGCTCCCTCAGCAGCTCCTCATAAGGCTTGTGCTCCAGACCCTTCACCAGCTCCACTGCCCTTCTCTGAACCTGCTCCAGCACCTCAATGTCCTTCTTGCAATGAGGGGCCCAGAAGTGAACACAGGATTTGAGGTGGAGCCTCACCAGTGTCAAGTACAGAGGGTCAATTGCTGCCCTGGTCCTGCTGGACACGCTATTCCTGATACAGGCCAGGATGTCATTGGCCTTCTTGGCCACCTGGGCACACTGCTGGCTCATGTTCAGCCAGCATTACCCAGCTCAAATCACAGCTGACTCAAATGAAACCACTACACATATTACCATCTTTCATGCTAAACTATGTAAAAGATAGATAGCTTCTCCTTTTTCATTTGGACAGCCAGTTGTACCGATAGGCACCTGTTTTATGTTGGGTTTTGGCACACAGGCTCATCATAACCATTCTATGATTCTATCATTTTATATTGCCCATCTGTCAGTACTTACCTAACAAAATAATATGGAAGGTGAATGGAAATATGGTTCAGAACAGGAGATAAAAAATATAGATAGGAGGTGAATTCCTTTTGACATATGTCTTTAGGAGTTGCTCAAAAGTAAAATAACACACTGCAATGAAGCACACGCCTTTTGAAAGGAATATACTCACTGTTTCTGCATCTACAAAAAGGGTGGGACATTCTGAACATGTTGTCAACATCTGAGAAGACCTGACAAACTTGGAGCCTATTCCTCGCAGGTTGTCTCCCAAGTAACTGGCTGCATCACAGGTTAGGAAGCAGAATCTTTTCTGAATATTCTGGAAAACAAAATACAGTTTATTACATTATTTACTCAAGTGTGAGCTTCTTTCCTCTGTAAACAAATGGCTTGGTTGATTTCCTTTGCACAATAATGTGCAAAAGAGACCATCTCCCTGTGGAGAACTGAATGTCTGCTCTAGGATACTGAATAATACTTATTATGTTGGAGACAGCGTACAGCTGGGCAGCTGTGAAACTAATTACAGAGTTCATCTACTACTGAAATACACTCTTTCTTGTAAAGATTGATCAATATTTATAAAGCCTTTTACCCACAGGTAGCTTTTTTTTCTTGTCTGTGTACAGAGTTAACAGAGCTGATCAGCACATTACTTTATCTGTCCATTCCGGGTATTGTTTTGTTAATATTCTATGTCAAGTGGCTAATCACATAATATAATGAACATCCTAATGCCAAACAGCAGCATGGAAAAATCAGAAAAAACCTTTTGTTTTCCCCTGTGGGAAAAAACTTCTTACTAAAACGTTAGCGTTGCTTGGGAGGACTCCAGAAATACTGCACAGCATCCGGGAATTATTCTTCTCAGTACATTTTTTTGGTGTTTTGAGTCCTAAATCAGTTTAGTCTTCCAGAAATATTCTAGTGCTTTTCAGTGACTAATATATAAAGTGGAAAATAAATAAAAACAATAAATTAACCTTACAGGAACTGAAATAATTATACTGATAAATACACAGCAGGTTTCATTGCCCAAATATATCTCACTAAAGCCTAGTGCTCAGCAGGTGGGAGTAACATGAAAGCATTTTTAAAAATAGAAGTATGCAACATTTTTATTTGATTCAATCCAAGTTACCATAGGCATTTTTCTGAGGAACACTGTTTAAGACCTGTAGTACCATAAGCATGCCTCACTGGAGAGAAGCACTTCCCAAATACTAATCTGGATGGTAGACACAGAGATAGCCTGTTACTGCTCCTGCACTGGGGCACTGAAGGTAACTACCTAAAATCAGGTGACTTGAATTCAGACTTTACTGATAATGGAAGCTGTTGAATTTTTTTTTTTTTTTTTAATTCTAGATAAGCCCTCACATATTACATAGGCTGTACACTATCAATGATTTAAAAAATGGTCAAAGTTCCTGTACTGACCAATTTCATAACTACTTATTTGTGAATCTCTCTCGAAAGCATCTGTACTGCCCATGTGAACACAGTTAAGATCAGACAGACTGATACTCCTCTTAGTATATGTTTCTACCACCTCACTTCAAGACAGAAACAAAGTGATGTGCACCTCACTCAGCACATGGTACAGATTCTTTATTGCACTGAGTCTGTAGTAGAGGCAAGGGTCTAGTTACACCAAACCAGATAAATTAGTATTTTTATAAGCAACTAGCAGAATCATCTGAATCATAGGGCTTGGTGACAATTCGAGATTTACTACTATGAAATCTTCTGAAAAGAAAGATTCAGTCCAAGTCTTACTGAAACTGTTGCTGATAACTCTTTTGGCAAAGGAAAGAGATCAAGATTTGATCCTAACCAAGAGAAAAGAGCTAGCTGAGAACACAGAAGTGAAGGGAAATTTAGAAAGACGGATTATGAAAGAGAATCCAAGAGACAGTGGTTGAAAGGGACCCGTGGAGAATATCTGATCCAACCTTCAACTCGAAGTAGAACTATCACTGACACCAGATTATGTCAGCCATGCTACTGACTAACTGAGTCTTGAAACCTCCAAGCTCAGAGCTTTCTCAAGGCTCTGGGTAGCCTGTTTAGGTGCTGCAATGCCCTCCTGGGGAAGAGTAATTGAGTTTATAAATCTGAGGCAGTGAAGGAGACAGATTACAGAAATAGTACAACCAACTTCAATGCATTCAGAATTTGCAGGAAAGAGCCCATTAGAAATAACTTAATGGAAAAGGGAGGTAATGAGAGGTAGCCATTCTGTTAGGGGAAAAAAAAGAAGAGGGCATAAGTACATTTTATACCGCTGAAAGACAGAAATATATATTACAACATACAACAGGCTAAATCACAAATATTTCACTCGGGCAAATACTCATGCAAAAATAGTACCACAGAAAGTGAAACTGCATTGGGTTGCTAACTTGGCTACCAAAACTAGTATGGCTCGATTGGGGAAATTACTTGCTAGACCTCAAATATACTTGTCTTGGAACTGTCTGGTCTGCTGGACTACATTTGATTTGAGGGAACGCAAATAGGCAACTGCAAAGATAATCCAGAGATCTCTGACCTATGACTCGTTTACAGGAAAAGTACTTCAATAATTCCAGGAATTTTAAACAAGTTTAGTGTGTTGTGGGCAAACATCCAAGAGACCATTAACTTGATGCAGACTGAAATGTAGGTGCCCTGGAAAATGCACTTCTTTCATTTCACCAAGTATTTAGTTGACAAGCTCCTCCAAACAAGCATTTTGTTTCACAGTTAAATATTTTGACAGTACTTTGCATTGCAAGCCTAGCACATGCTGGGCTTGTTTCTGAAACTTCCTGTTGGTGAGGGTCAAAAGGCAAAGCTAGTGGATGAGTAGCAAAGTTTGATGGTGCAAACACAATACAATTCCAGATAAGCTGGGATCTTATGAAAAAAATAAGGGAAAATAATACTCCCGTGATTTAACCCTGAAGAACAAAGCTACTTTTATAAACTAAAAACATGGCTGTGACGCCAGCTAAAAAATTGTGGCTTGTTGATATTAACACCTTTTTCTTACCCCTCCAATATCAACTGAAGAAAATGAGCGAGGAATCTTCTGAATATAGGGCAAGCACAACAGCAAATGTAGTGTGTGCATACTAGGATTTCAAGTTAAACAGGCACTTTACAAGTAATGTTTCGGTCTTTCATTACACAGTATTATTTGTTTAGTTTTCAGAAGTGTGACACCAGTTCCTTTTCAGCTCTTCAGAGAGAAGAAAAAAGAACAAATAACTCTCAGAACACTTAGACAGGGCTATTAACCTCTAGGACTGAGGTAAGGGCAGAAAAGCTGACATCATGAAGCAACACAGGACTAACATGTAAGTCAGCACTGGCTTTTATTCCTTCCAAATGGTGATTTATCAGTTTTTAAAAGAAGGCTTATAAGATACCCATATGTAGAGTGGTGTAGTGTTTAAAGGAGGATAATGTGCAGCTAGAGAAGACATTCAACTCCAGTGGAGCAAAGACAGAAGCACAATAAAGAAGGGATTCTTAATGTATGATACTTCTTTCTTATAAGGATGGTCTAAGAGATATGAAAAGATCTTGAAACTGGGTATAAATCAGTGGTGCAATAATTGTATTAATTGCTAATAAAAAGTTGTGTACTCTGAGATCATGGGTACTTAAATTCTGCACAAAGTAAGCTGGCTGCTGTGTAAACTGCTGGAGCATGCTAAACACTCTGCAGCTGCAAGAGAAACCATTAAAAAAGGCTTTAAAACTACTTACATGTAAAACCAGTCAGTCATTCTTTAGAAGATCCTGTATATTTGTCTCCTTTTTTTTTTCCTTATCTTTTTGCAAGATTTTATCTTTGTGAGCATACAGTTTTAGAAAGGAGAAATGTATTTCTAGTTTTCAGACTCAATCTCTGTAATTTTTGTTACATTGTGGCAGGTGGATATTTCTCTTCAGATCAGCAGGTACAAAACATTTAATAATGTTGACTTTTACATGGACATGCTCCAATTTTAAGAGTTGGAGATAAAAGAACAGATTAACAACAGTTTGAGATTAAAAAGGCTACTTCCTTGTCTCTTGCATTTACTGTTTCAGGCTGTTTGTAAAGTACTGAAGAAACCACTCTTTCAAGTGGATCCATATTTTAGAACTTGAAAGTATGAGATACATACTATTTTTATGACAAAACAGGTCATAGAAGACAGTTCTGCATGAAAATGCACTATGCCAATGCTGCACTACGCAAAATTACAATGGTTATAGATGTAGTAGTTCATTACCGGTACTGCTTCCAAGAACGACTAATTGCCACACACAATATAAACATTTATTGATTTCGTATCTTAAACTTATTTTCTCACCTTAAACAGGGAAGAGAACACATGAAATGTATAAACTGCACAGGAGCCATCCGAGTCGCACATGAGCTGGTTGATATGGCTACGCCAGGCTTCCTCTGCATCATCGCATGCTGCTGGCTGAAATGCAGCCAGGATGGCAGAGAAGAACGGGGAGGGAGGAGGGGAGGCATTTCGGTCAACATCTCCAAAACTGACAGAGAAAAAAGAAGGTGATGAAAAGAGAATGCTAAGAAGGTGGCAGATAAAATAGGCTCTAACAGAGACATATAATCACAGGACCAATTACAGCACCTTTCTAAAAATATTCATGAACTTTCAAGTTACTTTTGAAGGTTGACAAGATGTGTCGGCTACAATGAGGAAAACCTCCAAATGAGAATCCCTGTTTTCAGGCCTTTCCTCCTCCATCCCAGAACACTTGAATTATTTTATTGTACCATCGTTTGGAGAAAGAAGGCTGAAACTTCACAGGAGGATAAAGCCCAAGAGGAAAAACTCTCCTCTCTCCCTCTCTCTTTCATCCTTAAATACAGGCTAGTTGTAATCTAACTCAACATCCAAAATCTGAAAGAGATTGCATGGAAAAAAATAGGGCATGGAAAAAATCATAATGACTTTTTGTAACATATACTAGGGTCTAGCCACACTCAACAGCAAGCTTAAGAGTATATAGTTGGGATCTTTGACAATATTGAGACTTCCTTTCATGAGAAAACAAAAGGATGAATACATGTCTGATCTGTTGAACAGGTAGCAAAGTGACATCTCCATTACTGCAAATCTTTTAAAATCCTTCTTTTTATTTTGATTAAATGCATTACATACATAATGACTAACTGCATAGATGTATGTAAACATTGTATCTTATTTTTCCTAGAAAGAAGAGCTTGGTTTTGGTTTTGTTTTTTTTCAGTTGTGTGATAATTATGCAGGCAATTAGGGCATTGCCTTCTCACTGCTCCAAATTCATGAGAATTTTATACCTCTTGTTGCCAAAACAGTCATTCCATTTACCACCACTTTGTTGTACAGTGTAAAAGAACTTGTATGAATAATAGCATATTAAAGTACCTAGTGAGAGCAAATTGTTCCAGCCTGTCAACTTTCTCTTCAGTTTCTGTCATATCCAGACTAAGGCTATCACTGCATTCAAATGCTCCAGGGAGTTCATTTGTAGACCCTGAAAGGTCATCCTCATGGACTGCTATATCTTGTTCTTCATGTACAGCTTCAGCCTAGGGGAGTGAATGATGAAGTCTTAGAAAACAGCAAATTAGTAAGTTAATTAAACTAATAAATGGAAAGCATTTAGTGAAAAAACTCACCTGACAATATGTTAAACTGCACAGATATAAAGCCACAGATTGAAAAATACATGAATCAAGTTACATTTCTTCAACAACACTGTTTTAATTTGCTTAACTCACTGTCTTGGATAAATATTATTTTAAGGCATTTCTTCAACTTATCTAGCAAAGAATTTCAGATTTCAATGCATCTGGCAACATTGCAGGGAATTAATTTTCCAGGAAAAACAAGAGTTCTTGTTACTGTCAGGCTGTCCTTGTCACTTAACACTTGATAATGTCCAAGCGTGTATTAAAACCTCTCAAAATGTATTGAAAACAATCACTGTCTGGAAGACTATATGAATGTTTAGAATTGAGAATTAATTTTAATATGGCATTTACATTCAAGAGGAATACAAAACATTCTACAGGACATTAAAAGAATTATGCTTCTATCAGTTCCTTCCTTTTTCATCTGTTAGCACTTAAAGCTCTTGATTTCTTTTTGAAACATTCCAATTTCTGTTGCATTTTCAGTCTCAGTAAATTTTGTTTGTTTTTAGTCTTTTGGCTTTTGTCTGCATCATCAATAGCATCCTGCAAAGCAGTTCCTTTAGGGATGACTGCAGAGGATACCTCAAATGTTTGGGCACATATGCCTATGTGCATGTACACACGTGTTGGGAATTGGTAGAGAGGGAAAACTCTGGCAAGTGGAATTAAAGGCGAAAAGTGGCCCACTGCAGTTTACCAAAACTGCTTGGATCCTACAGATAAATTCTGGGGATTTGCTCTTCTAAAAATTAAACAAGACTTGTATCAGAAAGGACCAGATCGGAAATTAAGTGGAGCTTTTTTTTTTTTTTTTTTTTGTTTGCTTTGTTTTCTAAGCAAAAGAGATAGGAATAGTTCTGAGTTCAGGGTGAATGAAATGAATCAGAGCACAAGCTGTGCTGAAAAGAGAAATAAAAGCTATATGGCTGAATTATCAAAATAGGAACCAGAGCAGCTGCTTAGAAGTGTAAATATTTCATGCTTCTTCAAGAAGTAATTACTATTAACCACTTTCAAATATTAAATATTAGCTTGAAAGAACCATGACAGTGTTTGTATGAGGAATACAACAGGACAGGATAGGGGAGGGGAGGAAGAAAGAGGAAGCAAACACCTCTCACCCACTGGAATCCAATATGATGCCCCAAAAGCAAAATAAAAAAGTGGACTCTAGTATACTTTCAGAAATCTGTGAGTTTAGACAACTTGAAAAATATAAAACATAGCATCATCTGAATCTTTGTATCCCACATAGCATTATCCATCTGCCTTCTAATCCCTTGTAAGTACTATATTAATGATTGCGAAGACTATCTCTAATAGAAAATAAGTTTAACTAATTCCATGCTGTCAACAATAATATCTGGATTTTGGCACTGAAACATTCGAGAAGAGGCCTATATAATCAGTCTGTTTCTCTCATTTGCTGCATCTATTTAAAGGTTGAGGTGATATTTTTGTTTTTGCTTATGAGGCAACAACTAAACATTTTTGTACTGTGCTAAAGGAGTAAAAAAATTTTCCTCTGCATTACTGCCATACCATCAGCTTTCTCAAAAGAAGAACTCAGGGGAAAAGAGAAACATGAAAGTACTCAGATTTTGTGTTATCAAATTATGTTAAAATTATTTAGGTGTAAGTTTCAAGTTTTTTGACTAAAAACTGGATAACTTTTTCCTTAAAATAAATATAAACCCAGACATTTTAACTCTGCTTAAAAAATGTGTTACTCCAATGTGTTTTGAGTAAAAATACAGAAGCATGCAAACTAGAAGAAATTATCTTTGGGGCAAAAAATCTCACTAAGAAGGCAATCTGTGCTTATCAATTCAAACATCTCTGTAACACTGGTAACCTGGGTTCCATTTTCCACCAGTATCGACCCTGTACCAGGACTAGCTGAAGTTGCCTATCAACCCCACAAGAAACTACTGTGATTTTACATTCTTCACTTACTTTTATCAAAGCTTTTTTTTTTTAATGAATGCTGGCACATGGAACGTTAAAGAAGTTTTGACAGTACAGATTCTAAACCCCCCCAGGCACATGTGAAACTCCTGAACTGTGATTTGCAATTCTTAATGCACACTCCAACAGCTGCTGCAGCTGGATGCAAGAGATCAGCCACAGCCACCACCTGCAAACACATTTGTTCTGACTGCTGCTTCCTGAACTGAAATTCTGCCAAATTCTGCTGTTTATGGTTCTTACGTGGTTACTTCTCTACCAACAGTTGTTTTGACAAACGATAATGAGTTTACCTTCTCCACAACCACTGTTTGGAGAGGTTCCCTTCCTTTCCTATCCTCACCCACACTTCCCTCCTCCTGTCCTTTCTTCCTCCTGGAGAGGTTTCTAACACAAACAATTTGTTCAATATTCAGTACAGTTCCAACCTCCTTTTCTATGAGCTCTTCAATAACGTTTCCATTACTTCTGTTATCTGCAGTGCTAGCAGTACCGTATCAATTTTTTGTGGCTGCATTTGGAGGGCATTAAGGGCAAGATGTGGAATGAAAGCCAATGATTACTCAAGACATATTCTTCCCCTGCCCCAGTCTCACTGTGCTTTCTTTCTGCAAAAGTCACACAATTTAGACATGACTGAGAAGCTTTAGTGACATAAGGCAACAGTACTATAAAGCCACTAATTCACACACAGACTCCACCCCAGATTATGTTTCTTGAGGGACACTGAGACGAGTAGGTTCACCTGCTGTCTCACAAGCAAGTATTGTCAAACAGAAAATTAAAGAAACCATCCCCATGTGGATAATAATTTACCAACCTTACTCTATGTTCATCTTCCAATCCAATTCCTGAAATAAACGGCGCTGAACATGGTTGTCGGATCCTTGCAAATCCTGCCTCCCCACACCCCAGGATGGCTTAAAATTGTGGTCATGAATTTAAAATTTATGAGTGCCTGCCAAAAGGCAAGGACTGAATCCAGCACACACAACTGTACAATAGGTCCCCACATACAAAAAAATGTCAGAGAATACACGCAAACACCCACCACATGAGTTGGCATATCATTCTTTTAAATCAGCATGAAGAACAAAAGAATATTCCCTTGGGGCTGTAACTTGTAGCCAGTTCATGAACTTGTCTTCCAATGAGCTTGTAGTATTTTGGTGCATATGTAACACAACATACTTAAGAAACAATAAATAAAATCTTTTAATGAATAAAATATAAGTAGAAAGGAAACAGTATGAACGTGCAGGAGTACCTGAATGTATTGTACTGTGACATTTACACAGAATGTACTTGATTTCACAGATCAAATCCTTCACGAAAGTGTAAGCAAAAAAAAAATTGTAGAAGTGTTATATAAAGTACAGTCCAGTTGGAAAAGAAAGAAAAAGATGTATTCACCTTGGCTCCTTCAGACACTTGGAGATTATTCATATCAGGCAAAGACACATCAAAGCTGGATGTTCCTATATTAAAATGATGAGGGTCTGCTGAAGTTGTGTCACATGACGTAGAAAGTGAGTCAATATTATTTGCGTCCTCAGACGGGGAAAGATTTATGATCTGTTTAAAAGACAACAAAAGCACGGAAGAACTAAGTGTACGGCTACTCTACCACACACTGCTTTCATGAGCAGGCAAAGCAGACGTTGTCTTAAAGAGCAGTGTTGATGGCTCTCTTAGTCTGTACACAGACACAAGCCTTTCAATGTTTCTCTCACAAAAATTTCATTAAAAGCATCCCAGAAGTGAACAAAGAAAACCTGACACTGTTTACCAACGCAGAGTCTTGTTCTATTTCTTTAAGCATTAAATATATCAGAAAGGTTTACTATTGGCCAATTGTGCAAAATTGTCACGTAGCAAAAAAGGGCAAATAATAAGATTTGTTTCCTGTGTTTCAAACTTTGCATTACAACTCCTGCTTACTTTTGCAAATAAGGGAAAATGCACCCACCAGTTTCTGCTGATGAGATTGCACTTGGGCAGAGGAAACTAAAAGCCCACCTTGTTTAAAAACACACTTTTTTCCCCCCTTAAATCTCAAATTTGCAACTTACTAGGTCTGAGTTCTCCAAGATCTGGCTGGTGGTCAGGTCCTCCTCCTCTGATGACTCATCGGAGTCCTCATGGTTCATTTTGTTGAGGCTGGGCGTGCTCCCTGAGAGCTGGCTCTCTTCCATCAGCTGCATGTCACACTTGTCCAGGCTGTCCAGGGACCGTCTGCGCACTCCCCAGTTGAAGTTGTCCATGCTTTCACCCTGAAATCAGATACAGGCTCAGCTTTCTTGATTTAAAACTAATCACAGACAAACACCTAAGCAAAGTTAGCTCCAGAAACATTTTTGTGCAAAAATATAATAAAAACTTGATATAAGCATGATTTTGTTTGTTCACCTGGAGATAAGAGCAGAAGCATGGAAATGGCAGTTAAATGAGCATTCGGTCTTTTCAGTATTAGATGTTTTTCATGCATTTGCTAATTTAACAATTTATTTTTGTAAGTCCACATATACACTCCTCAATACCAGTAGAGCAATGGCAGGCAAAGGAAAAGTTTGGAAGCAATTTTAGAGGATTTTTCTGTGGTGTTTGAAAGCATTAGGAGCACAGTTCATAACAATGGTTCAATTGCAAAACTTATGTTAGAGATTTTAGATTATTTGCATTATATACATAACCATAATGGTGAGTAGATTTGAACAAACCCCTCCTTTATGCACAAAATGTAACAGCTAAAGCAGCACACCTTTTTAACTTTTATTCTAGCCCTGTATTCCTTCTTTTTGTAACTTGAATCTATTTGAATTATTTGAAACTATATTTTGAAAGCAGCCTGATAGCACTGCCTGAGATTTCACATTTTAAAAAGGACACAGTCAAACTGACCAACCATTTTATACTGCCTTTCAGTTCTGATCTCACATGCCGTTACGTAAAGCTGAGTGCATTAAGCAAATTGCATAACCATTTGTTAGGCTGGTGCACTGATAAAAAGATCACTTGATTGCTTTCATGCATAAAAATGACAGTTTTCCACCATTTTTCCATTTGTGTACTTCATATATTTTGCAGTGGACTGTATGCCTTTTCCCTAATTCTCACTCCCTTCCTATGTCTAACAGGTTCCTCTCCAGCAAAGGCAGGGTCACGTCCACAACTGCTCCTGCTGTGGATCTGCAGAGGCAAAAGGGGCCCTACACAACAAGGAAGGTCTCCCCAGAAATATCCAGCTGCAGGTTTGGGTACTTTAGCTAGGTGAAAGCCTTCAATCCTGCATCAAAATGGGAATGAAATTTATAGAGAAAAATGTTTCTTTCTAAGGTTCAGGGCTGACTTTAAAACAAGACTCTGTGAGTTGCAACACTCTTAAACAAGTAAGTCGATTGGTGAAAATTCAAGCTGACAGTGAGCTTTTGAATATTAATTTGACAAAAGTATGATTCTGCCTAAAAAATAATCAGTGACTATGAGCATTTCCCGGGTTTATGCAGATCAAAATTACGTGCAATCATAGAGAAAGAGGTCTCAGTTGAGAAGGTCCCTTAAGCAGAGTTGTAATTTTAAACACCTGAGTAATCCCCACTCAGGACTACTGAGACATTTACTCAAAAGGGACCAAACTGCATAAAATGCAATGAATTAAATTGCAATCTTACCTCCTTGACAATCAACAAAATTGCACGAATTTATCTTACTTTGCATCATTACCCTTTAATGTGATGGACCATGGAATATGAATAGAAGGAGGGGAAGTTCAGTTTCGTGACACTAAGCTCACCGTTCATAAACAAACATGATGAAAAGCGAAAAAAAAAGTATTTTTTAAGAAAAAGACAACCCAGAAATGCAAGAACTGTAATTCACAAGAACATTTAAAACTAAGGAATGCACTGTAATAAAGAATAAATGAACATGAAATTGTTATGAAGCTTGACATATTATTGGACCCTGTTTTTTCATCCTGGGACTGGTATCATATAGTAGTTTAGTATGGAAAGAGAACAGAACACAATTAAGATTTAAGAAATTAGATCTCTTTAAATCATAAAAATCACTGCTCAGTCCCAAGCTATTTATTTTAACAAGTCCTTTGGTTGTCCATCCTCCCCCACAATGGCTGGAGGACACATGCAGCAATGAGACATCCTCCACAAACACATCAGTTACTGAACTAACAAATGACAAAGTGACATAAAAAAGCAAGCAAGCAAAGATGACTGTCATCACACCCTGATCCTTGTGATGCCTAGTAAAGCTATTAGTAAACTCTGCAGCCCATGTCTATAGGAATATTTCCTGTTACAGTTTTATTCTGCAATGTCTTAAAGAAGGAAGCCAGCAAAAAGAAGAATTGTGAAAAGGGACATGGGCATTTTGTTAGAAGGGGTAGGGAATTAAAACTGAGAGAAAAGGGTAAGAGAGATGAAACAGTGGAACTCACATACCCATAGTATTTGGAATAGCATAAGTTTGCTACAGGGGCACCCTTAATCATAGTAAATTTAAACAAGAGGTCAACACAGGTCTATGAAGATGGAGTTATTTTTGCAGTCTGTTAAGCAATCTTTCTTAAACAGTTAACAAGAAGATCAAAGCTGTATTTGAGAAGCTGTCCATTTTTATCTATAGCAGAAGCAAAGCTCTCTCCTATCTGGAAAGTCACCAGTGATAAACCCCAGTTCAGAGGAAAATAGCCACACGTTATAAATGTGTCTGTCCAGCAGTGTGCAGGTACCACACAGAACTTCCCTCAATCCCCACCCTCTGGCAAAGGACCAAATGTGCCCTTGAAGCTGCTCTAAACTTTACAACAACCCAGGGGAAAGGAGCAGCAAAAAGGGAAGTAATCCTATGTAGTGGAGAGCAGTAAAGCTCCTCTGTGGAGCCGGTAAGAATCATGCAAAACCTCTTTCACACAAGTTTTCATCCTTACCATGTTGTGAAAGTATGCAGAGTTAGTGGGATCACTCAAATACTGTAGGGTATAGGCAGAAGTGTGGCAGAACTGCATAGTAAGGCAAGACTTCTGTATGGATGTATCTTTCAGAGCACAGGCATTTTGAGACAAAGATTTTCTGGGGCTTGTGTTTGCATAATAACTGATGGATGGACTATCAGAAACCAATATGCAAAATGCTGTGGTTACTGATTTTTGCATCATCTGTACAACTCATTAGAATTCTCTATCATTTTAGTTTTCTCTATACATGACATACTGCAAGTTTAGGTCCCAAACTGGCAACCCATAATGCATCTTTTCAGTTTTCTTCACAGGGTAAATGAGTCCAGCAAAGTTGGTAGGATCATACAGCTGAATTAAATTAAGCTGTAGGAATTAATTTATTTATTCAATTGAATTCAGTCTGGTAAGCAACTTTCTTAAGAGGTCTCAGGCATCAGCTTTAACAAGATGCTAGCAGGTGGTAATATAGCACAACTGAAAAGCTAAAAATTATATATAATTTGCCCTTACAAACAAATGGCCCAAACTTTACTCTGTTATAAATAATGAAGTTTCTCCATATTCATGCACAAAGATATCAAAAGAAATGGCTCAATTAGAAAAACACTGGTACTAGAAATAACATATTTTGAAATTTGTGAAGACTGTTGAACATGTCAAAAAAACCCTTAAAATGAAGCAGAATTTTTGAAAAAGACCTCAAAAGTATTTCTAATACAAGACAAAAAATGAAGCACCTGTCAGAAATGCAACCACCCCCCACCCCCCACTCCACACACACACACTAAAGGGGCAGGCAACAGCAAATCTATGATGTTATTCTACAATACAAATTTGCAAGAAGGCATAACATATGCTGGCACATCTGAGTTCAAGTAGCATTCTTACCTGAAGTTCCTGGGTAGCAGATATAACAGACAGAAAAACAAATAGAAAGAATCTATGTAAAATGACCATATTAAAGATATCACAGACAAACATTTGCCTACAATTGTAACAAATATTATCACAGAAACTTCAACTCTTCAGCCTATCTTTTAAGTTTGAAAATACCTACTACTTGCTTTCACATCTTGATGACATTTCAAACAAGTACATCTTGTGCTCTGGGGATGATTTAAGTATCACTGGCCTGTTTAAATCATACAGATGTTTTTGAAAGACTGATGTTGCTCCTGCTAGCTTAAGTTTTATAACAGTTTTTTCATGTTTATGAATATACCAAATCCAGATACGATATAAATAATAACAGTTTCAACTCAATCATTAAAGAAGTAGCCTCTTACACCAGGTCTGATTTTGGCTAAAGTATCCATTTATTTTTAAAACAGTAGTAAGTCAGTCTGGACTGACCCTTGGAATGCAAGGTTTCAGGTCCATGGCAATTTAAAAACTGTATTAAGTGAAAGACTACGTTTTTCATTTTACTTCATACAGAACTAAAGAAGCTTAATATCTGTTTCATGACCAACTTAAGACAATTAGGATACCAATTAATTTAGGCCTCAGTCTTGAAGTTAGCCACATGTATAAAAGAAATCTTTGCAGGGTCACAATCCATGAAGGTAAATTCATTTTGATAGGAATTGTTCTGCAGAATTATATATACTCTATATGGTTTTAACTGCTGAAGAGAAAGAAAAGATTCCTGAAGTTCAGTGGACAAAAAGTCATCAAGTGATATTCAGCAAAACTGCAGTCTCAAATCCTTGTAGTATCTTGAAAGCCTTTAAGACACAGAAATTCCTGCAGCCAATATATTTTTGACAAAACCCCCTGGCATTCTTGGTTTATCATTTATTGGGTTTTGGAGCATTAGTGCTCCCTCACAGCATTTGTCTAATGTATTTTAAACCACTCTTGCCAACTACCCTTTTACTTCTTTTTTAGCAAAGTCATGGGCAGCTGTGAGCCAAAAATTCTATATTTTGATACAGAAATTCCTGACTAGGAAAAATAAGGACTTTGTGACATTCTTTTTTAATTCCTTCATTCTTTCTCTTCACTGGAAAAAAAAATAAGTTCAGATGTACATGAGTTCACACCTGGGGGGTCTATTTACCTTAAAATTATTTTACTACCGTAATACAAATAGGCAGAAAAATTATTATTTCCACTTTTACACATGTTCTTCTCAGGGTTCATCATCCCCAAGTGATGCCTGAGGGAATTCATGTTAAAGCTGAGTTCAGATTATGACAAGACAATTTATTAACCCGTTAGGTTTGCTGAACATCTGCACCTTAAATCCTTCAAAAGAGCTAACAATTTCTGAACTTTTAAATAGCAACAAAATTATTAGACTTGTTTGGAAATGGATAGTAATTTTTGGCCTTTCCCAATCAAATAGAAAGAAATGCTCCAAGTCTGATATAAGCAAGGCATAAAGGACATAGCCCCTAAAAATTCAGCAGTTCTTTTTTTCCCTTCAGCAGTTTCAGCTCAAGGTGAGCTGACAGGCTTCCACCTGTCCAGACTTGATCTGGGCCCTCAGGATTTTGTTTAGCTCCTGCAGGAAATGATGAAATCACAGACATAAGCAGAGTGGAAGGTACACCTCTTTAAGCATTAGTGATTTCATCAGCAGTTGCGGGAATAACAGCAGCCTGAAGGCCTGAATTAATGTTTCGGAGGGTTACTTATGAACCAACAGATTTGGAACAAGTTCATTTTATAGGTTTTTATTGAGCAAATATATTTTTGGTTAGCAATTTAGACCTTTAAAATTAATCCATTTTAAAGTAAATTTACTGAAAAGGTCCTAGAACAGAGGCTTCATTTTCCAGTAACAGTTTTGCAGTGTTTCCTAAAGTAGATTCAGAAAGGAAGGGTGTGGTAGCCTTTTACTGTTATGCTACTCAAATAAACACTAAGTGAACATTATAAATAATCTGAACTCAAAACTAAGTTTATAGTTTACCAGTTCAAGTTTTATGTTGCAAGAAGAGTAGTGTTTAGTGCAAGTATAAAAGCATATTAATTAAAAAAGCTGTTTCAGAGAAAACATACTGTACCTCTCCATCTTCCAGCTCAACATCTAGGAAATCAAAGTCCCTAAAGACTCTGAATTGTTGTTCACTGTTTGAATCATCCATGTTCTCCTGCTCCCTCGTTCCGTCTTCTGAAGACACCAAGCTTGTCTGGTGCTCAATCAGATCCAAATCACCACAGGAAGAAAAAATCACCTACAATTCAAAGGATTTCTCTTGTAACAAACTGTTCCCTCCGGTTGTTTCTTCCTAAAAGCTGTAATTGGTTATTCAGAAGACTGTATTTCCAGTACACACCTAATTCCTTCACTGAGTATTTATAGAACACTCTTTATTATTTATGTTGGACAGGTGCCTTCAGATTAAACTTGTACAAAGAAACAACTTCATACTGTGGGAACATGTCCAAGAATATTACAGCTACCTCCTAATGGCTGCAGATTGATGTTGCCTGGATGTTTGATATATACATAGGAACAAAATTCAGAGAACTTAGCAGAGGAAATACTGTCAAGAGGGTGTGAGAGTAAGTTCATGGAAAAACCCCTTTAGTTAAAAAGGTGTTTAGAAATATGTCAAGATTAGGAAATACAAGCAGCTCTAATTTTTTCTTTCCCACTGAATATACTTGCATCTTCAATTCAGTTGCAAAAATAAAACAGTTCCTGTCTTGCAGAAATGAAGGACCTGTTCTCCATAATACAAGTTACATACACTATGTTCAAAAACATTCAGAAATTTTCTTTTTTTTCTGTAGAAAATATTTAGTAAGTATTTTAAGAGCTTCCCACCATGGATGATCTACTGCCCACTTCCTGGCAGCAGATAGTATTAATTTTTAAAGAGCAACATCAGAACTACTGTCTAATGGAAAAATCAGATACACACACCCTCCTCTAATTTTATTTTTGTAATTTAACTTTTTACTTTATAAAACTTCCTAGATTGGTAATACCAGAGGTCATTACTTTCTACCCACTGAGATGGCATAAGTAATGCCTACAGCATCATAAGATCTCTCACAGGAAAACCATACATAGCTCTGAAAGTAAATCTTCTTTAAGCAAGAGGGCCACTCACTCACTGGTCTGTGTGCTGAGAAACTCAGCCTGTGCCAGTACAGAGGGCAGTGACAGTAATGTGACATGAAAACCAAGCAAACCTGCTCAGCAGCTCTGGGAAACACAGTTCTTCCCTTTTAAAGTTTAGAACACGATGAAACAAAGACATGGTCAATACAATGCTACTTACTGAAGGGTTTTTACTCAGCCCAACTTCCTGACCACACAGGGAAAGGACATGCACCAGCTTTTCCTTTGTTCTTTTCTAGAAAACAAGATGTGAGCATTTCTCAAGTGAGCATTTTTTTAACCACCCACTCTCCTGGTGGCTTGAAACATACATTAGCAATTTTTAATTAGGAGGAATCAACCAAAAAGTTAGTCATTAAGTGCTCAAAGGATTGCTCTCAGAGCAACTATGCAACAAGGAAACATAAAAATAGCTGTTAATGATTTTGCTGTTTATTATATTTAAATTAGTGTATGAATTCCATTGAGCATAATAAGGAAACACTGGATGATATGCATCACTTCAAAAAGACAGTTCAGAAGCTTAAAATTAAGCATAAATTTATTTTTGCAGAATTGGGCCTGAGTCACTGCTATATAACCTGCTATATTAAAAAAAAAAAGAGCAATAAATACATTTATTCTGTTTTATTCTAACTGGCAAATAACCAAAATCAGTAATGTAAACAAACATCACTTTTAGGAAAATTGTTTTTTTTACTCAGTTTCTCAAGTAAACAACACTTTCAAAGTTGCACATGCTATCTATCTGCTCTCCTTGCTAATATCTGAACTCATCTGTCATTTTTAGTTAAATCTGACCTAGACTTAGCAGGTCTTAAAAGAGATGCATTTCCTGCAAGCTGAAAGAAAACCAAAAATGTCGGGATAGAAGACAGACATAACTCAGTCCATTTTTGAGTCCAAGAAAGACATTCAGCACACACAGTCAGATGTCGTGCTGCCACTTCCCCAGCCAGCCAGGAGCACTGCATGGGGCACAAGCATTTAAGAACCTAAGTGTTTGTTAATTCAGCTGCTCTAAATGAAACTTGCTGATGAACAGTGGG
>JAWWEW010000001.1:48415665-48534593 GCA_035583185.1 Anabacerthia variegaticeps | reverse complement strand
ATGGGGCACAAGCATTTAAGAACCTAAGTGTTTGTTAATTCAGCTGCTCTAAATGAAACTTGCTGATGAACAGTGGGCAACCTACCTGAGAGTACTGGGGTCTCTTCCAGCTCACAGGAACAAGGACATTGGAGTTAGATCCTGATGAGGTTGAAGAAGTGCTTCGGGTGACGGCCATTGCCCTGGGTTTACCATCTCGTCCAGAAGAACTTTGCAGCTCATCATATCGTCTCCCAATAATTGGAGTCTTAAATAGAGATTATTATTCACTAGTACCATGCCTCAGGATGAACTTACTAGAGCCATAGTGCTTCAGTTGGAGGAAAAGATTACTCTAAAGATCATATACAGGGATAAAACAAGGAGCGCACCAATTTCATGTCACTTGGTGTGTTTTCTATTTTCCACTGTAACAATTGCCATATTTAGTAGCTAGTGCTTATGTTCATGGATAGATAATACTCAAAGCAACTGTCACACTAGTTTCTGACACGAGAACTAGTAAAAAACCAGAAAGCATATGAAATCTATTGTAAATCCACACTTCTTGCACATATTTTTTAATATTTTTTTCCTAAGAGTGTTTAAGACTTTGACCCTTTTCCAACAAATCCTGAAATGCCTTCTTGGATTGACAATAGGATGCTCAGCATTTTCTAGAACCATACCTACATTAACAGCAAATAGTACCAGATGCCTTTTAGTATTTCCTTTTAACCTCAATAGCTCATTATTATCTACATGAAATAAATCTGTAATGCTGCAAACAATCCTGCAGCTTCACACCAATAAAGTGAGTGGCCCATTCAAGTCTATAGGACCATTCAGTTCTGTAAAGTCACAGGATGCACAGGGCTTGCAGGATAAAGACTGCTGTAAGAAAGTTGAGCTAGAAGTCAGGCAGTACTCCCTTAAAGGATATGCTCTGTGTTTAACAGTTAAAGAGAACACTGGCATCCAAGGATAAAATGTTTGAAGGGGAAATTTATACATCTAGTGGTGTGCTTATATACTACTTATGTAACTGCAACACAGCTTTTCCACCAGATAATTTTAAAGACAACTAATAATTCCTTCACAAAAAAAAAAGTAGTAAAAATCCGGAAAGAGCTCCCCAACATGGGTCACTAAATATGTCACTTTGAATCAAAAAGAATTAGAGAAACTTTCATTTTGGTAATTTTCCTTTCCTAATTTTTTAGCTTTCTGAAGGAGTTGCAACACACGTTTTAGGATTATGAAATAACAGAATTAAGGTGTAAGTAGCTAAATTACAGAAAGTACCTCTGAAATATCAAAATGAAACTCTAAAGTCTTCCCTGGTAGCTCCTTGGAGGCACTGTTCCACACTCGATGTATTTCCATTTTTGAAAGATCGCTATGTTGATAGGAAGGTAGAACTAAACTGGCAGAACGAGAAACTACTAATTTCAGGATATTCAAGGCTTCTCTCCAGTGAATGCTCTAGAAACAGATATATTTAATCAGCATCACAAAGCAAGATTCACACACATTCAAGATTATTTACATTTCATAGTCATATTTTTTGCCACATAATAAAAATGTAGAATTGGAATAGTCCTGTTCTTTCTTTGGCCAGTGACAGGGTATGTACTTGAAGAATCAATTCAACAGCAGACACCAGGACTTGCCCAAGGTGTCATTGTTAGGGAACTGGTCTACAGCCTGAGACACCTGTGGGCCAGACCAACTTGGCAAAGGATTTAAAATCTCCTACCTGAATGCCTTAATCAGTACAAATAAATATAAGGGCCAGGGCAGAATCCTCACTTAATAAAAAAGGTGACTTGATGCAGGTTCTTTACAACTGTGAATTCCTAGTAGAGACATGCATTTTTCATTTGTCAAGAATTAGGAATCAGAGGCCTCTGAAGGGAAGTGCTTATGCCACATCTCCCTCATGCTAATAAATAAAGAGTGGTCATCCAGGCTCTGCATGGGATTAATCTTGTTCCAAGGTACTGTAGCTGAAGCTTAACCTTTCCCACACAGCTGGGCATCTTATCTGGGAACGCAGTCTGAGGCATCATGTTTATAAACTAGGTACCACACTACCTCCCTGCTAGTCCAGTCTTAAATTCTTATAATGAAAATCAACTTATGATAGCAAATACTGCTTAAGTTCCTATATTAAATTAAAAAAGAAAAAAGGTATTTACCTGTACATATTTTTCAATGGTTTTTAGCACTTCCACGTTAAACTGTTTCACAGGAATAGCTGACAGGTCCATATAACTAAGCAGACTGTAGATCATCTGTAAGAGGGACTGTTGCATACTAGGAAGGCCCTTTTCTAGTAGCTGTTAAAAAAAAAGTGAATATAACTGAATTTTGAGACGTTTCTTCTTATGGAAAAAGCTACTATTTTCACGAATACCATTTGTACTGTTAATCTCTCTTCACTCACTGATTTTGCAATGCCATTTTACAATAATTTCACAACTGATAATGATACAGGTGTGAAGTAAAAAGAGTTTAAGCTGGGAAAAATGCTAGCCTGTTAAATTTTATATATGCCTGCCCTAACTTATCCAGAAAACACATCAGCAGTTGAGTAAACTGGTAGGTAAAATCTACACTGTAATTGCGGAAGCACATCCAATAAAAACAGGCAAGTATCTTTTTATGTCTACATTTGCTGAAAGTCAGTGAGAAAAAACATGCTGAAGAAACAAAACTACTACTATTCAGACACCAATAAATATTTATCCAAATATGCTTCACTGCCAGTGCTCACTGGCTGTAACTGCTAAAGAAACATTTTCTTTTAAGGAGGAGATGGAGTCCCTGGCCTCTCTTACTGTAAAGACTAATACAAAGAAGGGCTTGATCTGAATCCCGGAATTCTGGGACACCTACGTGCAGATCCTGGAATACCACAATGAATCTTGGAAATGCAACTGTGCTCACATATGTACACGACAGTAATTCTGGATGTGTATGGACAGCTATGATATATTCATGTATGGGTGAAATATCTCATTTGAAAATTCTCTGGAAGGCATCTTCTTTCATTGGTGTCAGGCACTGTCCCACCCTCCAAGTTTCAGAGGCAATCAAATGTTATTGCTGGAGATTACCAGAAGCTCAATATCATCTGATAAAAAAATGTCTAATACTGGCTAGTTGAGTTATTAGGACGTAGAACACTTGTAAAAACTCTATGCTCCCTTATGTCTTCTATGAGAGAAGAATTTCAACTGTTATCTAAGTGGACTTTAGCAGGTTTTTAGCTATCCTTGCTGGTCTGAATGACAAGGCTCCTCCTTCTACTGAATGAGAACAATTCATGCCAGACAAAATGCAATGATCAGCTGGGACACACCTATCTTATCCCACTATATATTTTCTGATCTCTTTCATCAGTAAAAGTGAGTAGTAATTAGTGATTCATAAAACAAAGTGGGCAAATTCCATTACCAGCACAATAAATAGAACTCACTGCTTTGTCTATTCTTCTACAAAAAGACAGCAAGAATTTTTAAATTAAACGTACTACATGGCAACCAGCTTCAGCCCTCAGATGCCTTCAGTGAGAGATAAAATGTGCTTAGCAACCCTTCTTCAAAACAGAGTTATAGACTTTTTCTTGCCTTCTATTAGGATCCAATAGAAAGAAATTTTTTTGTTCTCTGACAAGATACTGCATCAGACGATCCCTTTTGGGATAGGAAAAGGAATTCTTGGGGAATAATGGGAATTTTGTCTCTATTGCTGGTTAGAAAGCTGTCGTAGGAACTTTATCACTGAAAGTTTCTAATTATATTAGTTAAACAAACAGTTTGAGGACATAAGGAAGGCATGTCACAAGCCATGTCTGATAGACAAGTCATTTGTGAAATAATGTCTGGTATGCCTCCCCTTGCAATATATATGTTTTAGTCTCCAGTGATTCCTTGGTTTTGAACAGGATACGAACGCTCATGCTTCTATCACAAGCAAACCTCTATCTAACAGGGAGGAGGTGGAAAAATCTACCATAAGCATATTACTAGGCACTATGGTTTCCTGTCCCTTCCTCTGTATTAATAGTATTAGCTACTGAAGTCCAAACACAGCCCTGGACATAATGAATCACTAGTTTAGCAAGTGACCCATGTCAATTCAGATACGCTCCTAGAATGAGTGCGCTCTCATGATAAAAGACTGAATTTTAAAAATTAATATGCAAAAATCTAACAAAATCAAAGTGAGCTTTCAGTAATGTGTTTGTATGCTGATTTTGGTAGTGGAGGTTCAAAGTTCTACTGCACTATTAAGCAGTGATTTTTCCTCATCTGTACATTGAGAATGCCCCCACATTTTTCTAGAATAAATTATAATTTTTCATTAATGGATCATATGGAAAACTGAGTAAAGAGCACTGCTTGTCACTGCAAGGTTTGGATAATAAGACATTTTAAATGTCTTATTTTACACTAGAATTATATTCCTTGATGACAAGCAATTACCTGCCATCAAACATGTTAAGTGTAAACTTCTGTCTGAATGGCAATAATTGAAATGTCTAACTTCTGCTGAGACCATTTGTTCTCACAGCTTTAACATGTGCTACCATGTCTCCTGAAGGTACACCTGTGTGTTCACAGGGGTCACTGTTGCAATACAGATTTCCTTGGTTATTCTTAAGCACTGGATGTCTCACAATTTCCCTCCTGCCTGAGCACTGGGGACTGAACCAGGATTGTTAAAGCCCGAGTTTGTCTAATCAATGGCTATAACATTCAACTGCAGATTGCCCAGAGGGGCTGTTAACCTACTTGGCTTTAGCTATTGACGGGATATCCCACAGCTGCTTTATAGGGTCAGGGGCACATTATTTATCATGGTTTGGGGATTAAATAAGAAGAAAAGATGAAATATTTGGAATGCTGTAAAAAAAAAAATTTCAGGGCCACAACAGGCTGAACAAGATGGTTTCTTGTCTCTTGCTGCTCCACCACACTGACAGCTACCCTATGCCCATATGAATATTTGCCAGACGTGATTCAACAGAGCTGCAGTCAATGTAAATACAGAGAAAGAAAGTCATGCTTCCTACTCTGTCATCTTGCTGCTAATGGTGCTATGTGAGGAATGTCTTAATTATGGTCAAACACCTGTCTGACTTGTTTTCAATGCAGTAGCGTGGTGCCAGTCTACAGCAAGGGGGGACTGCGCAGAGTCTCCACATGCAAGTCTAAGCCTGTTTTAAGGAGAGCAAGATCATGAGCCATAATGGCCTTTGTGGAGGTATTGCAGCACTAGTGACTGTATGTAGAGCACTGAAGGAAAACAGAGGGGCAAACACTTTCCTAAGGCTGGGAAAGCAAAAGAGAAAGAATTTCAACACTTTAACTATTATTGCAATTCTTTACTAGGAATACAAGCTTCTACTGTGAAGGAGACACTTGACTCTAGAGCATTCAAAGAGCCAACAGTTCTTCAGAGACTTTGAACTTGAAAACAAACTGAAAAACCTCAAGGTCCTGTTTTAGTCTCCTACAGGAGAGTCATGGCTTTCACTATTAGAGCCTCCATGTGCAAACAAAGTGAGGAACTGTAGCTTGAGGAAGCACAGCCTAGTTTGCTCTGAAGACTTAAGTGATTGTGGGAGCACAGCCTGGCCTTTCAGGCTCTTGAAAAACCTGTGAGTAGCCAGTTTTAGAGATGCCTGAGGAGATTTTGTAGATCTTTTGGCAGAGGGGGAAAAATCTGCTCCCAAAAATAAAGCTGCTTTAAAGAAGTTAGTTAATTTACGTAGAGAGGTAGGTGTGTCAGTCTCTTTTCCAGAGTTGCAAGCGATAGTACAAGAGGAAATGGCCTCATGTTGTGCCAGAGGAGGTTTAGATTGGATAGTAGGAAAAATTCCTTCTTGGAAAGGATTGCCAAGCATTGAAACAGGCTGCCCAGGGAAGTGGTGAAATCACCATCCCTGGAAGTGTTCAAAAACGTGTAGATGTGGCACCTGGAGACACAGTTTAGTGGTGGACTTGGCAGTGTTACATTTGTGGTTGGACTTGATGATCTTAAAGGATTTTTCCATCCTAAATGGTTCTGTGATTCTATGAATACAGAACTGTCTTCTCCCTGGATGAAAGGGGAGACTGAAGGCATCTCACACAGCAGGAAAGTGATAAATCTGAGAACCCTGAAAGAAAATGTTGTCCTGATACTGATCTGACACAAGAGGCAGAATATCAAGAAGCCTTACGTTGAAAGCATAACTGAGCCTTGGATCCCACGAACAACACTGCATCAGCTCTATAATTCAGGCATGAAAAATGTTAGGATAAGAGAGGAACACAGAGGAAAATATCGGCAGCAAGATAAAACCATTCAGTATTCAAGGAATGAATATAAATTTGTATCAAGAACCGGATCGTCATATAGCAGATGATATCTTATTATGCTACTAAAACCCCTGTGGAATTAGTCCTTCCCTTATCCTCAGTGGGATCTCAATAAATGTCCAATTTCCTCTTGATTTCACAGTGGAAAACCCAACTGTCTGATGAAGGAAGATGCAACAGCTTTTGTTTCAGTGTTCAACATTGATTTTTTATAGCAATTCTTTCTGCTGATTTCTGCTCTTTACTTTTAATTATAAATAACAGTATCAGAGAGCCCCCAGTAGACTTCATTTCTTTGGGCTGTTCAGCAACAGAAGAGTTAAAACAGTAAAAGGATTTTGAAAACTTACCTCAGCCAAATATGTAACCATGCTCAAAGTAATATCAGCAAATGCTTCATGAAGGTAACGGCAAACCACATTTACCCAGGTAGCACAGTCCCTCGTGTAGCTGTGTGTTTTATAAAGGGTCATGACATGAGCAAGGTTTGACAGCTTGGGGTTCTTCTCCTCCAAACAAACCTAATTAAATATAAATGTCAAAACATATTAAAAACAAGGCAACTGCATTTACAGGGTCTGAGGATGTATAAAACAGTAAGTGGTTTTGATACCTGAGCAATCCTTTCGGCTATATCTTTACAAAACTGGTTTGGGCTGTCAAAATGCTGAATTAAGTGGGGCAGGAGACACAGAACATTCAGTGGAAATCCTAGAACAGTAAAATATAGAACAAAATGTATATTTTGGACAGTAAGAGCCACAGTGATCTTTAAGTTTGGTGTTTTGTGGGAGGTCATGGTTTCAATATTACATTAGCTGTAAACTCACACAGACTCTGTCGAGCTGTTCACAACACTGGCCATACCACAATTGTCTTAAAGGGGCCTTAATGTGAAAATCCAGTACATCATTTAGGCAACAATACTGTTGTAAAGCATGAACCTATTTTCTGCAAACACTACTGCACATTCCTGTTAGAGATCATGTTTATCTTTTCCACTTAACCGGCTTATTGACTGTCTTAACTTGTGGCATGTTTATTACTGCTGCTAAAACACAAAAAGAAATTCAGTGAGTATTGATCAATAAACAACTGTTTTCATCTGGCTGCCAGGCACAGCTTCCATTGTTTTATACTGTTCAAGGTAATAATAATAATAACAAATCAAACTTCTGATATAACAGGTCAGCTAAGACTACTCAAATGGGTGCTTCTGAAGCTGGGTGATGGCTCCTGCAACAAGCACCGGCTGCTGTCATTAGCATAAGTGCTGTCTGGAACTGGGATTCAGCTGCTCTGCACCAACTGATAGGTCGAGGTAGTTGATGAACTACAGGCAGTAGCTGTAACAGGAGCTGCTCTAGTTCAGGTAGGAGCTCAGAAGTCAAGTAATGGTGTCTGGACACCATCAGTTTTTCGAAAAGAAAGAATCTGATCTCTGAAAGTAATTTTCTAACCATTCATTCCCTCTTGTTCTACACGATTAAACAAGTTGCCTAAATTAGGACCCCAATTTCCCTAGTCTTCCTCTGTACTCAGGGAAAAGAAAAGGTACCTCCAGATGGTGCTGTCACAGCCCATGTGCGAGTTGCCCAGCCAAAGACTGGAACACAGGCACCACACAGGTGCTTAGAGATGGGCAGGCTGTTCATCGCATTCATCCTTTGACTCTGTGTCTAAGCTTGTTATGCCTTAGTTGTGAAGCCTGGACAGTTGTATTAATATCTGTGTGTTGGACTGAAAATGAGGAATAAAATCCCAGAACAATGCAGACACTCTCTTCAAGAAATATATTTAAGAAGTGGTCACCTCAGCTAAATAATTGGGAATTTCAAAATATTAAATTACTTCCTTATAAACTAGGCCTCTCTTCTCAACTCACTATTGTGCTATAGTAGTTTATCTGGAGAGTGTAAAACAGTTTTTGGATTTGTATTTCCAGGGAAAATTCCATGAAGCACTAATTTAAAATCAAGTAATTTCATATAGTCTGAAAATAGTTCCACAGAAAAAGTGACCAAAATAGGTTATAGAAAATTTGATAGCATATCCTTACATATGTTTACTGTGTCAGCATTCAGAAACTTTATATGCTGCTAAGTCCTAGAAATGAAATGTTAAATAATACACGATTGCTCTCCTCCAAAACCTTATTGTGCAATAAAGTCACTTTTTAGAAACATGTTATTATTGTTATGAAATTTAAAAAAAAAGCCCACCCAGCTCAAAGCACAAGCACATTTTGCTATACTAAAAGAGAAAGAAAAATTGCCATTTTTGGTTTTGTTCAGGCAGCCAAATGAGGTCTCTCACCAAATGTCAATGCAACAGAAACTGGAAGACAGGAAAGCATACTGGTTTTACCTATGGCTTGAGAGGAATCCACCATGGATATTCGAGATACTGGTGTCAGCAAACTAAAGAGCTGTAGTGTGAGATCAGTGGTAGTAAGGGAGGTGAATCCTTTCAGGAGTAGCTGCTGGAGCCCTGAGAAGTCTGCCCACTTCAGCTGCCCTTGCAACTTCTCTAACTTCTCCCGGTTTTCAGCTTTATCTAGTGGCAAATGAGCCAGAAGTTTATTCAGTAACCGCAATGCCATTAGGTACTCAAACTCAAAATCTGATTCCATCAAAGCTACAGCAACCCAGAAGATGGTGGCCAGTAGGTTGGTTGGATTGTTAATATGGGATGGATCAGTGAGACTGTCCTTTAGAGAAGAAGAACTTCTTGTTTTAGAGGACAGGCCTTGTTGGGTGCATGCCTGAATTCTGTCTAGTGTGGCACTGCGTGGTGGGTCCGAGGACTTGTCCACATCCCCAAACTTTTTGGGTACAGAGAAGCTCCTCTGGTGCCTGCTCCGTTCAGCAGTGGCCGTGTTGCCACTTGCAGGGTTCACATTCAGCTGTCCTGTGCTTTTCCGGTTTGCAGTCAGTTTGGTGTTTGATGTTAAATCTGGCGAAGACGAACTGAAACCAAGATATATAACATGTATTACAGTATGTGAATGCACAGAACCTTGTTCATATTGGATGCAAGCTAAGTATTTATCAAACTGTAAATAAATATTTAAACAGGAAAAGTAAAACACCACACTGGCTATTGCAGCCTGCATTTTTTTTTTCAGAAGTGCCCACAGACATGACAGAAAGGAGGTTCACATGGCACTGCACCAAACCAGAGCAGAATAGCCTACAGTCTAAACAGGCAAGAACAACATGGGGATAGGAAATATAGAGCTGTGAAGTGACTTGTGGAAATGCCCACACAATGGGACAGTAGCAGAACTGAAAATAGGTTTGGTCTTTAAAATGCCCTCACCAGTGGAGCAAGCCCTGAACTTGGCACAGCTGGTAGGCAAAATGCACACTTGTTTACTGGCTAATGTGAGAATTGTGGGCAGAAAAACCAGCATATCTTAACAAATACACCACATTATCCTCAAGAAACATGTCATGTGACTGCCTGTGCTCTTGCCAGTATAGGTCCTTCAGAAACCTTGTTGTCATAGCATCCTCCCCTGCCTGTATCCTAAGAGCTCTTCAAGATGGTCTACAGAAAGCATAGGTGTTTCCATTTCAATGACTAATGCCTCCTCATAGGTTACCAAGTGATGATCCAGAAACACCTATCCATTATCTGTGCAGATGAACATGTTGTATTGATACATGCAAGGGAAGTTTGTACTGCAGAACAGCTAATTCCTGTCTCTTTGATTCCATTCCTACCTCACATACTAGGAGTCCCTACAGTAATTGAAGAGAATCTAATACTAGAATCAAGTGTCAGGGTAAAGTATATTGTATCCCACTGCTTTGAGAAGTGCTTTATATTCTCTGTACCATATTGCTTTTCCTGAAACGTGCACTAAAAAATTAATAGCTCTTAGTTTAGAAAGCAGAAGCATATTTCCCTCTCTTTACTCTGTCACATGGCAGTGCTTGTGTTCTGCTATTGCACAGCACTCTCCCTACTACCTTCATAAATGACAGCCCTTGTATTTCTGTGCTGCATGTAAAGCACAGTGACTTATGGACATTTATATACATTACCTATTCTGTTACTGTTGGGAGTGAGACAATAATCTCCCTTACTACTGTCAGCAGGTTACAGAAGGAGCCTGCAATTTCCCTCCACACACGACTGTTTACTTTCAGGCCATGGGTTTCATAAAGATGATCTACACATCTGGCAAGATCCATGTATACACGGCACAAAATTCTCCATAGTTTTATTGAGGAGAACAAACCATGAATATTTACTTCTTGGGGAACAGTCCATCTGAGAATGACAGATTGTAAACTAGTGTTACAAAAACCATGTCCCTTTCCAGATATATTTTCAGATATATGATACAAAGGTGCAAAAATACAGTATTTTTAAAGGACGTTAAAGTAGGTTATAGCCCAGGTTATACGGCAGTATAGGAGGCTACACGGCAGCAAGGCAGAATTTACAACACGTAAAGTTCCATTAGTTGTATCAACATTCTTTCAGCTATGGCAAAATGTGGCTGAAATGTGCTCATAGTCTAGTTCTCGGTACGTTTCAAATGAACCCGTTCTTATCAAAATTATTTTTTGCTGCTAGGCTGCAGAACTGCACACTTGGTATCATGAGACACTGAAAAAAAAAACACAGAACAGGCTCTTACCGTGATAACACTGTCAAAAGATCACTGTTCTTCAAACAGTCAGACAGATTATCCACTGCAGCTTCCAAAGTAAGTAGTGCCTCCATTACATACCCCTATCAATGCACGAGGTTAACCATTACAACAAAGACATTCAAAAAAAGCAACATTTAAAAATCTTCAGTTCATAAATGGAATAGACACCCAGTGAAAAAGCATAATTTCTCCTGAGAAAAGAACAACATTCACATCAAAGCCACTGCCCTGAACGTTAAAATGTCACTACAAATGTGTTTTATTTTTTGCCTCTGAGTGATCTATGAGGGTATGCAAGAAGGGCACATATCTCATCAGGGGATTGGCAACGGCCCACTGAACCTCTGACTTGCAGGTCACTGATTTAAATTCTACACAAGCAATTGTGACAGAATATTACTGTCATCTTGTGGCAGTTTCATTACCTAAGTAAAATATGGAGGTGATGTCAGTCTATTTCTTACTAAGAGCTAGCATTTCTTTTTATGAAGTCCTGAATCTTGCAATAAACAGTCTCTGATAGTAAAATTTCTGTCTGTTTAGCTAAACTGAGAGAATATCATAGTGCAGTGAAAGGTCTGTATCAAACTAAGTCAGTGGAAGCTTTGTATTATTATGGATGGTGTGGATTTCTTCATTTCAAAAGATGTTAACATTTGAAGAGTGAGATGGTGTCTACTGCATCTTGTCAAGATTGTATCAGCAGGTAGATGATGGATTCCTTAAGCTCAAATTAATGATGTTGAAAGGGAAGAATGGTCACCATGAGGATTTCATTTTGAGTGACAAATACTAGATATTTTCTAATTGCTCTCTTTAGAGCTATGCAAGACTGCAATAGCCTGATGAGGGCTTAGATAAGGTACGTATGAATTCAGTAAACTCAGAGGTAATCTTTTCTAAGGCCACATTATACTTTTCATCACTCCAGAACACCTTGTTAAAATGGTAGTTTTAAATTAAGTATATATTGAATCAACAGTACTAAGAAGCATTATGTACACATACCTGAATCTCATCTCCATGCTCTCCAATAACTTCCACCAATCTTGACAGGAGGTCAGACAATGCATGTGCGGAAAGGGGCTGCTTTAGGGCCCTGAATATCTGGAAAGAGCGGCCTGCATAATGTCTGGAAGAGCTCGAAAGAGCTGTTTGTAAAGCCACTTCACTCAGATGCTGCTCCAAATGAAAACCTAAGCAAAAGAATAGGATGGATTTTTTTTTTTTTTACGACAGACTTTACTGTGGATCACGAACAGCTGAACCTACTCTGTAAGGAGGATATGCATGTTAGTGTATCCTGCAAACTCATGAGAATGGAGGTGCAGAAATGTCTGTGTTTGGGAGAATTTCTCACTGCTTATATTTATTTCACACAGGATGCAAGAAAGTAAACTGCAAAACAAAGTTCTGAATCTGAAATTAATAATCTATTCTTTTTAGAATTTCTGGACAAACTTTCAAGTTATCTTGCTGCTAGAAACACAGTAACTTCTGAAGACTCCCAAAGCAAAAGCCAAGTTAAATTAGCAGTCTTTCTATTAGCTTCAGAAGGCTTTGGATAAGATCTTTAATATAAATACTGATGCTGCATTCTGCTTTGATCTTTGAAGATATTTAATTAGTGACTGTTGGTTTTCAAAATACAATCAGTACATTTCCTAAGTTCTAAAAACATAATAAATGAAAACGAAACTTTTATTGCCAGAAGAAATTTACCTAAGTACGTTTACTTAGTAGTTGTGATGTATTTTACCAACAGGGCACAGAGGCGATTTTCTCTGGCAGAATCAACCCAAAGGCTTTCTACCAGCAGCCTTGAAGAAATATTCAATTGAACATTTAGCCACAGTTTAATTTAACATGACTTTTTCAAGGCAATTCTTTCATATGTCATACATCCTTGTTAAGATACATTACGCTGTGCTTATGCATGAGCAGATTTACTAAGTCACAGGATAAACATTAAGTATAGCTGTGAGGGAGCATTTTTTTAGTTATGAAAGGAAAAAGATTTACTACCTGATTTGGAATCTTTAAATACAGATACAACATGGCGCAGAAAATTAGTGAGCTGTTCAGCACTCTTGGTGTTCTGATTTTTGGGAGTGATATCTTCATGGCACCAAAGTGGACCAAATGCCCTTAAAGGAACACATAACAAAGTACAAGATTTCTTTGAGTCATCTGAAATAAATGTAATCAGTTAAAATACATAATCTCTAAAGGCACTTAGATATTTCCAGGGCCATGACCTGGAAAACATGCGACTGAACAGAATTCTAAATATAAGTAAATAAATATTCCTATGCTGTATTTTACAAAACTTCTCTCTTAAAATATAAGCTATACCATTTAAAGAGCAGAATAAACAAATCCTGGGGTTTTAATTTAACATTGTGCCTAGAATCTGCTGGCTGTAGTCAGTAGTTAATATTTCACTGTTGTCTTTTACTATCCCCTGTGCATATTCGATCTTATTTTATAATAATAAAACTGTCTTCTTCCATTAGTTCATTGCTGAACATAATACTGAGTCAATTAAGCATTTTATTTCTTTCGGACAAGACTTTTTTTCTGTTTTTCCTGACACTGTAGTGTTTTTAAGTACCTTCTTACTACTATTAGTAACAGTAAAAGAGTAATGGGAGTCTGTAATTACGGTATAAGCTCAGTAATTTTCCTTTGAGTCTTATAAGTTGTTACATGAAAGTAAGAATTTCGAGTCCAAACGTATCCTCTGCTTATCTCCATTACCTGGTTGTCAGGAACTCAATTAATTTGTTTGCTTTCTCATCTGATTCAGGAGCAGTGTCCATGTCCTCAACTTCTTGTGTAATCTGTGGGAGATTTCCACTGCTGCCTCCCAGACTGATACTGGAGGAGGTGGAGCTGGAGCTCAAGCCGGAGTCTGGCACCGGAGAGGACTGGTATTCCCGGAGAAAGTCAAAGCCACCTGCCAGCCAAAAGGGAGGAGATAAAGTTGGAATGCACTGTTGGGCCAGTGTTGCAGATGGAAGTGTCTGCCAAGCAGCTCTTTTCAGAGCCAGCAACAGGAACATTCTCCTGGGAAACAGGGGGAAAACCTGCCGAACACAACAACCCTCAAATGCTGATGGGAGTGAAAACGGTAATGTATTTCTAAACGTGGAATCCAATATAAAATGAAAAATTACAAAGTCAGGATTTCTTTTTTACTGCACAAGGGCTAAAGTATCGGAAAAACAAATGGTTTAGGGCATTTTACATTCAGAAGTATGACTTTTTGTAAATTGAATTTAGAAGTTGGCAAAGTGCACGCAAAGTTCAGCTTAATTTTCTGGGCTAGTCTGATGAGGAAAAAAACTCAGTAGGGTGGAATTTTTAGGACAGTGATGTCCTAATGTTACAAATGTAATGGAAACCAAGACACAAATGTTTAAGGCTTCTGTTCAACACCTTTAGTAACTATAAACACCAGCCTACTCATACTAAATATTTTCAGCACTAGGATTGAATATCTGAGTAAGAGTTCTATTAGGTCAAAAGCTTGACGTGAAGTTTCAGAGCTAAGGTTAGACTGCTAGTTATCTTAGGCTGTATCTACAACAGAAAAAAAAAGGCCTGTTGAGAAGAATGAGGGCAGGACAAAATCCATTGCAGATCAGGACACTCTTAATTTAGTTGCCTGACATTATGTGGAACAAACATGAGCTGAAATATTTTCAGTCAGGATTCTTTGCTATAGCTACTAAACCACACTCTCACTCTTTATATTAGAGAGTCCAAATACCAAGTTTTGACAACTTTTTGGATTTAAGAGGCACAGAGTCAGGGTAACCACTATGTTTTTCAGCCACAGGAATGAAAATAGTTTTTCATTTTGGCAGAAAAGCAGTAATATGATTGTAATGTAAGAATTTTATTCTGTATTTAATAATCCATAGACAAAAAGAAAAAGAAATCTACATAACTCAAGACATGAGGTAATTTTGCACAGACATTATTCAGAATTAAACTTCCTTGGCAAAACTAATTCATTAATATGAAATACCTATCCCTTCTGCTCCTCACTTTAAAATAATATTGTTATATCTTCAGAAAAAAAAAGTTATCATATAATATTTCTTATAAAGCCAAATTAATTATTTACTTTGATTATATTCCTAAAGAACCATGGAAATGCCACTAATTTGATAATGCTTCCTTTTCATTTTTCACTGTATGGTAGAGGTTCCTCACTCTCTCCCAGACACCTAATCCCACATCCATAATTCTGTATTGGTTCTGTGATTCCCTCAAATCTCAACAGTATACTTCCCTTTGGTAGTATTATATGACAACAGTAAATCTAGCTAGCAGCTTTCTACAAACTGTTCCCAACCAACCCCTTAAAAATAGGTAAATTGCAAAGAGTTAATAGAACACTGATCTCAGCAGAGGTCTGAAGTAAGCCTCTTAATGCAGAAAGAGATTTCAGGACAGAAATGAAGTGTATCTGTGATATAAAGGAGAGTGTATACCAGGTGAAATTTAACTTAATAATGGAAAATCCAATCTGCACATTCTTGCTTCTCTTTCTGTGTTGGAATTATTTACTCCTTTCTTTTGAAGGTTGAGGAATGACTGACCTCATTTAAAGTAGTCCTGGCTCCCTGGGGGGGGTGGGAGTCCAGAAGTTATTAGGCCTATTAGTTTTAAAATACTATATTATACATTTTGTCTTACATTAGATAACTTTCTATCATGACAAGTTATCTAATAATAAATAGCATGCATCTCTAGGATAGCTACATGGAATTAATATTAATTTTCCACTTTACTACTATGATTTATCAAACCAGTTATATTTTAGGAAAGTAATCCTACTTTCAAAAACCTGACATTACGATGCAATGCTCTTTCCTTATTTTGCTTCATTACCTGTGTAAAGGTACTCAGGTAAGTATGCTGGTTGTACCGTCAGAGTCTTGGTCTCATTCATCTCTCTGGTCTGAAGAAGCACTGATGCAATGGCTTGATAGTTGTTATTGCAAGATAATGCAATCAAAAGGTGAAGGAGTAGCTTTTTACTGTGTTCAAAGACCTCTGGGCGGTAATGGTCAAGGCCTACAAGAAAAGGTTATGGCAACCTCTGAATATGAAGTAATAATAAACAAGTTCACATTCCAGAAATAGCGAAAATTCCGAGGCAAGTTCATGACAACAGTACAAACAAACAAAAGATGTAGAATTTCCAGACACAGTTACTAGTCTTGTTACTTTAGTGTATGTGGACACAGGAGGTAGAAACAATGAGTAGCAATACAACTTTATGCATTCTGTCTCACTGCAGTGTTAATTTGACAGGGTTGTCAAACCTCTGAAGATGAGGAATTCTTGATGGTGGTTGTAATTACATTGCTTACCACAACACGTGGCTTTCTTGCACAAATACCAGTTTTAGAATGAGTGCAAACTGTAAGAGGTAGATACTGCCTCATTAAGAAAGGAACTGACAGACAAATCACATGAACAAGAATTTCGGCTACCAGTGAATAGCATCAGAAATTAGCCCCTAGCTCAGGGTGCCGAACTGAAACTGAAGGTTAGCCCCGAAAGACACTGATACTGTGATCTGGTTTACACTGCTGCTGTTTGTAAGATTTTAAAACAGCCTGAATAATTCACACATTACAAATATGAAGGAAACAGATGTTTGTAAAATAAACTGCATTCTGTTGCAGTAATCTCTTTTTGTTTCTCTTTCAGTACCTTCCAGGATATTTAAAAGTACTTTCTTCTGATTAGGAGTAGTTTCAGTGCTGAAAAAGGTATTTTTTGGCTTCTTCAGCTCCCCTCTTCTCAGGATATAGTCCTCTTTAAAAAGCAGCTCCTTCGTTACTCTAAGTGGCAGCAGCCAACAGATCTTTCAAGTCACATGTTTTCTAATATACTCCAGTCATGCTGGTTCTTGTCTGGCCTGCAAAAATGAAGCTGCTCACACTGCCATAGCCTGAACAGTGTGCTTTTGGCTCCGAAGGGCAGGTCTTTGTAGGTCCTGTGATCTTTGGTCTTACTCTTCTGCCCATAGCCTTTTCTAAAAAATACAGAGCCGTCCCGTCCACCTCTTTTTTCAGCTTCTTCAGGTTTCTGCTCCTATTCTCCTTTCTCCATTTCCTTCCACCTCCAGGGAGATAACGAACCCATCCTTCCCTCTTCTAACATACATCAGAAAGCATATAAAAAGTTCTTCTAGTTGAAAATAAATTCTGTATTGGCACGACTTGTGACTGAAATCCTGTTAAGCCCCAGGGTTGTATGAAAGTATTGGCACAGATCTCCTAACTATGGAATGAGGACAGTTTAGTCTTTGTGCTTGTCCAGTGCTGGACCCTTCTTTAATTTGGAAGTGTTCCCGAGAGGGTAAACTTCTGTGATGTGGACACATTTCCACGGCAAAGGAGTCTAGCTGCTCAACTCATTTCACATTGGTTGCAAAAGAGACTTTGAACAGCAGTGATTTTCATGCACTACTGAGACAGGTATGTTCACAGCAGCTGTATGCCTCTCTACTTCACTATCTGTACTACAAACTATCTATTAGCCTATTAAACACATATAAGTTGCAAAATTCTTTCGTTTTAGTATTTTCTCACTCCTTCCAGTAAATTAAAGGATACTGGCCCTCCAGGTAGCCACGCTACTAGTTTCCAGTTTCTTTTTCAGTCAGATGCATCTGCCTGCTCACATTCCAATAGGACAGAAATATTTCATTTTCAATCACGTTCATACTTTTGGCTAACATATAGCATAACTTCCTTACAAGAGCACAAGAGATCTACTACAAAACATAAAAAATTTTCCGCAAGAGGTATAACAACTCTAGGGGAATTGAACTTCAAGCCTGAAAGCTGTGATCTCACTTTAGTTACCACTAAAGCAATTACATTTAACTTTAATTTCACATTTTAGAATTGAGAGTTCTTAATCAAGGGATTGTCTCAAGTGGTATTAATAAAGTTTTATATGTTTCTTCTTAAAAAAATGTTGAAACCTCACTGCAGAAACAAATAACAAAAGATATTTCTGTAATAGATTGCTGGTATCTTAACTGTTTCTGCATATATTTGTTTGCATGCCTCCTTAAAGCTGCCTGAAGTGGCCATGCTGCTGCATACTACTCCTGTCTTAAGTTGTGAGAATTTCTAACTGTAAGCACCAGTTTTCTCATACTGTTATAAATCACATTAAAGATGTTTGATCAGTTAATAGTTATTGATTTCAACCCTAAACTTTTCCAGTTCTCTTTCAGCTCCCTCTTATACTTAGAAAGCTCACAGGCATATAAAAAAGAAGGAAAAAATTGTTATAGGCAGTTACAAAATAAATTTTAGGAGAAGAATATATGTGAAATGTAATTGAAACTGACTCTGGAAATCGCATCCAACACATTCCTGGTTGTTAGTCCTGCATTTCGTTAGAAGTTTGTGAAATTAAAATACTGATATCCAAAACCCTATTTCATGAAAAAATTTCAAACAGAACAGTTGGTAACAGAGCAGCAGAAAAGGAGAATGAAGCATCTTCTTCAACTCACACTGTTTTCTACTACTGTGCTGTAACCTCCCAATTTAATCTTTTCTTTCCTGCTGAACAGCAGACTCTTCCCAGACTGACCATGAAAAGACTTGGTGGTAACTATGGTGACTGAATGAGAAGTGAACTGCAATCTCAGCTATAATAAATTTATTTCACAACTATCTGGCTGTGTTTTTTTGTGAACACTATTCTTTATTAACCATTTAAGGAATGGCTTTCTAATGCTAAATGCTCTCATGTGCTAAAAAATTAGGCCACTCACTTCCTAATGTTAAACAGGAGGACAAGGAAGGACTGTGTTACAGTCAGGAACAGACACAGAAGTGAGGCAAAAGCAGTGCCTCTGTGCTGAGGTACATCAGAGAAGACATTGATGATAAAGTATTTGATTAGCAGTGCAATTAATGAAGCTTACTCTCCAGTGGTCTGTGTCCTGCCTCCACTGCCTCTGCAGTACAGTAATCTTGGCTCTCTCACACAGTATTTTTGCAAAGGCAGGAGACAGCACTAATGTGTGTAGCACAGGCCCAAGGCATGTGTAGACTGCCATCACAAACCAGACTGGACAAAGGCTTGAGTTTCACCTGCCTTTCTCACAGGGGGGAATGCTACCTGTTTTCAGGGATATTTTAGGAAGTCAGTTATCTTCAGATTTCTACACATCTCTCAAATTTGGGTGAAATTGGACAAAATATTCAAAAGCTTCAAAGTTTTGAGACTAATTCACAGATTGTAATTCCCTTGGGCTTTTCTTTTAGGGTTGAGGGGGAAGTCATAGTCAAAACATGTAAAAAACACAGCTCTACAGCTTCAGTAAAACTAAAGTAAAAGGATGGGAGTACATTTATACTTTTGTTTCTTGTTCTGTTGGTCTTACCTAAAAAGAGAGCATGTAGCAATAAAGGGAGGTGAAGAGCCCAATCTTCTCTCACACTGTGATCCACTACCATCTCAGTCATGAAGATTACAGCAATATTGCACCTGAAAATTAAATCACAGTATCCATTTCATATGTCTTGGAAATGGGAAAGCAGAACAATGATGTCTATTTCTGAAGGAGTAAACAATATCTAAATTTTCAAATTTATTGCATTTCTTCTCAACATGATTAATGCTGAAGCATCTTATTTACACTACCAAGCAGAAAAGTACCCATTACTGAAAAAAACCCTATTATTGTCAATACAAATTATGTAAAAGAGGAATTTCAGAATATGCATAGCCTAGTCAGAATAAAAGATCAAAGTGCTATGAATAACACGCACAGGGGCTTTGAAAAGAGAAATATTCCTTTTCTGTTTCAGTTGTTTCTTCAGTCTGACTCTTATCAGTGATGTCCTACATTGTAAATATGCTGTCTGGTAGAAATCTCGTAGAATTGTGAGCTTTCATCCCACGTTGATTTTTGCACTGGAAACCAGCAGAAATTGAACGTATGATGTTCAGAGTGGTGGGAGAGTTGAATTGGTGTTAGTCAATTCCGTAAGAGGAAGCATCTCACTGTCTGAAATGTCAGACGTGCTCACCTATGAAGGGGTCCCCGGGGTGTGATGGTTTCTGGGAGGTAGTCCACCAGTGGTGCCCAGCATCCTCCATTGTAAGGCATGGGCAGGGGATGTGGCTGTTTGGTTTCAACAATATTCAGTAACCAGCTTGTATATGGAGAAACAGGATCATCTGCACAGAAAAGCATTAAAACAGAGTGCATAAAAACCAAGGCCGGTTACCCATTCTTTGAGAAATACTAAAATAGATTTTATGCTAACGTATCAGTTCAGCTGCTTCGAATAATGTGATAAGATGCCATGAGGTTTGCAAATTCCTGTGTTCAATAACAAGTGATGCATTTTTAATCCCTCTTTCATGCTGCTGGAAATTAAAGAGATTCCAAGCAGACAGCACTGAATGGTAGGAGCGGCAGCTGAATCCCTGCTGTCACTCAGTAGCTTTGGATCCAGATCACAAAGCACCAAGCAACAGCCTTTCTCTTCAAAAATGAGAGAAAAGTTCAGCCAACAAAGCTGCTGTCAGAAGCCATCTGCTGCAAGGAGCAGAGCACCAGTGACACATTCTTGCAGCCCCTCACCAGTGCCCTGCTGAGCGATGCTACAAAGGCAAAGTTAAATGTCCTGAATTAGCAAGGAGGCATAAGGAATGCAAAAAACATCTTCAGGGCAATTTTCTTTCAACAGGGATGAATTATCTCTTGAATTTCTCAAAGACATATTTAACTTTGCTTCACTATGACAGCTGCTGTTTGTTAATGAGCATTAGGGGTTTTTCTTCCACCGGTTTATCTGCAATGATGCGGGTCCAGGAAGTTATTTCCACCACTTTCTGTCTTCTCTCAGCTGCACAGTTTTGTTCATCTCTTCTGTATTCTGTTCCCTCTCATTCCTTTTGATTTTCCCTCTGGTCAGATTTTATTTCTGAGGTCTGCCAGGCTGCAATACACTGCTGTGGAAAGTAGCTTTTCCAGGTTTGTTCTTGACATACATCCAAACCTTGCCCTTTATGAATTTTTAATGAGTGTTATTTTTTGCTCTGCTTTGTTTCCTTTGTTTGGGTTTTTAATGGGTTTTTGTTTGCTTGTTTGTTTTGTTTTTATTTTGTTACACTTTTGTATTTTAGGTAGGTTTGAAACTCTCAGCACTTTCCCTTTTTTTTTTTTAACAGCATGTATCTGATGCTTTTTGGCTTTCCCACGGGAAACAAAACTGTTTTGATGCCTACAAAAGTATCAGAGCTAGCTTTTTCTAATGCACATCAATTCTTAGTTTTGAAAAAACATCTTCAGGAGACCTTCAATGCTGTAGCTGCTCCTCCAATTATTTCTAAAACACCAACTTCAGAATTCTCATTCTTCAGTGCTGGTCTTCCAAGGAACATTTTAAATCTTAATGATTTAGACCTCTACTTAGCTCCTCTGGAGGATGATGGATTAGTTACAGATAAAGAGTAAACTGACCTAGTAATGTAGCAAAGTACAGCATTTTCACATATTCATCTTCTAAGGTTTAACCAGATAATGTTTGCCAGATGCTTTTCACAGAAAAAGCACTGCACAGGCACTACTTATTACTACCAATTTAAGTGTTTCACAGCATAGTGTTTCATGAAGTTCACACTGTGACCTAGATCCTCACTCATGTTTTCACAGCTTTATGTGCAGACGCAGAAAGCAAAAAAGAAGCATTTTGAAGCTTAACATGCAATCCTTGTTGGAACAAAAGAGTTTCTGTGCTGCAGAGCTGTGTTCCCTGTTCATAGTCTCAACAATACATGTATGTTCAAGTGGACTGGAGGGTAGAGAGAAGCAATACAACCAACTCCTTTGCAGCCTGGACTGCCTGTCAGAGGGAATAAGTTGTGTTTTCTTAATGGAAGTTGCATTAGGTGTCTTGTAGAATGACAAATGGTATAAGAATTACTCTGTCTGATTAGAATTCTATATAAATGTCAGTAGCTAAGTAAAATGCATTATACTTTCCATATACGTATTCATGTACTTGCTAAAGGAACCCCTGTGAGAAGAACACTTTGCATAAATATTCACGGTACTAAGAAGCTTGCAGGTACACACAGGAAGAAAACATTTGGGCACCAGCTCGAGGACACATTCCAAAAGAGCAAAGAAAATTTCAGTATTTTTTAACGTTTTACTGCTCTAAGCTCTTGTCAAAACCAGCTACTTGTGAAGGTTGTCCTGATAATATAAACATTGTTCTGTTTTGAAAGATTGTTCATGCAGATCAGATTTGAACCAGTGCTCCAATTAACGTCTGGTGATTTTAGTAGCTGCAGCACTAGAAAGACATAAAAAAAACAAGACCAGTGTACTAACCCCACTGAGTTTTAGATGTTGCACACTTTTTTGTGTATTTAAATGCTAGAGTTTGTATACACACACTATTTTGTAAATATCATGCTTCATACTTTTGAATAATAGTTGCTGATACACATTTAAACATCCTTTTGTATTGTATTTGATGGTGCTTGTATATTTTGCAGAAGAGTATTGCCAAAAATTACTTGGATTAAAGGCTATGTAAATCTTTAATTTTTATGTCTAAATACTGTTCCAAAATGGTGTCTGCAGTACCAAACCAACACATTATGGCCTACATATTAGTTGACCTGGCTTTAATAAGCCAGAGATGAAAGTCAATAACAAGATCTCGCCTTATCTACATTTGGTTAAGGCCTGACTGAAATCTCTAAATTGTCTTCTTTACAATTCAGTCCAAAAATGGAGTCAAGGCATCCAGCTCCTAAATTTTAAACTGTTGTTCAACATTTGACATTGGTTTTCTTTGGCATATCTGCTGAGCACCAAGTGTCCATTTACAGTCCATTCTGCAGAAACACATAAAGAACAACAAGCATGCTCAGAAGCCCTATCTCACTCTGATACATCTTTGCACAGCACAGCCAGAAACTGGCTGCAGAGAGCAGATGAAAGCTAAAGAGGAGATAAGATCTCATATTTGGAAAATCCTGAATCTCTTTTCATGCTCATGTAACAGCACTTGATTTGAAGGGATATACTGGCAACTGGCACAATTCAAAGTACTTGCTGTAATGCTCTTCGAAGTCTTTCCCCTTGCCATGTGTGAAAGGCTCAGTGTGTTACTGTCTGGAGGATTCGATGCTGCTGCCTTCTGTGAAGTTCTCTGGCCTTCAAATAGGTTTGGTGGAGCCCAGATTAAACAAAGTAAATTAATTACATGAGGTATGAAGGTAAAATAAGGACATTCCCTCTGCGGTAGCTACATTACTGTTTATACAGAACTGCAAGAGTCTCCACCAGACACTAGAATGTTTTCCTCTCCCACCTAAACACCAGAAATTCCATCGAATTGAATAATAAAACTTACTTTTGTCATCATCGTAAGATCCTCCGGAGCTATTACTGTACCTTGACTCTAGTCGGGTGTGTGCTCTGACTACATTACTGAACCTTCAAACACAAGAAAAAGTCTTCATTAAAAACACAGACTGACATTAAACATCTGGACTATATGCTTACTCTAAAAACAGAAAAAGCATTTCCTTAAGCATGCACTTTTATACAGGAGCTGGCAGCTGCACTTTTAGACAAGAGGAGACAGCAATGTGAATACATTGCTGTTTCTTTCCATGAAAGATGTTGCAAACCATTTCTGAGAAGTTCTAACAGTGTGCCCCTATGTCACAAGCTTTTACAATTTAGCAAAGGGAAATTCTTAGGCTGCAAAGATGTGATTTGCAAGAAACTGTTAAGGCTGAACTGAGACATGGACTGTCCACAGCTAGTATTTTGTCACAGATCATGTTCATGGGTAAAATTCTGCCAACTTTTACTGGTGATCTTTGCCTTTGTCCACCTTGCACTCTCAGGGTAAGCAGGCCTAAAGTGGAGCGAGAGGAGCCATACTAAAGGCTCACACACTAGTGATGATCTAAAGTCATCACCACTTCGGCATCATGAACCATCTTAATACATTCTATCTATGATTTTCATTATTTCATATGCCTTGTGATACACAAACTCAATATTAATGGACATTCCAAGACTGACACACTGGTTCTGAAGTGCAGATGCACTTACAGCTTCTAGTGTCTTTGGTAACATAAATGCCAGCATTGAATTCAGGCAAATTATTTTCCATTTTTTTCTGAGGTGTCTTTCAGCAGAAATCAGAATACTAGTATCAGAACTTTGTGATTTTCCTGTGATTTTTATCCTATGGTCTCTGGCAGATCTGAATGCTGGAAACCTTTATGGAGTCACATTTAAAACTTAAATAAGACAAGAAAAAAAAAACCCAAACCACAAACCTTTCATCAGTCTCTTTCACCACTCTGTTCTCCTCTGCATCAGGAAAACTATCTTGGCCAGCTACAACAGTGTTACTGCTAGAGGTGGTTCCTGTATATGAGATGTCAGTAAGAACACCTGTTACATGCAGCACACATTATTTGCAAAACAATAAAAGCCAATAACTTAGAGGGCTTTTTAGCAGCTACAGTCAAAGTGATCATCCCGTGAGTCGTACATATGAATGAACTGTCACCTCTACAAACCAGGACCTGCTTGCATGGCTGAATGGTGTAAAGTTTACATGCTTTGAGAAGCAGATTAACACAGTAATGCTCTTGCACTCCTTAAACTAAGCTCATTCTCAAGTGACATAACCTATTTTTTTCAAGTATTTAGCAAAACACTAAAAAGGTTAAATATGGGGTTGGTTCTTAAGTATATGTGACTACTGCAGCTAGGAAATAGCATTAGGTCTTTGAAAGCAGAATTGCCACAGAGTTGAGCCTCTTAGTTTTCAGGAAACTCTGCTTGAGGTATCTGCTGTGATCACAGCACTCATGATTTCCTGTTCTGAGAAACTACAGAGAGTGGAGTGTTCTGAAGAGTGGTAGAGTTCTGAACAGCACCAAATATTGGAAATATGCTATTAAAATAGTTGAGATAATTAAGCATATATTAACAAAGCAGATACAACATTAGGAATGAAAAAGAACTGTAATTTAGACATGCAACAAGGCCCTGAAACTTTATATATGCAGATCTGAATGGGTGAAAAACTAAGAGATTGTTTTTTCCAAGGGGATGAAGACTTCAAAAGAGCATGGAAAACACATGGAGGTCATACCAGAAGCTGCAGCTGAGGCTTTGTTGCTGGCAGCAAAACGGTAAAACGGAGGATTATCACAATGCTGGACTATGGGGTTCACGGGGTCAGTTTGCTGCAGCTCAAAAAGAAGCTCTTCCATTGTCTGAATAGTGTTATTGCGACACAGATATATTGCAACCTTTTTTATCTAGAGAAGAAAACAACAGTTATTAAACTCTGACTAAAATGAATTTTCAAATAAATCAATAAATGTTACACTGTGGTACTGAAAGGATCCAGAATTCAAGTGTTGCCCCTGGACAGACACCATGACCACATACAGTTCATACAGAAATAAAACTCTTGACATCATTTTCCCAGCAGAGCCAATCTGTGATCTATTTACCTTAAAGTTTCTGCTTACCATTCACAATGAGCTTTTAGGTATATAACTTATAAATATCTACAAAACTATAGCTGTAGCCACAAAGAGTAAGTCAAGCTCTGAGTAGCTACTTAAGTATGTAAGCAAAGTAATAGGAAATGGAAGAAAGAGCAAATATATATATAGACTTCATGGGTCCTGATTTGAAAAACCTGAGAGTACCATGCTGGAAATTTCTATAAAACTTTTAACAAGACCTCAAACCTCATTGTATGCACTGCAGCAACAAGGACTGTTGAGATACAGAGATCAAATTAGGCTGATTCCCAAAGAAAAAAAATCCTGATGGCTATTAAAAGCAGAGACCCTCTCCAACTCAAAAACATCTGATTCATAAACTGCTGGAGCTGGGAGACCATATGGGGAAGCATCCTTCTGTGTTTGTGTGCTTGTTTTTAAAGATATCCCTAAACAGTTGCTTACAGGGCTGCTGACATACAGGACTGAACTGCCTGTTGGCCTCACCAAGTATTGCTGTTCTTAAACTATTAAATACTGCCATTAAAATAACTTCTGAATTGCTTCACTTTCCCTTTTTTTTTTTTTTTGGTTGATTAAAGTAGAGAAAATGCACATACTCCAAGTCTCTTTTACTCTACTGTGCTAAAGGTTTCCCAGGGACTTTCCAGATACAAATCCTTCTCCTTTCTGACACTCATTTCTCTTTGGGCTCACAGTGCCCCTTTCAGCTTCTCTCACCCCTGAAGGGGTCACACTTAGTCTTTGCTGAAGAAGTTTTTGAACTGCAAATATTCTAAGAAATCTTTCAGTACATAATGTGAAAGAATGGACAGCTCAGCAATTTGTACTGGAGCATTGGGAAAAAATGCTTAAAGGAAACATAAGAGACAAAGCAATTAATTTAGCTGACGAAAAAAAAATTAAAAATAAAGTGAGTCAGGCATGCTTTTGGCTTGGACCCACACAGGGGGAACAGATGGCTGAAGGCAGGAAGCAGCTGGTGACTGCCTTGGGGCACCGGGGGCTCCAGAAGGAGATGGGCAAACTGGCAATCTTGCAACTCCGTGGTCTTTAGAGCCCAGGTGACCTGGAACAGTGCTGATAAACTGTCTAATTGATCTTTATTTGCTAACGTGTATCTGTTATCTGCATGATAATGGAAGACACATGTTTATGGTATCAGCAGTCTTGTGTAGTTAGCAGAGTTGCTATGATTTCTTATCTGTATACTCCAGGGCATTAGCAAAACACTGAGCAGATGCTTGTGATAAGCCCAGCGTATTTTCCTACTCCAGGCAAAGCTATCAGCGATGGGGTGACTCATAAGCACAGTCAGGCTCCCCACAGAAGCTGAAATTTTTTTTCAGAGTTTGCAAAATCTGAGAATCAGACTTTTAGCTCAACATCACAAAACACAGACTAACTGGGTGGCAGAAAACACAGGAACCTTGTCAGCTGCTGCCACCAATGAAGATCTGAGTGCCTTGTTAACAGCCACTAGAAGCCCGGGAGGGAGACCAGGAAAGTTCCACAGGTAAACAGGAGATTCTGAGCAGGTGAAGCTGGAGATGCCAAAACAGATTGCTCTACTGTCCTGGAGGAGGACAGAGCTCCAAGAGCCAAGCCATCGGGGGAAGGAAAGAATTGAAGAAAAAAGTGCTCTGGGCAGGAGAGGTTTGGAGGTTGGCAGCTCAGAGCTCTGGGATGGCAACAGTGTTGGGGAAAGGAGGTGCTGAAAGCTTTGGGTTGGCAAGTACCTGGATAGGAGGATAATGTGTCTGAGGGGCTCCTGGGCAAAAGGTGACAGGGTTATCAGGCATTTCCAGTCAGGCTAGAGTCAGGAGTTAGGAGTGTGCCCTCAGCACAGGACTACTCCTTCCTTTTAGAAAACTGCCCCTACTTATTTTGTAACCTGACAGAAATTCAAGACTCCTCATTTTGTGTCTTATCTCTGTGATTTCCACTTGCTCTCTGCCAACAAACCTCCTCCTGATGGAGACCACCTTTGGGCCTAATCCCAAGTCTGTCACAGATTGTAGGATCAGTCAGGTTGGAAAGAACCTGGGAGGTCTCTCATCTAACATCCTGCTCAAAGCATTGTCAACACTGAATGGAGAGCCTCTGTCACAGCTGATGGAAAGATCTTAATTACCCTCAAGATATTTGGGATCAACCCCTCTGTCTTCCTCTCATATAAACCTTGAACTTGTTCTTACATCAATTCCACTTTCAAATTTTTCCTCTTTTGACTAGGTAGACAAACATACACACTGATTTCAGAATATAGAACAGTAAACCCTACAAATAAAAAGAAACAAACTGGATGTCTATGGAACAATATCAACATCTTGAAAATTTTTATGGGCTTTCATATTTTCTTTATTATGCATAGCAGTCATCATAAGCACTTTAAGCAAATTATTTCAGCAAGTGTAAATGAAGTATGTTTTAGAGTTGTTTTAGACAACTTTCATCACGTTAATAATAATTTCAAATTTACTTCAGGGAAATCAATAGAAAGAGGCTAATAAAACAGCATATTGTAACTGTGCTGGAAAATTTACTAAATTTAGATTCTGTTTCACCCAGCAACTGAGCAATAAGGACCATGGGAATGGAACTCTCCTACTTTTCTCAGACAGCCCTGATTTTATTTTAACTGGAATAATAACAATATCCAGCACAGTTTGAGTTGCACATTACAGGAATGTTATATAATTTATGACAGCCATGCAAAGGCAGAAGTTGACAGGGTAAGGAGCTTATAAAGGTTAGCTATCTTCTGTCTCTTGAGATGTCCCACAGAAAGCCTCAGTCGGTTAAAGGAGAACAAAATGTAGCATTTTCTTAAAACTGCATGGTTTTCTGAAGAACAGGTAAATATTTACAATAAACAAGCCAGTAAGATAATAGCATGTTATGTCTCATTCATGATACAACATCCACTGTTTAAAGGACTTTCAAACTTTAACTAACAGGTTTGTAAACTAATTGATTACTGAGAAAAAACATAAGCATTTAGTATTTTTACTTCTCTTCAATTTTCATGCAAGTTATTTAATCTTAGAACAGCCATTCTGTCTTCTTAACTAAAGAAATTCAATATCTATATATATTTTGCATATTTTTATGCAAGTCTGGAATGAAAAAATATTGCTTATATTTTTTTTCTCATTCATTCTGGCAATTTATGGCCAGTCTCTGTTACTGCCTCCCTACACTGACATGCAAGGTTGCTCTGCAGGTGATAGTTGTTTTCTATATTAAAACCCGTGTAATCAACAGTAAACAAAAAAAAGTGCCAACACTTACATAAGGTAAAAGGATGGTGTCACTGCTTACACCACACAAACTAATGAGAAACTGAAGTGTTATCCTGAGGTTGTTACTCCATTTTTCATTGTTGGCCAAAGCATTCCAGACATTTTCCATCTCTGGTCCGGGAATTTCATCTCCATACTGCAAAGAACCATAGGCATATATTTCTTGAAATATAGGGACCTCCAAACAAAAACATCCTTTTTTAGAGCATTTTCTCATGCAAACCCAATGGTGAAATGATGTCAAAATTTACAAAAAGATATTTTCAATATCTGCCTGACAGACTTGACAGCATAAAATCCATTTAAAAGTATTTAGGTTCAAATCCACAGGGCTTAAATGATAAAAAAAATAAAAATCTTGAGGAACATAAATTAAAAAAGTGATCCTAAATTCAAACAGTTTATTAAGTTTCATCTTTACAGCTGTCAAGTAACCCAAGTTCTGTTTCTGCATGTCTGTACCTAAGTGCTTCAGTCTTCACAGCAGTGAAAAACTGGGAACCTCCCTCCCAAGTAAATCCAAGCAGAATTAAGCATTTTACAGACCCTTGCTTTCACACTGCAAACGAGCAGCTTTTGCTCTCTTTTGCAAGACACAGTTACAGAAATTACTGCCTTTTGTCCAACCAATTAAATGGTTAGTGCATGCATTCGGGATGTGGGAGGCTAGAATTGAAGCAGTTCTGTTTCCTATGCAAAATTTTTGCCTCCCACTTTGAGAAGTCTGTTTTAACCACTGCACAGGCTCACATTCTACTAGCAGGGGAGAAGCAATCTCCAGGTCATGCTATTCTACTGAAAATGATGTAATACATGTTAACTACATTGACACTGTCACTGGCATCTATACCTACTGCCATCTACACTGACACTTCCAGGTGCCAGTCCCTTTTTCATACAAGCAGACTCAAAACTAGGTCAATCCAAGTGAATCACTCTGGAACCAAGACTTGGTGTGGTTTTGGAAACAACTTACTACAAGGACTGCTGCTGATAGGCAGTGAGGGTGAGACTGCATCACACCTGTTTTCAACCCATAAAATTCCTCTAACAATATCCTAGAGACTCCATACGATCAGATCATTCAAAGCCAGTATCGTGCTCTGGATATGCAACGGGTATCAAAAAAAACCCATTCTGGTAGGCTGAAGAGCAGTCCCTACACTATTTCAGACGTGGTCACACGACAAAATGCACACAAAATAATGATTATATTTTACTTAGTGGGCCTGAATATGAGGCAAGATTCAGAATCAACTGCTATGCAGCCTGGATATGCTTGAGAGAAGATTAACCCTGAGAAAGTTAGGAAATATTAACCCATATGACAGGCATTACTTTGTGGAGTTTATGTATTTAGCAGTTTAGATGTATCTAGTGAACCTGGCAAAAGCAGTGCCAGAGAAGGCATGGCACACTAGTAGGACAGCCTGCTACTCAGCAACTCAGCACCTTCTCCACCAGCTGCTTAGGTATTTTACATTAAAAAGTTATTGGACAAAACGAATCCCTTGTCCTTCATCAGGACGTGGGAGGTGCTTTAACTAGCACTTTAGAAATTTATACTCATTTTTCCCTTTTTTAAAGAATGTATGTGTTTCCTAGAAAGTACAAGAGCTTCAGTAGGACAAATTCCAGATGCTTATTTTCATCCCCAAATAAACTTTCACCTGTTGCCCTTAAACATTAACCCAGGAGGTGACATATGAGGGAACTAAACTTAGATCCTCCATTAGACCTAATGCCCTCACTATTAAGGTTTTTTCTTTGCCCATGTTTAGAAAGAGAACAGTTTTAGTGCTGTCCTTACAAAAACACCTGCTCCAGTGCAATAGTTTTGGTACTGGGGGGAAAAACCCAAGTTTTATTGTTTGATTTGCTTTTTTACCTTGGCTGTCATATACATGAGATTATTGAGAACCAGTGAGGTGGCCTCAGGTGAGCCCCAGCCATTGCCTTTTAGTCCACTTGTGACTGCTATTTCCCCATCCTTGTCCTTCAGTTCGTCTTCTGGAGTGGTAGGGCTTGAACCAGGGAGGAGCAGTCTGTTGTCTACAAGTTCAATATTATGAAGCCATGGTAGCAGGTAGGTAAGCATGATCTGTCTTCCATTTGGATGTGTTGTTGGAAATCGCTGGCTTACCTCTAAAACAGTAAGAGTTGAAAAGGACAACATTAATTTATGAAGGAAACCTTAAATACGCTGTTTAAATCACATTTCTGATGTTTGTTAGACAACCTGACGGTTTTTATCTTGTACACCAATAGCATACTAAAGCATGTACTTGAACTTCCTGAAAACAAACACTGATTTAATGTTTAATAATAGCAAGCAACTGGTCAGGTCTTCTGTCTAAAATAACTAACATAGTCTGAGCTTAGACACAGAAAGTCACCCCTTGTTACTTTGCCATATTATGTATTAAGTGAAGTGGATGCCAATAAAGAGGAAAAAGGACAGTTCAGTTACTGGTGGTTACTCTGGAATTCCAAGAGAGAATTAGAATTAACATATAGAAGTGTTCTGCAGAATTAAAAATGCACCATTGGCCTCCAGGTTTCTAAGCTATGGTTTAAATATTAAGGCATTTATTATACTGAGTTTCCAAAAAACATCTTGTATCTGTTGGGGTCTTATTTCCTGTGGGGAGGCCTATAAAATTCAGTTGGCTGTCAGTACAGGAGTGCTTTATACAGCACTTTACATAGTTTATAAAAAAAGAACTGGCACTGTGAGGTAAAGGGATTTGGAAAAATCTGGGATAAGAAATACAGCTTCCTGCCAAAGTGAACCACATTATCTCTCTTTACCAGAATTCTTCTGTAAAATCAGTACAGAAAACATTTCCTTTCTTTACTCACTGCCTGGTTTTTAGAAATCTTGAAGACACATACTGTTCTCTCTCCAAATGATTCGAGATGTACAGAAAGCATTTCTGACTTGGACTGTGTATCTGAGGGTTTTTTCAAGTGACACAGTCACTACGGCAACATGAACAGATGATAACAGTAATAGTGAACAACATTTGTTTAAGGAGCCATCAGAATTTCCCTGCACCAGCTATTTATAACTCCTGGTATCTTGGGCACTGAGGAATAGATGATGTATTGTTCCTTTACCCTCCCGCCAGCCCCTACAGACTGAGTAAAAAAACCATAATGGGATTTTAAGAGCCAGTAAGAATTCCCACGATTACAGACATTTACATTATGTTATTTAAAAACCAGACTAACACATTAGACTAATGAAAACAGATATGTCTCAAAACATCATTGTTCCCAGGAAAGGTCTCAGAGTGGGCATATTCTAAACAGTGCTCTTGCAGGTCTCGTTCTTTAACATTTTTCTCAGTAACCCTGAAAAAATATATTTCTAATAAAATTAAAATAATGCCAAGACATGCAGATGTGACATATAACAGAAGGTAGAGATCAAGATCACTCAGAGTGATTTGAATCAGCGGTAAAACTGAACACAGGCAATCAATCTGCCCAAAGTTAAAGTCATGTTTATATAAAATGAAGAATTATATCCAAGTACCACCTATATAAATGAATGTATAAAAAGAATCACACGAGAACCCATTATAGTAGAGCCAATGTAATTTTAACTCATTCAGGGCACTTGTAATTTCAAAGTTACCCTAAGATCTCATAAGTGGCACAGAATCCCCAAACAGGGTTTCTGTACTTCACGTAAGTACCTCTAGGAAATGTATATTGTATTCCTAAATCTGAATCAGAATAAAAACAGGTCAAGATAAATTTATAAATAGAACTGTGGTTCAAAATGGTATCAGTCTACCATTTGTACCAAAATGTAAAGTAGATAATATGTCAAATAAATATAGGTACCTGAAAAAAGTGGAAGGGTAAGCTCAGGATACATCCTTGCTAGTTCATATGAAAGAAGGGCAAGTGAGACACTGTAAAGGGGTGGCAGTGGACCATGTGTCCCATACAAGATACTGCCTGGTCTTTGCTCAGCTACCTTTTTTGAGTAAACAAAAAGCTTTGATTCAAGGATCTGTAAAAGACAAAAAAAAATAAATGAGACAATAAAATTCATTAACTCAGGAAATGTCAGCATTTCAAGCTATCCGAGAATGTCCTATATGCCTCAGACTATACTCTCCAAATACGAAAGACGCCATAACAGTCATTTTTACATACATAATCCTGTAAGTATTTATAGCCAAGACGAAACTGATTGTTTATTTTCAAAACACAACTAAATGTAAATAAACAGTACTTTATAAGAAGCTCACAAAAACTTCAAAGATAGGAGGACAAAAAAAGTAGCTAATACATGCCTGCATAAGTTGCATGGAAATTTCATAAATCTCTCTGTTGGTGTCAGATGCCTTGAACAGCACCAAGTTTAAAAGCGTCACTATATCAAAAGGATAGTTCCTAGAAGAATAAACAGTACATTTTCATGAATATTGGTCAGGAATGCAGATTATATTCACTCATTTACTCTGTAATATGTTCTAAAGAGAATGTCATCTCTCTGTTCTACCATCAGAATACGGGAAAAGGAGCTCTTATGAATACACGCTGCTTGATCAAAGGGCCATCTGGTGAATGGGAAGAAAGAAAGGATTACTTGTAACTGCCTTAGGAATGCACTGAGTTACCCACAGTGAGAAAGGCAATACCTGTGTCTATAACTGTCAATTCATTTTAATTCATAACATAAACTGTTTACAGAACAGGCCAATATACATGAACCAAAATGGGGAGCATGAAAATTTCCAGTGATAAAGTACTTAAGACAAGCTGCAATTAAAACAGTCCTTCTGGACAAAAAGCACTATCTCTGACATGAACATTTTGAGGTGTTAAGACAATTCTATCAAAATTGTTTTCAAACAGTAAACATGAAGAACTGATTGAAAAAGTCTGCAACATCAATTTTAAGGTTAAACATATCAAAGGGTTAACAAGGAGAATATTGACAGAAGATCCATTCCCACGTCAGAGCCTCTGGATTTTCACTAAAGTTTCCATTTTCCCCTGATGATTTGTAAATGCAATTGAGTCAATTGTGAGCCACCAATTTCTTATCCTAGATGTCAGCTACACTGCTCCTGGATGGCTGCAGAATGCCTATTTGGACTTTTTAATATGTCAGATACGTGTGTGGCATAGGACGTTCTCGGTAATTCCAAATCCTAGCTGCAATCCATGCTCTACTCCTGTCTCTTTGACCTTCCACTAAGTTTAAAGAGTAAATTAAAAATTAAAAAAAAAGAGAAGTAGCTTCTTCGTAGCCTGACAGGCATCATCAGTGAGATACATTACTGCTCATTTTACAAGTAGTTTAAGCAGTGGTCTCTGGATTCATTCTGACAGATGACAGAGGAAAAACTATTAACAGCTTTCAAATATTAATAAAAATTCTCAACTTGCTAGAAATAGGACTTTCCCTTCAAAGTAAATCATGCAGATCATACTCTCAACTTTCACTGTAAGTATATGGGAAAGATTAATTTTTAGAACACAGTGGCATAGGTAACACAGTGTGAGGAAAAAAGCCTGGCTTAAAACCTGTTATTTTTCTGTGTTGGTTAAATAAAGAACATCTCTTAACATAACTGAATTTGCAAACACAAAATTCCATTCATATTTTAAAAACCTCAGCATAATGCAGTCTCTATTTCTTTCTGTAAGAATGGTTTTAGAGATAAATACTAGAATATTTGACTTGTTTTCATTTTCTATATCCCAAGTATTTCTATATTGAACTATGCTGATCAATCATCTTGCCAAGTTATTTTTGTCAAGAGCAAATTTTCAGTTTTATTTTAATTAGATGCAAATTACGGCATTATTGAATTGCTCTATAAATTTTGTCTTCAAAAAATTAAAAAAAGGATGGATTTTTATGGAGGCCTGACCCAATAGCAATATTTCTATTCATGTCTTCATGAGCTTGTGCTTTCTTAGCATTAGCAGTAACAACCTGCTGACAGAAAAGTAACTGAACAAATTAAAGGAAAGTCAGTTAGAAAAAGAACATGACTTTGTAGATGACAACATCTCAAAACAACAACTTTCAAGGTATTAACATTTAAAACACTTTTCCTTTCATAAATTAAATTAAATACCATGAGAAATTTTTGAAGCTAGATTTATGACCTACATTTAAACGAAAGTGTTGCAGCTATTTTCTACCTTCCTGATCAAAATAGCATCAAAATGCCACAGATCCCAAATAGATACACAATAACAGCATCTTCCACCAAGCACAAAACTTTGTTTTCAGAATCATGAAAACAAAGCAATACAGTCCCTAAGAACCGTTTGAGAAAATATAATGAGCGTGACCAACAAGTCTTTACAACACAAGCTGAACCTCCAGTTTTCTTTACATCTGAAAGTATAGGTTAATAAATTAATTAATACCTGCTTCCACACACAGTGGCTATGGCTTTGAAACATCCAGAGGCGAGCTGGTATGATCCCGTATAACATCGATCTATAGCCCAGTTGAAGAGATTGATTTGATCAGGGTTCAGTTCTAGCAGCAGGACTACGACTTCACAGCCAAGCTGATGAACCTGAGCAAATGTCAAAACACAATTGGTGGGCCCAGATGTGTTCATTCTCTAAAATTCTTAGAGTGACATAGGTAAAACAGGAAATTTAAATATGTAAAAAGAAATCAGAACATTTTTAATAAATTTATTTTAGGGATAGCAAAGTTGGAATGTGACTCAGGTTTCAATACTCCTCACTTGAGATAAAACTGTATGTACAAAGACTACATAGGTGAAATAAATGTTCCAAAATTAAATGAAGTTTCCAAAATTCAACACATAAGAAAAGCAGAGTCTTTGGAAAATCTAAGACATTTGATAGCTGTTCTTGGGCAACTTCCATTGATACCGATAACTGACTTCTAAACTGATTTCCTACTTCCTGAGAATTTCACAGTGACACATATTCATGTTTACACTTCATCTGACTAACAGAGAAATAAGACAGACAAAGAAAAATATCTTTTTCAAGTCCAGGGGTATGAGACTTGTATATTCAATCCAGCTACACCCAGCAATCTAACAACTCTCCATACAGACTTTATCCTGGTACCAGCACTGCTACAAACACAGCATAAGTAAAGCTTGGACTGTACAGGATAGTACTGGAACACCCAACACTAATGCCTGCTAATATTTTGCCACCAAGTGTAACTAACTACTTATAAAGACTGCAAATGATACTTACTGTTAATGGACCAGGTAGGATCCTTTTCACCTCACTCTGAACTAGTTGAATAGGCAATGTGGTTTAGCTACAGTCCTTCGTTACAATGATTAATCACGAATTGAGGTGAAACAAATTCGACCTATTTTTCCTAATCAATTACCTGTATTAGCCTATATCCTCTAGCTGCTTCACACACACTTAGGTTTTGCTGTTTGCCTTTTTTAGCAATATCAATCATGTGTGCTGGTATGAGATTTTAGGGAGAACAGCAGGTCAAGGTGCAAGATACCACAAAGAGAAAGATTGTTCTCTCTCTCTCTCTCTCCAGTTGATGTGTATCTCCAATCCACTCCTTGTTAATCAAAGAGACAGTCCAATTAGCTACAAATGCAGAACTATGACTGTGTAGTTACCAAGTCAAAACCGATCTTCACAGATATGGAGAACAAAATGGCAAGAATAATCTATTACATGTTCTTTAAAAAGAAAAAAACACCTTTCTCTCCTTTCCTGAATAATTTCTTTCATCACTTATTTGCAAGATCTACCCACACAACTTTCACTCAGATTTGTTTCATCAGCATCCATGTTACCAAACAGGAAGGGATTTTTAGAATGTATACACAGTCATAGTTCTTACAGTCACAAACTCTTTACTCACTCAGTAGAGACATTAAAATTATTCATCAGTGTTGCATTCTGGTGAGTACTTACACGTAAATCTTGACAAGCCAGAATATTATCAAGCCATTTGTAAAGATATCCATCAGGGGAAAGACCAACATTATCAAACACAGGTCCACAGCAGAGAACTGCTGACATGGCCTAGAAACACAGGAAACTTTAGTTACACAAAAGAGTAACATAATGATCTTTTCAGAATTATTTTAGCTCAGATCCAGGCTGACAGGACTGCCACTTGTTTACTGCCTTGAGGGAACTACAGTGAAAATGGTAACAGACAACTTTGCTAGAATTCAATAATTATGTTGCTAGAGGTTTTACCAGATTCAAGACCATGCTCAGTTTAAGCATTTTGAAGGGAATACTATTGCTCAGTTTCCCAACTATTCAATAATTGGGAGCATTTTTTCATTTTACCCAGTCTTCACAAATCAAGCTACAAAACAATTAAAATATAGTCAGATGTTTCAATAGTATGTTTCTGCAAAAATTAAAACTGTTTTACAACAGGTGATGCAGCTTACATAACTACATAAGCTAGTTCTTTCCCAGCTCACTTATGCAGGGGAGTTGCAAATAGTTTTGCCACAAAAGTATATTATTAGTGAGTGACCAAGTCTCCAGGCAAGTGTGGGAGACAGTGCTGAGATGTAGACTGGTACAGATTCAGTAGCCTGAGATACTGAATTTGGTAATGCTTAATTTCAGAGTCTAAGATCCTCTCGCTGAATCTGATAACCTTCTAATGAACAGCTAAGTAAAATTTTAAAATGCATTCTGGTTTTGAAAATAATTTGCCTTGAAAAGTGTCAACAAAGAAAACAATACATAACTTGAGTGCTATATTGTATGATACCACTGTACATATACATCTGAGCATACAAGTTTGCATTGAGTATGCCAATGTAAATTTCTGTCAAATAGAAGGAAATTAACCCCACAACTACTTGCATTTTAACTGAAAAATTGCTGTTACTGATTTGGACAGTGAAACTTTCATACCTTTAATGCACAATACTGGTATCTTGTAATCTGATGATTTCTATCACTGTAACGGTCCAGTGGTGTGAACATAATACTGAAAGGTCCTGCCCACTGGCTGAATAAGATGAACAGGTGATGCCTCAAGCTCTGCTGAGGGAAGAGAAATCTCCTGTGGTGAACTAAGTGAACAGAAATAGAAATAGTTATCATTTAATAATAAATACACATTTCATGTGGTACAAGGATGACATGAACTTCAAATTTCTACAAAAAGGGAAGTTTTATTATACGTTCAATATACACTTACTTCAAAGTATCTAAGCTCATTTAAAAATCTAATGAAGAGATGAAGATGCATCTTTCAGTTCTGAATTAATGAGTAGTTATACAAACATATACATCTGACTTTAGAAAAGCATTCCAGAATTTAATTACAAAATCAGGGGTTTCACTGCCTCTTGCATTCCTTTTGTGTCAAATATTTACTTGTTTTATCCAATCCTTTAAATATAAGCCTAAACAATACATATATCTTATTCTAATACACTAATAGGTAGGGACAACAAATAAAAGAAACTTGGTGCCTGTTTGTTTATGACAAAGATGTGGTATATGTTCTCTGAACAGTTGAATTACCTGAGCAAAATTAAAAATATCTACGAATTCTTAACCATGTGGAGAAAAAAAAAGATAATTCTTTTAAACAAAGTCAAACACAGTTTTAAGTCCCCTCAGCAAAACATGATGGCAGAGGTGGTACTATGTTTATTAAAGAGACTGGCAAACTGCTACTGGCCAGTTATTTTTCAACCAGAAACTATGCTGGAAGCCAACAATACTTATGCAAATCAGTACAAGCAGTGGCTAAAGGTGATAGATCTTGACACGATAAACATTTGACTGCCAGGAGCTGCTATGGCTTTGTTAGTTATTGACACATTTTAAAGCTGTCTTGTTAGCAGAAATATATCTCCGGATTATTGAAATGCATCAATTCTTATTGTATTCTCTCAAAGCACACAACATAACTTTCACTGTGGAAAATTCATACAACATGCAGTCATTAGTCACGTGCCTTGTAGAACATGAGAATGAATGCAAAGAGGAAAGGCTTTGCAAAGTAAGGCTTCATGGCAAAGTACCTACTAAAGAAATGCTGTATTGTTAATGAACATCATTTAAAAGAGGGATAAAGGAAAGAAAATCAGCATTCTGTTTGCTGTTGGCAGCTAAGAGCTTAACATCACTCAGTTCAAAGGGATTTTTTTAGAGAATAACAGGGATGCCATTTTTTCTTTATTTTGTTCAACTATTAAATAATTTTTATGTATCTTACAGCTGAAAGCAACTATACCACTTTGAAAAAATTTGCATACTGGAAACTTACATGAAAGCATTTGTATATTATTTATTCCCTCACTTTACTCTTTTGAATTTCTTTGCATTTGTTGCTACCAGTGCTGCTACGTCTTGTCATAAATGGTCTGGACATAACAGATTTACACAGATTGAGTAAGCTCCAGACCTCATCTTCCAGGAAGGCTTTTAAAGCAGAAGGGTTTTTTGTTTCTTTGATAATGGAATTAGATTATATTTCTGAAGTGATCTTGCAATATATAAAAAGCATGAAGTAAACTGGAGAAATCTTCACGATACAGCTGGACTCAGGTGACAGTCTCAAAACCTCAGGCAAGTTTTTCACTACATTTAATATTGTACATTTTCTGCACCTACCTATATTCTTCAGTACCTGTCAGAATTTATGAAGAGTCTGGCCATCAAGTTAGAGGGAAGAAAATAAGGCCTTATTGAAAGAAATCCGGAGTCCTTAAGGGTCACAGACAATTTCTTTGCTAGGTTTTTAAAGAGCTGATTATTACAGGTGGCTATTACAAGCTTCGTCAGGCTTTACAGGTTTTTCATATTTAACTCTTAGTAGACTTCTGGACACACTTTTGTCCACGTTCCCCTTAACATTCACTACGAGACAACTCACAAGCAGTAAAAAAAAGCACAGAACAAAAAAGGAAATAAAAAATTACCTTTCTAATACCTATTCTAAATGCAATTTTATACTATGTTGAGATAATTTAACACCATACCTGGAACACACTGAATCAAGTTGGCAATCATTGCACTGAAATGTGCTCTCATATCCTTAAGGATCTCAACTTCTTTATCATTTTCAGCCTCCAAAAGCATGCGAGTCAGATCAACGTACTCTAAGAACAAGGCTCCAAGGGCTAACGTATCTCTTTCTAAGGCTCCATTTGTACTAGCATAAAGGAAAGTTGCATGTTAGTATAGAGTAACAGTGTAGTTATTCTATAGTTTTCTGAAGAAATGCGAAAAAATATTTCCATATCTGATAGACTACACAATTCTTCAAAGAACATACCGACGTAATCTCAGTGTGGCAAACACTGAAAATAATTTCACTTTAAAGATCAATATTTATGATGACAGTCCTACCTGTCACTTATAACACCAGCATCAGCAAGGAGTTCAAAAATTCGCAGTAACTGCAGTCTTAGTAGATCTCGGCGTTCTCGACGTTTCTTGTTCTTGGAATTTAAAATAAGAACCATTTTTATATGCCTAGATCCTAGGTGTATACATTAAAAACTGGTAGCTTCAGAAACATCAATATGATAGTGAGATTTTGGAATTTCATTTCAAGAATTCTCTTTATGAAGGAACTGGAATCCTTTTGGATATTTCACCATAACACCGTGCTTACACATCAACAAATTGCTGAATATGATTGATTTTTTGTCTTTGCAACTATTATTGAAAAAATTGTTAACAGCTACCTTAGTATTTACTGAAAATGTGGAAATGAAATCATGAAATAATGGATCAAAAATAACTAATATTCAACATCCATGTGCCAAAAACCATGCTATCTTCAGGTAACATGGATATTCATGTTAACTTAATGTCACCTAGTTTGGGTGCTGGAAGCAGTGTAAAGTGCAGAACTTATGTCCAAACTCCAGGGAGATATTTTAGTGATCAGCCGTTCTCGAACCTGGAAATCCTGCAGTGACATGATCACCCACACTGAAGTCAGCTCCTAGCAGACACCACTCCAGTACACTCATGGGTGTGTTGACTGCAGTGGTTGCACACACACTTAATCTACTCCTCCCATAGAACAGGACTGAACGGTTGTTAACTGGTTCATTGTATCTCTTTGTCTTTTAGAAAGCTGTCCTTTCTGTCTTCTATCCTGCCTGGAAAGATGTGAATGCAACAAGGCCTGTTCTTTGCTGAAAGGCTAAATTGACTTGTTTGTATCCCGCATCTCCACTAAGCAAAAAAACCCATGAGAAGGTCAAAAAGCTACTATTGCACTCAAAGAAATTTCCTGGCAGAACAAGTAGAGCTCAGAGAAAGCTCAGATTTTCCTCTTCAAAACAGAAGAATGGCAATACTGAGTCAGATCAAAGGCTTATCTCATCTAGGACTGTGGCTCTGCCTATGGCCAGCAGTAGATGCGTGGGAGAAGAAAATGGTGCTTCCTCTGGTATTCTGACCCAGAACTGCAATATCCTAGCCAAAGGTTTTATTCAAATCATTATGGTATTTGATTTGTTCTATACAGAGCCCTGTTTTTCTCCTGTTATACTTTAAATGTTCCAGAGGCACACGCAGAGAAAAAAGCAGTTTTACTGTAACACAGTATTTAAGAGACACAGCTGCCTTCTGCAAGTGTCAGAGGAGATCTGGCAAGCTCTGTGCCAGTGCCCACAGGGCACAGGATCTTGTGTAATGTCCATTTTGGTTTACCCCTGCAGTTCTTGGACATGCTGGTAAATCTCTTCCTTGTCATAGCATATGTCAGTTCAAGGACATTATTTCTGGTGGGTTGGACACCTGCCTTCTGACACGGAAGCCTTCTGTGTTCCCTACAGCTACACAACCCATACAGTCACTTCTGGGTTTACTGGTGGCACTGTTTGCAGGAGGGTGGCCCATTTCTTCACATTAGGAACTACACAGGAGTTAACATTGCAGTCTCTTGTTCTCATGTTCCCCGACTGACATTTCCACGTGCTACATTTGCTCTTACTGCATACTATAAACCTGGGAATTCTTGCAGTTCCTTTCCTGAGGGTAGACTGGATATGTGTGTCTCCAGAAAAAGCCTTTCAAGTCCAAGTTGTCTTCAATGGTGCACAAGCAAAATGCTGAGGCAAGTAACTGCACTAACGTGTATTAATCCACTTCTGCCCAGCATCAAAACAAGAGACCTTCAAACCCATGATTTCATAGGCATGGAAGCCACACAAATGAATTGAGGTGTGAAGCAACACACAGTGGAAATGGTAATGGACATTTGCCAGACACAGAATTAGTAAGAATTGCTCATGCAATTTAACTCGAATGAAGCACCTGCCAAATGAATGAATTTTTTGTTTATTTCCATATTGGGCATAGCTGAGAGGCTCTGTCCACCTATTAATGATTTAACTTTTTCCTGAGCATCATTCTCTGATGGCTTCTGCACTATGACCTGGCAGATGGGGACAGCACACCAGATCATCATGATGGCACCTTATTGAAACTGCTGTGGACGACAGATTAGTGAATATACACTGTATCTGGTGGCTTGGGGCCTTCTGTGGCTTGCTCTTGGGAGTGAATTACCCCCAGAGCCATCTGAGATTTCTACCTTGGAGCCAGATGGAATGGTCCAAAACTGAGCAAGGGAGGGAAAATTGAGCAGAACAGCAACTCCAGGCTAGTCCCCATGGCTTTCCTGTTTAGCTGCATAGACTAAACTGCTTACTGAGGCTAGAGAGTCAATCATCAGAGGTTTTTAAGAACAGAACATTCTCCTTTGCATGGATTGAAAGATCTGTTCAGAATCCTTCTAGCACTACTTTCTATTGTAACAAAAGAGTACTATAATGAGGGTGAAAACACAAATGAATTTGTCAGTTAACCTGTTGCATTTATAATGAAAAAATGTAGTCAATTGAAATTGAAGTTGGCAGCTCCCAGATGATTTTAATCAGTGGCACAGGTTTGAGCTGGAGGCCTGTCACTAGTGGTGTCCCCCAAGGACCCAGTCAGTATTGTTTAACCTGTTCATCAATGACGTGGTTGAAGGGGCAGATGCCTCCTCAGCTGATGACAAAAAGCTGGGAGATGTGGCCAGTATCCCAGAGGGCTGTGCAGCCCTTCAGAAGGACTTTGACAGGTTGGAGAGATGGGCACAGAGGAACCATTGGAAGTTCAACAAAGGGAAGTGCAGGGTCCTGCACCTGGGGAGGAGTGACCCCCAGCACCAGCACAGGCTGGGGGCCAACCTGCTGGAAAGCAGCTCTGTGGGGAAGGACCTGGGGGTCCTGGTGGACAACAAGGTGTCCATGAGCCAGCAGAGTCTCCTTGTGGCCAGGAAGGCCAAGGGTATCCTGGGCTGCATTAGGATGGAAAAGCATTGCTGGAAGGTCAAGGGAGGTGATCCTGCCCCTCTATTCACAGAATCATAGAATCACCTAAATTGGAAGACCTCTGAGACCATGGAGTCCAACCTGTGACCTAACACCACCCTGTCTACTAGACAATGGCACTAAGTGCCACATTTCTTAAATACCTCCAAGGATGGTGACTCTTCCACCTCCCTGGGCAGCCCATTCCAATGGCCAATCATTCCCTCTGTAAAGAACTTCTTCCTAAAGTCTAACCTAAACCTCCTCTGGCGTAGCTTAAGACTGTGTCCTCTTGTCCTATCTCTAGTTGCCTGGGAGAAAAGACGATGCCCACCTTGCTACACACTCCTTTCAGGTAGTTGTAGAGAGTGATAAGGTCTCCCCTGAGCCTCTTCTTCTCTAGGCTGAACAACCCCAGCTCCCTCAGCTGTTCCTCATAGGACTTGTGCTCCAATCCCTTCACCAGCCTTACTGCCCTTCTCTGGACCCGCTCCAACACCTCAAAATCCTTCCTGAATTGAGGAGCCCAGAAGTGGACACAGTATCCACGGTGTGGCCTCACCAGTGTTGAGTACAGGAGAAGAATTACCTCCCTGGTCCTGCTGGTCACACTATTCCTGATGCAGGCCAGGATGCCATTGGCTTTCTTGGCCACCTGGACACACTGCTGGCTCATGTCCAGCCTCCTGTTAACCAGTCCACCCAGGTCCCTTTCTGCCTGGCTGCTCTCCAGCCACTCTGTCCCCAGCCTGTAGTGCTGCAGGGGGTTGTTGTGGCCAAACTGCAGGATGTGGCATTTGGCATTGTTGAACTCCATACCGCTGGATTTTGCTCATCTATCCAGCCTGTCCAGGTCCCTCTGCAGAGTCCTTCTACCCTCCAGCCCTGATGAGGCCACATCTGGATTGCTGTGTCCAGTTCTGCACGCCTCAGCACATGAGAGACATGGAGCTCCTGGAGTGACTTCAGCAGAGGGTGACAAATGATTCAGGGACTGGAGCATCTCTCTTACCAGGAAAGGCTGAGGGAGTTGGGCCTATTCAGCCTCGAGAAGAGACAACTGAGAAGGAACCTCATCAATGTCCACAAGTATCTGAAGAGAGGGTGTCAGGATGGAGCCAGGCTCTGCTCAGTAATGCCAAGCAATAGGACAAGAGGCAAGGGGCAGAAACTGATACACAGAAGTTCCACCTGAACATGAGGAAGAACTTCTTTATTGTGCAGATGACCAAGCACCGGAACAGAGTGACCAGAGAGGTTGTGGAGTCTCCCTCACTGGAAATCCTCAAGAACCATTTGGATGCAATCCTGTGCCATGTGCTCTAGGATGGCCCTGCCTGAGCAGGAAGGTTGGACCAGACAACCCACTGTGGTCCCTTCCAGCCTTACCCATTCTGTGATTCTGTGAAGTTGAAACAGATGACCCTACTTGCCCTGAAAATAGAAGTGCATCTAAACACTGCTACACAATGTGCTTGCAGCCCAGCTGTGTTAGAGCATCATTTTTTCCAGATACTGAAAGGGAATTTCTAATATATCTAAGTTCCGTATTAGGAGATTTTATATTTGACAGGAAATTTTTCCTCAGAATGGAGTCCTATATTGTACATTTTGTATTACTGATAGGATTTAAATTAAATTAGGTTTTAATGAAATTATTTTAAAATATACAATTAATAAAATTCTTGTTGCACACAGAGCTTAACTTCTTAGTTACTAAAAAAGAATACATTTGTATTTCAAATAGACAGAATTACTATTTTTAAATTGATTTTTTCAGTTTAAATAAACTAGTACATTTAATTTTTGCAACTAACCTCTGGTCTTCTTTCCAGGGCTTCTTTCATTAGTGGGTGAAGTTCTTCTACTAATTCCCTAAATTAAAAGAAAATAAATATAAACCCCATAAATCTAGTGTCCTTTGAAAAGAATCAATACTTTTTCAATAAATAAAAGCAAATGTCTAAAGTGCAAATGGAAATTTGAATTTGTTGAAATTACAACAACAATAAAGCACTTGGATTAGAGACAAATAATTGAGAATACGATAAGAGGGAGTACCTGAAAACAAGGGAATTTGTTCTTCCAAATCCTAATACTAGTGATTCTGTTATTTCTATGCTTTCGAGTCTCATCAAAGGAACCAGCTGCTTTAGTAAGACTCCAACAGATGGAGTTCCAATAGCCTAAAATATGTTAAGAAATTATTGACATTTAATTGTCAGCATAACAATAATAACTAAATACAATTTTAATTTTTTTGCAAACAAACAGTGTCTAAGAATCAATATGTATTTAAAAAACATGCTGAAATGATTTTACTATTATGGATAACAATATAGCAGTCTAACTGGATATCTGCTACCCCACAATCATCTCAGTAAGGCCTAACAAATTAATATATCTCAGAACTCTCTTTGCTTTAGTTCAGATTCTTGTAATTTACTTAATTGTTACTTCATTAAAATAGTCCAGTAATTGTATTTGTGGAGCTACTGTTTTTCCCAGGTTACTACTGCTTGAAACTGTGTTTCATACACTATTCCTTCTGACAGGCATATGTCCAATGGGAATACAATTTTCATCCAGAAATCTGCCATACTGCTTAATGTTATAAAGTTCCAGATTGGAGCATGGGAAGAAAGGGGACGAGAAATTAAAGTTAACTTCAAAATACATGTCCAGACCTTCTATATTTTTAATATATATCACCCAGAATGCAAAAAAAGAATAATATTTTGAGAATGCCATGGCTTTTGCCAAATATTTATCGATACATCATGCCATACAGATGTTTTAATTGTTGATTATGTGAGTTAAGTAGTTTGCATACATCAAAACAAAACATTTCCCTAACTGTAACACTTTCATCAGGATACAATTTTGCATGCAGATGCAGTTTAAAACTCTCCCACATAAATAGTTGGTTTGAATCAGGATGCATCACCTTATTATCATAGTTCACTGTTCCATCAGGAGTGGTAGCCATGATCTCTGGTGTTGAAGCACGCAAGTGTCCTGGGCTCATAATACTGGGCTTTGCTACTCCAAAACAGAGAATAAGGTAGTTTCTCCACAAAGTGACATAGTTGTCTCCACTGCCTGCTGTACTTGTTTTCTTTGCATTAACAGGAATACTAGAATTTAAAGATAAATTAAAATTATTAGAATAATTTCCCAGTCTTAATTACACACTATTTTAAGTATTTTAAAAGGCAATAAAACATGCTGTGTATCTACCAGCTTCAAATGAACATGACACGATTCATGGGAAAAATCAGTGAAGGTAGACAACTAGAGTTTTCCACCATACAAGTTACAATTATGAAACTCAAAATCGTCCTGCCCTAATCTCTGGGTGGCACCTTACAGGACTTGTGGACTGACACCAAAACATGAGACTGAAAAAAACCTCGTATTAAAATCACACAGCCTGTAAAAATGAAAGTTACGTGCAGACTGCCACTTACTTTGGATCCACAAGAGGCATTATCAGCTGCAGCCTTGTGAAAGCGTATGGCCAAGCATAGCTGAGAGCTGTAGGACAGTGTTTTGGTAGATTCTCCTGCCTAAGAAAACTGAAGAGGCAGAGAACCCAAGGGTCTTTAACAGACTGTGCAAATATCCAGACATGGGAAGGACTTTTCACATCATAATGGCTATTCACTAGGACAGCATTCCACTCCACCAGCCACTGCAAATCCACACTGTGTGTTAGTGGGATTGTTGTCTATGGAGAGAAAAGAGAAATTACGACTCCTTGCTATACTAGTCAGAAACCAGGTACGCAGGCACATTTGCTTTACTTTCTTATTAATGTGCAGAATGAAAGCATGACACTCAAACCTTTGCCTACAGAAATTGCAACACCCGAACTCAGGTGCTTTTATTTCAGATGAATGACCTAATCTATGTATTACAAAGTTAGAATAATCTTGCTTGCTCAGTTTCTGCTTTCAGCTGCAGAGAGGTCCCACCTCACCACCAGTTCAATGTCCCCTTCTGAGCTGGTTTTGGCTGGAGTAGAGTTAACTTTCTTCACAGTGGCTAGTATTGGACTGTGTTCTGGATTTGTGCTGAACAGAGTTGATGATATAGAGATGTTTTTGTTATTGTTGAGCAGGGCTTACACAGAGCCAAGTCCTTTTCTGCTTTCCCTACTGCCACGGTGGTGAGGACGCTGGGGATGCATGGGAAGTTGGGAGGACACAACCAGGACATGTGACCCAAAGGACCAAAGGGATATTCCACACCATGACATCATGCTCATGTAGGAGAAAGGGGGGATATTTGGAGTGATGGAGTTTCTCTTCTCAAGTCACTGTTACACATGATGGGGCCCTGCTCTTCTGGAGATGACTGAACACCTGCCTGTCCATGGGAAGTGGTGAATTAATTCTTTGTTTTGCTTTGTTTGTGTGTGTGGCTTTTGCTTTCCCTACTGAACTGTCCTTATCTCAACCCACCAGTTTTCTAGCTTTTACTCCTCCTGGTTCTCTCCCCCTCTCTGCTGATGGGGGAGTGACTGAGCAGCTGCCTGGGGCTTGGTTGCTGGCTGGGGTTAAACCACCAGCAATCCTTTTTGGCACCCAATGTGGGGCTCGAACCCACAACCCTGAAAAGGGCACTCATGTGGCAAGGACCATTTGTTGCTTTAAAATTAATCAGGCTGAAAAGCGCGCCAAACTGAGTGTTTCTGCTCACAAGGAAAGGATACTAATCTCTAAGATAGCATGCAAAATGTTGTCTTATGTATCAGTTCTTCTACTGATAAGTTTTCATTCAAAATGTTTAATCTCTGCTTCTTCTGGTGCATCTTAGACCATGAAGCCCATGAAAGAGTGAAAGTATAGATTCAGTCCAGCTGTGAATTGCTTCAGAGCTTAGGCTCTGAAGTAGGGCCACTTCGGAGCACAAAAGGGAGCTAAAGCTTATTCCTTTCTCAAACAGATGATAGCAGGGAGTGATTTCCAAGTGCCTCAGGCATTAGGTGGTACTGACAATAAAACTTTCTCAACTGTTCTTTTGGATGTGGGTCCAGAATCCAGGTAGTTTTGACTATAAGTTTTGTTGTTTCTGTATGTAGCAACTTCTATATCCACAGGATGATTATTTTCATTGAACAGATTGTCTGGGACATTGTGGCGCCTTGGAGCCCTTGGGTAGATGGTTGGAGTCTTAAAGCTGTATGATTACTCAGTTTTATTTTTGGTATTTCATGTCTGATAACTGTTATGGAAGCACAGTAACAATAGAGTAGTACTTACTGAATCTGAAACAGCCACATGAATAAAACTTTCAAGAATAGAAGAACTCAACTGATCCATGACATCAATCATAGGTCTGTCATCATCCTGTATAACACAGAGAACACAAGTTAGCTACTCTCCTGACCAAATTATTTTCCTTCTTATTTTTTCTGGTACTGGAAACAGAATCATCTAAAAGTTATGACATGAATCTAAAGCAGCTAAAAGTATTCATTGGCAACGATAGGTACATTTTGTCTTTTTCATATGAACCTCAGAACCAAATCCAGGCTGTGGTTTGAAATGAAGTTAATTTGCAGCTATAGTGAACAAAGCACATATCAGAAAATCCCAAATGACTTTGGATAGCCGGTATCAAAAGACTGAAAAATTAGCTTACTGTTTATTGAAGCATTCCTTTGCCGTGAACACACATATTTGTGTTCTTAGGCATTTAGATGGCTCACTGAGCTGTGACTGCCCGTACACAACATGACTCTCCATATTTCTATACCCATAAAAAAGACTTAGAGGTCTTTATAGAAGGCAAATGTATGTGAATAAACGTAAATGTGTCTTGTGTGGTGTTTTTTTAAAAAATGGTATGCTACAGAAATGAGTTTAATTACCAATATAAATTTATAATCCCGACAATACAATAATGATCCACGCAGTAAAAAAAGGTTTTAGAGTGTATTTCACATTCACATCACACCAAGAGAAAACATTAAGTGGCTGTACATGTTTCCATTCAAATTCTTATAGAGGTCCTATGTCATTAATGCTACATTGTTGAGTACACAGAAAGATTTCCAGTGCTAAGGCAAATAGAAACAGTAAGCTGAGATCAAACACTTTTTTATAACTAAATGCATACCTGCTACACGGCAGCAATTATGTTAAAAGCAACTGTAATCACAGTTTTGAAATTATCTTTGGAAAATTTTAATTCAAAGTTGCAGAAGAAAAAAAAAATCATACCTCTGCCTGGCCAAGGGCCAGGAATAAAGACCGGATTTCTCTGAGGATGAGAACAGCCAGTTTACGGGTAGCAACCTGGAAACTACACAGTAGAACCAGTGCAAATCCTTCGACCGCATGCAGCACGTTAGAATAGGGGCTTCTTTCAGACTGCATCCTGTGGCTGGATCCATTTGGTATCAACTGTGGAACAGTGCAAGCGAAAAAACTGAGTGGTGATGTCTGAAAACCAGGCATGCAAGAAATATTCTATTTAACTAGGACATATAAAGAAACAAAACCCACAGGTCATGTAAATGCTGGACCAGGAAACTGACAGTATTCCCTCAAACAACCAACTTTTGTTGCTTTATGTTACCTTGTTCCATAAAAGTAATTTATGAGTGAAGTCCTTTGGCCAAACTCTTCCCTCTAATTTCCAAGAAATCTACATAGTTTTTTTCCATTCTCCATTAAAAAGTGAATTAATAAGTCAGACTGTGTACACTTTGCACTTTTTCTACTCCAGACAGCAGGTCCTCAGGTCTTTCTTTGATCCTGTAGCAGCCAATCCTTTGGTGGATGGCCTCTAGAATCTGACCCCACCAGTAAAGTGTAACAATATTTAATGAAAAGTATGTGAGCATTCATCTTTTCTACATTTTTTTTTTGTACTCCTGTTATGACCTATTAATTAATGGACCTCTGTGATATAAAGCAGACTCCACTCTTGCCCAAAGGAACACTTTTACAATATGATTAGTTTAGGAGATAAGAAGCCTAGAAATCATTTCTCATAATGAAAATATCTGTGGGATACTGCAGATGGGAGGAGCAGGAGAAAACTGTTCAGTTCCCAGAAATGTTTGGAACACATGGAGACAGCAGGCTATTGTAACAATCAGATTCTTTGATGTTTCTGAATCAACCAAATGAAATAGCAATGGGAAAAGAAGATCTATTTCATTCTTCACAGCATTCCCACTAGCATTACCAGTCTGTTTCAGTCCTGGGATAATGTCCTGCCATATCTAAATACGCATATTTCACTTTATGTGCTTTTGCTGATGTGCATATTTTAGTTTGACATGCATTCTCTCATGTTGCTCAACAACAACATCTGCTGTATTACACAAGGACGTAGCTGTCCTCAAAAGACATGTGAACTAATTACCTAAAAAAATTTTACATAGTGAATTCTTCTCAGGTGAGTAAATACAAAACACACAAACCACAGCAGTATCAAGGAATATAATTCCTGCCTTCAATTAGTGTAAATGTTAGGATACAGATCTCTTGATTTCATACCTCTCCAGATCTGGTTTTGGCCTGTTCAGAAGCTTTTCCTGGAGTGTGTATCACAAGCTTCCATTGTGTAAGCAATTGTAGCAGCAACTTCAGTGAAGTATCAAGAAGGGCATGATGCATATCATTCACTTCACGTAGCAGAAAATTAGTGAAACCAAAGAGTACATCCTCCCGCCAGTCAACAAAGTCAACAAGTAGACCCTGAAGAGAATTCTGTGCAATGTGTCGAAGTTCATCATCCATATGGATTGACAGCCTGGAAGTGAAAGTAAATGTCAGATAACAAAAAAATCTAAGGAGTGTTTACTACTGTAGGAAGCACCTGTTTCTCAGCAACATAGCACTGATGGAAGATTCCCACTGGCAATGCTATCATAGTTTCATTATTACTGACCACAGTTAAATCCTTGACCTGTTTTCATATTGTAATTCTTGCTATACCAGCACCTGAAGATACTCAAGGATCCAAAAGAAGTGTGCTCCTCTCCTGAAGTATTGTATCTGTAAAGTACAGAATTTGGCAATTTTGCTGTCTCCTCAAACCAAGTATATCTTTTATTTACTCACTTATAAAATAACTTCTCTTTAGTTTTGATAACAAAAGGCTTACAAATTAATACATAACTTCACAAGGTATATATTTATTTGTTACATTTAAATGTAAAAATAAAAGAATGACAACACCTCAGATGCCTAACAGTTAAATCTTTAGACCAGAGGAAAATCAAAATTATTGAAAGCAAATTGTCAAAAAAAATTAAAAAGACACATTTGAATTAAAAAAAACCTGCTTTATGTTTTAAATAACTTAGCCTAGGGAAATGGGAAAAACAGCCTCAGGACTTTCCATACTTTTAGAAACATCCCCAAAAAAACCACTGGACATCCCCAAAATCCTTCTGAAAAATGGTGACATTTCTGATCCCATTTTCAAATTTTATCTCATTCTGTATTTGCATCATGTTGGAAGTTCTTTTCAAGATAAAAATTCTTTATATTTTCTTCTGACAAAGAAATTATAAAATCGCTTCTGTGTTGGTAGCTGGCAGAATAAAGTAAATTCAGATTAGCGTGTTCTGCATTTTTTAGTTCATTGCCTTTATGATGTATTTTGTTTTAATTACCCATGAGACTGTAATTTTCTGCAGTGTGTTAGAACTCATTTTTGAAGTAATTTATCTATATTTAATCTACACAGTTGAAAAGGAGGACTCGTTATAATAAAATTGACAGAAAGCTAGGAAAAAAAAAACCCAACATAGCAAATGGAATGGAATCAAATTCCATTCAGTTGGAAGTGTAGGATGAAATGTGGTTCATAAAAAATTTGGTTCATTACAGTTGCCTAATTTAGAGGCAGAGGACATTTCAGTTAAGTGAAAGGAAAACAACTGCCATGAAATTTCACCCATGGCAAACACGACTCCAAAAATAACTGTTATGCTTTAATAACCACGTGTCTTTCTATATAAATTTAGAAACACAGTATTTTGTTGTGCTAAGAAAGGATAATTTTTGTGTCCTTTTTGGAATGCCAAACCCAGAAAAACAAGCAAAACCTTTTGAGACTACGATTAAGTCATCCATTAAATGACTTCCACAATGACACAAAGTAATAACAGGAAAGAGGATACAAAAGACATACATCTCCTAAGCCCAAGTTACTGCCCAATGGCATTACCTAATGAGATGAAACTCAAATTGAGCATAAGAATGCCTCTGTGTATCACCACTGTATGACAGGCAGAGGAGGAAGCAAGCACAAGTTTGTTTGTTTGCACTTGAGTCAGTTAAATTTAAGATCTGCTTGGGAGTTTGTAATGACTGGTTGCAGTGGGCAGTGAAAGGGCAAAAGGTACAGTATATACTTGACATCTGCTCTATGATTTATAATTTGAATACAGCTGTCCCGGAAGAAAGTCTAGCTGCTGACTTACAGAGTCCTACTGGAAACTGCCAAAAGACACATCTGTTGTAAGGATGAAACACTCAAACCAAACTGTGAATAGAAGAGCCAATTAACCCAAACATATTACTTTATCTTTAGTGAAAAGAAAATATTTAACAGCTTTCCATCGCATGGTCCCTCTGGCAGAACAGCTTCCAAGGTTCTTAGGAAAAACAGGTAGGAACTGAAACCTTATCTCTTCAAAGTTTTTTATCCCTGTATTGAGTTCAGTCTCTGACCCAGAAAAGACACAATATTGTACTGCAGTGTTCTCTAGAACAGCAAAGACTTACCTCCTGGGCCTACTTTTTCATAACTGGGAAAAATAGTCAGTATGGACTCAAATAAACATGTGATCATATACAGAACGTAGAAGCAGCTCTGGTGCTGGGGCATTCTGCTGACTTCCATTAAGATTAGGCCAGATATTCATTTTTTAAACAGTTCATTACCTTCTCTGAAGGTAAGTTTTTCTAGACAGTTTTCAGTTCAACACTGTCCCAGGCTAAACAGACCTAATTTTTTCAACTCACTAATTTTTTTCCCCCTTGTTCTCTGATCAGTCTCTTCTTCAACTACAATGCCCCAGCTTGGACACTGTTCTCCAAATCAGGCATCCTTCATACTGATTAGGCTAGAAGAACTTTTCCAAAAACCTTTTAGACTTAGTCCTATTTATATGCATGAATGAGATTTGTCTTTTCATAGCGACATCAATTCTTTGTGTCTGTTCAGTTTTTATCCTGCTCAGCAATACTGAGACCCTAACCAGTTATTTGAACAGCACCCTATGTGTCTCCTGAACCAACAACTGTTTTTTAATTGTTTTCCAAACCATTATGTACCTACTTATTTTACGTAAATTGTGCTTCCCTTGCTTATACTTAAGAATCTGATTTAAAACAGTATCAATGTCTCAAAGATGCTGTAGCATGAGTACATGTATGAGAGGAGAACAGATTCCCAAAAGTCCCCTTGTTGGGGAAAGGCTGAGCACGAAATTGCTTCCAAAGTTGCTCTAGAGATGCTTTCCTCAGCTCCTCTTGATGTCTCACTTCTCACAGTCAGAGTTAGATAACTCAGCAAACTTACTGCTTGCATTGTCGCAGCATGACAATTACCCAGGAAATGCTTAGAATCGTGGCTGACCTTTTCTGCATGAAGTTTCATGACAGAATAAAGACCAGTGGTTACACTGACAACTGTGAGACTTAAGGGGGGGAACACTAATTTATAACGAAATCCACATTGGTCTCCAAACTTTCTTAAGAGTAGTGACAGGTCTCACATGGACAATTCTCTGAGACTGAAGAGATGCGACCTGAATAGGTATGTGCTTTCTACCAGCTCACTTTAAGCTATTAATAGGGATAGAACACTAGTTAAAATATTGGATTAGAGGAAAACATGTCCTTCTAAGCTTCCCTTACACAGAATTGATGCATCTATGTAAGAGGGTATCTATATAATTTGATAATGTAATGACTTAAAACAACCTCCAAGTGATTTGCAGCAGACAACGTGAACACAAGGAAATCAAGCTGCACTGCAGCTGATGATTTGGCTTGTTTGGCTGTCTGCAGTCTCTACTACCAGCAGAATTGTTTCACTGTTTTAGCACATCACTGGGAGTTGGTTGTTCATAGAGCAGAAAAAACTGCTTTTGCATGTAACCCTCTGGCTCCCACATCTGCCATTCCTCACAGATGTTTGAAAAGCAAGAAGAGAGTGGCAAAGACTGCTTTGCCACAGTTACCTGACAGCAATATGCTGCAAAAGCCTCATGGTTCAATTTAATACCACAATCCAATTACATAAATAACACACGGTGGGACCTTGGATACTTGAACTGAGGTATTGGAGTCTTGGATACTTGAACATCCAAGACTTGGACACTTGAACTGAAATTTAACAGACCTTTCTGTACTGAACAGTACCTGTTACCATAATTATTTGCTCTAAGTCGCTGATTTGATGTCCCAAAACCTAACTAGTTTAGCCATCATGTTGTAGACTACCTTGTTCCGTGCAGTCTATCTAGACAAATTAAATGGAAAGATATTATATTTAAACTCATATTTTTCTCTATGTCTTGTAAAAATAGTAATAATAGTACTAGTAGTAAGAATAATAATTTTAAAAGTTTTTTTGTAAGATACCGCATCTAGCATATTCTGTTTTACCAAAGAGACATAGGGGGACCATAAATCAAAACTAAACAGGTACCTCCATCTTTTTTCCACTGCACAGAAAAGATGTTCTCTCCTGTTAATCAGAATGCTGTGATGGTCAGAAAAAGCTAATAAATGGTAACATAATGAAGAATAGTGAATATCATGTAACCTGCATACTGATGGACATGAATTCTGGATGACACACTGACTCTTTTATGAAATTATGAGTCCATAATATAAACACAAAAGCTGTAAAAAGATGCTAGGACTTTTATGTCTTATTCATTAAGAGCTATTTACGTTTTATAAGCATATGGTTTTGTCTAAGAAACCATTTACACATTCTGCAGCTCAGTTTTTCAAACCGTTCCCCTTGGGCAGTCATTTAATGCTTGAAGAGCTCACCTTGCCAGCAAGTCGATCAACTCAAGTTTTGACATTCCATCAGGAAGCAATCGAGGAATAGCAGCAACGCATGTTCTGAACAAATCGATTTTTGGTTTTCTTTCACCGCTGAAAAATCAAACCAGAATTTTGACTAAGCTTGAGAAGGAGCTATGTTAAATGATCAATCTCCAATTTTTCAGAAAAGGGCTAGACATAATGAAATGCCAGAGGCCTACTAAGAACATCATGATGGAAAGCTGGATGACATAATGAAATAAGAAGGAAACACAAACATATTTTTGTGGTTTGAATTTGACATTTTTCATTCATTGTATCTACACAGTACTTGAAAAAAATCAATTATTAATGATTCATTTGGGTTTTTTCTGGGGAAAAAAAAAAAGGGAGCTATATAAAAAATGGAGGTGTAATGTAGGAGGAACAATTCCTCCAACAAGATCACCATTTATATGATGCAAGCTTCAGATGAGGCAATGAGGAAAGAGTTGGGGTGTTCTCCATCACCATGCAGCTATATTGCACCAGTTGTATAAATGAAATACCAGATATGTAACAAGTTCAAATAACATGGCTGAAGATCCAATCAGTTGCTCCCAGCAGGGCACAGAACTATGGAAAACCATCACAATACATTATTACACTGAAAAAAGTACATAATTTAGAGGTAGGTAAGGCCAGAGGGTTTCTCTTGGTCGCTGCCAGAGATAGCAGCCCTGTGGCAACTCTTATCAGCTAAAACATGTTTCAGCTGTCCCCAGGCTGTTCCAATCTGTGGAATGCCTCAACTGCTCCCCAGCAGCCTGGGAAAGTCATTGAGTCTAAAGTTCAGCATGAACCAAACACTAGGCTGGAAGCCTACAAGTCTTCTAAAAGCAGCTCAAGTTTCAGATGTTGATTATTTTCAAAACAGATGCTGTTGTTTTCTGACTTGTTTCCAACATATTTTGGTAAATGTGAGGATTAAATAAGTCCTTCAGATAGACCCCAAAATGTGGATTTTTTATTTGCTCATTTTTATCTCAATGATCTACTATTTGATGGTCGAGTGTAGAGGAAATTACCGAAGCGTAACAGCCTTTCAAACTGTGCAGCCTTTCCCACAATAATATTAATTATTAGCCCGTAATATGCTTTGGAGGGATCAAACCCAGCAAGGTCTTCTTTAGGGACTGTACTATAAACATGCAGAGAAAGACTGTCCATCTTTTAATATGCTTCCAACAGAACTAGAAAAGAATGAGGGGGAAAACAGTAAGATAAGATTTATGGAGTAACACTGACCATTCACTGAAATAATGGGCACAAAAAAGGCATAAACTGACATTAGACTTACTTAATTCAAAGATTAAAGACAGTTTTGTAGTGAATACCATTCTGTCTCTTAAGACCCTATATACTTATCAGCTTGGATGCATATTACATTTTAAAATGTTGATATTGTTTTAATCAACTGTCTTAAATTGCACAGTAGGGGAAACTATTTTCATAGTGAATTATCTCGGTCTCACTGTATCTATATTCCAACAGCTAGAACTTGAAAGATGTCAGTATCTGACTGGAAAAAGAGTGAAATACAATATCTCACTGAGAATTTGGTAATAAACAAACCCCATTATTATTGCTAATGCAAATGCTAGCTGGATTAATAACTAGTACAAAATGCTACATTTTTACAGTTATAAATATTGAAGTGCCAGGGGTAATTTTATCTACAGGCAAACCAATTCTTCCTTGCTGACTTGAAATGGAAAGTGAACTTTGCAGGGTTTCCTTACTCTCAGTCCCCAGCGAGGGTAAACAGTTTGTGTGTTCAAAGGAAGACTTGTAAGATAATAGTTTGAGAGGAAACTCTTCTGAAGGCAAATGAGTAACTCTTTACAAATATAAAATCTGTGGGTGTTCTGTGGCTTATCAGCTGCTCAGAAGAGTGGCAGGGGAAGAACCAAAGCCAAGGCTCAAGTTCCCATCTTATCATCTGAGCTACCAGGCACAGCATGCAAAGTGCCTGGCAAGGGGGGCCTCACAGAGCTCTGCAATCATCTCCGGCTGACTCAGGATACAACAGGACGAGCTGTCCTCACCTGGGCACTTGTGTTTCCATACCAGCAATGTCACATTTTAGTTAGTTATTGTCATCAAAAAACCTTTGACGTAACTGCAAGGACAGGTTTGTATGTTAGAAAAATGGAAGTCCTATTCTGACTAGATGTTGGAAAGTAATTATAACCAGTATTGAAATTCATATTCCAGTGCAGTATGCAAAGGATGCTCCTTACTCTGGGCTTTAATAAAACTCTCCATTTATTATTTCAAAAATAAATGCTTGAAGGATCAGTCATTAAATTACAGTATTAAGTCTAACACTGCCAAAAAAAATTCAAGAACCTGTATAATTTAAAATGTTATGTCTATTAATTGTCTGGCCACTTCCCTCTGATTTTTATTTTGTTATTCAAAATACTGCTATGATATTCACTTTATACAGTTCATACATAAACTACGTGCCACTATGACAAAAGCAATAACTTTATAATGTAGATAAATCTAGTGTGGCATCTAGGAATTAAAGCCTGCAAGAATTCAAAATAAATATGCAACTCTAGTGAAGCATGGAATTCTGTGGATAAAATGGTAAGCAATTACATAAAAACAGTATGCTGGCTTTTCCACATATCCACAATACAGGTTTTGAAAGAATAATTTTAAATGCTCACAGTAACAGCCTATGATGTTTTTCATGAGTTCACATGATTTTAGATCGACGGATAATTAAGCATCCCAGATAATTTTTTTCCTTGGAAGAACAAGTAAAAATGTGTTATAATGTGGTTTGCCTTTCAAGTGTATATATTAAAGTGGTGCTCATCTGGATATAAAGTGCAACACAAAATACAGTAACTTACACATCTAGGTCTTCCAACCTTTATGTTTCTGACAATAGTTACTACCAAACCATAAGACTTCCTGAAATTTAAAACTCTTTTTAATCTATTTGTTCACTGACTCTAAAAATAAACAACACTTTGGTGATGCTGAGAAACCATCAAAAGGATATTTATAGCTAAGGTTAAGCAGACTTCTTATCTAAGTGCTCAAGGTTTTACTACGCAATTATCTTTTGGGAATAAAATGCGAGTCTCAAAACTCACTTTCCCTTACCACAAAAGCCTAGATACCCAAAGTGGTTATGAAAACTGTCTGTAAGCACTGAACAGGACATGGGGTAGGATTATAAGAAAAATATGAAATACTACTGGATGGTAGTATTAGCACTGACTATAAATAAATAAGACAACACTGGCAACACAGCTTATGGTCTCATTGAGAGGCACTGCAACAAACAAGGGCAGAGGAATGATATTAAAATGTAAAGATTCTCTCAGTTGTAAAAGGTAGCTGAATTTGGCACGCCATTGCAGTCTGTCTATCACTCACAGTATTCTTAACAAGTTGACTTTTTTTGGCAATAAATGAAAAAACAAACTCAAAGAGACCAGAGTCCTTTTCATTACAACTCGAATTTTTTTTCCAGGGCTTGTTTTTCTTCTAGAATAACTGCTACATCCACTGATCTAACAGTAAGACATGCAAAGGTCTCCTTGGAGTTAAGATCTCTACAATCTGTGCTCTGTGTGTGTCAAATGATATCTCCGTGTCTCTAACTCCAACCAATACTAGATGTCCACGTCACTAGAACTCTCTCCAGGAAATTTCCTTCATTATTAATTTTAGATAAGAGTGTAAAATGCTGCTGTTCAACACAGCTTGAAATGTACCCATTCGATTCCAACAGGGGACTGCTTAAATCCAAGACTTCTCAGAGAATTACTTCGGTTTTTAATTAAGATTTGATTTTGATTACATGTGTTAATAGAAATGAGAATTTGGAAAGATTATTATTAATAGGGATTTACAGAATTTGTTGCATTCATTTTGAAGTTCAGTGATGCAAATATGCCCTGAGACACTGTTCTGAAGCATAGTTTGCCAGGTTTTCCACTTGAGCTTTCAGCTTCTACCATCTAAACATCCACAGGATTCACACATTCTTTTGCCTACATCAAGAACATCTGTTCAATTCCAAACACTGCAACAGGCAAAGAAGCACAATCAACTTGTCATAAACAGTTTTTCCAAGTATATACTAAATAAGCTAAATGTTCCAGTTTCTTGCTGTTTCTCTGATGACTCATGCTAGACAGAAATAGAGAAAAAGTTCCAAAATTACATCTTGGTATTCTATAGGATTTACTGTTCCTTAGGACTCACGTAATCATGTCTTCAGGTTCTTTGTTAAGCATCTGTATGTTGGTTAGCATCATGCACCGACCCACTTCCTTGTCAAGGTGTCTGAGTATGTTGTCCACAGCTTTCCTTACTTGAGAATAATATAATGACATACCTGCAATAATATGCATTTTTGTATAATTTGGGATATTTACAAATACACACATTTTGAAAAACAAAGCTGCTTACTCATGCTGTGCTGCATGAAATAAGACAAATGTTTTTCTCATGAGATAGCATATTCCACTAGCAATGATACCCTGATTCAGACAGATTATGTTGCCTGCTCCAAAAGGAATGCTTACATATTAAACATGGAAACTAGAATATTGTATCATAAACTAGCAAAGAAATGGCTAATACAATATAAGAATTTAATAGTGCAAACATTTGCTATTAAATACTATATTGCACATTTCAACAGCAGTGGGCCTTACATTGCTTATTTTCTTGATATTACTGCAGTGATCTAACACAGGTCTTTGCCACTGGTGTAGACTCTGTTTCATTCACGTAACTTCGGGGACTTAACAAAGTGTGAAGTTGAGCAGCCAAAACTCTGGTTTTTGCCAACAAAACCAAGGCATGATACAGAGGCTCTTCTCCTACAGCACAAGGTTCCCTCTCTCCATTGCCCAAGGTAACAGCGCTATTAACTTAAGCACTTTATTTTACATTTAAAAGTTTCATCATTTTGAAAGTTTCACTTGGTCTGAGATTCTAAAATTAAAATTAGGTTATCAAGGGAATGTTTGATGGTTTCCGAAGCTGGTACATTTTCTGAGCATAGGCACTGTTTCTAACAGGATGAATATCCATGAATAAACACAGCTATTCAGCACTGAAAGAAGCTAATTCTTAAATATCTGTGTACTTAACCCTTCCCAGAACACAGGGTTGCCACCACTTGTGGAGCACAACTGAGGACTTACAGAAAAACTTAAGAAAAGCAGTATTTTTCAATCGAAACCACACATTTCATTAGAATGCACAATAAAATAAATGTCCAGAATAATCAATTGAATACTTAACAATAATAAACTATTCTGCTTAAGTGTTGAAGACTTTTTCACATCCATTCTCATCCAAGTCTCTGCATTGTCCATTCTGTTACTGACCTATCATTTTAGCTTCCTCCTCTGTAAGAGTTTTGCTCAAATACGTTTTCTTCACTCTGAGAGTGTTTCCAGAGGGAAGGACAGCTCCAGTCACTGGCATTGGAGGTTCACCATCTTTCTGCTGCAAGCTATCAGCAATTACCAAGAAAGCTCTCAGACCAATATTCATTCTCTGCAAAGTTCAGAAGATGGATGAGTATCATAATAAAATAATCATATTCTCCTCATATTCTTCATTCACTTTGAAATTTTGAGTATGCACTAGCCAGCATTTTTTTTCTGTATCTTTACTATATTAGCTACTCTGATATATTTAACAAAAAATGCCCACAAAATAAATAGTGAATTCACATCTCTGCTATGAGCAGTGCTCTACCCTGTCAGAACTTTATTTCTAAGTATTTGCATTAGTACATTATCTTTTTATCTTCAGGATAAAACACAGGAATGTGACTGGGGTTTGGTAATGCATTGTAAGTAGACCTCCAGTTAAACACAAACATCCTACGTGGTCTACTATGAGAAAAGATCAATAATTGTTGTGAAAGGCCCCTGGGTCGATCATACTGAGAGCAAAGGCTGGAGTGAGGCTCAGTGCCAAACTACAATGTGAGAACATCAGGAAGATGAGTTTAAGTGACCTGAATGCCTTGTGGGAATTCACCAGAGGGAAACTTTCAGGCTTTGCATTGCAATGACTGAAGGACTAGAATGTTTTCAGTTTCTCAGGAATGTGTTCCAAAAACTCAGACGCTGTCCTAGTGACAGACTCCCAGAGACGCATTTACATAGATCATGGGCTTCTTTTTAGAAGAATGCTAAAATCTACGTACATAAAAAAGTGGCCCCATAATTTCACTGATTTCAGATTTACAGTGTTGTTGAGAAACAGTAAAATTTCAGATGTTTCTTCCTTAAGAAGCTAAGGATTATGTCCCCCCCCATCAGCTCGACTATGTGCAATGCTAGTGCACAGCATCCTTTGCAGGACCTTCCTCAGTCAATACTGCAGGTGACTGACCTAAAGTGTGGCAGGCACTACCTGCTCAAAAATTCAGTTTCATTCTTCTTTGCTCTATTGCAGAAAGATGAAAGCTGTGCTCAGAGTAAAGCTTGACTTTCACTTTTGCTGGCTTGGACAGTAAAAAGTTTAATCTGCTTTTCCACATTTTTTTGTATCAAATATAATTTTGGTAAGATAACTATTTTAACATCCTAGTGAATAGATACAACTGTTTAATACTTCAAGGTTACTATGGACATGTTCTTGTGATCACAAATGATTTTTATTTTTTTGTGTGTTTATTCTTTATTTTCCATTGGAATTTTTTTTCAAAATTAAAAGTAACTGCATTATTTTTAAAAAAGAACTTTTCATGCATTCCCTATTTATTTATATCTTGATTTTCTGAAAATTTTTCAAATTTCTGATTGCTTTCTCTAGGACCAGCACTAGGAAGCTGACTCATGACACCAACATCTGCAAAGCTTTGCTAGTCAAAGTAGTAAAACTTTATTAGAATATTTTATTCTTTGTCATCTTCAATTCCTATTGCATCATGTACTCTTTAACAGTAAAACTGTTTTGAAAAACATTGAAATTGTTACAGAAAAATTATTGTTATATTAAAATAGTTTAAGGTATTGCATCTAACAGTGACAGAATGATAAGGACATGAAGATGTACATCATACCTCAGGGTTGAGACTGAAAGCTTTTGCTGGTTTTCCAACACAAAGGAAGTCAAAGATAATTTCTTTCATTGCAAAATCTAAACGCTCCTGAAACAGCAAAAACACTGTAAATCATTAAGCTGCCCACTTCTGCTAGTTATTTTCTTTAAGGTAAAAGTATGTTGAAGATCAGTTTAATTAGGATTTATTTAAATATAAAGAAAAACAGAAGTATGGAGAACATATTACCAGATCTAGGCTTTTGACACTGCCTTATGTTGACAAAATCAAAAATTTATAGCATTTAAATAGCAAATTATCCATTTTGGAAATAAAGTGTTTAATTTTTTCATTGAAACTGTGGTGATTATGGTACTAACACAGTATTTTACATAAAAGGAGCTTGCCCACAGATGGCACAGTCCAGGAAGGATTTTAAGCATCCCTTTGATTCATTCTTATTCAGAGACTTTAAGTATGTCCTTAAGTGCTTTATTCATAGGGAATGTTTTCTGAATTTAAGTCACAAAAGAGGTGAAACCTCCAGCACTGCAGATTACTTTATTCTAGCAATTCCCATTTGAATTGATGAAGACTAAAGGACCAAGTACATGCTGAACTTTGTCTGGCTTATGGCTTGGAAAGCAGTGCAACTTACTGTGCTACACACTAGAGATGATTCAGTACCAACATAAAACATGGCTTACTATTTTGAACTTTATTGACAGTCACAGCCCGTCAACAAATGCATTTCCTGACTTGTTGGAAATTGAAAAAACTGACAAAATTTACAACTGAGTTGAAGAGGACACATTTTTATCTATTTTCAGTGGAATCTGTTGCTCGAAAGAAATTTGCCCCAGCTCAGTCCTTAATTTCATCATTGCCAGATGAAGGATACTGACAATGGGGTTGCAAAAAATTCAATAATTAGAAGTTTACTTATTTGTTCATTTGTTATCGGGAAAACAAGTTGTTCATTATATGGAAAGATACACACATGGTTCTCCCATACCTGTGCAATAAACTGTATTATCTTCACAAAGATGTTCAGAGGCATATCTCTTGGCACAACACCACGGGACCCTTTCGGGAAAAGTGTTGTGACAATGGTAATCAGTCGACTGCAAAAGAAAAAAAGAATTAAATATTTCTGGACCTTGCAGACTTTCACTTACCTTGACACTCCATTTAGAAAGACCAGAAAGTATTTCCTTTGAAATGAAAATGTAATGGGGTACCTTGTTCTGATATTTTGCTACAAATTCAATGTAATTATTTTATTTAAATACTATATTAAAAGTAACAACAAACCAGTCAATGGCCACTAGAAGAAGATTTTTAATTTTCCTCGGGCAAAGAGAGATTTTTAGTTTTTCTAAAAGCAGAAAAACACCTTATACAGTAATTTTAATAGGTGGCAAAATAGCTGGCAGCGATAATATTTTTGTTGTGTTAAGTTTCTTCTTTCACAATATGAGTAGGTTCAATTCAAAGGAATTCAGGAGAACTATAAAATCTCTTCACTGGCAACATCCACTCTACACGGGATTTTCATTACAAATAAAGCATTTTACCTTTGGGTAGCTGTGTTGCTTTCACATTTAATTCTGATCATGTAAACCCACAGTAGTCTGTACAGAGATTCCAGTGCAACTCGAGCCATTTTTGGGTCCTTATTCTAGAAAAACATATAACGTAAGAATAAACTTCAGGAACAAATTAGAAAGGAAGTCCTGCACTTAACAGATGTAAAGGTTCAGATTTTTGATAATGAAACCACAAAAAAGATACTGCCTCACAGCTGCTCAGTGTTCCATTCCTGTGGCTGCAGGACGCTTATGCATCTGACCTACTTCTCCTATTATTACTTAAGTTGTTGAAAACTCCAGGTATCTAGTCAAATTAGACACATGTTGCAATTTAAAATCTCAATTTGATAACCATCTCAGTTCAACTCTGAAAACCTCACACTCAGTAGATTCCATCAATTCAAAAGCTGTTGCCCTACGAGGGAGACCTGGTATGAAGAACACAGCAGATAAAGAAATGTGCCGTACACATTCAAAAGTGAAAGGACAAAAATCCGCGGATGCTTAGGCTGGCCTAATTAACATGGCATCTGGGATCAGCTGGACTGAATTGGATTATCTGTCTGGATTGCTGTTTATTTTTGGAAACTTTTGAACTAGTACAACGTTTGTCTTTGGTTCTTTTCAGTAATACGCAGTTTTCTGTTTCTGTGCCAGTTTTAAGGGCTTCTGCAGTAGGGACAAGTATGTGCCATCCAATCAGATGGTCTCCCACATCCTGGACCATCTGCTAGGTTAAACTTTGAAGGAGTCCAGTACACTTTGGCCCGAGATAAGATTTGCCTGGCCCAATGTAAATCTCCATGGCAAAGGCCTGAGATATTGCCTGCATACAAATGTTGAGTCACAGATCAAAGACCATGGTTTGATCAAAGAACCCTGCAACCGATGCCATCTGTAATTCTTGAATGTGTACTGGTCTGAGACCTCCAAAATTGAGGGATGGCAATTAGCCAGTGATATGGGAGATAACTTCAACTTTCAACCTGGCATCTGTCACAAATTTAGGAATAGAAATACTGTCCTTGGGTTGCATTTTCCATTTAACTTCTTGACAACACATTTTCTGCAATAAAACTTTATACGCACAGAAAACTGAATATAATTTTTGTTTATGACAGCAGCAAAAAATGGTTGTCACACATGAATAGAATAAATAGCAAAAGCAATGCCAAAGTTTACTTTGTCCATTAATCTCTGAAGAATTTTAAAATCATAACATTTGTTACAATTTATTAACCTGTTTACTTTCAATCAATTTTTCATCAGGTACAATCATGTAGGTCCTTGTAAGCTTCAGACCTAAGAATTTGATTTCTTCAACAGGTGATGAAGCATATTGATCAAGGTTTTTTCCTACCCCAATGCTTTCAAGAAAACAGCAGACTGTGGCTAACTGAGATAAGGCACCAAGATGCTGTGTAGCAGAGGAGGAAGCTATCTCTGTTAGCAAACATCAAAATATTCCCGTGATGAGATAGTTCAGCTGTGAGGGCAGCTGAGAAGTGACGGAAGAGAAAAGGGCTGAGATCTATATCTTTGGAGTGTTCCAAAACCAGTAGACCAGTTTTCCATCAGAAACAGCAAGCAGCGTAGCGGAAGCAGGATTAAGAAGAATGATAAAAAGTCTGAGAAACATCCAGGGAAATCATGGCCATGTCCATGAGCAAAATCTGTCCCAGTTCATGGTGGCGCTTGGAAAATTCCCAGTACTGTGGAAAGCACACACAGTATCACCCTTTGGAAAACTAAGTGAAGTCCACCACCAATTCAGCCTCTTTAATATTTCAAGATTTTTCTCAACAAGAAAAACCCAGCCAGCAATCCTATTAGAACAAGGAGTATTTGGTCTAATACATCTGACATCGTCACTTTCCCAACAGGATGCATTGGCACTGGATGCGGTTCCTTTACCACTGCTGGCAGTGCCAAACTCACTGCCGGTGCTGAAGAATTTGTCAAAGTTGATGCAGGACTTTTGAACACAGGAGCAGTTGCTGAATGAGCTTTGCCAGGATCTGCTCTGTTTCTTGACTGGTAAGTGCCACTGGCTTTTATCCGTCGCTCCTCCTCTTCTAGAAACTTCTTTTTCAATGCCTCTGCCTCTTCCTCTATGATTGGTGGGGGAGCAATTGGACTCCCAGGAGTGAAGCCCATTTTCTTTAATTCCTTCACTTCTGTTTTCCAATAATAGATTGTTAAGTCTGGTCCATTCAGATGAAAAGGATAATGTTTTGGTACCCTTGGATTCATTCCTGAAATAGGCATTGTTTGCCCCATTCTTTGTCAAGTAAGTTCTGCACTCTTGACTCAAATTTTACAGAAGCTTTCTCCTTGTTCCAGGTAGTTTGAAGACAAGGAGCTGCTGCCTTCTAAAGGAAACACAGAGCTTTGACTCTCTCCTATATATATTTCTTCTCTTGAATAGTTTTTTGCAAATAAAGCTTAGTTAACAATAAACATTCCATTTCAAAACCAGGATACTTATTATCTTTTACATCACTTTCAACGGGATAGTGGGAAATGTCCTTTGACCAGAATGTGGACATGGTCAAATATTTCCATGCTCTGGTAGAAATACCCTTTATTAAATCAAGAGAAAAGTTTGTTTCTGTAAAATCAGAGATTTGCTAGTCCATATTAAAATCAGAAATATAATTAGAATATAAACATTTTATCTTTCCCAGTGTATGCTTGACCTTATGTTGGGAAGGAGATTGTGCTCTATGGAGTTAGGAGGCTCTTGAGAAAGCTGGTACATTACGTGGTTTGAGGCAGCCCACATATCATGAAATTCCATTTACTGTGGTGGTGTGCACAACTGTCCTTCTAACAGATGGATTTCTAGTTATTCCTCCAGTTGTGTGAGCTCAGCTTGGGTTTTGAGGTGCCACTCTGTCTGGTGAACTGATTGCTTCAATGGCTGGGGCATCTCTTTCTCTGCACTGAGAAAGAGTGGCCAACCAGTTTCTTAATTTAGCCACATACTCAGCTACCTTAATTACTCCCCAAACTAAAGATGTGCCCCCATATTAACCTATGAGCCCTATAAAGAGAAGTACATCAATTAATTATATGTTGAAAGGCAAATTTCAATTTTATTTTCAATCAGTAATGTAGGAGCAACTTTACATATATTTTCTGTAATTGTTTCTAATAATTTGTCAGGATCTCCCTAATTTTCAGAAAAACCTCTATTTCCAGCTGGGTTCTCAGAAATCTAACAGCTGTAGCTGCCTACTCTAAAGTCTGTACAACTGCATAAAACCCTACAAAATAATTTCAATAACAACCCATTTATTTTTCCAATCTCTTTGCAAATAAGATTCTAATACATCTTCACCAAAAGTAAGGAATTCAGGTACAGGTGGGAAGAAATATTCAGGCAGACTGAACGTTTTGAAGACCTATTTTAACAGCAGGATCCATATGAAGAGAGTCAATACAAATTGTTTCATTAAGACCAAGGGGAAGAACGGCAAGAAAGCAACAGCAATAAAGAATGCAACAGAGACGTTTTTAACAAGCTTGGGAATTCAACTTTTGGAAAACGAGTATTTGCCTATGAGCTGAGAAAGTGGCTGCATGTTCTACCTGTGCTGTTTGCAGAAGGCTCCTAACCACTAGTTCATCAAGTCACAGTTCAGTGCCCCCTGATTTGAGCAAACCACTTCACTGTGCTTCTCCTATTGCCCTTCTCAGGTAGGCACAGGGCCACCTTTTCACATGGATGCACTTTTAGTATGGTATAGGATGCGAGTTGTTGCACAAGTAAAAGACTTGTAAAAGGAGGAGTAGTAATGATAAGTAGCATATGTGTATTAAACAGTATGTGTTCCACAGGAACCACAGCAGATTGGACAGTTTATCTTCAAAGATCTAAAAAAATGGCAAAGGAATAAGAATGGATATGGGTGGGAAACAACTGAAAACAGTTTAGGGGTTTTGTAATGCAACTTAGCAGAGTGAAACAGGCAACGGAATCAGTGTAATACAAGCAGTTCTATTCTGAAAAAGTAATAAATTCTTAATTTTGAATGCTTTGGTGAAAAAGTCAGTTTTGGTATGTCACTCAAGCTAATAACTTTGATCAGCAATCTCTTCTGCTTCATTTCTGTTTGACTCAGACTTGGTTTCAGTTAGAGAAATAGTAGAAACTCAAATAAGCACAAGAATACTTTTTTGCTATTGAAAAAATCTAAACAGCTAAGGAACATCTCCTGTCAGGAATAAAATTATGTATAGAATCAGATAGTAGCAGTAATTCAGCACATTTATCTAAGAAGGATTTGCAACAGATCAATAGTTCATACTGAAGTTTTAATAAAATATTCAAACCAAAAGATACTCACCTTGAGATTGGATAGGCAGTTGTTGAGGAAAATATGCCATCTGTTTAAAAAGAACTGCTTCTGACTGACACAAAGCAGGCATGTTACCAAAGGATACAAAGCCTAAACAAGAAATAGATGTAGATAGTGTTATTTGCATGTCTACACAACACCAAAGTAACTCAATAGAGCCACTGTCAACCTGAAGTTCTAACTCCTCCATTTTGTGCAATACAAGTTACCCAACATTAACGCATTGGTAAGTGGTACAATTTAAAAGGAACCTTCTCAAAAGCTATTACAGATATGTGTTATTGGCTGAACTAAAATCAACCAAATGTGTACTTATGGCAGTATAATAAATCCAAAGATAGGGCACAATTTTACAGACTCCCAGGGTTAAGTTCTGGCACTTTACTGAGAAATAATAGCACGGAAATAACTAAACTTTATTATAACAGAACCCAGAGAGATTGTTGGAAGTTGTGAATTCTCAGACACCTATTACTCCTCAGAATCTGCAGTCACAATATTTACTGAGAGACGTGTCAAACACCCTGAAGAATTGTGTTAAAATACAGGGAATGCCTGGATCTACTGGGAGTTACATCTTGTGAAGTGAAAAATAAAAAGAAGCAAGGCAGAACACAGAAGTTCGAGTACTGGAACCCAGTCTCTTTGTCAACACTTACTTAGACACTCATCTTGTAAATGTTACACTAAAAAAATAAGCTAAAATGCACCCATTTATTTTGAAACTGACTTTGCTATTTCAACAAGACTGTAAGGTTTTAGTTGTCATGCTAATATGTTCAGTCAGAGCTTGAAAGTTATTAATCAAAAATAAGGTAACTTTATCTTTGAGACCAATGATTGTCAAAATTAACTAAAATTCTAACTTCAGTCAATCTGACTGTGTTTGACTGACGCTTTCAGTTAAAGTACAAACACATCATAAACCCCAGCTTCTGTTCCTGTAATATGTAACATAAATTGTTTATAGCTAGGTTAGACCTAATTTCTCGAGCAAACGGCAAATGTACATTAATTTTTATAATCCTCACATCCAAAATACATATGGGAGAGGATAACTGAAATCTTCTCATAGAAGACCTTCTTACCATATACTTGAGTACTAGATGGGATCACAGAGTTTAGTAACATCCCAAGAGTGTTACAACCCATCCTAAGGAAGAACCCTAGGAGGGAAGATACAAACCATCTCCTGGAATTTCCTAATTCTCTCCATTCACTACCCAGAGAACCTCAGGAACTAGCTCATGCAAGATACTTTTAGAGAGAAAATGAAGCAGATGAATGCCCTCCTCCTGCCTGTAAGTGAGTGCATCGAGTCACAAAACACTGATCTTGGTCCTGGTTCAGACTTTAAAGAGCGTGCTTTCTTCCTGGAAGCCTGGAAATATGCACTGCAGCTATTTCTGTCAACTGTTTGCCTTTCCCCTCCTCCTTCTCCTTGCAATGTTTGTATTTCTAATCACACCCTCACAAGAATCCATTTCATTTTGTCACTTTTAACTATGTAGCCTCCAGTGTGGTATGTGTAGTCAAGCAATCAAATGCAAAGCCCCAGCTGTGCAATCCTTTCCGTAGCATGCAGTATTGACTTTGGCAAGTATGGGCATCAGCTTGGCAAGTTCTATTTAGTACAAAAACTACACAGCAAAGATCTACCCTGCTGCAGTTTCAACAATGCTTTACTAACTCGTCAGAGTGGAATGGAGACACAGAAATACAGGCAGAGTGAAATCAGAAATCCATCTCTAGACTCCCACCAATTCAAAGTGGATCAGGACTGTGCCCCAGGGAATGCTCTGACTCTCCTCTGGGACGTTGTAAGAGGCAGAGAGCTCAAGCACACTCCTGCAGTCCTCCCAGCAGATTCATTAGTGCTTGTGACCAGCATTTGCCAAGAGAACTGGGAACAGAGAAGTCTTTTTGACTTTCCCGAAGAATGAGGGAGGACAAACGACAACTTTCCTCACTTGAAAGGTCCAAAACTTCAAAATGAATTAGCTAACGCCACGCTGCTGACGTGCGCTGACCCAGTTGGAGAGACAGACTGCTTAAGGCAGCCAGCATCAAACTGACTCAGATCCTCATTTAATTCAGATCAACTCATGATTCCAAAAATACACTGCAGTGCCACTGTTCATCTTACAAGAAAAAAAATGAAATGGGGAGGTGCACAGTAGCCAAGTTATGGATTTAAAAGGGCATGTGTTATACATTTTTCCCTTCCTACAACGTATTATTTAAGCCCCGTGAAAGAGTTGTTCCCACATGCCTCATTTGTTCTCGCTTGACAAGAAGTGAACTCTATTCTTCCTTCTCTTCTCCTAATGTTTACACATAATAAGTATGAGAAAACCTAACCATTTAATAATCACAGAAGCAGAAGCTGAAAACGTCTCTTCAATTCAGACTAATTTAGATCAAATTCTGAATAAAATAAATTCAGTTATTTTCTGTGAATACAATAACAATAACCTTCCCTGCAAATGGAAATGTATTGGTTATAGTCAAATGCAGAAAAAGAGTTTGTAATTTCTCAAGAGTCTTGCTCAGAAATATTCATGATGAAGAATTTTAACCTCTGCTTCTTAGGGTTACTAACCAGTGAGTGCTTCTTTCGTGATGAAAGTTCAAGCGTTGTATCATACAGGCTTTCAACAAAGTTCCTCAGACAGGGGACATTCACTTCATTTTTAACAGCCTGAAAGAAAATTTAATGTTAATAAAATACTAATTCACAAGCTGTTTAATATAATCTAGAGAAATTATACAAACAACATGAAAATAAACTCACAGCAGCTACAGGGACAAGAATCTCAACAAAGAGTCCTGCCAGTGCATGCTTGATATCTTTGTCTTTAACTTCAAGGAAATAATGTGCACATTCCTAAAACAAAACAGAACAGAACAGAAATTGCTTATTGACTGAATAAAGACCTCTAAAATGTTTGCTGAATGCACATCAAGTGTCAGTGACTATTTTTATCCTGAAAATCCCACTGAAAACATTTGCCTATTAACTTCTAAATCTGAATTTTGCAGCAAGCAGAAAGCAGGGCATAAGTCAAGACCAAGGATTTGTTACTCTAATCCAGAAACACTCCACTGACTCCAGCTGTGCCTGGTGGTGTTTTGGGGCTGGAAATGGGGTTGACCTTATGCCTTCCTTGTGTATATCTTCAAGAAGCAGGACTACTAGCCAATATGGACTGCTTTACACAATGTTTTCAGAGGCCAGAAAAGGAATGTCATTCTCTGGTACAATATTCAAGGCAAATAACACTCTTACTGTAAATATTTTTGGATAAATTTCATTGCTAGGATTCGTTGCATGTTAAGGGTCACTGTGCCATATGAGGGAAGAACCATCACAGTTCCCAGCCCGCAGCTGGGGATTAAGAGAGGAAGCAAAAATGTACGTTGTCCTAAACATGCCGCAAACTACTACCCACACAGCTGTGCTCCTCAGGAAGTGAGGGAGGGGAGATAAGCATCCACCCACTTGTGTTTTTCTGTACAACTTCTCTGAGGATGACAAATCCTATCGCTCCAGTTATTTCTCTGGGTACAAGGCCCAAACAGCCACTGACTTTACCAGGAAGGTCCCCACTGACCTTTTTCCCTGCCCATGCATGCAGAGCAGTTTACACTTGATATCATGCACACTTTTTTTCTGTGTGCAAACAGGATTATACACCACATGGCTCCAGTTACTCCAGCCAGCCTTCCTGAGCTGCTTCTGCACTATCTGGGGCAAGACAGACTCTCCTGGAGCTCACTCCTCAAGGTAGCTCACCCTTTGAAAGTGTCTCCCTCTACTCAGCAGTGCTGGTGTGACAGAGGTTTTAAGTGAAACACTGCATGTAGATACTCATACTAACAGACAAACTGCTCAAAGAATGGAAATGTATCTCACCAAATGGAGCAAAACTGGTTTGCCTACATGCACAGTGCTCCTTATGATACCCAGTAGTATATATAAGAATTGATTTAGTGCTGAGATATTGTAGTAGTGCAAGACAGAGATAATTTGCAGCCAGATTTTCAGTTCTGCGATATGGGAGTGTGGTGGTTGGAGTTTCACCACAGATTTCAATAGCAGTGATCACTGGATCCCTGCAGAGCTGTGCCATAAAGCTGTGCCACAAACTCATTCACTTATATTAGTCATGTGCAATGAACACACACTACTTTGATATTTTGCCAACTCTGGATAACTTAAAGCTGATACATACTAATATGTCTCTATATAATTGAGAAGAAAAATGACCTGTTTCTTTGGTGTTAAATATGTTATTAAATATGGTTTAAAATATATTGAATAGCTGAAATATAATATGCTTCCTGTTCAGGATTTAGAGAAATGGCTCAGTGAGTCTGTATGCCTGTGTATTAGTATTCCAATGTCAAATACTTACTTGTGGGCATCTAACATTGATTTTTTCTCCATTTACACTATCAATAAGCTGATCTTTACATGGAGTTTTATGTAAAACACGTATTTTAATGGATGAGTGGCTACAAACTACATAACCATGAGGGTGATCCTGAATTAAAACAGGGAAATAGAAAGGTTACGCTAAATAAACATGCTCATGGGAACAGAACCAACTGTACATTACCAGCAAGAACGTTGAAACACGAAATAGTTCTGTGTCTTTTACAAAATGATATAATCTATTAATTTAAAGCATTCATTACATCCAAACTATGCTCTGTACTAGCAACTCTCAAACCAGGAGGGTACAGAATGTACCCCAACAGGAAGCAGGGTGAAGGTGTGTTGGAAGGAGACAACACATTCAAGGGAAATTCCATCCAACTTTTGACTCAATTCTTTGTCTCTGCTCAGTGTTTTTCTCCATCAGAAGCTTCTCTGTTTTCTGGCAACTATGTCAGTGTTGGAAGATTCCCTTTGGAGGCAGTGAGCAGCTAGACAGATACAGCTAGGCAGGGACACAGGGCAAGGGACACCTGTGGATTGCAGGGTGGAAGGTCTGGGATCTACAGAACAAAACCTCTTCCAGCTGAAGGGCAAGAGGTAGGAACTAGAGGCATATGACTGGTGAGAAGTTGGTATGGAATGGCACACTCCAGAGACTGGAGGACTGAGGTCCAGAACAAACAGAATAGAGCTGCACATACATTTATGTGGCAATGACAAATGGAAAATCTGCTGGAATGTTACAGGAAAAACAAAGGTTAGCCCATTCAAAAATGTATGGAAACCACAGTTATATCCTTAAGAATTTTACCTGCATAAACTGAAGAGAAGCTTCAAAGTCCTCCACAGGATACATCTTAATGCGAAAGAATTTCATTCCCATTATAAGACTGATAATGCTTTGAACTACATATGGGCTTTGTTCTTTATGCCGCAACTCTTTTAACTCTGCCATGAATTTCTTCTTTACAGCAGGAAATCTATGAATTCAGATGAGTTAGTTCCAAAAAGTTTAAAATTAATATTTCAAACTATTGTAAGACATATAAATTGGGAAAAACCCAAAGGAGATTAAATGTTGGTTGTAAAATACCATCTCACTCAGTATGGGAATATATTTCTTTTTGTTTAGTTTTCTTTCACTTCTAATAAATGCATAAAATGAAGCATACAGCCTGATCTTAGTCCCTTTAATAGCCAAATCTTTCAATTTACTTTATTACCATGCATCTATTTTACATAAGAGCTAATAATATCATTAAAATAATCCCCTTACATATTTTTCAAAAAATTCATGATGGACGATGATTTTCTTGCAAGTACATGCAAAGCTTTCAAAGGAAAATGTAAATATTTAGACAGGCAGTTTCTCAATTCAGGTTTTTTATCTAATAGCCATTACAGTAACACTTAAGCATTAATAACTACAACTTAGGATGGAGGACTCTTGGGATAATTTTTGATCTTCCCTACGAATCCATTGAAGGTGTCTTTTGAGACACACTATCCAAAAAAACAAACAGAAAGATCATTGAAAAGGATGTCCTTTTTGAGACAAAGTAAAAAGAATGTCATTTTTATTGGCAGGTGTAGCATGTAGCAACCTTTTGTTATCTCCTTTGATAGACAACGGAAGTGAATTGAAAGAAACAGGGCGGCAGGAAGAAGCAGAAACACCTTACCAAGACCCTTCAGAAGTGGAGAAGAAAAGCCCCGTTTATGGAGCACATGCATATTTTATCTTTGACAGTCAAAGTGAAGCTTTGGATTCAGATGCCACTCCTCCTTTTGTGTCTTCACCCAGCCAATTTAGCAGCCTAGGTGAGGCCTTAGCTGAACTTATATGATTTCCAGAAACTCAAACTGTTTTGGCTACATCAAGCTAAGTTGACTGGTTTTGTAGAGCAAACTCAGCAACACCAAAAAGTCAGAAGAGAGGTATACGTCGGGGCACTAAATTGCATCCCCTGGTTAGTTTGTGGTATAAGCATATGATGAGATATTTTACTGGGTACATGAGTTTCTGCATTTGTCTGTTTCCAGACCCAAAATTTAAGATCTGACCCACAAAGTGTCTTAAGTCATCCCTTCTAAGAAGGATGAAAGGTTCAGAAGCAGTCACATTAAGTCCTGAGCTGAAATAATGGCAGAGAGACTTAAGAGTTGTTGCTATGTAGGAGGATAGCCATTTATAGGTTTGCCCAGCTAAAGAAAAAATAGTATATATAAAAAGATTCATTAAAATAGCTCTCTTCAGCCCTTTAGGCTTTCCACAGACGTCATTGCTGAGATAACAAAAATAATGCTGCTGTAGTCAAATTGAATTTATTCAGTATCACTGGACTAGATGCAGAAAGCCTGTGATTCCCTAGAGGTCTATGCTCTAGACCACCTGGATGAATAGAGGGCCAGCCAATGAACTGAAATTACTTATTCATACAGTATTTTTAAAGAAAGTGAGAAAAATCAGCACATTCACATGCTAAGCAAGTAGAACTTGTCAGATTTATGGGGGAAGTAAGATATTCCATTTTGCTTACTTTGCTTGAGCTAGAACACCTATTACTTCTGCATACAAATCTGCAACAATGTGCATATTTCCAGTGTTAGGACCAAGGTACCTAGCAAGAGACAAGAAAGAATTTTCAGGTGAGAAAGAATACTGTTTAACTGACAACTATTAAAAAAATAAGAAAACGTTTTTCTCATAGGATTTTTGTATGAAAAAGAGCCTTACCCTTCTTTGTACTTAAAGTGCTTGAAAGCCAAATTAATAACATCATTTACCAAACTGTCTATTACAGGATGAAGTGGAATCTGAAAACACAAAATAAAACATAACAAGTACGTATATGTTACGTTTCAAGTTGAATACTTTATGCTAGTATTACTCATGGGTATCATCCATAAATATGGTATCAGTTGAAACAGTATGGAGCTAACAAAACAGCTGGAACGAGCCAGCCATTTAATGTCTATTTAGTATGGAAGAGAATCACTTTAGCTCCAGACACGTGGCAGAGTAAAATCTGTATGAGCACAGAGTACTATGTATCCTACAGGTGCAAGAAAGACAGCAATAAACAAACATACAGAATGTACTTAACGTTTCTAATACACTTTTAAAGAAGCAAATAGAAAGAAGAATCCCCAAATTCCACTGCATTGGTAACGTTCATAATTTATTAGTTAGTGGATAATTTAAGAACTCATACCTGTTTCAAAACTTCTATTAATACTAAAGAAAAAATAAAATCAATAGCCAGGTCTCTTCTCTCCATTAAATAGTCCCTCTGCTGTTCATCACTGCAAAATCAAACCAAGAAACATGGTGTTTCAAAGATGTGTCATAATTTGTATTATATGCCTTCTTCAGTTACACAAATACAGATAACAGGGGCTTGTGTTCTACTTTTTAAATTGCAGTCTAGCATTTCAGAAAGTCATGTACTGTTGTGCTCTTAAAATCTGAGACAAACAGACCAAGTCTAACCTGTTATTGTGCCCTTCTTTCAAATGCTTAAATATCACTGTCCATTTCCTCCCTCTTTTTTCTAGTCTAAGATCAACACAAAAAACCCAAACCAAACTAAACCAAAGAAACATATGGATTTTGTACCATTACAAATGGTTTTAATATCAAATTCCTTGCTGATGGCACCATTTAGATCACTCTTAATTACACTTTGGTGAAAAATGTAATAAATTACTTTGTGCTACCAAATTAATATTTAGACTTGTGATGAGTTTTGAAAAATGCCTTAAAAACACTGATGGAGAATTCACAACCAAACTACATTCTCTTTTAAAAACTGTTCTGGTGTTAGTTTTTTAACTTTGGCAACGCTTGCCAAATGTTAAAACACATTCCTTGTGCAGAAAAACACAGAGGAACAAAAGTCAGAGGTGAATAGCTTGCAATATAAATACAAAAAAAACCCCACATTTGGATCACTTGATCAGAGTTTCAAAGGGTACTAAAATACAGCATGAAATATACACTCCCTTTTATAAAATTATATGTTAAAGGAACAGTTCTGCAGTCCATTTGAAGCATTTAACACTGATTTCACTGAGATTTTTGTGCAAATTCAGCACAATTCTTATAAAGAGTTTTAGTGACTTGAATTCTACTCATGTGCTTATAATAAAACATGCATTTAAGTGATCAGTGACAAAATAAATTATTTGCATTTTGGTTTTCTTGGTTTCACATTAATGGGAGAAAAGACTGGTTATATGTCTTTTCTGTAACACTACTGATTGACAGAGTGGCCTTGTTTCACTGCTAAACTGACTTTAACCTAAATTTTGGGCGGAGTTCCTGAAGATATTTATTTATGAGCAGATGGTCCTGCAACAAGTAAAGAGAAAGAGGCAATTCAAAGCAAGGATTCATCTCATCCAAAAGCAGACATCTAATAGACGAATCATGTCTTCACACTGCCTACTTCTACTGACACAGAGTCTGAATGAGTCTGATTCGGGTTCATTTCTACCTTGACATCTAAAACTGGCTCCTACCCCTTTGTTCCACCAACTATTGCCTTCTGTAGTTATTGGATTATAATGTAATCCTAATGTGAAGAATTGTCTATGCATTTCTTGACACCAGGTCTGACAGTTGATTTTCTTGCTGCTTCATCAAAGAGTGTAAATGTAGTACTAAAGTATTCAGAAAAACTACATTTGAAGAATGTATCCTTAACAACCTACCAGACCTCAATATAACTAGGACCAACTTAGTGCCTTATCACTGAGGAACTACTGATATTCTTCTTTTTGCATGCTTTTTTCTTCTGAGAGGTAAGGCAATATTGCTAACAGCTCTGGCTGATACTCAAGTTTTTGGTTTGAGGATAAGTGTATGTGACATTTCTAAGTCTAAGCAGAGCACTATATAAAAAAAATAATTCTTCCAAATGTCACAGAATTATTGACCGATCACATAAGCAAAGAAGACATAATTCATACAAATCAATATTTAAATGAAATTATAGCATGTAAACCAGTAACAGCACTGTTGTGTTTGAAGTATCAGGAGTGTAACTTTAAAGACACAATTATTCCATACATCAAGAAGCCAAGAGAAGAGTTTCAGGAAAAAGCAGAAAAAAGATACAACTACTTTCAAGAAACTGTTACCTAAAAAAAACAAAAGCCATTTTAATCTTAGAATTTATCAATTATGTATGTATGCAGATTCAAAATCATACCTTTTGGATTTAGTACTTGTTCTTGGTCTGTACTCATGAGATTCATCTTCTATGCCATTCTGCCTTTTATACCAATCAAACAAAGTGCGCAGGATAGAGGGTAGACAGTATTCTGAAAGTGAGCTCATTGAGCTTATAACCTATGGGGAAGATGCAACAAATCAAATGCTGTTCAAGTTTCCCTTCATCCTTAAACGAAAGTGCTAACTCAATGGTTAGATATGTTCTTTCTTGTTCTCTTCTAATTTTTGAGAACTATGGTACAAGCAGTGACCTAATATCCTACATTTCCTGTCTTTAAAAGACATGCAGATGTGGCACTTAGGAACACAATTTAGTGGTGGACTTGGCCGTGTTGGGTTTGTGGTTTAACTCAATGATTTCAAAGGTCTTTTCCAACCTTAGTGATTCTATGATTCTATAAAACATAAGCAGAAACATAATAGTGGAGTGTATGTTAATAATGTCTTTATATCGATGATACTAAAATGCACTAAAATTGTGTATCACATCTTACCACACACCAGAAAACTATCTAGTTCTGCAAAGAGGGTTACTTTGATTTGCTACATAATGCTGATTGAGTTTGAGCACATTATAAGGAAAGAAAAAGCAATGAATCACAGGCACTGTCTTTGGGGGTTGTATCTCGCTACTGGATACCCCTCCTGAAACTCAGAATATATTGAGAAACCCCACAAGTTCTGCAATACTTTTAATCAACTGATCATGCAAATGCATCCATCTTACTATTAGGCTCAACGACCCGATAACTTAGACTTCTCTTTCATATATAGGAAAATATTTATAGTTTCCTGTGCCTTTGAGTGCACAAACAAACATAGTTTAAAATTATTCCTTGGAAGTTCCTGATTAAACAGTTCCAGTGGCATACTGGAAAAAGAGATTTCTGCTCACTCAGTATTAACTGTGTCACCAATTACAGAAGTGTTATTGAACATATTACTACTGAACTATGACTTAAACTTCCTATTATTGGAAACCATAAAGCTACAAAATGTGAGAAGATTAAAAAAACCACCCCATTTTTATAGAAGAAGATATTATATGCATTGCAATAAAATGTTCACAGCTACAGCATTTGTGGACGTTCTAAGAGAACAGAAAACAAGTTCTTAGTATTAGGAGTGAAGAGCTCAAGTGTGCACTTCATGTCAAGTACCCCGATTATGTCACCTAAGTCAGGTTTATCTACCTGCTTAAACTTAAACCATCACGTTTCAACACTTGTGGAAAAATAATAGAGTTTAATGACTCATATATGACCAAGCTTGTATGAGCACTGTGGCTAAGACAAGAGCAGAACTGGCCAAGTATCTTACACATAGTTTCCAAATATTACTATAGCCTTAAATGAGAACTTTTGTGGATGACAGTTAGTCTAGATGAATAACTCTGATCTCTTTTGCAGTTTTTCAGCCTCAGGATTTAACTAATTCACAGTGATGTTTTGGTCTAAAGTTAATGAGACACTTTAAGGATGAAGTATATTACTGTTCAGGTATTATGGCCTAAAATTAAATCTGGTGCATTAGAAAGCTGTCACAACTGCCCCTGCAAAATTAAAAGTTTCTATTAAAATAGTGTTAGGAAAGCTTTCAATCCAGTGTTTGCAATATATTTTATTACCCGAAATATGAAACAAGTTGCTGTGGAAGATGACATTAAGGCACTACTTGCAGCAGTGACAGCAGGCCTTTCATGAAGAATTACTATAGCACTTCAGGCTCAGTTATACCAAAGCCTTCTAGCCTAAGGCTCCAGATGAATACTTAGAAGAAGTCAATCACCAGGTATCAGGGCAAAGTATTCAGTACCAACCCAGTTCTTTATCGTTTTCCAAAACTTTTTCTGAAGCTGACAGAATACTGGCTGTTAATTATGAGATGCAATGGAGAAGGGTTTGCTAGGGAAGACAAGAACAGAACCGTGGAATGGTTTGGGTTGGAAGGGACCTTAAAGATCATCTAGTTCCAACCCCTTGCCATGGGCAGGGACACCTTCCACTAAACCAGTTTGATCAAATTTTCATGCAGCTTGGCCTTGAACACTTCCAGGGATGGGGCATCCATAAATTCTCTGGGCAACCTGTTCCAGTGTCTCACCAGCCTCATCACAAAAGTGTCTTCCTTCTATTTAGTCCAAATCTTGTCTATTTTAGTTTAAAATCCTCACCCTTTATTCTATTGCAACATGCCCTACTAAAAAGTCTGTCCCCAAATAGACCTAAATATCTTCTAAGAAATCATGATATATAACTTCAAATGAAAAGTTGTTTCATTCATGTTCACTGACATAATTACCACTGCTGTTCTCCAAATCCCAGCTATACAATTTCCCCAGAAAAAGTCAAAGCGATTCCTGTTAAATCTTCTCTGCTGAATTTACAGCGTGTGTCTTTAGTAGGGATAAAAGGTCAATATAGGTTTGTTTTTTTATTTTTTTTTTAATCTTTCTGTCATTGCACTTTTAAGACAGGAAGGAAGGGTGGACTGGGCAAAGACCTGGCTTTCAGGGAACAGGAAGGGAGGGAAGTCTAGCCAGCTTGCCAGCATGCTGGTTACTCAACCCTTTCATTTACTGGAAGCCCAGGAGTGAGATGAATTCTAGCTCTGTGCTGCTCCTTAAAGGGAGTGCACAGATGTACAAATATGTCCTTGTTGGACAAATGATCATGTTCTTCCATCATAAATGAACTACCTACTGTACAGCTTAAGGATAAGAAAGCTGCACAAGCAGGGAGCTGTTTAAAACCTGTGTTCACAGAGCATTAAATATACTTCATGCAAATGCTTAATATTTATTTTGGACTAAAATGCAAGAGTAAATGTAATGAAATTCTGCCCAGATAGTTTGCTACAATTTATATACTTTCATAAAAGTCTAGTTATATTGTCAAAAAACAAATACAAGAAATGTTTCTGCTAACAGCAGATAGATGCTGATTACCTTTTACATTTCACTTATGAATTTATATTTATATTTGCTTTAACAGCAAATACATTCAAAACTGCATCCAATTCTCAACAGTACCAATAATTTCTTGGCTCTACATTTTTTTCATATACCATATATGTCAGTATGTGTGTTGAATAGGCATTTTATTGCCATTTTAATAATGCAGAATTGCAGTACTTCATTTTTGCATAGGGTTGGTTTACTTTTTGCAAATTTATTATTTGCAGTGTCTGCATATTTTGTCTTCAAATTGCAGTTGAGTAGATCCTAAATAATGAACATTAGGAGTGAGATTTTACACTTCTTATCAATGCTTCTGAAAGCAGAATTTGGTAAACACAGTTACCTGCTGACATGCAATAATGTCTTCCCTTCTTCCAACATTTGTAACACTGCCTGCACGTCTGCAACAAAGCCCCATGACTACGAACAACGTGGATTCAAGGAAAATAACAGCTGTAATTAAATCCTTGTTCCTTCACATCAACAGCAAAACTCTCATGGACTACAGTAAGACCAGGATTTCATACATACAAGATACGAAGTTGCAGACATAAAGTTAGCAATTTGTATTTCAAATATTCCGGACTGGGGAAGGGGGAAGGTGGAGAGATGAGCTGCCTTAAGGGCTAATCAAAACAGCTACATGCACTAATTCTGTTGGACTGCTTGAGACAAAACATTTTTTTCTGCTAATGACAGGCTTCTAGATAAGTCAACTCTAATTCATAAATCTGTAAAACAACACATTAGGAGCAAGTAGTGCAGTTCTGTTTGTGGAGATCTTCTTTCATTCACATCTGTGTTACAAGCATTTTTTTGGACAGTGTTATGAAGCTAAATCTCTCTAGAAATGGTTCAAACTGGTAACTATTCAACTTGGACTCACCAGTTTTCATTTGTGAGTAAAAAAGAAAGCAGGATTTTTTGATATCATAATTTTGTAGATGGATAATTTCATCTATCTTGCTTATACATTACCAATGTTTGTAGCTATTTTACTGCCAGCACGACAAGAAACCCTTTTATTTTTACCGGGCAGCAGGTTCATTCTGAAGATGTTACCTTTAATTTTGCCTTTGGATGTACTACACAGGGCATGAACCCAAACCTCTGACCAGGAGACAAAGGTTGTTTTATGACCCCACCACCACCATTTCTTATACTTCTACCTCTTTCTTATACCTCTACCATGTGCCCTTTGCTGGTAAAGAAGGACAATGCGTAAAACTCAGGGAAAGGGAAAACTCAAAAGGGACCAACTACAGTGACATGGCAAGGATGAAAATACCAATATTCACTTTCCACATCTAACAAATACAATATTGGATAAGAATAATTATCAGCATATCATGAGTCATGTTTAGAGTGTTATAAAAAAGGGACAATTAAACATTAGTATGCTGCTTAGTGTCTATTTACCTTTGCATTTTTCACTTTTTTATTATTATTTATTTTTAGTTTCCATTATTGACCTTGATCTATTTTTGTTTTCATCACCTAAAAGTATACAAAACATGAGATGTTTTAGCTTTCCAACCTGTATTCTCCAACCTAGTGCATTTCTAAGAAGAGAGCAGTACAATCAAAACACGTTTTTGTGCAGTTTATGCTGCAAGTCCTGCAACAGGCACATCACAGAGATAGCTTCACAGGAAAACTTAGCCTTGCTGTTAAGTTTTCACTACCCTGGCCCAAACGTTACATTCATTTTGTACTTTTATATGGAAAACTGTCTGTAGCTCAGTCCAAGATTACACAATGCCCTTTTTCTGCCTCCAGTGTTGTCACTTCATAAGCATTTACATACCGTGGTAAGAACAGAAGATATGTTAGTAGAGGCTGAGAACAAGAGTAATAAAAATGTTTCCTTAGGTGAGGATAAGCTTCTTGGAGAATTACAAGTTTTTGCACCCTAGCTTTTGATCTTTTCATGTACTACAACTTTATGGTTTCCTGTAATAGGAAGTTTAAGTCATAGTTCACTAGCACAATGTTTAATAACATTTCTGTAATCGGGAACACAGAGCATGCTGATGCTGGAGCAGTAATGGTCTTTGCCAATAGGCAACTAGAGTTGTCTAACCAAGAACTTTTAAAACATGGTTTAAATATACTATAAGATTATTTAAAAACGTGGAAAAAACCCTATATAATTTCCTGTATATATTTTCTTTATATGCATGCACACCTAAAGAGGAAATCACAGTCAGTGTAAGGAATCCAGTTTGCTGGACGAACGGTGAGACACTCTGCAAGTCAGGAGAAGTGTGATCACTTCATACATTGCTCAAGATACTATTTTGAGTCTGAGGAAGGTGATGCAATTGGCAGCCAGACATACTGTCTGCCTAACAGGAGACACACCTATGTGGAGAGAAACACCCCTGCCTGTGCTCAGATCCTAGGCATTGGATCCCTCATCACCATCACAACTAGCACTCCTAAAATGGTGCTTGAGAATGGGCAGGAAAAAACTGCTGGTTCTCAGAGAGCCAGAGATAGAGCTATTTAGGCACAGTAAGCCATGCTTTCATAATCATCTTAAATGGTTTGGCACTTTCAGTGTAAAACTTGATGTTGATTACTTTGGGTAGCTAAAGTTCCATTGTGCTCATTGTAAGTTAGTGTAAAGGGCTTTTGGGCTGGTTTTTTCCACCTCTGAAGCTGACTTGCAAAAAAAATTTTAAGTCAGGTCATGCCTTACTTTTGATGCTTTCTAATCTACAGATAAAAGATGCAGCTCAGATATTTTGAAGTCACAAGTGACTAGTGACCTACCTATCAATTTCACTCAAATTGAACAGAGATAATTTTGGTAATGTCAAAATTGGAAAATTAGGTTCCTCTGAGTGTGTGTCACTTTCTATGACTTAAAATTGAAAGGAAAAATTATTAGACACTCCTTGAGAACATTTGTTCATGGGGATTCTCTCTTTTTTCCTCCTTCATTTCTGCAGTAAAAATGTCAGGAATGTCATGTACGGCCTTTTTTGGTTTTGCTAGATGACTTAATGAGTTTCAGGAATAAATAGCAAAGCTTTCCACACCTTATTGGAAGGGAGAAGTAAGGGATTATCAACCTGGTCTTCCTGGATCCCAAAGACTCATTAAATATTTGAGTTAACTTGAAAAAGAAAACTTAAATGATGTCACTTCAAAGTACATAACGTTTTATTTGGGTTTTAGTATCATGTCAAATCATGGTCTTCAGAATTTTCCAAGTAGACCACCCCATAATTTTTAATATCAGCAAAATTATCCATACTTTCATGACAACTTTATCATACTGACATATTATGATTTGGAAAAGAGCTTTATAATGAGATATACTTACTAATCTACTGAGTGAAATACACCAAGTAAAGAAAGACCTATTGCTCTATTTTCTTGTTTCTACTCTAGCTCAATTCTATCAAATCTCTACTGTGTATTACAAAATTTTGTATGCTTTTATGAATATAGCCATATTAAAATTATTCTGGTAGGAGTGAGCCAAGTCCTTGAAAATGGGCTCATAAGCCAGGTTCAGGTCCCATCTGCCAATCACGGGTGTACATCAATCCCAGGAGCACTAGAACATCTCAAAGTGATAATGCTTTTTAAGCGGAAAACAATGTGAAACCTGAAAAGGGAAGCATTGCCAACAACCTGGGCTGAGCCTAACAAATAATTTTGAAAATTTCAGTTTAAACAGTCTGTTTTGAAAATTTCAAGGAACTGAAAAGCAAGGTTTTCTGACATGGTGTCTAAGGCAATCTCAGCTCTGTACTTCTCTATCAACTCTGCACTTAGGTAGGACTCTAGCTACGCAGATAGGAAGGTATATGGATGTCCTGCATAACAAAATTTACCTTTGTTTTCTGACTGCATCTGGGTTTTTTTCCCCCCCGACATTCAGAGTAAATTGCTACAGTAGTAAATACACAGCTGTTTCACTCTAGGAAGCATTTGCTGTTCTCATTAAATGATCTTGACTTAATTATTCAATTTTCTATCTATTTACCAATAACTAGGAGAAACATCAGTCTTCCAGTTCTTCTTTGTAAAGGGCCACAATTTGCTTAACCATGAATATTTAATCAAATCATGGCCACCCATTATGTGTTTGTTCAATGCACTGCAGGAACAGTATCAAACAGTTTGCATCTGGGTGGCTTAATTTGTTTTACTTTCCCATTTGCGTGTGACACTCTTCCCACAGGAAGGGAAAAAAAAAAGTCTGTAAAATGAAGGTCAGAATACCACAAAGAATTTCATTAGGTAGTTAAGGAGTACTCACAAGGCAACCTCCTTCAGCCTATAGTGGCTGGTTTCCCAGTGGAGTCTCTGTGGTCAGCGAGGTCTCACCTCCTCTGTTCACCTCCTGCTCTGCACAGCCCTCCAAGCAGGCTACCTCTCCCCAAAAAGCAGCTACAGAAGAATCTAGAATGTGTCACTTTGTCAAGCTAAAATTATGAAGTGAACCTTAGTGAACACCAGTGGAGTCTCACAAGGCATCTTTGTTCCTGGTGTAATGTCCCAGAACACTCAGTAAATGTTCACCTGAGGTCCTGAATTTCTATTTATACCTACCTTCTCTCCCAAAGTTAATCAAAATGGTACTTGCAGCTTATGGCATTAATCACAATTGCTTTCAGAGTGGTCACTGCTGCTGCTGCTTCTGCTCTCAGCAGCAATGGTGACAGCAGCAACAGCTGAGGCAGGAATGGAGGAGAACCAAATAACTTCTGTTGCTTATGATACACCTAGACTTTAAATTCCTCTTCATTGGGAGTGAGTTTTGGCATCCTTTATGCAACTTCAACTCCTCACCACCTATCTTTATTTCAAAATACGTTACTTACTTTGGAATTCTTTCCAGCTGCCTTCTTTTTTAAAATAAAGACTGCTGACAAAAATTAATTGCTTTATACCATACTAAAAAGTGTGTGTATTGCTGTTGGTTTTATTTTTATACTTTTCCCATTTCCCTTACATAATAAATCTATTAATCTAATGCCAGATATAAATTTCATTTTATTAATTACAATTTTATTGTTCTACAAAATGAAATCTAATTAATTACGTAAGTTCTATTTTATTTTTAATACTTCTTCCCTGCCAATCATTTTTCTAATTATTATCTACCTTGTCATATACAGGCATTTATCCTGACAACTGAACTTATGCTTAATTTTAAATACAACAGGTTGGCTCAGCCTGTTTGAAGTGAAGCAGACATGTAAGTCACGCCGAGTCACAGTTACAGAGACAAACTAGACTGATGAGACTGTCAGCAATGACAGTATTCTCTAGGCTCTCATATTAACTATAAGAGAAATGCCATAAAAGAAAGATTGGGGGCAGTGCATCTGTTTCAAAAACCAGATACCACGAAAAGATACAAAGCTTGCTTTAAAATCTCCATCAGGGGAAACAGCCAGGAAATAATACATGTGCCTAATACACTGTAAAAAGCAAAAAGCTCTATGGCAGAAAAATATTGAGTTTGAAAACAGTGGACAAATTCTTTCAACTTAAACCCGAGAATTGTTAGGCAAAGCACCTATATTCTGCTAAATACATTGAGAAACACTGCTTTTGCAGTATGCAATGATAGTATAAGAACACTAGAATGCATTCCAAGCATTTGTCTTTTAGCCCGAGAAATTGAAATTATATAATTTCAAGTGTCTTACTTGATCAAACTGGGGATCTTCTCCTCGTTGCAGGGATTTGGTCAATGGCTTCTCCTAAAAGAAAATATATTAAATACATATTACTTAAGATCAATACTATTATATATTCTATCAACTCTATTATTTTTCTGTTGGATTTTTTTACTCACATAATGTGCCTCTTGATCTCATGCTGGAGATACCCTTTGTTTCATATGCAAAGAAGACCTTTGCATATGTATCAGCCAATACTGACATTGTGTCTTTAGTGACTTTGGTGTCTTTCCACCAAAGAGAAGGATTGACCATTTATTATATCTGAGTTGGCACTCACACTGACTCTAATACATAAACAAGGGGCTCTATTTAGTTACATGATGTACTTTCTTGTTATAATACTACCAGGCAATACAGACATGTCCACATATATAGTGGATCATGCAGGGCATACTGAAAGAAAGGTGATTTTAGAAGACTCAAAGACCACAGAGTTCAGTTTAAAGAAAGACCATTATGGAAAAAATTATTACTCCAATTTTGGAAAGAGTCATCACGTGTGAACATCCATTCCCTTTTTTGGCTTTTTTTGTCAAGCAGGCTGAACTCCTGAGACATGGAGGAGTACACAGGCCAGTATTCCAGATACACACAACAGTACACAAAACATGAATCTCCTAAACCACAACGAAAATAAACAATACATCAGGGCAGATGACAGTCTGGAAAACACATCACTTGTCACCATCACAATTCTGCAATGAATTACACTACTGTTGCTGGTGTCTGAAATGTGCCAGCACTTTTTTCTTCTGTAAATCATGAATCTTTCTTCTCCTACAGCTGCAAGACTGGGGCTGTCCCACCAGCTCAGAATGAGATTGTCTGTTCGGCTTTCAGCAAACTATTACACTCATCAGCATCTGTTAATGTATCAGGCAAAATACCACCATTGCCAGGGGATGTGAGATGCAAAACAAAGAAATCTGTAAAGCTGCTGAGATAAGGGAATGGAGAGACCTTAGGCAGACCAAACATTTCTACTATTTAATGTTTTACTCTGGAGAAAATGTTGCCCAGTTTAATATGATGACTGATTTTGAAATCAATTATGCTGATCCATTTGTAATGCCAGCTGGCAAGGAGGCCAAGTGTGGGGTGACTGCAGTATCCCCTGACTACCTACCAAATACAAAAATCAACAAAATGTTTTGAACTGAGTCACTGATTTATCCAGAAGAGCCATCAATATTTTTCATTGTTTTCTCAAATATCTAAAGTGACTCCTCCAGGTTACATTGCAGGCACAACAGCTATGAATTACAACTTTATGACAGCTTATTGGTAATGAACAGATGAAGTAAAACCTTGTAGCCCTGAGAAAAACACAGGATGTCACCCCACCCACAGTCCTCCTCCTTCTGTATCAGTAAATCCATGCTACCCTCCCTAATTGTGTCCCATGGGAGGATAGGACTTCTTTTGTCTATTGCTGCATGCTGGGAAGGACAGCAGGTAATCTTTCAAAATTAGTATTCAATTTAAAAGGAAAAGGATTCTTACGTTTCCATCAGTCCTGGACACATCAGCATATTAAGCATTAGTACAGTTTAGGAAAAAACCCCCAACACACCTTTTTTTTTTTCAATTATGAAATTTCTGATTCTGTTACAGAAGACTTGTATTACTGTAGCAAAGCTTCTTAAGGCCTGTTTCAACAAAAAGGGCTTCAGCATGCAGAAGCTTTGTGTTTCCATGCCCAACACCACAATGCTTGGCTTTCAGAGAGTGGTGTTTCAGGCAGAAATGAGGTGTGGGATTTCTCATCACATGCTATCTGTACAGAGGACACAAGTAAATGAGACAAACCATGCTCTGGGAACCCAGGTCGGAACTGCAATCCTGAACATGTCGTCATCACCTGCAACCTATCTCTGGAAGCACACTCCCCTCCCAAATACTTCATTTTCTGATGCTGATGAACCCCAGGGGGTGTGCTTCTGAGTTAGTGAAGAGCCCTTCATTTTGACAAGGCAAATTAAGTCATCTCTGGCCTTCTTACAGGTGACTACACCAGGGCTTCCCAAACTGTGCTAAATTGACCTAAAGAAACCATTCACAGGCAATGCAGAAGGCTTGGTCAAAGCATAAGGCAGTCCTGGGATGGAGACCTGCCAAAGATATCTACCAAAATCCAGGAAGGCTTCTGCTGCCATATCTTCTCAATGTCTCCAGTCTAGGATTTCAATTTTCTCCCCTCCATTCCATCCTGCACCTACTTCTGTTCTTGCTGCTTCCCCTCCCCTCACACTCCAGCCAGGCAGCAGCTGCTGCTCCAGCTGTCTCTGCCTCCTCGTCATCCCCTTGTTCTGCCTCTTTTTCGTCCCCTTGTTCAGGTTGCTGCTGCTGCTGGCTCTTCCTCGACTCTCTCCAAGAATGGTGTTGCTGCTGACACTGCCTGCAGCCACCACAGTGATGGCTCAGCCTGGATGGACCCAAGCTGACCCCATGAAGGTCATGGGACAAGTGTCTTTGCACAATAGCCCCACAGTTCTAGGAGCAGGGTGTCCACACCAGAGCCACTCACTGTACCCTTGCCAGGAATGGCAACAACCACAGGAAATTTTATTTAGGGCTTGGAAGTTTGAGAAAACTTGAAGTAGAAGTTATTACTATTTACTCTATTACTATTGATGAGTGCTAAATAGATAATGAAGTGAAAAAAAATGAAGGGCCAGAGACAAATCTGGTTTTTGTTGTCTAAGCACTCCTAAAATATAAAAGCATGGCTGCTTGCCTGATTAGAGTAACAAGTGACTATGTCAGGAAGACACTGCTGAATAAATTCAAAGACAGCTCAATTACATGCAAGTGCTTCAACTGTCCTTTAAAACCAGCAATTTATGCAATAGACAATTTCTTTTCAACTACTGTAAGCAACTTGCCTTTTCTGTATCACTTGGTTCTAATATCCTTACAAATCTTACCATCATTTTGTGCAGTATTTTCAACACTGTTGCTATGGCAGCTGCTATGTAAAATATATTTGTTCTCATGGTAGACTTCTTCACTATATGCCAAAGGTTCAGGATTTGCAAAGACAAGGTCAAAATATACAATAAAGTGAAACTGCCTCTGAATAATAGATTCCACAGCAGTCTATTTACCCTGGGGATACACTTACTTTAAAGTTTTTAAAAAAATCTTAAAACTGTTTTCTAGCCTTAAGGTAGCATTTTATTTTTATTTATTTTATTGCCCGCCCAATTCAGAAATGGCAAAGAGACCCTTTTGTATTACCAGTTGACTTATTTGACTCTCTACTTTCTACAGAAATATCGTCCAAATCTTGAATGAATAGGTAGGCTGAATTTGGAGCCAAAGATTACAACCACAAAATAAGAAAAAAGAAAATTTTGGTTAATATGAAAGAGCCCATAGCTTTCTGGACTACAAAAAACATCAGAAAAATTCAAAGAATGGACTCTCAATAATAACATTTCCATTTTTAATCACTAAGTTAAACATCCTTATTTCTTGTTTGAAGTGCTGCCTACAATTGTATACCCTATATTTGCTCACGCTGGAAACTCCCATGATACAAACATGTTAGAGATAAGCAGTAAAGATCAGCAAAGACAGTGTAGCATTTAATATTTGAAACTATTGTTTTCAATAAAACCATCTAAAAGTTTCAGGTTGCCAATGCTTACAAAACAAAATGCTCACCTAAAAATTAATTTCCTTCCTCTGTCCTATTGCTGCTGGGAAAACATGGCTAGAGTAGAATAAAATATGCTAAATATGCAATGGTAAATGCATATTTTATCATATTTGCAAGCATCGACTAAATATAGTATTTATAATTTATCTAAAACCAGCATATCATTCAAACTCTCTATTCACACAAGCACGCTAAAACATTTCTCCAAAGACTGTCAGCTACTTTTAATGGTTAATATATTAACGCTTTTTCAGGGCTGCTACACAAACATAATTGGGTAAATTTACACAGGAATAGCCACCTGCCACAGAACTGAGTGCTCAGGGAAACACAAAAACAAAAGGATGTTGTAGCGCCTATTAAGCCTCACTATGTCACCATGTTGTAACAATATATAATGCCCCTTAAAGCTATTTCTAATCTCAGCAACCATTAGGCACGTTATTCCTACTGAACTGTGACAGGCTACTGTATCACTGATGGAGATAAAACCCATCAGTTTGCTTTTTTTTTTTAAAAAAAGCAAAAAAAGCAGGGAGGATGAAAGGTTATTTTGACATAAATTTTAACTTTTGCACTGCACACTAAAAAGCAGCCACACATGCTCTACTGAGTAGTCTGCTGGGGTGGAAGACTCACTGAAAAGAAAGACCAAAAGAATGGATCTTTTCACATAAAATGGAACAGGACGTAGACCACATTCAAGTACTACAGCTACAATATATATAAAATGAATGTAAACACAATCTTAAGAACCAAAAAATCCCCAAGCGTACTTCTTTCCTACTTACAATGAATTGCCACATAAGCCCCCTCATCCTGAATGAACATCTTTGCCTCACACACTTTCAGCAGGAAAAAAAATAGGTCTTCGTAGGAAAATGTCTGCTCCAAAATATCCAAATTATTTTTTTTTTTTTGCCTTTGATTATTTAGTATATACAAAACTTGCAGAATATATTGCTGTCAATTTTGTGCTCACATGATGTGTAAACCATGTTCTGTACCATCTAGGAGAAGAGGCCACGATGCCAATTCAATTCTGGAGGCTTGGCACACAAAACTTCATTCCACAGAGGGGCACCCACCCTTCAGGTGCAGCTGCCCTACCAGCCAGCAGCCTCTGAAATGGTCAGTGTTCTGCCTGGCCCTGCCCTCCACTCCAGGTGTGCTCCTGCCTCTCCCCTCCCAGAATTGGCCTGCGCTGACCCTGCATTGAGCAGGTTCATGAAGATGAATCTGCAAGTCTTTACACTGGTTTTGCCCTTTCAAAAATGGATATAGAACAGTCTGTGGTCCCAGTCTGTGGTCCCATAAAGAAAGCTTTTGTACTGAATATAGGTCTGAATTTCTCAGGAAATAATTTTTCAGTCTTATATACCTCCTTACTATTTGGGAATTCCCACCACCACCCCAGCAAGCCTGGCTAATTTATACCAAAGCAATTAAGAGAGCCAAGCTTTTTCATTGAAAAGGATAATCTGTTTACTCTGACCATCTCCGAAATGTCTCCCACCTGGAACTTCTACAAAACAGCCAATTAGTGTCCTGTTTTCAATAGCGGTTCTTTGCAAATCAGCAGGTCTTCACACATAAACACATAAACTGTCTGTTCAGTGGATGACAACAGAATCTTTGATTTCTCCTGTTGCTCTGCTCAGCATCAATTAACTGCTAGACGCTTCTTTTAAGGAACTGTGTCAGTGACCATGGTACACAGACAGCAAAAGAAAAAGAGATTTCCCATATTAACCTTTGAAATTCCAAGCATACAGCAAAAGGAGATTCTAAAGGCAAACATAATAAATAGATACGATAATACAGCTTCAAGAAAACACCACAACTTTGCATAAGACAAAATTATAGACTGCATAAAATGTTAATAAAAACACTGATAGGCTTCATTCAACTGCTGAAAATTAAGTAAAAAGCAATGAGAAGAAATAAGCATATTTCAAGTGCCTATGAAAAATACATAAAAATGTGCTATATCTCAAAAAAATTTTTACTTTAGCAAGCTCAGGTTAAAAACCTACTTGTCATTACAGTTAGTGCACAAAAATAATGAAAGGTGCATGTTTAGAAGACAGGCTCACTATTGCTCAGTCTCTTCTTTATGTAATTGCTCAAGTGTTTTTGTAATGACTCTTCTGTTTCATTCATGTGGAAAAGGATGTGCCCAGCACTGCTGTACTGATGAATACAGAATTGTAAGAAAAACATCAGTTCAGCTTCAAATACAGGGTTTCACTCAATGGCTCTGTCTTTTGCCTCTTTGCCATCCTCATCATGTGCTGTTCTGATTCGGTGACAACTTAAATCATCACATCAGGTATTACAGGCTAATTCTTGTCTGATTACCACATTCTCTGCAAAAGCCAGCTTTTACCTGTGCTGCCTACCAAGAAAATTAAAATGTGGACACTCAGAAATTTTGGTCATGAGAGTGTTTAATGTGAATTAACTGATATATCAGAAAAAAAATGGCCAAACAGGCCAAAAAAAATAGTCAATTGGTTTTCAGAAGTAATACTCCACAGAAGTAAATTTCAAGCAGCCTGAAGAAAGAAGCAAACCCATTGAATCAGAGATTGCTATTAGATGCACAGTGCAAAAATTAGCACTGCAACTTTCCCAAAATAACACAGAACATAAAAAAAAAACCAAACTCACAAAAAACAAAACTGAAAATTTTCTTTCACTTACCTTGAGCAAACAACTCAAGGACTCTGACATTCTTACCTGAACAGGAAAAAATTTCCCAGATATGCCCTCAACTCAATGTTGACAATAGACAGTCACAAACTTTCAACAAAAATTAAGTGCTGTTACAGATATACAGGTAACAGCAAGAAAACCCATCATACCAACCCAAAAGACAAACAAACAAAACCAACCAAACAAAAAACCTCACCAAGCCAACAAAAAAGTCTCAAACAACAAATGTTCTACTCTCAGCATTTGTATCTTCCCTAAGATTTTCCACTGCAAAGTAAGGTGCTTTATTGCAGGTAAGAACTAAAAAAGTTTCTTTTACTATGGTATTTTAAGCCCAAAAAAGCTGATGGATACTAGTGGACCAGTTCCGAAAGAAGTATTTTAAACACATGACTTTGTAAAACCTGCAAAGTTGAAAAGAGTATTAAGGATAACTTTACTGAAATGTGAGATAGATTCTAGCACAACGGAGAAAGGAAATTTTCTTGACTGATTTCAGAGCTTTATTCTAATACGAATGCCTTTTCAAAACTGTAACTATGAATACATCAAAATTCTCTGTCTGAACACAGTTAAGTTGTAAGATAGGTTAGTATTATAACACTATCACCTGATTTTCCCTGAGTTTGTTTACTCCAATAGCACAGTGTAGAGAAAAAGAGATGAATTTTACAACCTGTAAGTCTGATAAATTTAAAAAGAGCATTAAATCAATTTTCTATTAGCAGACTGTGTGATTCTGACTTAAAAATTCCAATTTACGAAGATAAACTATTGTTAATTGGAACCTAATTTGTTGGAGCAGGGAATATATTAAGTGCTAGTGGCCTTTGTACTTAAGATCAAAATTCATGAAGGACTATGATGTACAGCTTGGAGAAGGAATGTGAAGTTAACTTAATGGATTAATTAAACAGTACTAATGGAATTTTAGGTACAGGACTGAGCTTTTAGTAGTCCCAAGTCCAACTAACGATTTACATTACACTATCAATATTCCCAATTTCTATAGTGATAATCAATTACTAGAGAATCAGTGATTTACATGCCTAAGACAGTTACTTGTATTTGATTGTAAATTTGAATATTAAAAAACCCCACCCAAAACCATTAATAGTTGCTCATTGCTAAACTAAACCGGTATTAATGAAATGAAAAAGGCCTGTTATAGGAAGCAGCAGCAATAGTGGAGCTGGAAAAAACCATGGCTATTACACTGCAAAGCCTGACTGCACAAGACACACATAAAAACTCCAATCTTTTTTTTGCTCATATGATTCATTTTCTTGAAGGTGAGCAAGATATATGGGATTTCCTTCTCCAAACCTTTCAGAAGTAAACACAGATTTCTTTTTCTGTTCTTTGTGCTGGAAACCATTACAATGCATTTTCATAAAAATGTTTCTCCCTAACAGGAACAAGAGCATGCTCAAAATACAGACACCCAAACCAAGCTATACTCCATAAAACCACTATCTTGCTCTCACCACAAAGTCTGGAAGAAGGCTTTCTGTAGTCACATTCTAATAACTAATAAGACTCTGTATAAGGACTCAGTCAAGAATGGTGTCATAGGATGCAGTGTGAGAGTCCAAGATCTTTCATTATGAGTCTGTTGGACTGGAATAAACATGAAGTCCTGAAAAAGCATTCGATACAGCCATTTCCATGTAATAATAAGAACATAGACAATGGTGATCTAGACTTCCAAGTCCGTGTTAAGACCTTTGTATGAAATTGCTATCCAAAGTCCTGTTTTGACTGTTTATCAAGGTGGTTCAAGTATGTGACGTTCATCAGTCAATATATATCTTTAAAAATAAATAATACAAGGGTATGGATATAATGATTACTTCCATAAAGGTTTTTGTGACAGCAGACTGCTGTGAAACAAAAACACTAAAAGATACAGTGTTGAATTAAATAGATTTAGGAAACAAAGTCACTGCAGTCAAAAGTGTGTAACGCAAACAGTGCTGTTCCCTCTCTTTCATCTCTGACATTACTTTTGAGAGCTGGCAAAGAGGGTGAGAGGATGCTCTTCCCTGTCCTTGGTACATCTTTGCTTCCCAAACAGAGAAGTTAACTGACACCTCAGTCCTATATCCAAGAAGTTTTACACCAACCGAATTATGAGGAGCAAAGCTGTTTCTTTTATGCAAGAGGACATAAATGGTAGAAAAATGCAGGAAGCCTTTCTTTCCTGCAGAGAATGGGGAAAACACAGCTTCTCTCTTGAGCTCAACTGGTTCCCTGAGTTATGATGAGACTGCTGTCCTTACCTTCAGTTAAACTTCCTGCCCATGGTGAGAGCAATGCTACAAGGATGTAGAGGATCTCCATGTTCCAATCAGTGGATAAGGTTCCTTCTTTTAATGTATTTTATATGGGTGGTCCCAGCTTGGCAAGGCCCATAGTGGGGCAGGGCTGTGGGAGCGGGAGACCAGCCCTGCCGAGGCAGGGACTGATGGCCCCAAAACCTGGGAATGAGTCCTGGGTTGTGGGCAGGGGTGAGTGAGAGCCATTAAGGCTTATTAATGCCCTCAGGGCCCTGACCACTGATTACCCACTCAGAATAATGTGACCTAATTTAATCAAGGCTATAGGAAGCCCTTATCAGTTGAGTTGCATAAATTTAGAGTTGGAGTTGCCGGGCTGCTCCAGGCACAGCAGAGAGTTCTGTAAACAGGAACCACACTCCTTTCAAGGACCACACTCCTCTCAAGCCCCAGACAGCCAGGGGTAATACACCACAGCAAAAGACTCTGGCCATGGTTTGCTATCTGGTGGCCACTGCTGTTTGATGTCAGGTAGCTACTTACTATCACCAACTATGCAACTATTTTCATAGAACAGGCCAAGAGATTAGGAAAGTGTATTTTTATAGTGAACTTGAGAACTACTGCCAGTAGTTTTCTTTAAATTTCCTTTATTTGCGGCTTTCTTGGCTATGTGTTTATCCCAAACGCTGTAACTGTACCATAGCAGACATGTCCCCAGGTCACTTGATCTACAGCCTTTTCCTCCTGGTTACTGGTACTGATTTGACAGACTTTCAAGGAGGATGCCAGGTGCCCTTGCAGAGTTAACATCAGCCACCTTCTTTTGCTACAAGTATATTGGCCATAGAAGCCGTAGCTTCCACACATACTGCATGCCCAGCTAGTGAAACAAGACCTTATCAGGTGGATTTCCAAGCTGGGAAGGTAGTTACGTGAAGTACTGCAGTTTTTCTCACATTTGTCATGCATTAGAGGTGCAGGACCAAATATGGAATAATTCAAACTGTCTGATGTGTAAACTGTACCGCGCCAGACTCAAGCCCAGAAAAGAGCACCTAAACTGAAATGTAAAAATATAGAGAATCCTGATGAAGCAGTTCCTCACTGACTTCAAATGTGACTTTGAAAGCATGCGAAGGATGAAGCTGTTGTGAAGCTATGGAAAGATACCTCATTAATTAATTGCTACTTATCTGGAAAGAATGCTACCAATGAGTATACTTGATTTTCTTCCGTCCTTCAGGATGACAGACCAGTGATAAGACTGGCCTGAAAGGACTGTAGCTTGACTTTCATTTTCTGGATAGCAGAAATAGCCAATATCCTTAAATGACACAAAAATGTGATTATGGGTATGTAGTAGGTTGTCTGCTACATTTGCAAGCATTGGCCATTGTGTGATGTAGTCTGACAGCCTCAGTGACCTTGGATTGAATCTGTCTTCCACTGTTAAATCCTCTTAGTGATTTGAACCATCATATGTGCCATTGACTCTCCTCAACTACACCCAGGCAGTAATGAGGCCCAGGGACAGTGAGCATCCTGGAGCGTCTTGCCATTGGAATGAGCTCTGCAGCCTCCAAGAACATTCTGCCCACATGCTCAGCTATGGAAACTCTGAGAACACTGAGAAAGCACCTGTTGACATTGGCTGACTGTGAAATATGTGAGTGTTTTTATGGACCTGTATCTAGCTGCAAATGTTTATGCCCATGTCTATGCAAAAATGTGTCCTTTTCCTTTTTGCCTTACTAAAATGGCATGAAGTTTTCCCCTCAATCTCATATGGATGCTGGAATCAGACTACACTGCAATCCTGCCTCCATTCTGCTGCACTCCCTATGACCACTTCTGACACCCTACATTTGTCTTGTCTTCTCACTCTTTTTCCCAACTGCATCTTTCATACTCTTTCCCTCAATTTCTGTGTTTCAATACTACGATACATCCCCCTGAACTACACAGAAGATCTATGGCCACTGCTTCAATCACGTAAACCTTTCCAGGTCTTTTTGAAAGATACTTGTCCTGAGGTTCAAGATAAGCCACCCTAGCTTCATACTGCTCAGTGCCTGGCTTCTGCTACAGGTTTCAGCCTAAGATACATACTGAGATTACTGGAGGAGGATACTATTTCTGAGGTGATGAGTGGAAGGGGAAGCGAGGTATCATTATCATTGAACTTATCTTTGTTATATTTGATTGTGCTCCATCTTTTAGTACAGAGGGTTGATTTTTCCTATGTTTTTCTGCCTTCACATCCTTTGAGTTCATGAGTAGAGCTTGTTTATTTCATGGATGATATCTCCCAGGCTTAGAAAAGATTTACCTGACCCAGCCTGGGCTTCATTATCACTGGTGGACTGGACTATCCTTGGAAAGTCAGTGAACTCGTAAGGAAAGTTGATTAGTAGAGGAAAGAGTGATGACTGTTGTTCTGCTTAATGGATTTCTTGAAACAGATAAGTTAGCTGCTGGTAAGTCTGAGTGAAAAGAAACAGAATAAAGGGGACAATCCACAAAGAAATTAAACTTAGACTCACAGCATCACTGAATGGATTGGGTTAGAAGGCAACTTAAAGATCACATAGTTCCAATCCCCCTGCCATGGACAGGGACACCTTCCACTAGATCGGGTTGCTGTAGCTTGGCCTTGAATACTTCCAGGGATTGAGTGTTCACAACTTCTCCAGGCAACATGAAGTCCTTAGATATGGCTAGGAGCTCAATAAAACACTGAGACCATCTATTAGTCTCAAAAGTTGGCCCAGGATCCCAACAGTGGCCTGTAGGAAAGAAACTCTGCTGAGCTGACACTTGCTGGGAGCACTAGGAGATAGACCTTCTCCTGAGATGAATCACTGTTCTCAGTCTTCCAGTCTTTCCTATGACGGACTGACATAGACCTGCCAATTCAACAAGCCACTTAATGCATCCACTGTAACAGATCTGTAGGGCTCCATACAACAAATGGGTCGTATACATTCAGGTTACATATTGAGTAGTTAAAGTAGGATGTTGTGGAGATGTTTTCACTATCTTATGATCAGGTGAGAGGACAGTCCTCAGCACGGTATAAGAAAGTGACACAGAATTTCATAAAGAAGCATCTTAAGTACTTCACAGACAATTACTGGAAGAATATCTAAGACTAATTATTCTTAGTGACCTACACATTGTTTGTCATAACTGTATCATAATGATATTTATTTCTATAATTTAAATGCTAAATAAATAATACAGTAGAAATAAAGAACTATGAGACACTAGATAGAGAGTTATGGTATTATGAACTATGACCTCCTTAAAGCTGGGATGGACTGCTGCATGCTTTACAGCATTTTGACTACCACAAACACTAGCAGAATAAAATAATTAGATTAATGACAGTGGCATAATCCTCAAGTAACAGAGGTGGACAGGGACAGATGACAACGGAAAGCTGGCATGTTTGTAGTATTTACAGAGGAAGGTCCCAGGAAGGATAGTTTGTATGACAAAAGAGAACAGCATTTTCAATATATACTTGCAGAAAGTTCTTTTCAATTTGTCTGGGTATATATAAACTGAGTGAAGAAGTTAGAACAGAGGTAGACAGTTTGCTTTTCCTCTTTTCCATCAAAGTACTTGTTCCTTATAGCTACTGTATGTGCACTGTGAACAAAGAGGGGTCCGAAATACCTATGTATGCCAAACTATTCATTAGGACTTCAAAGGCAAAAAATGTGTAATGATAGTGTGTCTCATTATAGGTGACACCTGTGTGATGCAGCTGGAATTTTAGTATACTGCTTAGTATTTATCATAGCCTACATAAATCTTACTAGCTATCACAGCCCGGTCCTCAGAAAACAAAAAAACTACTTCCTTTCCTTCTAAGTCTGGCCTTAGCATACTTCTTCTCTTGCCCAGAGAAATTTATGCCTATACTAATGCTAATCAGACACCAGTGTCATTACACCTGTTGGTTGGTCAAACTCTGCAATTTGTGTATTCTTTCCCTTTCAGAGTCTTCCTAATCACCTGCTCAGCTGTTACCAACAGCTCTGTTTTGAAATAGATCTATATTTTAATGTCTTCAAGCTTCTATGAAATGGAAGTGCTAAATACACTAGTATCAACCACATCACCACTTCAGGTTTTTTTCCAATGGTGAGACGAAACCTACCTAATGAAAGGAGAAGTTGTAGGCAGAATACATGAACATGCTTATAGTCCTAATCCTATGATTCTGCTCTTGAGTTCAGTATTCAGAGAGATCCTGAATTTAGACAAGCTCAGGAAAAGAAGATGCTTGCAGGAGAAAAGTATAATGAAAGTTTACCAACAGCTAAATTAACCATTAACCACTGTCAATGCCTGTAGCTCACTATATTTTATCAATGTCTACAGCTGTGTGTAAGTACTGCTGAAAGCCGTATTTAAAGACTAGCCTGCTCAGTATGCACAGGATGAATTATTACCCAAAGTGATAATCAACAGTCCTAAAAAAGGAAACTATTTTCTGGGTTTTCTTCTCACAGAGCTATGAAACATATTCTTTCATTTGAACTGGCAAGAATACTTCTCAAGCTTCCTCTAACTTAATTTTAAGCTTACCACTTCTTGAAAGGAATCGGCAGTAATAAAATATCAAATTGTGTTTGCAAGTGAAGCAATGCAGAGAGGATTTAGAACACAAATTGATAAAAGTTAGATATGAATTAAATTAAGTTGTGAAAAAAGGTCTGCAGAAAAAAAGTCTTACTATTTGTTATAAAAAAGAACAATAATCTACAGAAAAGATGCAGAAAATTATTAAAGGTTATCAGGAAGAGATTATTTACATTTCACTTATGTGAATTTAATTTTATAAACTGGACAATCCATTTCAATTAAGCCTGCTGTCAAATGCTTTTAATTTGGATTAATATAGCTTGACAATCTGGGTACAGTAATTAATCATTAAAAATTAGCCCCATGATTGTGAACTTAATGTAATTACTGAATTGCTTGTTTTATCTCGGAGATCCTAAAAGGGAGAAAAAATTCACCTGAAGTTTCAAAAAAAATATTCTCCAGACAAAGGGAAAAATCAAATCTGGAAACAGAAATTTTCCATTTTAACTTGCTTCCATTTAACTTGCTTGCATAGTTGACATTAGATTCATGCCTAGAAAATATATTAACTGGGGAGTGCATTTTTTATGATGATCACTGCCTGATCCAGTGACCAAAATGCCAAATGATACTCGGTTGACAGCCAAGGCAGCAGGAGGAGTAGGTGACATTGCCCTCTGCTCTCTCTGCCACTGGAATCTTGCTATTCCAGCTGAGATTTCATGGAGCTGCAGGAGTGGGTAGGTGCTGTGCCCTTCACTGATGCCCTAGAAAATAGCAAAAGTTTCTAGTGCTCTGCTAGCATCTGCAACTCATGGTGGGACACAAACACAGTTTTCCAAGAGAGGTGTCAGAGCACCGTAATTTACAGTCAGGCTCTGTATATATCACAAAAGAAAGAGAAGGATACATCACACAGGCATATGGAACCCAAAGGCACTGAGAGAAAAATTCATAAATACAACAGCAATAATAATCAGAAAGAATAAGCAGGCAAAAGGTGTGTACGACAAGAAGCATGTAGGTAAAAAATAAAACAGTAAGTCTTTAATTTAATCATAGCAACTTCATAGCTTCAATGGGAGCTAGACTTTGTGATAAAAGAAATGAAAAGGCAACGATATTATAAGCAGACCATTATAGCTTCTCTAAAAGATATCTTAAGTATTCATCACTCATTATAAAATTAAACTGTCATATCTTGTAATGACTTAGAGAATTCAAACTAGAATATCTCAGTGTTGAGCACTTTGCAACTTTGACTTTCTTTGAAGTACATTTGAGTTTAATTAGAACAGAATCTTCAAAGAGCTCACTGTTTGACTACCTATTGTGAAAAAAGGCCAAAAGGTAGCTCTTGGCACCATCAATTTATAAACTTCGTCTCCCAAATCCCTGGAACTTCCTGCTCACAATTCTCATCAGTAGAGTAGAAATGTGGGAACAAAGCTGCTAAACATCCAACAGCTACATCACAAAAAGGGTGGACTTAAATTCTTGGCCAGTATTCCAGAATAATTTTTGTCATTTTGCCTTGTCACTTCTTTCATTACAACCTAATTATTTCAAGATCATTTTGACTGAATCCTGCTTACTCATTTGTCATAGTCACCGTCAAAGAGCAGTATGCCATGACTTGTAAGTCTTATTAGTATTAATAAGATATGAGTATGAAATTGAATTATTGTTAGTGTCTCATGGTCAGACCCCTGTAAAAAATACATTCTGAAAAGGATGACCAGAAGAAGGTGACGTTCTGGTCTCTTGTCATATTTTCACATCCTACATTGAATTTCACGAATGAAGTTTCACTGAACAACCTCTAGACTAAGATCAACATTCAGATATTCATAGTTTCACAAAGTGACAAAAATAACACATTACCACATAGCAATTCAAAATCATCTCAACACAAGGTGAAATGGGAATAAATCATGGTCACTGCTTCATATCTACGCCTGAAATCTTAAATGAAAACGTAGAGGATAATGTTTAAGAGTAACAGAGGTGCTGCAAGGAAATTATGTCCTCAGTCCTGGTCTTTTTGTTGTTTTCCTGATCTTGTCAAGTAATTCTACACACATTTTGTTTTAAAATTTTAAAGACATCCACTGTGCGTCACACAACAACTGGATGGTAATAAATAGCTCCCGGTATTTTATTTTTTTAAAGGACCTTCACTATGACTGTCAGTTTATTCTACTTTTTGTGACTGGGACGGGACTCATCAGAGAAGAAAAAACTGGATTTTTTTCCAAAATATTCCTTACTGTTAGCTTTTTTGTGTTATTTCCAATTATGTAAGATAGTTCTGTCATCTTGTATCTACCTAATGTTTCAGAAGAAAGCCTGGTAAAACTTTCCAAGCATCAAATGCTTCGGAATCTAAATCAAAGCTAAACAGATGCCATCAGAACCATGAAAATCTGAATTTTGCTCCAGACCAGAAAATGGAGAACTGGACTAAGTATTCTACACTGAACTTTGTAATAAAAACATTATAAGATTTTATAAAAATTCCCTTAGAACAAGTAAGTAGAGGTTTCTAGTAATTTTTAGGAGTTTGGGTTTTTTTTTTACCTCATCAGAACTAAAATATAAATTATAAAAGTATTCTTCTTTAATCAAAATAACAAGAATGTATAAAAAATGCAGTCTCAAGTTGAAACAGCAGACTCCCAGAAGTTCAGTTACATAAGACAAATTGCAACAGACATACTTACGTATTAAATTTGCCTAAAATGCAAACAACAATGGCTTTCTCACTGTGCAAGACCTTATAATGTAGCCCCTTTTTCAAATGCTGCATGCCTTTTCATATCTGGAAAAGAGGTGCTGTAGCACTTTGTTAGATTATAAATCTACTGCTACGAGAACTAAAATAGGAGCCAGCAGTGCTATTCATTTTCATGTTTTAGCTGAAAACTCATGATGTTCAGAAATACTGCTTTTATTACATTTCAACATTTTCTAATCTATTTTGACTCAAGTGACCGCTCTCCCAGCTGTGAAATCCATGCTGGCTGACACCCCTTCTGTCTCTCAACCCCATTAACAAGTGCCCATATTGCAAAGAGAAATTAAATATTAATTCCTTTCCACATCACCCCTTTGGCGTATCTTGCATCCCTCTGCCCTCTCCCACAATGTTCTAATTTCCGTAGTAGCATGTCTTACAGTTTGGGAAACACTATCAAACTCCAATGCAAATTACAAGCAAAATATTCTTTGTTGCACAGCAAGCAAGCCCGATTTTAAAATAAATTCAAAGCACAGTAAATATATACTAGAGTTTGTTTTTACTCACAAGAGGCTCTGCCATGATGATGCGAATCTTGCGTTCAGCCAGGGTAGTGAAGTTAACGAACAAGCTCTTCAGGACGTATTCGCCTGGTTTACTGTCTGGGTCAACACTGATAGGCAACATGGCTGGAGGTCCTTTTTCTCTCTGTGTACCAGAAACAGGTGGGACAGGTGGCTTGATATATCCGTTACCAACTGGAGAAGCTGAAACGTGGAAAAGACACATTTACTTTTGGGTAATTCAACATGTTTTCGCTTTTCCAGAGCACCTCAATAGCTCCTTATACTGTCAAAGCAGGAGACTAGTTGTTAATTAAAGAAATATACAACACATAAATACAACTTCCATGGTACTGTAGGTAAAATACACATAATCTAAACGGAAGAGGATATAAAAGATGAAATCTTATGTATTAAAATTGAGTGGTGTTTACTATGCAGTGTATACTCAATCCTCTTTTTCTTTTAACATGGTAAAACTTGCTGATACTTTACTGTTTGAATAACATCCTCATTTTTCACCCTCTGTTTGCAGGCCAGATCTGTAACTAAGTTGTCAAGTAATAAGAATTTATTCTTTATTGCTATTCAAACCAGCCTAGCCTTGCAAAAGTCCAGAGTCTGGTCTTTTGACTATGGTGAGCTGTAAAGGGCCTTATTCTCCTGCCATTTATACTGAGGTCAGTCAAGAATGACCCCTTAAAAAACAATATACCTGCCATCAGTATAAACCTTAAATGAGGAGTCAGACATGGAATGTTTTCCATGGCCAAAAAGTATTCCTCATGTGTTAGTTTTCCTGAAAGCACCAAACCCTGCAGTTTCATCTGGCAATTTTGAGATCACACCTGGTGTATTGTGTCCACTTTTGTGCTCTCCCATACAAGAATGACATTCTTGCTATTCTGTAGCAAGGCCAAGGGAGGACCATGGAGATGGCCAGGGGCTTATGTGCTTGCTAGATTAGTACAGGCTATTATTACAGGCATTAGTGCTGGACTGGTTCGACCTTAAGAAGAGAAGGTTAAGGGGTGATCTTATTGCAATATTCAGCTACCTAATCGAGTGTAGCAAATATGCCACGGGAGTACAGCAGAGATGCCAAGGAATCAGACTCTTCTTTGAGCACAATGACAGGACAAGAGGCAACAGACACTAGTTTGAATGTGGGAAATTTCAATTAGAAATATGGAAAAAACTTGCACTGTGTGGGTGTGATCAAACACTGATACATATTGTCCACAAATACAGCAGAAACTCCACTCTTGGATACACCTGAAACTTGAAACTTTACTAGACAAGGCCCTGAGAAACCTCCTCTAGTTAGTGAGCAAGCAGAGGTTGGACTAATCATCTGCCAGGGATACCTTCCAATCTAAATTATCCTATGATTCTGTGAATTCACCATAATGAGTACCAAGATATCATGTATTAGGCTGAGCTCTACTTACTATTTTTCTGGGAACCAAAGGAAAAATAAATTGAACCACTACAAAACAGAATGTCACTAATTCAAATATTGTCATTTGACATATAAAACGTCCAAACCAAAGTCCTCAGGCTAAGCTCTCACTGGCAATAAAAGTAATTTTCAGTCTTCAGGCAGGTACTGGTAGCACCGTCTGTCTATTAGCTTTGCTAGAGACTTGAAAAGTAGCATGGGCAAGACCAACCACTATCCACTCTGAATGCAATACAAGGGTCAGAATGCCCGTGAGTACTGCTGGTGATTGGGACAGAGGTGTTTTAATGTAATACAAAGCATGGAAATACTGTGAACTAATACCATTACAGCATTTCCCCACTGCATTGCATTCCAGAGTGTTACATTATATGTTGTATCCAAGTTGCAAAGAAAGGAAGGAGAAGGAAGAATGAACTACAATGATTGTTGCCTCACATCTAATGCCTTTAGCCTTTCCTTTTGAGGAACAGAATGGCAACTACTACTGAATGTAATTGTCAATTACTAATGATGTGATTTCAATAAATGAGATTATTGATCTTTCCTAAGTACATTAACACTTCATGGCTGAAAAAAATGAAAAAAAAACCCAAACATCCAAGACTATTGTTCGAGAGTATTCAAGATGTGGTAGAATCATCCCCCAAAATCATGCATTGAAAAATCAAAAAAACAGGCACTGGAGAAGAGAGAACATGTTTTCCTTTAGAAAAATCAATTTAGAAGTTCACTACATGACTATAATAGAAGAGAGAAATGCCTTTCTTCATGTAGCTATTATTCTGTAACTGTAACACATCCCTACTTTTCTTTGAAAATAACCCTCTATTGACAAGGTATGGCATCACTCTTCAGCACAGCAGCACCACTTCTCCCACTGCGACAGATGTTTCCTGCTAGATTTGTTTCATGCAAAGTTTCACTTGATTTTTGAGGGCAAAAGCATGATCATAATCATAGAATCCTTTTTGCATTATGACTCTTTGAAAAATTAAAGTGTACAAAGAAGTCCTACATTTACATTACATAAAAGTGGTTCTAAAAATACCCTGTTGTTCTGAATAATAATCTACTTCAAAGTACTGAAAAAAGAGCGACCAAAGAAGTTCTACTGTCCTTCTGTCACCACCTAGGCTCTCCTAAAATTTAAGCATGAAGACAGTGGGATGCAAAGGATCAGATGCAAATTTTTATGGCCTATTGAATATACTAGGCGATGGAAATACCTCCACAAAGAGCTTTAGGAAGGAGTCACACAATATCCTTACAATTACAAATATATGTGCCAAATGCATGCTTTCGACTGGCTCACATCTATCCATGAAATCAGTTCAACCGTTGAGTGCTCAGTCAGGAAAATTTTTCTGTGAGCGGTGAAACTGATTTTCTTAAGGCACTGTGTCCTTTGTGCAGTAAAAGCCCCGTCCTCCCCGGTGCCCTCACCCCAGTTGTTTCCCAAGCTCCCTCCCGAGCACTGTGCCCGGGCTGGGCAGGCAGGCTGCTCGCCAGCCAGCCCCTGCCAAGCACAACACACCCGGGCTGGGCTGCCTGCTGCTCGCTGGCCAGGCAGCCAGCCAAGACTCCCTCTTGAAGGAATCTGCAGGAATCTAAGCAAACACAAACTTGCCTTCTGTTCCCCGGGCAATTTTGGTTTCAACTGGCTACTAAGTTCAAAATTTGCTATGAAGGGACACATCAGAGGGATGAAAGGAAGGAAGGCAGGCAGGCGGTGTGTGAGATCATGTACACTTCACATCCTTACAAAATTAAGAAACATTAGCCATGCTACCTGGGAGCTGCCACCCTTATCTTCAATCACTGCGGCATTCAGCCAGGATTTTGAGACTGGAATTTAAATCCACATAGTCATTCCTAGTAGGAAGCCTTTTAACAACGATTCTGCTAAATTTGTGACACGGGCTGATCTGTTTTTTTTCCCCCAACATTTAACTGAAAAAATCACTCATTTGCACACCATATCAGAGAAATGCAGTTATCTGTGAGATTTGCCAGTGCACCAAAAATTTTTATTCTAGCTCTTCTCTGAAAGATAGGATTGTACAGCCTTTCACCCAAATATAGAAAAAAGCATATCCTGAGGGTTAACATCTATCATTGCTACAGCAATTACAGCAGCTAGAGTAATTACTGAAATATGACATTGATTTAGTTCAAATTTTTAAAAGACATTTTGGAGCTGTTGACTCTATTTAAGCATCTTCAGTGTGAAAACTAATACTGTCAACAGCGTGAGGGTTCAGAGCTGATCATGAGTTGGTCATGAACTATTATATACAGGTTTGGCTTTCTAATGCGTTTTTTCAGCTCCATTATCTGAAGCATTTGCATATGCTTGATATTTGCATTGCAAATAAACGACAAGACTATCCCTGACATCTATACTAATAACGTATGAGCTGTAACAGAAAGCAGTTTTTATTCTTAGATTGAGAGGCCTATAAAACTCACTAAAAGAAAAATTGCCTCTGAGACATACAACAAGGAAAACAAGGACTCAAAATTTAAGAAACAGCAGCATTAAAGTTACCCCTGATTGGTGCCTTTATGTTGACACATTATAATGTGGGCCTTAAAAATAGCAATAAAAAGGATGCGCCCAGTTTTGGCATCTATGCCAGTGAAACATTGCCCCAAATAAAAGGCATAATTTTTAACATGAGAAATCACCACATATAGTTTGCATGGGTTTCTTCATGCAGAAGATATCTGGGGTGGGGTGGGTGGGAAGGAGTTATACTTGATTAGAGATATTGATTTCCTTGACAAATTTAGATTTTACTACCTGATTTCAAAATAATAAATGTTATACAAAGAGAGGTACCAGAACAGACCACAGAAGCATTTAGTTCAAATGTCTATATATTGTAGGATACTGGTCACCACACAAGTACTACATTAAGATAAATGCTTCAACTAGAGAAAAGTAGCTCATTCCCCAGGAGAATGAATGGTGATGCACGTGCAGGAGACCACGCTAAACCTGATGTCTAAGGACTCTGCAATAGCAGGGAATCTACAGATCAATTTTAGAAAGTTGTATACATATTTAAATCTCCTATCCTAGAAAAATCTGTAACAAAGATTAACTATGCTTGATCAACTATAAGATGTCTGTACCATTTTGGGGGTGAAATTCTGCCTGAAATGCATTTTCTTGTTTCCAATGTTCCCTATTTTTCTACTATATGTGCAATAAGCTGTATTTCAAATTATATTCTTTTCTTAAAGAATACCTTCATTTAGTTCAGGCTATAACCATATTATTTTCCCAATGTTATGTATTTAAAAATAATTAAAAACAAGGAATAAATATGGAAGTAGCAATGCAATATCACACATGGTTGTTGTCACAGCCATATACTATTGCCACAGAAAGACTTACTAACATAAAATCACTGCTAATTTTTTCCATGTATGGATCGTTTAATGATCAAAGAAAAGAGTTGTAAAAAAGCACACTAGTTTTAGTGCACACACAGAGTCACAAAGCTGATAATGGGGATGAGTACAAAATTAAATTATCATGAGTCTCTGCTATGATCTGCACTACAGATATTTTTCTTAAAACTCTAAGAGGAATCAAAACAACCAAACAATCAGAATGCACACACCAAGAGTCTGTGCTACGCTGGATACAACTTCAGCCATGCACAATTAGTGAATTTTTAGTATCTTTAAAAGCAGGAGAAACACAAGTTGCATTTTTTCAGTAAACTGTCAAATTTACACTTTAGCAACAATGAACAAACTAACAACATGAATGCAAACATATCTTTGCAGTATTTTCATACCTACCGAGCCCCTTTATAAAGCCGATCACGCTGGATTTTCTCCAACATGCTACTGTAATATCCATGAGCCTGTGAATACCCAAAATGTTCCACTCCTTTAGTTAGAAAAGTTAGAATACTTTTCTAACTAAAATCGAAAAATAAATTAATTGTTTCATAACCCTGTTTTATACTTCCTCACTACTTGTGAGAAAGACATTTCTTTCCATTTTTTGGTTTTGTTTTTCAACAGACAAATGCTGAAGACCTACAGTGTGGGAGCTAGAGCAGGCCTCCGGATCAGATCAGCCTTTCCATAACCAAAGGGGTAATTTTTAGCTTCAGCATATGATGATGACCACTCACGGAGTGGCTGCATGTCTATATTTATCCACAAGTACATACTATGCTGACAGATTAGTGAAACTACTTCAGGCACTCCAAGAACATGAGACAGGATAATGGAGTTCGACATAAACAAACCACGCATATCAAACGCACATATTATCATACAATCCATGCTGAAACCAATTAGCATAGAAATGCAAAGCACAGAGACAACACAGGATGGCTTTTGTTTTGTAACTAAAGTCTTTTGCTCAAAAGCACATACAGTTTAAACTCCTTGTGATAAAACAAACCCAGTACCTCTTGTTTTCCCATGTCAAGAATCAGTGAGAAATCATATATCCTTAAGGATAACTGTACCTCTGCTGCAATGACTCTTGAGAAAATTTGTTTTGTTTTAAAACTGCAATTATCATATTAAAAGGAAAACACATTATTAAATAAAACCCAAAGAATTTAATTTACCAGGATACAGTTAATGTGAAACTAAAGGTGTTTTTTTCTACCTCTGAAGGAGAACATTCCCAATTAATTTGAGCTGAGAGAATAAAAAGGAAACTTTTGCTGAAAGTAAAGGTCTATCAGATCCATTTTTATCTTGCTGAAATAAACTGTAAGATTCCTACAGAAAATGTTATTTCAGTGCATTAACAAGATGCAGTAATAGCACTATTTTAATGTAAGCATTATTTTTATAATTCATTTGCACGCTTCAACAAAAAAATAACCATAAAGGTAGAGAGCAAAATAATAAAACATAATATTGATGACTTTCAATATATAGGATAGAAAATAAATTTAAAGTACAGGACTTTACAATAAGAAACAGATGCTACTAATATCTGCTCTTTTTTGTGTTTCTGATTCTTTCTTAGGAGGACTTATAGTAAAAAATGAAAGACCAGGAAGAACTCAGTGCACATCTGAGTCCCACATTCAGACTATTTGGAAAGTAAAAATGTAAGTTATTGTGGTATTAGTGTTGACCTTACTCTTCACAGGGAATGGACTTAATGCAATATAAATATTTGCCTACATGTTTTGTTTACTGCTTTTTTTCCATTGTTTATGAAAAGAGTTGATTCTCCAGGAAGTAAATATACCCCTTTTAAGATACTTCTCCCTGTTCTATGACTACCTTAAAGAGGGTTGCAGCAAAGTGAGGGTTGGCCTCTTCTTCCAGGCAACTAGCAACAGGACAAGAGGACATAGCCTCAAGCTGTACCAGGAGAGGTTCAGGTTGGACATCAAGAGGAATTTCTTCACAGAAAGGGTTGTTAAACACTAGAATGGGCTGCCCAGGGCTGTGGTGGAGTTTCTGTCCCTGCAGGTGTTCAAGAAACAACTGGACGTGGCACTTGGTGCCATTGTCTGATTAATGTGGTGTTTGGTCATAGGTTGAACTCAATAATCTCAGAGGTCCAACCCAAGTGATTCTGTGATTCTGTGTCTCTGTTCTCAGCTGCACTCTGAGCTAAATACAATTCAAATTAATTATTAAAATGAATGTATGAAAATCTGATTGTATGGCCTATAGTGATTTCTAAGGTCCATACAAAAGCTGCTGCATGGATCTACCATAAGCAACAGCACAGCAGACATAGCTTTCCTTTCCTAGCATTGGAAATCATTTAGACTTCCAACTGCAGTGAGGCTGGCATGCATTCACGCAGGGATGGAGAGATCTGTGACAACTTTTTTGCATGTGCATGTACCAGACAGAAAGCTTCACTCAACTGAACATACTGCTGGCAAAGCTTCCTCTATTTTAATAAAATGTAAAATAAGCAGTAAACAAAACACATAGGCAAATATTCCTGTTGCATGAAATTGATTCCCTGTGAAGGCTCATTTCCTTCAAGGTGAGGGAATTCTTTGCAGGGACAAATTCCCTCACTGACAGCAGTATGTAGACATGGACATTAGATACAGGCACATACAAAGAGTAAGAATATATGAGAGAGCCTATATGAAAAAAAAGCTTGAACATATTTTCTGTCTTAGTAGAACAAGGCTGTCTCCAAAAATTGGAAATCTCAGTAAACATGTATTTTAAAACTCCAGACATTGAAGACTGTCTAAAATTGTTCAAGCAACTACTGAGAGAAGACACTTGGGCATTCTGTGCGGCTGTCTTGACATAAGACAATGACATAAAACTATCCCAACTCATCCTGACTATCAAAAGCCTATCTAATGCAAATACAGGATTCTTCAGTAAGTTACTCTGGTTGGTCAATTAGACAGATGGCCTGCAATGCAGCAAAGATGAAACCCAAACAACTACATGCAAAATGAACGTTTGTAAATCCCTATGCCAAAGGAAATACTATCTAGCCTAGAAGTCAAAATAGAAGAGGCAGTGAGGTCAGTGGGGAAAAGTACAAGAGAATCTCAAGATACTGGAGCAAAACAGCTCATTTTCTGAAAACAAGTCTAAAGGGAGTACGATTTGGGAGGAGGTCCAATAAAGTATTGAGAGGACCTCAGCTCTCCCAAATGGATACCCTCAAATACTTGATTATACTGAACTAAAAAGGAGAACAGGCTAATTTATAAATTTCAGATTCGTTCATTTCTTTAAAGAGACATGCCTCAGGAGAGTAACTTATATAAAATGGCATGGAGAAGAGAAAAGAAAGAGATATCTTCAGTGATTAAAGGCACTCCAGGACTTGGTCACTGATTTAACTGAGATAGGATTAACATTTTAAATAATTTCTGTATGAAGACTTAGTGAAAAAATGCTGTTGCCAGGTTGAGATATATTTATTCCACTATTTTCAGAATACTTGTGGAACTACAGAAGACAGTTCCAAGTCCTGTAGACTTGCTTGAGCAATCTTTGCCCAAACTTTCTATTCCTTTTACAATAACAAGAGAGTGCAGATTTTATGTGAACTCAAGGAACAGCAAAGTCAGAAAACGGGAGACAAACTAATTTGTATCCACCGAGAAGTGGCAGAGTTGCCAAAAAAGTATAAACTTTGGCCAACCCAACTACTCCATCCAAGAAAAAGGAGGCTTGAACTTTGTGTGTGTGTGTGCAAGAGCACATGCTTGCCATTCTTCAATTCCTTTTCAGTATCTTCAGGGATGTTATAGAAAAGCAAGCCTAAAACAGACAGTGCAGTATCCTCAGTGAGACTGAACATTTTGGGACATGCTACTAACTAATACCTTGTAGTAAGCCATTCAACCCTCCCCTGAACGAAGGCGTGAAAAAAAATTTGCAGAACGGAGCTGAAAAACAAGTCCCAGATGTGGTAATTTCTTAACAATCAGATCCAATCAAGATAGAAACAAAATGCAGCATCCATAAAAATAAGTATATGGCCACTCAGTAGGCCTTATGGATGCTAAAATGCCACTTGTGGGGTATGCTCTCCTCTGCACATGTCAAAAGAGTTCAGATGTTCATTCCATTCAGGGATGCTTATGAAGCAGCCATCTTCTGAGATGAGCAGTTTAATACAGATATCTTTGTCCGAGCTTAGAGAAACATTAGAACAGTCTTTACACACACTGACAGGTCTTATTTGAGATGGATGTGGTAAAGGTCCTGTTAGCTTTGAAGCCAAGCATCAACCCGGTACCTTGGAAAGGCTAAAACTGCTTGTTTGGCTTTATTAGCCACTAGCAGCCTTCTGGCCCTCACATCACAGCTGCTTGCAGGTAGGTTGGCCATCCTCAGAGGTGCACTGCAATTCTGTGCAAGAGTGGGGTAATGGGTGTGAGAGCCTGGAGAGGAAAGCAGTGAGTGGAACACATTTTGTCCTCTCGCATATGCAGGAGATTCAAGAATGATGACTGCCAAAACAAACAAACAAACAGGAAATCCTGTCATATGTGTCCATCCACTGTCTAAAGGCTTTTCACTGACTTGGCAAAGCTCCTAGTAACTATGATCCTCTAAGTTGTAGACTTTACTTCACTCTTAAGTGGCAGGTCAGGGGTCGAGCAGCTTAACAATGTTCCCTAGATTCTTATCTCAGATCCTTACACGACCCCTGAGTGAGGCAGGAAAGCAATTCCCCTTCCTGCCCATTCCCTTTGCTCACCATTTATTTTTCTGCTTCTTTTCCACTAAATCATTACTTTCTTGTTTACACATACTACTGTGCTGAAGATATTTGGGAATCTGGGCATACAACATAAAGATTTTTACCTGCACCAATTCTAGAATTTGCTTGGTTTATTATGAGATTAAAAACTGAAAAACCAAAATTACATGGAAAATCTTGTGGAAAATCTAAAACAATTTTTACATTTGAGTGCATCATTTAGGGGTGACTTCTCACTAAAGAAAATATCTGTGTTGCTTCTGATGGGATGCAAATCAAACAAAAATGCTTCTCAGTTTCTGTGTTTTATATGGTAATGACATGCTGCTTCTTTGAAAGCTGACTTGAGATTAACAATATACTTTCAAAAGATTTCAGAATCCTGAGATCTTTTCTACATCACTTCACAAAGGTTTTTGTGGTGGATGTGTTTTTTGTTTTTCTTTTCCAGATATTCCAAAAGTAAAAACTCCAAATAAGTATGAAAAGATATTTCAGATGAGTAGGTTGGGTTTTTAAAAAATTAAAACAGTGAAAAAGGTTTATTTCTGAAACTACACCAGAATTTCTTTGGGCTCAAATGGAGCTTAAAAACCATTTTATTTTAAATAGAGACATTCATACTCTTCTTTTACACTTTTTCAGGTACTACAGGCAGAGGCTAACTCCCACTTTAATTTTGTTGCATCGGAAAATAGCTTCCTGTAAGATTTTTAGACAGATGTTTTGTTGCATTTGCCTTTTTTTTTTTTTTTCCCCAGAGACAGGGAGATGGACATATTCTTGTCATTTTGTGGTTGATGGGTGTTAGCAGAAGAATTATTTTTAGGGAACCTGGAAAAGTGCCGAGGAAGCACAAGACTAAAAGAGTGCGAAGGAGTAGGAATAGTTACTTCCAGAAGAGGGACTGGCTGGCAAGCAGGGAGGTGACCTGCATCTTCCTGCCCTACTGTGCTGATTTTGGTTGGGGTAGAGTTAATTTTCTCCACAGTAGCTGATATGGGGCTGTGTTTTGGATGGTTGCTGGAAACAGTGCTGATAACACAGGGATGTTTTAGATGTTGCTGAGCAGTGCTTGCACAGAGCCAAGGCCTTTTCTGCTTCTCACCCTGCCAGCGAGTGGGCTGGGGGTGCACAGGAAGTTGGGAGGGGACACAGCTGGGACAGCTGACTCCAAGTGACCCAAGGGATATCCCATACCATGTGGAGTCCTGCTCAGCATATGGAGCCGGGGGAGGAAGGAGGAATGGGGACACATTCAGCATCATGGTGTCTGTCTTCCAAAGTCACTGTTACGCGGACTGAAGACCCAGTTTTCCTGGGGATGGCTGAACACCTACCTGCCCACAGGAGTGAGCGAGTGGCTGTGTGGTGCTTAGTTGCCAGCTGAGTTTAAACCATGACATCTATACATTTTCTCTTCGAGGCAATATACTTCTCCTTTTCTCCTTAAATGTTTTCCAAAAAACTGTCAGTCTGGATAAGATGGAATTTTAAAAAGATACTTAAATGGTTTACTTTTTACAACAAAAAGACATTAAGTGCCTGCATCTGAGTCCTATTCCAATCTCAACAACTACCTCAGGTGTTAGAACTGGAACCATCCCTGAATTTTTGTTGTCTGTTTGTTCACACTTGCTCTTGCAAACCACTGACATGTCAGTTCATGCTGTTAAAAGCTCCTGTCTTTCACTGGAAGGAAAACAGCATATCCAATTGTGGATGACGTGTCTTCTGTGCCATGTACACATGTGTATGAAAACCTGAGCAAGCTGTAATGCACTTGTGCAAACAAGCATATTTTACTACTGATGCATAAAATGAAACAGACTTGCTCATTTAACCTCTGAAATTGAATGGTCTGAACAGTTATAGTGATACAGCACTGTTCAATGTCTAAGAGTTGATTTCCTAGAGTTTTGCTTATTTCATGGCATAATAAAGGTGTCATGTCTAGTTATGTTTCAATATGTAGTACTAAGAAAAATCTTTAAAACTGTACTTGTTTTTCTGACCTCATCTTCTGATGCACTCTTCTGAACTACTCTATAGCTGTCTTTTAGGAAAAGTTACAAATTTAGCCATGTACAGACCAAATATCAAATTTAATCTAGCCATCCAGGCTCCAGGTAGAGTAAATGAAGAGACAGCAACCTTTCTAGGTGATCCATCATACCCTTCCTGAATTCTTAGTTTAAAACAGAAAAAATCACTTTCTAGAGGTGCCTATTACTCATCAGTGACTACTGAAGGAGAACTGACAACAAAGATATACATCCAAGGTTATAAGCGATGACTTTCACTCTTAAATCTGCAGACCCTTCAAGAGCACCTCGTATGCACTAAACGGCATTGTGGTGCATTTCAGCTGCTGCTGGCTAGAATTCTTACCCTTACTTGTGTGGGTGGAAAATGGCACAACACCAGGAATAAGCGAAGCCACAAGCTGGATCTGTGAACTGGCAAGCTAAAGCTTCACAAACCAAAAAGACTTTTACCAAAATTTTGTGAAGCTTTCTGTGATGAAACCACAGGAGAGATTTCTGTGCATAAAGATTAACATGAGACAGACATCCATTCATGTTTCCCTCTACCGTGGAGCACACAAAATAACATCTATACAAAACAAAATGAGAGAAAAAATTTTGCAGCCAAAATCCACATTGGTAATTATCATTATCAATCCCCTACTCTATGTCTGATTGAATCATTATTGTCATTACTTAACACTGGCTGCAGCAGCACACTCATAGCATTGTCTACCTTCCATATTAAATGCTATTTGGCCTCTTTGTTTAGCCATCTTTCATTATCCACAGACCATTATGATACAGTAGTATCTAACAACCCTTTATTACATTACATTAACAATTCTTCTTTGCAAGTGGGCTCATTTGGTTCTTAGCCACAAACCTAAATGCAAATGTAAATGTTTGCTGCTTTACTAGACTGAGACTCCAGGACATAAACACTTCTTGTGATGACTCTGAAATACAAGACAATGACTTCTCCCATTCACATGAGCTCAGTGACGGTTTTTCAAAGTTTGGCTTGAGTACAGCTGCCTACTGAAAAACTTTCCCTTGAACAGATATACGGAGTTCATGGAATTCAGCTGCTGTCCAAGGCACCTTCTGCACAACCAGACAGTTGCAAATACCGAATACAACACGGAAAGGACATTGCTCTCACGCTGGTCAGTGGGCCATGACAGAGAACTCCTTCTACATATTGAAATGTCAAAATATTTTGGAATAAGTGACTGCCAGAAATATGTTATTCAATCTGGAAAGAAACAAGCACCTAGAGATTAACCTGGCATAATTTAAATATGAAAATAAAGAAAGAAACCTAAGGTTAACATTGGATTTTTCAAATCAACAGCTTAAACCCTCCAAAAATAGAGTAATTAATAAAAAACACCAAAGAACCTTATTACATCTGCAAATAATAAAAAAATTTCCTTTTTTAGGATATTCAAAGAGAAATTCAGTACTCCTGAGGGCAGGGACAAAACTAACATTGTATCAGATTTTCTCAAGTGTCAGCAAGGGCGATCCAGGCAATCACAGCACAGTTGGCCTGATATTTATTCAGGAATGGCTGCATTTGATTAATAAAGAACTAAAGTACAGTAATACAATGCCATAAGCATAGGTTTATGAAAGTAGATTTTATTAAAGTAACTGTATCTTTTTATGAGATCATAAATTTGGCTAACAAGGTTGAAAGTGTAGTCTTATTATTTCTGCTTGGCAATTGAATTAATATCTTACCAAACCGTAAAATGACAACCAAAAAATCAACATTCACAAAAGAAAAAGATTAAAAGATAAGTTACAGGTACTTCTCAACATGGATTAAGGGAGAATCATACCCTAATAAATTTACTTCTGTACAAATGTGGAGGTACAGAGATCAGTTCCTGGTCCTGTATTATTTATCCTTACTGTTAATGAGCTGAAAGAAAAACAAAATCTTTATTCTATAAAGTTCACAGGCAAAACACAAATTAAGAGTGATAGAAAAGACAGCAAAAAGGTCCTTCTATCTGTCTGAATATCATTTGAAAAACTAAATGCAAGCAAATAATATATAAGATATTAATTCTAACCTATGGAGAATTGCACTGCCAGAGACAAGGCGACACAGACAGAATAAGGCTTTCTATTCCTGGGAAACACTGATTATGAAAAAAGGGCCGAGACCAGGATGACTAATGTGTTGAAAACAGGCTGCTATTCTTGTGACCTGAAGAGCTATGGAGAGCCTTTTCAAGCAGCATAAACAAAAGCAAAAGCAGAAAAGCTCTACTGGCTTCTCTGCCAGTGTCTCTGCAACCACTGCTGCATGCTCAGTCCTGTTCTGATGTCTGTAACTTGAGAAAAGTTGCTAATGAACTAGAGGGCATTCAGGAAAGGAGACTATAAATAATAACCGCAAAAGTTGCCTTAAAGTTTAGTTTAGTTTGACCATGAGAAGGTTACACAGTCATATCCTCTAATGGCAGGAATTTGCACTTACTGCACCTACAATGGCACCTACTTGCAACACATTTACATGGAGCCACTCAACTCAAAACCCACCTTTTTTAAACAACACAAACACTCAGGCACTTCCAAGGTGTGATTCATTACAATAAACACAACTAAAGCAGTCCATCTGAACCATACCCTGAAAATATATATTTCTCTTCACTGGCTATCAGGTAAGCAAGGCTTGACTGTGTCAGATGCAATATAAACACTAAGAATGCCTGAAAGTTAGGTGAGATGACTTCCAGGCCCGTTAAGCATGAATATTGTGAAAAGAAATTTGCTAAGAGACAGCTTTTCATTCAGTAACATCCAACGTCTGGAATTTTAAACTAGACAAATGCATTAATGAAGCTAAATATGAAGGGAGGGAAATCAACCGCCAGAATGCTATTAAGTCTGGTCCTGATTCTTCCATTATTGGAAATTTTAAATTAAGATTTTTTTTCAAGACATGCTTTGTCTCAAACAGAAATTAATTCAGAGAAGCCATAAAGCCTGTTCTATGAGAAGCACAGATTGGATGACACAATGTTTTTTCTGGTTGTATAATTTATGACTTGTTGAATACACAAGTAGAAAACATAGTGCTGAGAACGTTCTTTCATTGGTCAAAGTATGATACAGATGTTTTAAGGAGAATTCTTCTTTCTTTAATCTTGATAATATCAAGAAGCATAAGTCTGAATGTCTATCAGTACTTGATTTCTCTTTGTACATCCAGGTAAAAGTATAAATTGTGTGATCAGAGTATCTTTGTGATACATGTAATAATTTTCTGCTCTGATGGTTTCCTTGCCAAGCATGATCTGCCAAAACAGAAGCTGATTGCAAGGGTTGTTTTGTAGAACAGACCTCAAGAGAACATGAAGGTGAAGGCAACTTGCTGGGATGATTCAGTTTTCGTATTTTAAAGAAAGAACACATTGCCAGAATAATTTATAAATATGACTTAAAAGTAAATGTGATAACCATACAAACCAGTAAACCAGTGGTTTGTCTTAAGAGAATACTTATATAGAAAAGTGAAGTTCTCTGAAGGTGCAGTGATGTGCAACAGGAAAGCCAAATTATGGTGTCTGAGTGACTGTCTGAGGAGCACAGAAGAACCCTGGCTGAAATGCTATTATTCACAGAATATACTGAGTTGGAAGGGACTCAAGAGGGTCATTGAGTCCAACTCCTGGCCCTGCACAGGACCATCCCCAAGAGTCACACCATGTGCCTAAGAGTATCATCCAAATGCTTTTTGAACTCTGCCAGGCTTGGTGCTGTGACCACTGCCCTGGGGAGCCCCTTCCAGTGCCCAGCCACCCTCTGGATGAAGAACCTTTTCCTAATATCCAATCTAAACCTCCCCTGACACAACTTCAGGCCATTCCTTCGGATCCTGTCACTGGTCACCACAGAGAAGAGATCAGCACCTGCCCCTCCTCTTCCCCTCATGAGGAAGTTGTAACTACAGTGAGGTCTCTC
>JAWWEW010000001.1:48391447-48415565 GCA_035583185.1 Anabacerthia variegaticeps | reverse complement strand
TTAATATCTTTCTTACATTGCAGCGCCCAAAACTGCACACAATATTCAAGGTGAGGCTGCCCTAGTGCAGAGCAGAGTGGGACAATCCCCTCCCTCGACTGGCTGGTGATGCTTTGCCTGATGCCCCCCAGGACAGGGCTGGCTCTCCTGGCTGCCAGGGCACTGCTGACTCACATTCAACTTGCCATCCACCAGGATCCCCAGGTCCCTTTCCCTGGCACTGCTTTCCAGCATCTCATTCCCCAGTCTGTATGAACATCCAGGGCTCCCCCATCCCAGGTGCAGAATTTGGCACTTTCTTTTGTTGAACTTCATATGGTTGGTGATTGCCCAGTTCTCTGATCTGTCGAGGTCTCTCTGAAGGGCCTTCCTGTCCTCAAGGGAGTCAACAGCTCCTCCCAGTTTTTTGCCATCTGCAGACTTGTTAGCATCCCTTCCAGTCCTGCATCCAAGTCATGTATGAAGATGTTGAAGAGCACAAGGCCCAGGATGGAGCCCTGTGGAACCCCAGTAGTATCAGGTCACCAGTCTGATGTCACCCCACTCACTATTACCCTCTGTACACAACCAATGAGCCAATTGCTCACCCACCACATGGTGTGTTTATCCAGCTGTACTGGACAGTTTGTCCAGAAGGATCCTGTGAGAGACAGTATCAAAAGCTTTACTGAAATCCAAAAGGATTACAGCAATTGGCTTCCCTTGATCAACTAGGTGTGTTACCTTGTCATAGAAGGAAATCAGGTTTCATAAACAGGACTTCCCTCTCATGAAGTCATGCTGGCTGTGACCAGTGACTCCATTGTCATTCTGGTGTCTTTCAATACCTCCCAGAATAATCTTCTCCACAACTTTACCAGGCACTGAAGTGAAACTCACAAGCCTGTAGTTTCCAGGGTCCTCCTTCTTGCCCTTCATGAAAATTCACCAGCTTCCAGTGAGCTGGGATCTTTCCAGATTCCCAAGACTGCTCAAAAATCATTGACAGAGGTTTTGTGATGACATCAAAGAGCTCTTTGAGAATTCTTGGATTAATCCCATCATGTCCCCTATATCTGTAGGGACCCAGCTGGAGCAGTGGATCCTGCACAGTTTCAGGGTTGACTGGGAGTTGATCATTCTCACAGTCATGGTCCTTCAGCTCAGGGCACTGAGACCCCCTTGGTCTGTCCTCCGTGTTGAAGACAGAGGCAAAGAAAGTGTTAAACACCTCTGCCTTGTCTCTGACCCTGTTTGTGAGGTGACCAGCCCCATCCTGTAACGGGGCCAGTGGTATTTCTATACTGCCTATTGACATTAAAATATTTGAAAAAACTCTTTTTATTGTCCCCCACATTTCTAGCAGCTTCAACTGCAGTTGAGCTTTGGCCACATGCATTTTCTCCCTACAGAGGCAAGCAGCATCTCTGAATTCTTCCCATGTCACTTGACCTTGCTTCCACTGGAAGTATAATCACAGGCACATGAAGGCGGACTGTTCTGAGAATCTGGAAAAGGCTAAAGTGCATGTTGCAGAACACCAACAAATGGCTGGTCATCTGCTACAGAAGGAAGCTGAATAAATGAAAAGATTCAAGTCTTCCTCATAGAATAGCATAGTCTGAAATAATATTGCGTAAGAAAATGGTACATTGTAAAAGAAAGGATGTGGTAATGCTCTAAGCATTACAGAATTTTGTATTCCAACTATTGGTCATAATTATTTTCACTCTTTCCTTGTGGCATCTAAGAAATTCACCAAATCCAGTCAACTGCCCTGCCTCTGCCCCCCAGGGAACTTCATAAGACCAAGTTGAGGCTCCAAGTGGGGCAGGAGAGCTCAGAAGACAAATGTATTTCTAGCATTAAGCAAAAAGGCCAGAATTACTCTGTCAGAATACCCCGATTATCACTGTAGAAAGAAATTAAAACGAATACAATACTGACCTAAAAATGCACAAATGCTTTTGTTAATAGGTATGGAATCAAACAGAGAATTCAAAGTGAAAATGGTAGGCAGTGTTTGCCAACGTTGTTCCATAAACCCTGATCTTACCAAAAATTGCATTTGTTACAAGCATCAGATGTTGTTATGGGACATCACTGTGCATCAAACACAATGACAAGCTATATTAGCATAATGGGTTATTATTCCCAGATCCATGTGATCAGTACTCCATGGCAACACAATGATAATGAACCTCTTTGTCAGTAAGAAAGCATGTACAAAACTAAAAGAACTACGAACCTTAAGTACCTTAAATGGTATATAACACTGCTAATATATTAAGAATTTAAACATTGACATTTCTTTCCATATAGACACAGAATTTCTCCCCATGTTCTCAGTCAACCATAACCTTTGTGGGGACTTGACATTTCCAGGACAATTTCACTCAGGGCTCATCAACTGAGAAGCTGGGTGCTTAAACCCAGCCTGTGGAACAGAAACCACAAAAATGACCCAAATGACCAGGTAAACCAGGCAGCAGCTCACAACAGGATCCACAACAGCCAACCTGGGCCTGACACTGCCTTAGATACATCTCCACAGGGAGCTCACATTGTTGGGCCACTTCAAATGTTCAAAGCCGAGCAGAGAAGCAGCTCCTCTTCTTTTTGGCTGTCACTGCTTTTCATGTAGCAGCTTAACAGCTAAAGAATTCACCCAGAATGTGGTAGTTTTGGGCTAAATCCTTAATTAAGCCTCAAAGTTTTGAACTGCCATCTCCTACCTTCTTGGAGAGCACTGTTCTGGCTACTGGCCAGAATGGTGAGATTTACCCATGTCCTGCTTCTTCAGGGTCTGACAAATTTGAAGAAAGAATTCAATGTACCTTAAATAAGAGATGAAATGGAACAGTGAGCATGGCTCTAGCTCAGCTGTTGCCACTTAGTTAACCAATTAATGAGAACTACTAAAAACAATGTGGTAGATTTAATTATAATAAAAAGTAACATTGAACAGTAAAGGTATCTGGGCAGGGAAATGTCTACATTGGCAAATTATCTCTTGTTCTTGCCACTGTGTATTAAATAGGTTTCACAAATTCCTCCAAATCAGACTCTTCAGATATTATTCTCTGTTTTCTGAGTCATACTAAGTAATTTTTATCATATTTGTGCTCATGCTAGGCTTCTTTTTGAATCCCAATTTATTGTCTCACAAAGCAGAGCAACAGGTAGGACAAGGATCAGCCTCCAAAGCAAGAATTGTTCCAGATGTCCCTCTCTTCCTAGTAAAAGACATCCCTGGTTTGGCACATAGTATTCTTGTGATACTAAATGCCACTAAATAAAAGCTGCACAAAAAACATACAGGAATTTTTAAATGCTACAAAGTGTGTGCCCAGTCCAGACCACCAGGGACCAAGCTATTAAACCAAAGTAAATCAGTTTTTCACGAGATAAAAAAATGCCAGGGTAATGACCAATAAAATAAACACCCACTGAACACTGATTTTCTTCTACTACATTCTAACCAACAGTAAATGCTGCACTTGTATCAGTAGTATTTGTTGCACATAATTTTCTTAACACCTTTTAACAAGATAAATGAAAATGCGAAAAGATTACAGCTAATCAGATTATTTTGGGGATTCCAAGGTATGTCAAATACAACCCTCACACATACTAGCCACTTAACCAGAACCAGATGGATGGATGGATGTCTCCTGCAGCTGGACCCAGGCCACTGGCTCCCTCTCTCCCTCTAGGTGGAGGAACTGTGGAAACCCTTGGACTCCACACTTTGTGCACGGGCCCACCTCAGTAGATTTTACCTTCTGGGCAGATGAGCACTTGAACATCAGATTTGACACATGACAGAAAATGAAACCCTCCTGAGGAAGTGGAAGGACAGATGAGAAAAGTCACTGTTTAAAGAAGCAGGATTACCTTGTTCATACACTTGGACAAATCTCTGGTATGTCTGTGAGCTGCATACGCTGGCTTGTAATTTTATGTACTAAAATCTGCTGCCCTTGGCCACCTTAGCTGCTCAGTAGACATAAGCTATTTTGAATTATTTTGCCTTGACCAACAGAAGAGTGCAGAGAGATCCAATGAAATGAGCTATCCAAAGCAGCTGTCTATCATACAGGTAACACAATTAATGAATTAATTAAAAATATATCCTTTTAAAGGTAAAGCTGGATAAGCATCCTGAAATGCTGCAATCTATAGGGTAATCTTTTATTCAGCATTACAGAAAAGATTATGCCACAAAAAGGAGTTAAAGTAGATGAAATTGCAAACATCAGGCACAAGGACTGATAAAAAATGGTATTATGTGTTGTTTTAAAAAAAACAACTTTAAAATGTATTTTGATTTTGTGAGTCTGTAAAAAGAAATCAAAGATAACTTTCTTTTTCTGAAAAAAAGTATAGTCTAAAATGTGGAAAAAATAATACAGCAATTTTAAAATACCATCTGTAGGTTTTTAAAAACCATACATGAAATCAGTCTAACTCCACTTCTGCTGATGTAAACAGTTAAAATACTCTCTATTTTTCACTGAAAATGCTTTAGGACAATGCTCAGTTTCTGAAAATCCTGTTCATTATATCTTACTTAAATTATCAATGCAGATATTTATCCGATGTTCAGAACACTGTGCCAGTTCTTCTACAGTTCATGGCAAATCATAGCTATAATTTGAATCCACAGTGTACATGACTGTATGATTCAAAAAACAGAAAAAAGAGATTGAAAAAGATTGTCACTGATCACACTGATCACTTGTGTCAAAAGAAGTTTAATGTCTAAGGATCATTTTCTGCATTTATTAGAAAGACATCATTTGTTATTTATATTTACCCACACATGTCACAATAATGGATAGATTTAAACCTTCAGTCAAATGTTTCAAACTCTGCTTCTATAAAGTAGATAAACACATCCAACCTCATAAATGTAATGACCATCAACTTGAAATGTCTTTTCTGGATTCAATATTATAAAACTCAAAAACTTTATAACAAAAAGTCACGCCCCAAGGATATCATTATAGTACAAATGGCATTTTAAAAAATGCATGATTTCTCAGTCTGGCAGGCTCTGGGAGAATTCACAATTAGGTTGAAATTTGGTATGCAAATGTGGTAACTATGCAAGAGGATCTGAGAAGTATTATACACCTCTTTGTACTCAATTGAGAAAACGCTTGATTAAAATCAGTGGCAGCAAGCTTGAAGAAACTATCTCATTACTTTGCAGGAATAGGTTCTTTTTTGTAACAGGAAAATTACTGCAGAAATTCATAACAGACTTTATGGTGAGCTAAAAAGAATGGTGTTACTATTAGGCAGAAGGCCCTTCTAAGTATCTATTAATAGCATAAGCAGATGATAAATTTAAACAAATATCTAACTTGCCAGTAGTGTGATGCTTCCATGTTACTCCCTGAAGGACTACCGTTTGTCCTCAAATAAATGAAAAACCCTACTTGTAAATGCCATTCTCAGAGCTGTGTTGCAGCAGACAGACCCCCTGAATTTTCACTTTGGACAAAACCGAGCTGAGAATTGGCCCAGAATCAGCTCTGCATGTGCATGGACCTTCTGTCACTGCAGCTGCAGTGAGAAATCCTGTTTCTTCCCTTCCAGTGAAGAGCTGGCCCTTACACGACAGCTTAAGAATGTAGCCACTCTCGTTTTTTCATGTTTCAAAAATAAATTCTATCTTGAAAGACATTTACAGATTCACATGGCAACTACATTTTCAGATTTTTACTCTAAATAATTCCTTATTTCATTTTTTTTTCCTTAATGCTTGAATACCTCAACATAAGGATGAGCACAAATGTTACAACATGCTATGTACCTTCCTTCAAAACCCTAATGAGGATATCAAAAAAAGCCTAGAGTTCATTCCTGCAGTACACAACTGCTTAGCTCAACCTATAGTAACAAACCATCAGCAAGGAACTTTAATACTTACAGTGCCTCATGCTCATTTTTAACACATTGTTCATAAAACTATTATGCTTGAATGTGTGCTGAGTGACACTCAAAAATTTCCTAATATTCCTATACACGATTTGTCTTCATTCCGCTGAGAAGTCTGTCAAAAGCCCCCAGATCTGTCTGTCACCCTCCCCTGGGAGAAGCTAAGACAGACTAACTTTTATTATTTTACGCACTGCCTGCTGTATTGGAGAAGTGTATGAGAAAGGTACCTGCTACTGCCTTAGATGTAATAATTAATAGAATAATATTTTGTCAAGACTATTTCTTTGTACATCTATATGCTTTCCACTGTGCTCCACTACCTCACTGGACTCAGGCTTCCAGAAGCAAGGTAATATAGAGGACATATGATTAATGTGATGCCAAATGAACCAACTGTTGACCCAGTTACCTTAACAGCATGCACAAGTCACTTGCTGTTCTTCTCACCTGATAACATTTAACACTTTCTGTCACCAAACACAAGCACTAAGACAAAGAAAAGCATACTCTGTGCTGGAAGGATGTGCTATAAGCAAGGATGAAGGATGGAAATCAGGTCTTCTGCACTGCATTTTGCTCTTGGGAGGGGATTTCTCTGTCTCTCACCTCCCCCATCTCCCCAGCTGCTCTCTTTTTACTCCATCTCTACAATCTGGTGTCTCCTCATGGCTGTCTTCCCCACTTCAGGCTCTCTATTCCAGTTCCAGTTTCCGATGCAGTTTGTCCAGCTAAACGTTGCTCATCTTGTCCTTTCAGCCCTCTCAACTCCATCCCATCCCTCCTCCCTTTCCTACCCCTTCACCCAGCCCTCTTCAGTCTCCCCTTGGTTCCATCTCATACACCAGTGACTCTCATTTTTGCTCCCACTCTGGGAAGTATCAGTTCCCCTATTTCTGATTCCTTCTCCATGATGACTCCCCTTCCCCTTCTCCCTTCACTCCTGCTGGCTCTTTGCTGCGCTTCTATTGCACATTCACTCGCCTCTGCCCTGGCTTCCTTTCTGCAGTGACTCTACAGAGGCAGTTGGCTGTGTCTGTCCTCCACCACTCCCAACATCCTCTTCAGGAGAATTTTTAACATGAACAAACGGGGTTTTTGGGCTTTTTTTGTTTGGGTGTTTTTTCTTTTACATTTTCTCATTCTTAGAAAGGGTAGAACCATTTCTGCAAAGAATTCCAAAGTTCACCTTCAGGGACATTATTAAGTGGGTAATACCCACCTCTACCTGTCCTGTCCCTTGCTGCTTGAATACGTGATGAACAAATGAGTAAAAACAATCAACATTTTTAATTTCACATTCCCTTTGAAAATATTTTCATCTTCTCTTTTATGACATATTTGTTAAAGATTCACTGCGGACACACTAAGACTTTGCTTATTTACTACAAACCCTGATCACTTTCGTATTTCCCAAAACGATACAATCCAACCTCTGATTTGCACAGAATCAGAAATGCTCTTGATGAAGCATTCATCCCAGGACAGAATACATACATTGCCACATTTTCCTGCCTAGGAGCAATAGAACAAAACCCAAAATCACCACCTAGCTTTGGTTCAGATGGCACACAGGGCGGTGTGAGGTTACTTGTTTATCTGCCTTCAAAAGAAAAGAATTATAGCTAAGTAATTTTCTCCTCATTTAAGACATCAGTAGCTACAAATATGCATGTTGTGGAATTCAAAACAATCCTGTGATACTTCCCTATTAAAATGACTACTTACTGCCAATTTGAAATACAGAACACTACGAGTTTTGTGTGCGGTCCTCTCAAAAGTGTGACTGAAGCTTGTTTCACCTCTGGAGTATTTATAAAGGCTGCCACAGCAAGGATTTTCTTATGTCTCAGAAGACAAGAAGTTCAGTCTGCCATTTTTCATCAGCTTGAACTTCCCTCTTCACTACCTAACAGCCTCAATTTACAAAGCCTGTAGAAGAATTCTACCCTTCTGTGAATTGTTCTGAATTTGGTTAACATGTTTAAAAAAAAGGCAGGCAGACTGAATAGGCTTTGCTTCCATGGGAAAGCTGACTAAAACCAGTTCCAGTTACACGGGAAGAAATTGCCAAACCTGATGTCAGGTAGCTTAGACTACTTTCAACACAAGATAGCCCAGTAATATGCACAGAATAAACCTCATTCTAAAAACATACAATACTGTGAGTACATGCAGAAACCTACTCTGCAGACTTCTGAAGGGAGAACTGTGGTGAGAACTCTATCCAGTTAACCTTCTGACTAAAAAAACTAAATTGATCCACACATTTGAAGGCACTCATAAATAACATTCGGAAATGCAGTAAGAAATATAATTCTGTATACTCTGCTCTATAAAAGTTGTTCAAGGGAATCATTATCAAAACAAACAAACTAATAAATGGGCATCCTTTGAAGTTTAATTTATTCTACATACAAGTTGAGACTCTTGAAAGCAACAAAGACAGAAAAGAGCTAGATAGCTAGAGATCAGGAAAAAAATGTAGTATAATTATCATCCAATTACAGGAGAACTCCTGCAAAACAATACCTTTGGCAGACTTCTGTGCTGAGCCATGTATTACTTAAGAATTCAAGTCAAGCCTTTCAAATAAAACTGAAACACTGCAACTTCACAATTATAAATACAATCAAGATCCATTGCATTCTTTTGATCAGTCCTTGTCTAATACCAACCCATCTAACGTCTCCACATCTTGGCCATACACAAATCATGCTTTCTCACCCCATCGCTGACTAGTGAGAAACCACAGAAGTCTCTCAACTCTACAAGTGCTGACAGCAAATTTCTCAAAGCCTGGAAAGTACCCAGGATAAAGATTGTATACCATGTCTCTTAAAAGGGCCCCACTTTTTTTTATTATGTGTGAAATTTTTCTGCTAAGGCTCCAATCACCTAATTAAGCTCTTTATCAGCAACGCATTCCCCTGGAAGTGATACTGTCACTAGAGTGATCCCACAGTATTTACAAAACAACACTCAGATTTCTCTTCAAATCAGTGGCCTGAAGAGCATCCCACCTCTCCCTTCTGAGACATTACAGAGCTGAATCTCTCAGGTGGCTCTGTAATACCAGTGATCTTGTATTAGTCACAAACATCAATATTGTTGGTGATGTCTCTATATTGGTGATCTCTTTTTCATGCAGAGGAGGAGGCAAGTGGAATTTATTAACTCAGTGAAACCACTGCTACTCAGCTGAGAGCAAACTATGAAGCCAGTCTTTCTCAGATGTGTTTCACTCAGCTGCTTGTTTTAGCAAGCTCTGCTGTCTGCTGCAAATAGAAAAATTCTGCCATCCCTCAGTTTTGAATGTGACTATAATTAGCAAAATATAGAACATAAATATGTAAGGAATTGCCAAGCTTCTCAGTAGTTCCTGCGAAGAAGACAGTCTGTGCTCCTGAACTCTGGACTTGAACAAGTTCTATCTTTCTGCTTGGTAAGAAGTTACAGACTGGGGGGCACTCCAGCAACTGACAGACAGAGGCCAAAGAGACCCTGCTGGTGAAGAGACAGGCAAAAGTGTCACCCAGTACTTCAGTCCACTGTCACTAAACTCCTGCCCCTTTTAGTGATGGGTCCACATTTCCCTTGTTCAGCCATTTACTACTAATGAAGCAAGGGAAACTCTTCTTGTTGATTTTGATACCCCTTGCAAATCCCATCTCCAGCTGAGCTTTGAATTTCCAAGCACCATCCCTGCATGCCTAGGCAATGTCTATAAATTCCTCCTTTGCAGCCAACTCACACTTCTGCCTCAGATATACTCCTTTTTTGTACTGGAGCCCAGCCAAGAGGTCCCTGATAAGCCAAGCCAGTCTCCTCATGTATCTGCTTGTTTCCCTAAGTATTGGGCAGTCTCTTCCTTGTGCTTGGAAGATGTCAACCTCAAAGACCTGTCAGCTTTCCTGAGTTCCTTTGCCTCTCAGAGCTGCCCCACACGGGACCTTGCCCAATAGTTTCTGAAACCTCAAAAACTGAAATCTGCTCTCCTGAAGTCCAGGGTCTGTACTCTGCCACTCTCTTTCCCTGCTCTTACCAGGATTTTGAGCTCCAATGAGGCTGCACTTCACCCATTTGGTCCATTGTTAATCAAGAAGTTACTTCCAACACCCTCAAGAAATCCTAACTGCTTGCATCCTACTATTTTGCACTTCCAGCAGATGACAGGAAGTTCAAGTCTCCCACGTGAACAAACCAACAATTCATGAACTTCCTCAAGCTGTTTGAAGAAGGCTTTCTACACTTCCTCACCCTGATTGGTGGCCCGTAAGATTCCCACCATCACTTGGTAACCCTTCAAGTCCTCTCTTCTGATCCTGACCCACAAACTCCCAAGCACACTGTCACCCATCCACCCCATAGAAAAGCTCCATACTCATAAGGACCTCTTTCTCACAGGCAGCAACTTCCACTCATTATCTTCTATGCAGGTCCTTCCTCAAGAGTTTGTATCCATCCATCCATCCATCCATCCATCCATCCATCCATCCATCCATCCATCCATCCCTCCCTCCCTCCCTCCCTCCCTCCCTCCCAGCATTCCAACTGTGTGAGCAGTTAACACCAAGGCTGCTACTGCCATGATGTTGTAACTTACGACTGAATGCAACACTTGACTTCCTCCTGCATGTTTTCCAGAATGCATGTATTTGTATACATACACTTAAGGTATGTATACAACATATATAAGGGTGTCTCCTCATGCTGTTTTACAGTTCCTGAGGTTTCTCCTACTCCCTGTGCCTTGTATCCTTTGCTTTCCACCCCTGTTCACTGCCACCTAATTGAACTATGGGTCATAAGTCCCCTTCATTATCACCCCTAGTTTCCAGCTCTCAGTAGGATGACGATCCAGTCAGCAGATGTCTTTCCCTGCTTTGCCATACTATTGAACATCTTTCTATTTGCATTCTTAAAAATATAAACTGTACAAGAACTTAAAATCTCTGGCTGATAGAGGTATTGTGAAGTTTGAACACTATGTTAAGCATTCCTTTTAGCTAATGCAATAGACAAAGGATTGGATGATTCAGAAGGAAGGATATTAGAGGACAAGGGATTTTCTTTCCATGGACAATTGATTCAAATCTAGTTTAAGCAACTGCAGTGACTGAAAAATTACCAACTCACAAATAACTCAGCTATCTGCCTCTGTGAAGTTATTCTGCAGTCCAAATTTATCATAGAAACAATAGCAACAACTTCACTGCTGATGCTCTGAAGGAGAGAAGAGAGGGATGCAAAAGCTACACTGGCCTGGAGAAGGAACTAGTTCCAATACTTAAAAGCAGGCGCAGATACAGGAGTCACTATTAAAGAAAGTATGATCTACCATACAGTTTCACCAGTCTAATAGCAGGAATCAGACAAAACTGCCTCCCACTCCTGGCAGTGTACTCACATCACCTTTCTCATGCTGACACCAGCATCTACACCATTTTAGAAAGTTTAACTGGCAGGATATTAACTCTGTGGGTGATTAGGGTGGGAGAGAAGGTGTAGCAGCTTGGGGACAGGGACAAGAGGCTGGTATGAGACTGTCCCTCCCAGGCACAGCTACTGCAATGCCATATGTGCCATTCATGGTTTCTACACCCACAGGAATTCAGTCTCTACGGCTATCAACTCGTGTCAAGTGTCAGAGCAGTTTTTGATTGCTTAGAAACTCAGGAATGAATACAGAAAGTAAAGCTGGACAAGCATATGCAACTGTAATTCTGTAGGTGTGGAGCCTACTTCCTACTGTCCACAAGTCAATATAGAGAACAGAGTTTAAACTACTAATGAAATGGGTGTATCGCTAAGCAGCAATTTGGTTTATATTCTCCATTACTAAATTTTAAACATTTTCGGTACATTTTATACTCCTAGGGTAATTTGCTTATTATGACTTTCCTTGTACTTCTATATATTCCCTTTTTCATATTTATAATTTTTAAATTTATATAAGCACATAAAGATACTATAGGTTATTCAATGGCATTTTATATGCATAGAGGAAACACAAGAACTGTTAGTTCTTTTCCTGATCCTTTCGAATAATAACTTGCTATATTGGAAAAAACCCCAAACTGGTGGTATTTTGATAAAATCAAGGATATCACAAATTAATCACTCAAAGTGAATACTAACAATATAACACAATAGTTTTGGTTTTACCACGAGTAAAATAATGGGAAACTTTATGGAATATCTACCATTCATTATCTATGCCTAGTTTATGCCTAGTTTCCAGATCATCTTACATTTTGATATTTTGAAGTTTTACCACAAAAATGTATGTGCTGTATTGCAGTCAAAGTATTTGTAGATTTTTACTGCAGTAATTAAAACTTTTTAAAGACAAGGAAGCTCATTCTATAAATCAACTGAATTTTGCAGTAGAGCATTTATGATTTTCTCACCCTTTTTTCCCCCTCCTGTTATAGTAACAATGATTCTGGAATGTCCTCAACAGAGTAGCAAACATCAAAATAAACAAAAAATCATTTTTCCAAGAGTTCTCAGTTCACAAAGTCATAAAACTTCCACTTTCCCTTACTTTAGGAAGAACCGTGTCAAAATGCAAGTTCTGAAATGGGTACCACCAGAACATAAACAGCCTAAACACTGGTTTACTACCTTTCCCTACAGCTCTGTAGAGGAGAAGAGGAGCAGATCTGCATACAAACACAAAGAACGTTCCTGGGAGACAAGAGTTATCATCACCATCAAGTCACTTTACTGCTGACACTCACAGTCTACTTAGAGCTGAAGAACACACTAAGCACCCAAACTTCAGGGCTCGATGGACAGAGCAATCAATCCCTTTCATATAGTGTAACAGCTTGAACTGATGGCATTCTTTGTCCCAGCAGACTCACATGCCATGACATGAGCCAACCTGTGTGCCCAGGGCTCCCCAAGGGTGGATGCTGTGGAAGTGGCCAGCTCTCGCCACTGCCCTGGCTGTAGTGTGCCCGCCAGTGCAAGGCTGCTCACCGCAGCCACAAGTCCCTGTCCCTTCCCCAGCCACTTCAGACAAGAACCGATCCTCTCCCCCCGGGGTGAGTGTGCAGCATGTCACCTTCTGGAATCAGCTCTCTTTGGGTCTGCAGGAGCAGGAATGCCAGAGCAAGGGAGATGGCAGGGAAGGATAGGCTCTTCTTGTTCAGTCACTGTGTTTGCCTAAGTGGGCAATGAGAAATCAGAAGGAGCCTCTTTCCTTGATTGGTATCTTGCTAAAATCACTAAGTCTGATAGCACGCTGTGTGTATTCAGCTTAAAACAGTTCTCTGTTTGCCTGCAGATAAGGAAACCCAGCAAAACAGCTGTAATCAACCTTCTACACAATGAAATCTTCCTAGAATATCAAACTAGGGCACCACAGAACTCAGACATAATGCAGACTTTTATCTAAGAATGTGCCAGTAGCCTTCCCTTTCTCTTGATCATCAACACAGGAATATTCTCTATAAAAGGCTGAATTTTATTGCTTCATGTATTATACTCATTTAATGAAGGACTAAATGTTCTTCATTAATTTCCGCTCCTGACATGGTAGAAGCATATCTTCAAGAGAAAAACTGAATACAGCTGATCACATGGCAGCCAGCAGCTCCTTGGGCTTCACGTTGACCACTGAGAAGGTTCTCTGACGCCTGATGCTCTCCTGGCCACAGAACCTGTTTTGATGCTAGCCCTGCGTTCAGCTCAGTATGTGACCAGCAAGCCATGTAGGAGCCAGAGATGCTCCTGAAGTGTTGTGGGATGCTGCTGTGTTTGAGGAACACAAGCAGTAGCTGAGCTGATGCAGGTGTCTGTGCTCCCAGGATTAGGCTGTCTCAGATGTTACCACCACTAGTAAACAAGAAATGGCTTTGGCCAGACGCTGCTACAGGGACTGGGCACGCAGGGGCACACAGAAAGAGAAGAGTGTGTAGTAGGAGGAGTGAGCAATGGGCTTTGCACAGCACAAAGGTAGAGTATAATGATATGAGGATTTTTATGTGGAGGGTGGCTATTACAGGAGAAGACAGGAAAGTATGGGCCATGGGAAAGAGATCTGAAGTCCTGATCCTAAAAAAGGCCTTACTCTGAGTCTAATTTAAACACAAGTCCACAGAAAAAAACATCTTGCTATTCAAAGGTAGATAAACAAGCACTGCAATCCTTAAAATAAGGCCTCGAAGATAACTGTTCTATGAGAAGCAGCAAATAAAATACTCAGTATGCAAAATGTGCACTTTCACTTCATTACACAAAAAGACACCTCAAAAATCTGTCCCTAGGAGATCTGTCTGTCTGGGAGGCAATGAAATGCCGCTTCTACCTGCCCACATAAGGGCTGAATTGTGAGACCACAAGTGAGCCATCTACCTTTGCCATTTAGATTCTTCTACTGAATCCTTTCCCCCAATAAACTTAATTGCTGATCTGATCCAGAAACTGCAAGAGACAGAATTTATTATAGACTTTTCTGTAGTTTATAAAGAACTTATTGTAGCTTGATTTCAAAACTTTTGCTAAAGATTTTTTTAAAACTGAATTTGAAAAAAGCATTTGAAAAATAAATTCAGAATCATCTATCAGATTCATTCAAAAAAGTAAAATAAAAAATATAAGGAAAGATCAGGTTTCAAATTCTCAACATTTGTATTCACATGTTATGCTTTGAATAAATTACAAGTATTTATTTACAAAACTGCATTTTGCAGTATTTTCATAACAAAACTGTGGAGAAAGACTCTTAATCCTCCTACTTTTGGTGAGCCCTATTTTATTCTATTTATCTTACTGACCTCAGTGGGCCAAGTGAGCACCACTCACCTTGAGCAAACATGGCCATTTTAGCAGTACGTTCAAAAAGTAATGCAAATGATTAATGCAGCCATTGAATAATGAAGCATTGATCAAAAATATTTGAATATTTAAAAAAACATTAAAATGAACACAATGAGATTGTAAAAAAAAAAAATTAGATGATTATTCATATTTTCCAACCACAGAATCCTAGTTCTGATCCCATCTCCAACAAGTCACAGGAATATTTTCCAGACAGCATGAGGTGTACGGTATCTTATTGACACATGCAGAGCAAAGGAGTATTTTGAGGTCTCTCAGTTTGATGGGATGATTCAAAGGCCAGAGTGTGACTTGGCTTTTTTGTCCCCTAGGAAAACGAGCGCACACTCAGTGAGAACACCCACTGACTGTACCATCCTGACTATAACAGTTACAATGAACTGACTCCATTGCCCGTAAATTACCTGCCTCTGTAGCTGGGTGATGAACACAAAAATGCAAGCAGTATGCTGGGTGAACACCTCGACAAGTGCTCTGTGACACTGAACTGAAATCCGGCCTGGTGTGTCAAAAATGCTAGTTTGTTAAACACCCCAGACAGCAAAATCAGAGCAAATTGTCATCCCAAGTAGAATAACTGAGTGCATTTCATGGCATGGGCTAACAGATATGGTTGGCACTCTTTTAGAAAAGGTTAATGTTCTGTGTAAGCCAAAACACTAACCAATGGAAAGGCCTGGGTTTGGTGGGACTATAAAGCCCAGGCAGGATAAACGTTATTTACCCTGCTCTTTTAAAGTGCCAGTTTGCAGCAACATGCATGGACAGCACCTCTGCACTATTATCATTTGAGCAAAACATATACTGTCAGAACCACAGTTATTTTTCCTTTAAAACTGTATGATAGACCTCCTGCTGCTATGTAAATGCCTCAGCATAATTTATAGCCTACTTCTTCTCTGGGTATGCAGACACAGCACCTATTCTCTGAAAAACATGTTCCCATGCATGCATGTGCAGGCTTCCCAGCAGTTTCTCAAGCAAGGGAAGTGTTTTCCTCTGCTCCACCCATCACATAGCAGAGCTGAAGAAAGCCTTAGGTTTTCTGAACTCCCTACTGCCTTCTTATCAAACTGTTTGTTTTTCAGATAGAAAGGATATGTCTGGATTTATGAATATACCCTTCTGGACTGAAAGCAAAAAAACTCCACCAAGATGAAGGCAACCTGGGTTAATTTGCTCAATTTCCTCTTACTGTTTCTTCAAATACAGCAGAAGGTGTGTTTATCCACTAAAAGAATGTCAAAAATATCAGTTATTCATATATTATTTCCATTTCTCTAAAACAGAATCTAGGGACTTCTAATTTCAGACTAGAATTATCTTTCCTGTTTTCAAATACTTTCAATACACTTTGACATAGAGGGGGAAAAAAAATCAAAATGTTACATTTAATGCCTTAATGCAGTTATTTTTATATTTTTAAGTGCTAGCTTTACTTAGTCTTCAAGTTACAGTAGGCTATTACAAAAATAATGCCAGAACTGATTTGATTTCTGCACCATAAACTGACTTGTTTTTCTTCCGTCATAAACTGTGACTGGCTTGTTATAAATGTGTTGCCACAATACACACTTATGTTCTCAGTATTTGATTAGCATCAGTCCAAGAAGGTAACTAAATCAAAACCCTCTTCTAGTCCTTGTGAGATCACTGATTTGAATGAATATGCACTAAATATTTTGGAAGGAGGGCAGATAAGCAATGCTGTTTAGGTAATAGCATTATTCCCTGGTGGCTTCACACTTGTGGCAGAAAAACAGTATCAACCAAGCACTACAGTGTTACTGAGGTTACAAATGACCTGGAAAAATACAGTTTCTATGGATATAATTTAATGAAGACAAGTCTTGCATGTCACATATCTAATACAGTGTTATCTTTATTTCTTTGCAGATATAAAGGTACTCTCCTTGTATTAAGGAGATTTTGCAATATTTTTATAGCACGAAATTTTAAGATACTAGTCTTTTGTGCAGAAATTATGAATTATAGATAGTAGGATGATCAGAACCTTATTACACAGGTAGCCAAGTTGGATTTTTCCAGAGACATTGTGTTCTATCTTTTAAAAACTGTTAACTACGGCGATTTAGCACTGTTAATGAAAGCTTCTATGGAAAACAGAATATAGTGTTCGTGTATTTTAAATTAAAAAGCAAAATTCTACCGAAGTTATCTCATGGCCTTACCTAATCTGAATATATTTGTAAGCACTAATTTTTATTCAGACATCTTTATTACATAATATTAATAAAAAATCTGAAGAGTGATTGATTTAAACAGCAATGGAAATCAGAAACAGCAATACTGAAAAGACCAAGGAAGAGAATTGTTTACATTCTGCAAAACCCAGCCTGGATCAGATAAACAGACGGATTCTTTCTGGAGGGAAATATTGCATAAGATTCTGAAATTAAGCACAGAGGGTGGGAAGTGCAGCTACAAGCAACTGATGTTTTGCTTTTCATCACATTAAAATGACTTTCGGACCTGAAGTAGAATAATCATAATTTTGTCCTCAGTGCACAATTAACAAAAAATAACTTCTGAGCAATGCCCCACCCAGCATTTTCAAAAATATTTAGATAAAGTCTGAACAAATCAAACAAACATGTAGGCAGGAAACGCTGTTTGGAATGCACTCCCTGCAATGTACTATTAAAGCCAGAAAGCAGCCTAACTTCAGAATTCAATCAAGCAAAACCTAGTATAATCTCATTACAGCCTTTGCAGTTAATGAAACCTATTTAAATCTCTGACATTTTGATTTTTAGAGCTGACGAAAGCAAAAATTATTTGGTTTATATAACACAAACACATAGAAAGATAAGATTTTATCCTTTAGGTTATCCTAGCTATTTACCAAGCAATGCATAATATGAAAAGATTACTCTTCTGCTACTCACTATTGCTCCAGGATTTCAGTAAATATTTGATACTGATTTCAAAGAAGCCAGAATCCTGCTGGCTAGCCATGTCTGCTGCATACAAAGAGGCTTCTATAATTCTGAGCAGCTGAAGTGGCAGGTACTATGTATGTAGATGTGACTGTCACCAGTCAGTGATGTAAACGAGGGGTCAGAGGAGGAAATGAAGTCTCCGCAGATCCACTTCTTCCGTTCATGGTAGGTAAGCTCATTAAAAAAAAAAAAAAAGCTCAACAACAACAAAAACACACCATGAGATTTTTGTCCTTTGCTCTTCCTTCGGGGGTCGTGTTTAATTATATCTGAAGAGTATTTTATTCCCTCTCCCCCTCAGTATGTATTTTCATTTATTCCATTCCACAGCTGGGCAAATTCCTCCCGGTCGGTTAAGGCATAAGCAGGACCACAGCACTTGTTCCATAAGCACACTTAAGAGTATCTTCCCGAAGGGTGCCTGAGCTGTGCTTTTAACAACGTGCAGTCTTGCCTGGCTGGAGCTTTTTTCCCATCAGAGGCTGTCAGCCCGAGCGTATGCACCTCCTCTTGCGAACCGAGTATCAACTAGAAGCCCCACCGACACCGTCTCTTCTGCAGCTGGAGGAATCTCACACGTACTGTTTAGCTTGAGGGGGGAAAAAGCACCCTCTAATGAATATCCTCTGCATGCTCTGGTCAGCTGCTCTCCTTCCGCCCGTTCCCAAGAAGAGCACGCTGAACTACACACAACTGCATCATGCTGCGGTAAAGCAGAGCTGCACCCATAGATCTGATTGCAGTGACGCTGGGGGGGGGAAAAAAGGCTCTCCCTCAGCCCAGTTGCACAAGAGAAGCACTTCCAGAGCACTAAACCCACGGTATTCTGACTGGCTGCTTCTGCTTTTCTTTCACTGCTACAGAAAAATGTGTTGTCATTTTTTTCTTGGCACTTTTTTTTTTCCCCTCCCCTCCCCTTAACAAAGATGAGAGACAGCAGGCTGAATTCATAGCGGCCCACAAACCACGGAGCTCACTGCTTGGTATTCACCTCTGAAAGAGCCACAGAAAATTCTCAGTGCGATATCATTTTTACCTGGAATAATGGTTTCTAAAAAGGAACTGAATTCACGGAAGAAAATGAGGGAGAAGCAATTCACTGCTTGTTCATTTTTCTGTATTTTCTACAAAATACTTAATTGCTAGGTACAATTTCCATATTCCTGAGGTTTTATTTCATATAATCACCCGACATCACTCTGTGTATTTTAATGGTAATGAAGAATCAGTTTCCAAAATATTTTTTGTTTCATATATTCTTTGTATCATCCTTCCAGATATTATTTCCTGGGAACAAGAGTACTCTTTTCTCACATAGTGGAATAAATTTCCTGCAGCATTTCATAATTATAGTATCTGGGCCAAAACAGAGCTTGTCTGCTGCTGATTCTTCTAAAAACTTTGTCAGCAATTATATTCACATATTATTTTTAGTTTCAGTATGTGGAATGTTTGATGTTTGGATTGGAAACTGAGGAACACAAGGGTCATTGAGATCGAGCTCCTGCGGTTCTCACTGAAAATATGCTAAATGTCTTCTGTAAACATACCTCATCTAGAGATAAGGTTTTGTGACCTCACTAATGGAAGGCTGTTGTAGAAACTCACTTTGTAAACCTTCTTTCAGTTCCTAGATGAACTTGACTAAAAACCTGTTTACACCCTTTCATGAGCATGGACTTCCAGAAATGTTCAGAGTATCCCAGGTTTGACCTCACCAACTAGATCAATGAGAGCTGCTCAGCTCTTCCTCCCTACACTGTTAATTATCATCCTATTGCTATCACTCTGGGTCCTCAATTCGTATTCTGAGACCCCACTTTCTCACCTGCTCCCTCCCACCACCCCACTGATAAGGCCTCCTCATTGTACCATTCTGTTTTAACAAGCACACTCCAGTTTTTTACTATTAAAGTTAAATATAATACCAAATAAAGCAAGTCCCAAGGTCTAGGACTGATGACTTCCTATCATCCCACTAATGGATTTTTCAGCAGAGACAATGCCAGGTAGCCTTGGAAATCCTTATTCACCCTCTCAAATGGGACATTAATTCCTATGGTCAAGGATTTAAGTAATAATTTCCCCTGTAGTGCTACATCAAATGCTTTTATGACGATGACTAATACATTAATTTTATCATATTTCTTTTGTTGAAAATAAAAATATAAGGCTAATTTTCAAACAGTTGTATTTCCTAAATCTATATTGGATTTTATCCAATTTTTAGTTAAAGCCACACGCTTAAATATCATCTCCCACCAAATTTGTTTTCAAAGTCTTGAGTGTCAAGCAGCCTCTCAGTTAGTACAGATCGCTTTCCCTCCCATAAATTCTTACTCCATCTCTCATCCTCATGGGATTGATTTAAAAACAATGTTCTTGTTTTAAAGGTGTATAGGAATAAGGATGTTTAACCCTTTCCTTTTTGCTTACTCACCTGAACTTCTGATAGTGTCACTTAAAACTGACACCCTCCAACCTCCAAGCCACAGTTGCATTAAAAATTCCCTTGGGAGTCTTCCAATAACTCTTCAGTCCTTTTCCATAAGAATAGTGAAGCAGTCACTGAAATGGCTGGGGTATCAGTTTAAAATAAAAGGAAGTGTTTCTTACTTCAGATAGTGGTGAGCTTCTGGAACTTGTTGCTGCTGGAGATCATGAAGTTAGACAGCATTAGCAGCTTCAAATTCGTAATAAATACAAATTGAGATCTACAAAGGACGCTAAAAGGACTCCCCTCTAATATCCCCAGTATTTCAGTGCAGGTGCTGGGGCATGTGAGAGAGGCGGGCTGTCAGGAGAACACCAGGTGAGATGGGTGACCTGTGGGCCCCACATGGGATGCTCCTGTGGGTCTCACGCCTCCCTCACAGGCAGAACGAAAAGTTCAAGGTTTTGTTGGTTGGTTGGTTGTAGTGCTTTCAAGCTAAGAAATTTCAGACATCCCTCACAGGCAAGACCCTGTTTTCTTAACTGTCATTAATCAGTTCCTTTTGTTTCTCAGGTTTGTATTTTCAACTCTGCAGATCTATCCTTGCTTATCCTGAATCAGCTTGTATGCACATGATCCAGTAATGTTTCTGTCACTTGTCCTTGCTCTTCACCAGTTATCTGGTCTAACCGGCACAATCTTTTCTTGAATTTGTGATCATTTGGTGAAGAAATAAATGGGCTGTCACATCCAAAGATACCTGGATTTGACTACCATACCATGAGTTTGTGTCTGGGATGTTAAAGTATCACCTAATGCCTATGTGCACTTCCCCGTAAAGTAACATTAAAGAGTCTACATCTACATTCAGCCATCTGTCTAGGACTAGGAGATCCCCTAGCACCTTTTTTACTTTCTTCAAAGTGATTTGGAGCCAAAATTTCATGTATAGTAGGTCTTTTTTAAACATTGCATCGCAACATTAATATACAACACAGAAGCTCGCTGCTTTCACCGTTCAAAATTCTTTCCTATTGTGTGTTTCCACTGATAGTATGCTGCTGTTCTAAAATACAGAAAAGTTTAATGGATGTCTTAAGATAAAACATATTAAAGAAAAATGCCACCACTCTTAAACTGTATATTTTTGGCATCATATGAATGAGTTCATACAGAATACAACTTTTACATTATGCTTCCTGATCTCACAACTGTACTGAAGTACTGCTTTCAGTCCACAGAGCAATCCAAAGAGCTACAAGAGGAAAAACTGCCTCACTCCTTTAATCAAGGTGTTTGCAGCATGGTATCCAATGGTACTGTTAAAATTTATTTCAGGGTTAATACTTCTCCTTTATCAGTTCTGTTTTTGAAAGTACAACTCATAACATAAATGCTTCAGAATTTAACTTCTGTTCTAACAGCTTCTTTAAAAGTATAACCAATTAAAATCTTAAGTAATTTCTATCATTAAGCTTACTTTAAAAAAGTCTAAATTCTAAATTAACTTTTAATATTTGCCAGTCTAAATTTGCTCAGATAAAACATTCTCCAGACATCATGGTTTTACACTCCCAAAACAGGAATAACTCACTGAAATGGCAGGAACAGCAGCATTTTAATCCAGTGTTCTGAATTTATTTTTGGGAGGCTCACATGAGTAAGAAGTTTTGAAGTTACACAGCTTCCACTTTTACTCTTGTTAACTTTATGATATTTACAATTTAATTACATATTCTAGGCTGTGAAAGATAGACAGGCATAAGGATGCAAAACCCGTCAGTGAAAGTAAGATGTCTGACGACGGATATTGCATGCTGACTTACAGACACAGTGGGCTCCTTTTTTTTGATATTACTACATGGGAGTTGACTCCCCTCCAAAAAAAGTAGCTTCTCTTTTTCACGGTAAGAAACCATTGATCCAAAATTGAAGGCTTTTCATAGGTCTACCATGATGAAGCACCTGCTGATTACTATGATAATATAAGCATTGTTTAAATTACAAACGTGTGTGTAACTCACACTCCACATTTGTGACATATAGTGCACCTTCTGTTCTTCCACCTGCCTTCTGAGATCAGAGGCATCCTGGTAGATATGTATCCAGGAGCCTTGGGTACCTGGTTTACAATGCTCTATCTGAACAAAGTCTGGAGCTGTGGAGTTTCCATACTCCAACTATGGAAAAAAGAAGTTGGGAGATGCTGTTCATTAGCACAGTCACAAGTGTTTTCATGAGCAGAACGCTTCATGAACAAGCTATTTTCACTGCAAAACATCTGAAAAATAAGACTTCCAAAACTTTCACTCAGTAAAGAAAAAAGAATAACAAAAACACATACTGCTGGAGGTATTCACAACATCTTTCTTGAGGCATCCAGTTAGATGCCTACGCTGGGAGGTGAGTGCCTTCAGCATGACACAATATTCCAAAGAGTTCCAGTACAGAGCACAATTATTTGTCCAAAGCAGCCTGGTTCTCCTCACTATATACATATGATACTTAGGGTAACTACTTTTGCAAATTGCGTTTTGGGATTCTTACTATTTAGTAGCATAGGTAGCAATTTTGTTTACAGTTTTAATGACTAGGATTTGTAATAGTCAAACAGGCAGTTTAGTCCTCTGTGTTCTGAGCAATGCTTGCAGGAATCCTTAAAAAAGCACATGCAGATTTGAATATAGCAGTCTTGCACAATCTTCCAGGGCTCATTTTAGCTTGGTATGAAAGGACCTATTTGGATTTTGCAATCTTAACTCTTCAGAATCTGAGGCTAAATGCAAAGAGTAGCTGAAAGCCTCTAAGGGATGACAACAGTGAAAAAGCAAGTATAAACTTTGGATTCAAATTTTGTCTTCCAAGTTCTGATGTGGACACAGATCCCAAAGTCAAAAGTAGCTCTGCTGAACTACTGAAAGTTTAGCTTTTTTTTTTTGTTATTATTTCTACTTTTTCTATGCCTTCATATAGCTTTTCCTCCTTAACATGGGTCAAATACTATGTTCTTTTAGCCAAATAATTCTGTATGTCCAATTACTCCTGTGTGTCTGATTTCCACAGAATCAGCTTGGATTTACATTGGTTGCACAAAAATTTAGCTGTCTGGACTTTCTCACCCCAGGAATAAGTAAGGGCTGCTTTATGACATCTTTGTCATTTTGATACTATCTAGCCCTCCCAGACAAAATAAAGCAACCCTACAAAGAATGATTCCCAGATGTGTTTGAAACCAGTAGAGAACACACCCAAGAGAGGAAAACAAAAAGGACCTATGATATTGTCATTATCCCAGGATAGATTGCATTGCATTCATGATTTCACCTTCCCTTCTCTGGGAACCTCTGTCTGCTCTGCTCTTGAAAGACTGTGCTAGCTTTTTTCAACTGGTCATAGTTGAACAGTATTTAGGTGCCTAAATATAGGTGTCTAGTGTGATTACAGATACCTTAAGGTATGTGAGTTATTCACAGAGACTGGCAGATATGACATAGGACATACATTAGATCCACAGCCTTCCGATGCATTTGGAGGCTTTGTTTTATACACCTATGTTTAGGTATCTGATTTTCTCCCTATGGTTCCAGGAGGAAAAAACAAATCCGTGTGTAAGACAGCAACAAAAAAGGAGCAATATTTTTAATTTCAAGCAGAAAAAATCGTATTATTTATATGGAGTGAGTTTATATTCTTCAACCTTGCATTTGTTAAGTTTATGAGCTTCTTAAGATATCTACAAGGTTTTTTTTTTGCTTTTTTTGTTATAGCTTGCATAAAGAAAACAATTCAAGTATTAACAAAGCAGCTTGTACACATGCTTTACTAATGTCCTTTGTTAAAATGAGGATCAAAATTGTTATCTAATTGAATTCTATATATTATAATGTCCCATGATTTAACAAGATAAAATAAACACCTTGCTAGGGTTTTTAATTAAACA
>JAWWEW010000001.1:48255137-48391347 GCA_035583185.1 Anabacerthia variegaticeps | reverse complement strand
TCCAGGAGGAAAAAACAAATCCGTGTGTAAGACAGCAACAAAAAAGGAGCAATATTTTTAATTTCAAGCAGAAAAAAATCGTATTATTTATATGGAGTGAGTTTATATTCTTCAACCTGGCATTTGTTAAGTTTATGTGCTTCTTAAGATATCTACAAGGTTTTTTTTTGCTTTTTTTGTTATAGCTTGCATAAAGAAAACAATTCAAGTATTAACAAAGCACCTTGTACACATGCTTTACTAATGTCCTTTGTTAAAATGAGGATCAAAATTGTTATCTGATTGAATTCTATATATTATAATGTCCCATGATTTAACAAGATAAAATAAACACCTTGCTAGGGTTTTTAATTAAACAGAGTGACAGAAAGCACTGCAGAAAGTAAGATTTCATTAAGCAAACCTGATTTAATGTGATAAGCTCTAAATAAAGCAACAGAAATCCTTCTTAGTTTATGTCTCACTAGTTTTGCTGCACCATTTTGTTTTGCCTCCTGTTTGTAAGTGACTGTTCAGCTATTGCCACCTAGTGATGAGAAGCAAAACAGGCAGAAAGAGTATAACAGTAAATAATGCATAGGAAATGCATATTTACATTGTAAAATGTGTCAAAATGCAAGATAGCAGCATAGAAATGAAATACATGTGTGTATTTCCAGAGCAAGGCTATCAGGCAATTTGGGTACAGTTATATAAAATATTTAAATAGAAGCCTATTAAATGGAATTTAATAGAGTTAAATTAACCTATTTTCGGAGATATGTGATAGATTCATGCATCACCCAACTCTCATCATCAGCTTGTTCTGTGAATTCATTGCAGTAATTAAATAGGTTGTAAGGGGCTTGTGCCTTATCTAAAAATAACAAATGATAAATATGCATCTTGCAGAGGATTAATTGGTTAATGTTGGAATTATTCCTTCAAGATTCAAAATACTACTATCCTTCCCTTTTGCTTTGGAGTTTGCTTTGGAGCTGTCAAACTGACATGTCCTCTTAGGACTCTGATGTTCACCTCTGAGTTTCTCCCTAGCTGAACAGTGTCTGGAAGCATCAGCCAGCCGGGAACAAATTTTGTTTGCCCAGACCTGTCATAGATGTGCTAAAAATACAGTACCCTATAAGCCAATATGAAATCTGCACCACTACCACTGGGGCACAGACTCGGGCAACAGTGATACAGGAAATATTGCTGTGCAAGTCAAAATGCAGCCTGTGTTCCACAAGCATGGCCCACAGGCATCAGAAGGCACGAGTATAACTTGAGCAGTATTTTCTTCCTGCTCTTCACCTTAGTTTCCAGGGACCACTCCTAAACAAGCAGTTTTCCACTACTGGAATCCTGTAAACTTATTTCCTTCTCAGTTTTGGAACAAACCCTTATCCATATTTCAGAGACAAAGTTACATAGCATACTCTCCAAACACCCCAGCAGGATGTGTCAGAACCTCCCCATAGCAGGAAATTTCCAAACAGCCCCTGATAGTGCCTCTAATTCTGGGTGTTTTTTTAGAGACAAGATGTAGTAACTGAACCCCACCCACTCAAAGTGTAATTTGTATTTGCTAATTTATGCTTAAGATTGATACCAGGTCACACAGAGCCTAGGACAGAGGGAACACAGATGTTGTGCTGACCTTCTTTTTCTCAAGTTATTATAATATTTTCTCATTTTACAATGCACAGACTGAACCCCTAAATGCTCAAAAATTCACGGGTTGTTTATGTCATAAACCCTTTCTTCCACTTTCCTTCTGTGATGTAGTTGCACCTCTCCTACCCTCCTGACAGGAAACTCTACAGGAGGGCAGAGAAGTGGAAGCCAGGGAGGAGAAGAGCTGGAGCATGCCCACCACTAGATATTCATAGAGTCATGGAATGGTTTGGGTTGGAAGACTGACTAGTCCAAACCCCTGCCATGGGCTGGGACACCTTTCACTACATTAGGTTGTTCAAAGCAACCTGTTTGTTTCTACAGGGTCTCCAGGGATAGCTAAAAATTACTGCATGTTACTGGAGCTGAGACTGTAAGTGTTCTCAGCTTTTCTTCTCGTTTTTGTGCTGGCCATTAGCACGCACACCCTGAGATTCAGGCAGGTTTCCTTCTCTTCTACCAGGGACACAGAACTGAAGCAAACTCACTTCTCCCTTCCCTATGCAGGCATGTGGCAGGCAGCCATCTGGGAACTTGCCCTGGGAAAGGAAAAGCTCCTGACTCTTCAGAGAGGTGCCCAAGATGTGATGCAAAGCAGAGCAAGACAGACAAGGATGGGGATGTACCCACTTGAAGTGGTGAGCTGATGCCAAAACCAAGGCAGCCCTGACCAAAACACAAACCACATCACACCCCTTAGTTTCCCTGATTTTGTCTCTGTTGTAGGATGACATGTTCAAAATATTCATCTTCCACAGGATACCACCCTGTAACATGCTGCAAATGTACAGCACTTTCATTGATTACCTAATTAGAAGGTGGAATTTTCAGTGTAACAGCTCAAATTTGCTCTCTAATACCAGTGCATCCCTCAGAGACAGATCTTTTCTCAACGTAGGCACTTATTGCAGTGTGATTTTCAGCACAAATGCCTTCCTGAATCTCAAATACATTTACAGATATATATTCTTTCTCTTAGTTCTGCCACAGCAGTTCTTAAAGCTTTCCCTGACTTTAAATAAGATGCTCATGTGACAAGCTATTTACTTACTTGTTCTTTTTTTAACTTTCTTTTCCATTCTCTAGCTTTGTCTTTAATTATTAACACTTCTTCCTTTCTGGTTGACCTATTTGCATACTCACACCTCAACATTTTCATTACTCTGTAGAAAGGTATCCTTCTGCTTATGTCCCTTTGCTCCACTACAAACATCAACCTTAGAAGGTAAGTCGAGTTTTTACTTCTCTCATAAAACAAGAACGAACACGTTGGAAGGGTTTCAACCAACTTCCATCTACTATAGATCAAGATGAGAGGGACATGGAATCAGACTGTACTACATTTGCTGCCTTACACCTTCCTATCGAGTATCACGGTCTGCCAGCTATCAGAGAGATATCAGAGAGGCCATGAGACCAGCCAGGCACATGGGCCTATGTAACACCTCCCCAGTTCCTTCGGATGGGTCTTATGCATACAGCATTCACTCTGTACAAGCCCCAAAACTGCTACCTCTTGCAACACCTGAGTAAGAATTACCTGGCTGAAACAGGGAAACAGTACCATCAGAACTAGCTGACCACAGGTAACTAACAAGTTAGTTATCTACAGTCATCTACCAGTTTTTCAAACAATGAAAGACCATATTGTATGCACCACTGCATCGACTTCCCACCTTCCCTGACATGTACTGCCACAAACAAGACTGTACATCCTTCAGAGTAGGACTCAGGCCCTTTCTGTGAGTGAAGCACTTGGCACAGCTGGAGCCTGACTCATTACAGGGTAGGAGGTTTTTCTCTCATTTTACTCAAAAGTGCCATCAGAAAGTTCAGGTTCAGGTAGCTCAGACCAGTGCTATCTCCAGTTAGATCAGGGACCTAATGGCTCAGCTGGATAACATTTACAGTTTTAGAACTTCTTTTTTGTTTCGAAGTGGGAAGAAGTAACGCTTCAAAAACCAGGATTACCAAAGAAATCATGCCACATGGTAGACCAAAAAACATACTTTCCTTTCCCTCACTACAGTTTATAAACAGGACATGCACAATAATGTACATTTCTTAGCTCATTTGATACCGTTCATAGCTAAGCTGTCATTCACCATGCCCTCATCCCTTTGAAAATATTTGTAAATATCCAAAGTAAACATAAATAGCTGTCAGCAACAATCTTCATGAATCAGGCCACTGGCTACTTTGCAGCAACTTTATATAAGTGACTGCTGTGAGAGAATGTGAGGAAAAATCAGGCCATACGATTTTACAGAGAAATTTCTCTTTCTCATGGTTGCTTTTCCCTCATGTTCCTCACTATATGCAGATGACTCTCCAGTTATAGCTTCTGTCTTAGTGTTCTCCTGTTACTACTCAAAATTATTTTCTCCATTCTTTCAAGAATTGATGTCAGTAAAGCATCTCAATCCTAATCAGCTGTTGAAGGGAATATGTCTTGGTTTATGCAGTTTTGAATTTACCTTCTCTAAAACCCTTCTAGGCAAGCACTGCTGAGACAGAGCATACAGAGTTTACTATGTAATACCCTTAACTTCAAGAACAGTTTGTGTTTAGATGTTGACTAGATAGGAGATAACAATTTGGTTTAAAAAAAAAATCTCACTGATCTTACAAAAGAACTTTGTTGCCTTTTTGTTCCCCCTCAACATAGTACTTTTTCACTGATAAGCACTTGTTTCAAGGGCTGTCCCTTGCTGTGGAGAAGGTTTTGCAACAGCAACTCTGCAGTCTGGGCACAGACAATAGATAGAGCTCCAGTGTCCTCACACTTGCTGCTTTTCTACAGAAGCACAAGCGTCCTCACACAGGCCAAGTTAAATATACGTGCAGTCTTTGTAACTGGGTCTTTTATATCCTTCAGAGTCCATCCCTTCCAGCTAAACAAAAAAATGTCTTGGTTCTCCGAGAGCTACAAGGCCCAATATAGCTGTCTGCTTATGTTGGAAAAAGGTAAATTACCTTCTTCCTGTTTAAGAGGGTTATGTTACTCAAGGCTTCTCTCATGCTACATTTGAATGGAAACTGTAATTTAGGGAAAAAATGTACCATTTGCAATCTGCTTTTTATTAACTAAAAGAAAAAATATTTTAGGCTTAGTACCCAAGGAAGAAAGCACAAAAAGATAAGTCACATTTAAAACAGAATGATTTCCTAGTAAAGGCAGTAATTATAGTTGCTTTAACTACACTTAAAATGATTAATGATTTTGAGTCACTGCAGCCTAGATTTTCAAAGGCATTTAGCTCCTGAAACATCTAACAGTTACTTTGTAGATTATTAAGTGCCTAATCTGGTTAAGTATCAAACTCCCATGTACTTGTTTGTCCATTGCATCATTAAAGGCTTTGAAAATCTAAACTAATTTTTTTTAACTTATTAACATTAGCAGATCTCATCCTCTCCCAAGTTTTTTCATTCACCAGATCAGAAAAGTTCTTTTGTTTTTCATCTCTGGATTGGCTTCTCTTCTGTGAAGAGAGATCTAAAATACAGGGTACGTAACTGAAAACAATCCACTGGGATAGAACACTTTTATTTGATCTGGAGAAAATCCAGTTAACTTTATAGAAACCTAATTCAAAAGGGACGGGCGATCATAAAGAATAACAGCTGGGATTCACCTGCTTTGAAATCTTTCCGTGGAGCTGCAGGTGGTGTTGAGTGTGGAACCTGAGCTGAGGCTCAGCGGGTACCGGTGCTCAGTGACACCATATCCTCCCCACTCACACAGGGCTCTAACACACGAACCTCACCTGAACTCCTCTGCAGATTAAGGCAGGTCATCGCTAGCTACTGACTAATTCAGTGAACTAAAAACAGCATCAGCACAGGCAGAGTCTTTTATAAAATGGAAACTTCTCCAAGAATATGGGGATGCTCCTACCCCATCTGACAATAGAGCAGATTTGACCCAGAGTGTGTTTTCTTATTTGACTTAAGTTAATCTAAGATTGTGGTATTGTTGGCAAAGCTGTGAAGTTCTTCAGTCCTTTCCAACTCCTTCATAATTTTCAGGTCTCCTTGTGGAGGCACTAGTTAGGAGCAGAAATTTGATTTGGGTAGCATGTGTCTCTTACAGTGTTACCTTCATTAGATTCCCTTGTGAATGAGGATATGAGTATCCCCACAAAGGCACATGATCATTATGGCCAACACAAGGGAGGGAGGCTGATGGGTGTTCAGGTAGGGAAAAGATGCAAAGGACAGTAATGTTTCTAAATTAAAAACAAAATTATAGGCAAGACACAATGAGGTAGGTCTATAGGACTGCTTGACAGTTTCACCATTTATCTGCCACAAAAAGGAAAAAAAAAGATTCTATTTTCTGGTAATATTTTGTGGTGAGGGTTGTCAATAAAAAGAATAACCAGGAAATGCCTAAACAATTATAATAAACTTGGAAATTAGAGTAAGAGAATGGCTAAGATTTTCAGTAATACAGAGAGAATTATGAATTGAAGTACTTGTAGTAGTTGGGGAAACATTGAACAACAGTGCAATAAAATTGTATTAACTTGACCTTTCCTCTTATTGAGCTTCATGAGATTGCTGTTAAACAGTACTGGCTCCAGTATGAGCCCCTGGGCTACACTGTTAGTGACTGACCTCCAGTGAGCCTTCATACTGCTAATCACAACACAGCCTGGCAGATCAGTTTTCAACCCACCTCACTGTGCATTAATCTCGTTTGTATTTCATCATTTTTTCTACGATGATATTGCAGGAGATATTGTCAAGAGCCTTTCTAAAGTTTAAATAAATGTCATCCTTTGATCTCCCATCATCCACCTTGCCAGTTATCTTGTTTTTGAAGGCTATTGAGTTGGTGAAGCATGGTTTCCCCTTGATACGAACCTGCTGACTCCTCCCCGACATCTACTTTTCTTATGTCTGGAAATGGATTATAGGATTATTTGCCCCATCACTTTCCCAGGGATTATGGTGAAGATTACTGGCCAGTAGTCCCTGGATCCTCTTTCTTGCCCTTCCTGAAGAAAGGAGTGACATTTGCTCCCTTCCAGTCCTCAGGAACCTCCCCCAGTTGCCATGAGCTTTCAAAGACTATCAGGACTGGTCAGACCACGACGCCAGCCAGCTTCCTCAGCTTGTGGTTGCATCCTGTCAGGTTCCACAGACCCATGTATGTCCAGTTTGTTTCAAATGTTCCCTAACCTGTTATCCCTGTTCCAAGGGTAAGGCCTCAGTTCAGGCCTTTCAATTGGTCTTTGGCACTCAGGATTCCTGGAGGCGCAGATGGAGGCAAAGGTAGCATTGACCACCTGCGTCTTTTTCCATCCCTACCACCATCATTCCCCTTGCCACTGAGTGAAGTATACGCAGTCATTGAGACCTCTTTCAGGATGGCCTTTCAAGTTGGAGGAATAAAAATACAACAACAGATTATGCAGAAGCATTCTCAACCCTGAAACCAGATAAAGGACGAACTGTAACGCTGCTCTTATTTAAGAGAGCCACAACACTTAGTATGACAAATCTAAACTCAAATTACATTATTACTAGCTTCTAAAGAGAGAACTGCTGATTTTCTAGTTCCAGAATGGATTTAGAATTGGACTTGTACAAGTATGTTTTGTTTATCCTCAATTCGCTGGGCAGAAAATTACATTTCAGACCCTGAAATTCCATCTTGTGAGCTTAATTTAGTTTCTGGTATTCTGCTTTTCTTGTCATCCTTCTTTCACTCTGGCATCTTTGTGTGATAGCAGCTCTGCTGCTGATTAGACTTTTTGCTTCGGAATAGAGCCTCAGCAACTAGAAATTTAATGCTTGAATGATTCTCCACAGAGGAGTCAGTAACTGTCCATGATAAATCTAAACAAGTCTTACCAGAAGTACTTTAATGTGACTCATTGAACAAACTAAGACTGAGTTTTAATGACCTTTATGGTAATTAAATTTATGTCTTGCTGGACAGACTGGTGATTCAACTACGCTGGACCATGAATGTCCTGCCTACAGTAATACCTGGGGCTGTTCTCTGGCCATGAGGCTAGATGCCGTGAAACAGGCTACAAGTGTGAAACATCATCCACAAGTTGATGGTGACATCCAGTTCTCTCTGCCTGAGAATTCTGAGGGGGGCTATCCAGGCAAAACAAGAAAGAAATGGAGCAGCTTTGCTGGAGGGGGATTTCTCTGACTTGCATATGAGGAACAGGAGAGAACAGACAGGCCAGCAAGAGTGACTAGTTTAAAGATCCTAAACAAATTAGGAAATACAGGACAAATGAGATTACCATCAGAAAGATGACACTTGACTGTCCCTCTCCTTACCAATACACACACTAAACACGATGCTTAAAAATTGCTTTGCCAACCCTTCATTGTTTGCAGCACAAATTACCCCAGAAAAGGTTTACTTAGAAGAGCAGATGATTCACAACATATTTAGCACAGAGATGCTCCGTCTCCAACGTCTTCTGCAATTAAAGCATGTTGCCATTACAGCCAACATGAACCAGTAACTCCAAAGACACAAACAAAACCCCACAGAAACTCACAGCAATTCCCTCAGGCAGTTTTATAACAAATAAATAAACAAAAAGTCCATTATACAGCCGGTCCTTGTAAGAGGAGCCCACTAGATTCTACTACACAATATACATTCCTTAACTACAGATATTTTTTTCCTGACAACATTAATGCCTTCTAGTAATAGACTGGAAGGATTTCCTATTTTAATAAATTTTAAATTTAAGTGCAACTTCAGTATAGGATTAAAAAGCATGAACAGACATTTGTTGGGTCTTCAAAATTGTATCTAATACTGAATCTTAACTTTGTGCAGCAGCTATATATTACTACATCCTGTGCAAGGAAGAATTTAAAATTATTTCATATTGTGAAGCACTGTGTAATTTCAATTTCCCAGAAATCCCAGTAAAGAATGTTCTGAGCTACTCCAATCTGGCTCCTAATTTGAGATCCAATCACTAAAATGCATAAAAGCCACATTCTAAATTAACCACTCTTAATTAGTAACAATAAAGAAAATTAGTATGAGAACTACAGTTGATTAATCTTTTTCTTTATGCAAGAAATATATGAATTCAGTATCTATCTACTTACAGCTGGTTTACCAGAAGTGCCATAAGGATTTCATTCAAAAGGGCATCTTTTATCATGAGAAGCAGTAAAAAAAATCTTCCAGATAACTAGTTCTGTTCAAAGAGTTTTCATTAGGTAGTCTTTTATAATTAAGATGAATTCTACTCTCTACACCCATCTTCATGCAAACAGTCTCTGAATCTAAACAGATTAATAAAATACCATTTTTTAACAAAATTCTTCTTGAAATGAAGAAAGTATTCTCAGAAACTCTTAAACTTGTTTAAATTCAGGTACAGTAAGAAAGCAAACAAATGAAAACTAAGAAAACATTGAGATTTTTTATTTCAGAGATTCCAAGACTGCCTGGTGATTTGGATACAGTATGCTCCAATTAAATGTGTAAGGCTAAGTAAAGTATAAATAGTTGGTTATCTACCAAGTGCACCCAGCAAGTGTACAAAAGTATCTGAAAGTAAACAAACGCTATAGAAGAAATATTTTTTGAGTGATTTATATGCAGTGCATAAACTCATGCATCTGACTGCCAAGAGAACATACTTCAATGTTATTACCTACGTTAGCTTATGTGAAGATTGCTCTTCAGAACAGGAACAAAACACACATCAGGAAGAAGGTTAAATCAAAGCCATTAAGATAACCTTTAAGTATAATTCTTTTAAAATACTTTACTTGGCTGATAAGCTTTTGATTACAGCAGATGCACTACTATAAGACTTTAAAAGTAACGTCTGTCTTTCATGTAATAAAATGACACGTATTTCACAACTCTGAAAAAAACTATTGTCGGCAATCTTTCCAATCCATTAGCACAAAAGTATGTCTTTATGGGCCAAAGATGGGCATATTTTTACAGTGATTCTGCCATTCAAGATAAATCTTAAATCAGATAAAGAGAATAAAAGATTCTATTGTGTCTTGATGGCCAGAGAATGATTTACTTAGAAATTATGTCAAGAAACCTTCACCAACTGCACACGAAATGTAGTTACAGCTACTACCACTTGTTGTAAAGAGCAATTGGCTTGCTCTTAAATATTTCAAAACTTTTTTTATGTTTCCTATTTTGCTAACATTTCTTAGGATTCTGATTTTTTTTAATAAAATGTGATAGATTTTATATTGATATACTTTTTTTAAGTAACAGAGTTGAATATTAATTCAATGCTTTTTCTTGACAATTATATAAATGTAAAAAAAGAACCTATTATGTTTCCCAGAAGATGAGCACTCAGCACACGTTTTAAGATTTCACTCTACACTTTGATCATTATCCTCTAGAAAGGACACAGCAGAGATCCAAAGGGTCAAACTGGCAAACCATGTTACTAATCCAGACTCTTTATTCACATGCTATTTATAAGGCAGCACACACAGAAACTTGTGCTGAAATCAGGATACAAGTACTGTAATTGCTTCACAAGGTCTTCCAGCCCAGTGAAGTCTACAAATCCTTGGACATTCTAAAATTTGAGGTATATTACTGGGTGTACAATGGGATTTGTTCACTTGAACACTGGAGTCTTTGCTTTAAAGAGGAGTCTTAACATCTATAACAACTGATGGTGGCAATCTAAATTATGAGACAACTGAGCAGTTTTTAAAACAAAGAAACAACAAATCAGAAAACAAAAATCCAAGCCACACGAGCAGAAGGAGCCTTCCCTATCTTAACTTCACCTTCTTCCCTATCTTCCCTCTTGTTTCATGTTCAAGTCACTCTTCAAAGGACATAGAAATATTCCTTTATGTCCCAAATACAACTTAAAGATGAGGCAGCATCTTCATCACTTGCTTACAAGAGCCTTTGGTAATCATTCTCCCCAGTCCATAAAATACCAGTGAACCCAAGAAGAAAGCAAGTCTGACAACATGCATCTATTACATCGGACTTTGAAATGCAGAATCCAGAGCTTTTCTATGAATTATCAACACGTCCTTCCTGAAGAAAATTACACTTTAATAGAAAAATTCAAGAACTAAAATTCTGAACAGTATATATTAAGTAATACATGTAAAAATATGTAAGACCACATAAAAATACAGAAGGCCAGATAAAAGCAAAATGTTATCACTTTTATAATTTCTATTAATAAAGCAGTGGCCACACACCCAGATCAGTGAGTGAACACACACTCAATCAGCAATGTACCAATGACATTTCTTAACAGAAGGCTCAATAAAAAACAGTGACATACAGAACTAACACCAGCTTGCAATAAGAACACCAAATTAAAAAATCCTACGTCCCCCTCCCCCTGCATTTTCAATCATCAGAAGGTTTTGGTAACAGAAACCAAGCCAATTTTTTCAAGTCAGGAAGGGAAGAACTTTGGGACAAGGCAGTCTTGCTTTCCCTTCTGCTGAATCATACTTCTAAAATGCAGCACCAACATAGGCCAATCTCTCAAACATCACTGCACAGGGTGCCACTAGGGGTACCATAAGTGAACAGCAATTATCATATGCAGATTACAAGTATACATTACTACCATGCAGTACAATTTATTCAGAGAGGAGGTAGGATATTCAAATCTTCACCCAAATTAAAATACTGAACACAGATCATTATAGCTGATTTGAATAAAGACACATACTGTACCCATGATTTTAAGCATCCTTATTAAAAGTAATTAGATTTTGGCAAGTCCTTCCCAATTAACATAGCCAGTCAAAAGAAAGAAAGAAGTCATACATACTGGCTGTTTCATCTCCATGACTCATGAAAAATTAAATAATTTATTCATATCACTGCTGAACAACTTCTGAGTATTTTTCTTATAGATAAACCTCTTTCTTTCTTTTATTATTTTCATCATTATAATTTACATGCAAGTATGATGTCAAATCAACTTACTTATTTTAGAAAGTGACTTTGCTAGACTGTATGCTGGTCTGAACTCCAGAAATGCTTTGAGAGAGTACCTCAAGACTTCTAACTGCGACAATATTTTCACTGAAAAAAAAAAAAAAGGCGGTGAATTTGTTACAGAATACTAGCTATTCTGCTGTAAAATCAGACTAGCAACCAACACTCTTACTTTGAATAGCTGTGTAAAGTACTGTTAACCACTGCCCTTTGTTACATTAATTCACAGCAAAAACACAGTGCTTTTACAAAAGCAGAGATAACATGTTGTCTCACAGAACATGTAGAGCTTATTTTGGCTGGGAAGACAACACCTGGGGCATAGGCATATGGTGGCGAAATTGAGGTGTGCCTGGTCCTGGGAGAGGCAGAAAAACACAAAGTATTTTTCTCACCTTCTGTTCTTAAAAACTGACACATCAGTGAACAAGTATTATTCAACAATAATACCGAGTACCTGCATATGAAAGTGATGCAGGAGAAGGAAAAAAGCCTACAAGATACCAATAACAGTACTAAAAGTGGATTTTCAGTGGTACTTAAACAAAAATCCCCAACTCACCATAGGAATGCCTTCCAAGTAGAACTTAAACACTATTTTTTTAGCATTTTGACTTTTGCAATTCCTGTATTATTTATTCTATTTTCTACAGAAAATTAACATTCCCAGCCAAAATCTCCCCTCTTTACTATGTATAAAGAGGAAACTCAAACAACATCAGCAGTCTTCTAAAAAGAAATATGAGTGAAAACTTACCCTACACTTCCTCAGCTTAAAATGAATAAATACAGACTAATTTTCTTCAGGCTGTTGTGCTTTTGAACATAAGTCAGTGTAGACATTTAATGATGCTAGTGATGTTTAACTAATCCATTTTAATGTTATGCCACTTCAGTTAGTTCAATTTACCTTTTCTAGGTTGCTCTGTCAAGACATGGTCTCCTAAGGCGCCTTCATTGCCCACTCTGTCTTTATACAATTCTTTCTTTTCTCATTAACAAGTAAGGGATTTATCATGGAGATTCTTCATGTTAACAAAAGACACCATTCATTTTTGCATGGTCCTACCAGGATTAAGTTCAGTCACAGCTATGACAGTATGCTGAGCTGAGGCCATGTCAGCAAACATGTACAAACTCCACTAATTAAGGTGATAAATCTCTACTGACAATAAATCACCCTATAACATTGAGTTCTCCCTTGTGCCTGTGTTGTTTGTTTTTTTTTTTTAGAGATAACAATGACATAGTAAAAACTAAGATTTAGATATTGGCAGTTGATATTAATGAAGCCCTGAAGCATGCAACAGCTCTCAACAATTCAAATGTAAAGAATAAACAGAAATTAAATGCTTTGTGAAAGAAGGAAAAGGTATATCTGTGCCGTGTTTTCCTTTGGCAGTGGCATGGTTTCTCCACAGTCATAGTTTCTGTCCTCCTCTTGCCATGTGGGAGTGAACACAGTAACCCAGCAATACCATTGTTTGGATAGTCCTGCCTAGGCATAGGTCAATTACTAACTTCATGATGGCAGGACAGACAGATGTATTGTGTTTCAGCTTTCATTTTTAAAGAGTGAGCTTCTAGATACTACAGTTAAGAAAAAATTGTAAAACAAGCCTATTGCACTCACGATGCGTCCCCAAGTCTGCACCAAGTCTGAAAAAGGGTGCCAATATATGAAGTGACATATATCCTTGCACCTAGAGGCCTTGATGTGTCACTATTCACTGTTATAATAATTAAGCTATTTAGGCTAGAAAAAAAGAAAAGAAAACAAGAGGTACATGACTTCAGACTAAATTGCAATGATGTCCTAAACATGAGACAGGTTAATGGTGATATAAAAGAATTAGCAGAGGTATGGGGATTACAAGAATGTAGAAGAGTCAAAATAATAAAGATTTAAAATATTTATATTAATCGATGACTAGGCTGAAACAAAGAAGTAGGAATTACCACATTCTTCAGAGAGCTTCACCAGTGATCCTAAAGACTGCAGAGAAAGTCTATTTATGCTTATATTTAATTCTCTCTCTCTGTTTACCTCTCAAGTGCTCGAGGTCAGGTTGAATAGGGCTTTGAGCAACCTAACATAATGGACCATGTCCTTGCCCACAGTAGGGTGGTCAGACTCCATGGATTTTAGAGGTCCCTTCCAACTCACGCCCTGATTCTATAACACAGCTGTTTCCATTCTAACCTAGATTTACAGCATGAAAGACAATGGTCTAGAGGACTTCAAGCTTACTTTGTTAGCCTGTTTTCAAACGCAAATCAAGTAAAGCTTCTCCAGTGCTGACCCACCCAATGAAAGACTACACCCATCTTTCCATCATGCTCCATCAATTGCTTATAGGAAGCAATTTGCATTACCTTTAAGTTAAGTGCCCTTGAGTGTACAGTAACACATCTGCAGTGGGTTTCGTAAGCATAATGGCTGTGTTCCAGACACACAAGCTACATTAAAGTGCTCACACCTGACACAGCACAAACAATGGAGTATTACTGCTAATGTGGTAATTTGGGAGGGTGGAAAGAACTGCTTTTTAAAAAAAAAAATTAAAAAATCACAGAATAAAGGAGACATCTAGGTCAACACAAGAGAGTATGGGTGTTGGAGACCAAACACAAGGCTAATATTTAATATGTTTTTCCTAACAAAAATGTTGGTGTACAGGAAAAAAAGCAAAAAGGTACAGGAGACAAAAATTTAAACCAAACATGGAAGTAACTAAGGAGCAAAAAAGTTAGCTAAAAGATAAAAAGCAGCAACTGACATGCAGATAAGATACAGAGGGTCTATCCCATCCAATATAATGTGCTTTGACAGTCACCAACAGACCCTATCACCTTAAGAGGAACCTGTTCAGGCACTGGGAAGCCCAGGAGCCTTGGGCATGTCTGAGTCACCTGACATAAGATCTGACAAGGCTTTTTGCATTTTTTAAGTTGGGAAGTAGAATAGGAAGCTATATTTTATAAGGTGTTGAAATGTTTCAGCTACCTTAACAAAGGTACAATAGAGGTTCTAAATCCTACACAAACAATGCTGCCCTATGTTATCTTTTAATATGGTATTCCCATTCTGCACCAGTGTTTCAGCTCTTGAAAAGGTGCCCACGTAAGTTTAGCTGTCACTAAGAAATATAAAATTAGTATTTAAATAATCAATAACACTTTTCAAATGTAATTCACAGCTCGTCAAAGATCTGAACAATTGAAGTATTTCCCCCTAAAAATGTGAAAATCTTATTCTTCATCTGGAAAGCAAGATACCTAAATTTAAAAACCAGTGTATTTTTGTTTCTATAAAGGATTTAATTTCCTCTGATCACCTCACAGAAATGCATCTTCAGTTTCAGTAGGGATGAGCTGGTATTGATTTTCCCCCCCTAGAACCTTTTAAGTTATCCTAGTAAAGATGATCTGCTTGTTTTCCAACAAATCCTTCGTCCTCGTGCTAATCCGTTGCCTATTTTTAGGCGTCTTTCAAATAACAAAAATCCCAACACAACAAAATATTCCAGACTTGCCATTAGCTTGACTGAAATCCTCTCTTACACCTTGCCCCTACTTCTTAACAACTAGAGAGTTAAACCAAATTATTAACTCCTGACATTACAGGCTCCAGTGCAAACCAGGAATTCAAAGCACGCATTTGTCTATTTAGTGATGTTAATTTCTGGCTACACAATAAATAAATAAATAAAATGAGCTACACTGAAGAAGTCTGCATTTGTCCAAACCACTCTCCTCTAATACTGCTTTTAAGTGGGAGTAAAGAAAAATGCAGTTTAAAGTTCTAGAGAAGCAACTGACTTTCTTTAAATGCAGAGTATTAAAAACAAAAATACCCTCAAGCAAGCAACATGAAATCAAAAAAATGAAGTCTCTCTGTTTGGTTCCACCACTTTAACTCTAAAGGCTGACATAATTTAACATAAATGGCACTTGAATAAATCTATCTGTGACAACTTCCTACGGTTTTAAACCAGAATAAGTTCTGACTGGAATCAATTACCAAAAAGGTTAAAAGACACTGCACGCATAGACTATTTAAAATAGCATTTCCTACCTGAAAATATAGAAGGTCTTTTCTTAGGGCGTCTTGGGTGTATAGGGTCTATATTCCTAATATTTCTTTGAAACTTTCCTTTCAAATCATTTTCTAGCATGATGTCTGGTGGTACACTTTTCCGTCTTGTTGATTTATAACGAGTCTGATAGGAGTTCAGTTTACTCTTAGTCCTGGAGTACAAGCTGCTGTCATCGACTGCCATGATAGGGCACTAACTCTTAGAGCCACGCCAGCAAAGCAAAGCCAGCCCGGACATCCAGAAGGATCCGGACTGGTGGTTACAGAGCCGAGCAATCTCGGATGTTCTCATGCTCAACTCGCTGGCTTGGGAAGTTGAGCAGGTTGATAGGCGTGTGCTGGGGCAGGTGTAGAGTTACTGCATCGCCCCCTCCTTGCATCACTGAAATAGCACAGGGAGGAGACAGGCCAAAATGATTCATTTGAAAGTTTTGAGGTAATTAGGAAGTTCAACCAACCTGAGCTCAGCAGCACAATCTCTGCAAAGGGGAAAACACAATTTAATATGAGGCAGTGTCTAGGGCTGGTGTGGTTTATATTATAGCCACAGCATTTCTCAGATCAGTTCATTAATAGTTCATTAACCTGGCAAGCTACACAGGTGCTGCTAAACCTTGTGAAAAGAAAACAGTGAGACACAAACAAACAAAGAAAACCTCTAAAACCCAATACACAAACAAACAAAAATAACACACATAAACCAAGCCAAACAAGCAATGACAAAACAACAACCAACCAACCAACCCCCAGGTGCCAGCCTAGGGACCTGTCTGGGGAAAGGTACAACCCGAACAATATGTTTTTTTAAGTCCTGTCCTCTCACAACATTGCATTTTAAAGACTGATAAACAGTTCAAATCACAAATGTTTTTATGGCCACAACCATCAGTTTGGGGTTTCTTTCCTCAAGGAGCAATAATGTTATCTCCTCCTGGAGAAATCCAAGAGCTGACAGTGTAATTGATTCCTCTTTCTGTGTAACTACTGACTAACAAAAAAAATACATTTAAATATGTGTACATACTAAAGATGGTCTGTTAATTCTCCATTTAACTAAAAAGCAATGTACTTTCCTTGTTTTCTTTCAGTTATCCCAAAGCAACCTTTTGAGCCTCCCAAGGATAAGATCTTCCTTTCTCAAATGTTTAGAAAGAAGACAAATCCTAACATTTTCTGTGAACATGCTAATTTTCTTATCGAATTCCATCATAAAGGAGACAAAACAAATAAGTAAATTAGAACTAACAAATCTTCTAACTACATACATATTGCTGTTAGAAACCAGTAACACTTCACATGGAAAGTGAAAAAGCAGGGATAATTCAAAGTGTGAGTAAATAAAGTTTCAACCATTGTTACCTAAGGAAAACTGATATAAACACCTGAAGATAGAACTTGATTTCTCTGATTCTTTCAAAACACATAAACCACAAATGCTTTAATTACTTTGCTAAAGATAGGGTATCCCCTATGATTGGTATAATGATTAGAGATTGGCTGCTCCAAATACAGTTTTGATATGAAATTCAGTACAACCTTTATTATTGCTGACAGAAAGTAAATGGTCCATCTACATGCTTTTAGAATGGAAAAGGGGAAATTATATATATTGATATATATGTGTTTAGCTTTTTTAATATTTTACTGTGTTAGAAATGCAAAAGAATGCAGTTTGATACATTCTGTCTTGTTCCTCTCAGAAATACTGCATTTGGCTGGAAGTTGAAATTATGAACGGAAGGGTCCAATCTTAAATACACTGGACTCAGAAATTATACCTTACATTCAGAAAAACTGATAATTTAAACCAAAGTGATTTAAACCAAATCTTGTTGAGTATTCAAAGGATCATGAGGTCTGTTTATATAATAGGTTTTTGAAAAATCCACTGGACTCCAAAAGAGTCTAGGTGGTAGGAATTAGGTTATAAACAAAGGGAATTGTATGTCTAAATTGCTCAGATAAAATTCAAAAGTTCCTCTAGACACTGGTCTTCATCACTAGAGCCCAAAATACTTTATTCATGTCCTTTAAATCTGTAGCATGTGTGGATCTCATCCACTGTTTTTCCCAGCTAATAAAACTCCCACCAAAAAAAAAAAACCAACACCAAAAACCAATCAAAAAAACCAAACCAAACCAAACCAGGTAAAAGTAGTTTTCCTTGCCTTCCCTTCTCTTCCAGTTCCACTTGCTTTTTCAGCTTTGACTGAACCAACACAAAAATATTCAGTCCATTCCTGATAGCCCAACTAAACTAAAGTAAATTAATCAAAAGCTTTTAAAGCCAACAGAAAATGCTTAAATCTGAGCAAATAAATATATCTGAACCATCTGCAAAGACAGAGAAATAAGAAATACCAAATGCAGGAATTGACATTTGAGGAGCTTTAAAGTGAAATTTAACAGAAGCTTTACATAAAATTTCAGTATCTTCAGTAAGTGACCTAAGCACCAGGCTACAGGCTATTCTGGAAACAGCTCTTAACTTTTCTTGCTGAAAGTACTCCAATACGTATAAATAATTAAATATTCATTAGAAGAGTGACTTGAAAGTGACTGTCCCATATTCTAGCTGAGTGATACAATTGCTGCACTATACAACCTTACCTTCTCCAGCCCAATGAATATTCATGGCAAGTGGAACATTTCCAACAGGAGAAATGGCTGCCGGGACACTCAAATGTGTGACAGCGGTCACATTTTATCAAATGGGGAATACCTGTCAAGAGCACAAACCCCTAATCCAGTGACAGTACACAGGAATCTAAGAACAGTTTATCCCTGAGTGGCCTTCAGGTGGAAGTCCACAAGACAGATGAAAACCTCAAACAACTCATCCCTAAATTGCCTTTCATAGGGTTTCTCTAGAAACCCTACTTTGAAAATTCATATAGAACTAAAAATCAAGACAGGCAAATACTTGTTCTGAAAACTGAAAATCCTTAGCAGATAAAGCAAAGGAATATGCTTCAGTAAAACAGAAACTGAGGGTGCTTGTGGTGTCTAAAAGCTGTTGGAAAGAAGGTGCCTAAGTGTCATTTTAGTAGACTAACTCTATCATTTATCCCAAAGGTTTACACAAGATCCTTTAGAAGAGATTACTACAAGAAAGTAATCATTGCTACATTCAGAACAGAATCATGTTAGTGCTCAAATTATGAAAAACAAAGCACAGGAATTATAATTTGGCTACGTTTTAAATCTTGCAGAGGTTCATAAGGCTTCACGCTTCTCTGGCAGGTTGTGTGTAGTTCAGTTCTTCCTTACAATTTTAGAAGGTGAGTATAATAAACATTGGGTTTATCCATTACAGTCAAAGGCTAAATCAGAATATCATACCCCTTGGCTCCAGGAGACTACCCAATTGTAGTGTCTGCAGTTTCTGTCACTAATTCTTTCAATCAAAGTTTGTTAAATAAATGCTAAAAGTAATTGATGTTTGATAACTAAATTGTGTTTGCATTTCTGTACTGTAGAAAGACAAATTTGAGGTTACAAAATTAGCCTGGTCCAGGTCAAATAAAAACCATTTTCTGATAGGGGAAATTATCATTAGCTTTTTGCTTAATAATACAACAGCAAATCTTGTTACATTTCCTGTGCAGTAAGCCAAGTGTTATTATGACTGTATTAGAGATGTTGTTCTCATTTTCAGCTGAAGAAATATTTGTGCTTATCAACAGCAGAAACAAAAAAAGGTTTCCTAGAAAGTGTTCTCAACGTGTCATCTTGTGCAGGCTGGCTCAAAAAACTATGGAAGAAAAAAACCCAGCACCACAATAAGTTCCTATCTCGTTTGGTAAAGTCACTTCCATATCAGTGTACATGGATTCATGGCCCTTCCCACCACGCTATACATACCAGAGTGGAATGGTACATAAATACCATCAAGGGAGGAGGAGGCCCCTTAGCCATATAAGTTGGAGAAACTGCAATGGCAGGAGAGGAAAGTTGGAGCTTTACTAACATTTTAAGCCAGTACAGTCCAATAAATCATAACCTCAACCTTCTTGCCTGTGGCCCATGGAGCTTCCTTCCTTGTTTCATTAGCACCCACTCTGTGGGGCTGCACAGCAAACTATGGCACACACATAGGTTACTTTTTGTTTATTTATGAATTTTTAGTCATGCTGCCACAAAGGACAAAAAGACAAGAGTAAACATCCAGGACAGGGATATGTGAATTGTTTCTTTTAGTGACTGTGCCAGGTTACCCCTAGTTAAAATATTTATAAAACTAAGGTTACAAAGGCAATGTTCTGGCTACTTAATTAATTTGTGTGCATTTTACAGGTTTCAGATGTATTTAAAGAAATCAAGTTGTTACCAACCAAGTTGAATATTCTTGCCCAGGGGACTGTTCCCACTTAGAAAACCAATTCTGTTCTTTTGTTCCCTGTAAGCACTTATTAACCAGGTCTCACCCCCTATACACAGCATAGCAGTCACAGATCTGCAAAGTTATCTGTGCCATGAAGTCTCTAACTTCTTTTGCTTTGCATTTCAAATACAAAAGCGAAACAACACAAGAAGAGAAAACTGTGTACCAAAAAGTGAGGAAAACAAACAGCTGTTTCAATCCTCCAACTGTTACTTACAAAATCATTTGTTTAATTTTCTGGAATAACCTGGTTGTTTTAATCCATAGGATGCGAACATCTGACACGTTCTCTGCTTGAATTAGCCTATTTCTTCCAGTCTAATGCTGTTATAAGCACAGTATGGATTAGGTACAGCCTTAGCACCCAAAAAACCTCTCTTTAGTCAAGCAACATTTTTCTAGAAGTGAGGATAAGAGGAAAAGGTAAACAAATAACCAGTCATGATGATACTTTGAAAGACAGCAAAGAAATTCTATGAGGTTCACATTAATTTCTACCCCTGTAGCAAACACTCGGCTCACACAATTGTGCAATTAGGGCTTAGTTTCCAGGCCACACCTAACCTTTGAGAAACTAAATAAGAGTATTAGATGTTAGTTGTATCATGCACTACATTCACAGTCGTAATTTGTGATAGATAACATTGAATTAGTCACATAAAAGAGAAACAGGCTTTCAGCCCAGACAATTCTTCACCTCCCTCAATAACAGACAAAGCATCATGCAGTTTTACAGACTTGTTTTCTATGTTGGTACGTTGATTTTAACAGATGAATATTGACAAGAGATTTGGCTGAGTGTTTCAACTGCATTGTCCTTCAGCTGAAAGAACATAAGCAGCTTTAACCTGAAATCATATTTTTCCTTGCTAACAACAAACTAAATATGTGATTAAAGCTGTAATCTGATTCTGAGATACTATTAGTCCCTTACTGCTTGGTCCATATTGTGCACTTCCTATATTAAGTGGGAAAGCTGACTTATATCACAGCATTTCAAAAACAGAAAGATTCATAAGTTAATGTCCATTTGTAACAATTTCATTTCACACCGACGTTCCTGTTACACGATAGCTGTCGCAGCCTTATTTTCATGAAGACTCAAAAGCTGATCCTTCTCCTACAGAAAAGCAGCAGAAACCCTGGGAAGAGGCATTTTGTGGCAAGGTAGAGTTTAGAGGCACAGCCCAGGAACCCAGCCAGCTGACAGGGCTCCTCACAGATGGCCTCAGAGCTGTCAGCGCCCGAGCTGCAGCCCAGTGCCTGGGCATCTTCCAAAGATCAAAGGCTGAGGGGGGAACTTGCCAGATTCTGCACAACAGTAGCACTTGCTTGATATTATTCCACTGCAATCTGGGACACTAAGCCTATGCTTTGCGTACAGTGGCAAGAGAAAGACCTGAGGCTATGCAGGAATTTGACTTAGTAAGAGGTAGTATTAATCCTGAATAAACATGGCAGATGCTCCTGTTTTTCCTATTGCGTTCTGCACAGAAAGTGAGTACCATGAGCAAACTACAAACACCAAGGTTTCAGATTTCAGAGACAATTTTCCATTTGAAACCACTACTTTACATAAACTAAATTTTGTTAGCACATGTATGTGAGATAGTAACAGCATTTCAGCTTTTGTAAAAAAAAAAAAGTGTGTCACATATAGTGGAAAAAAATTCAACAAGTTTGAAACTTTAAAGTATTTCTTAGAGAGGATGATTTTAATGAAAATTTTCATCAATTGCAGAAAGTTTATTCTGCGCTTAAGGTTAAGCAAGGCCATTGCCCAAGGTGATCACATCGATATAGGAAATCCAGTCTTCTTCCTTTCCTTGCCATGAAAACTAAAGAATAATGAAAATTCTGCTTTTAATGGATGAGCAAAAACATATGTGGCTTATTAATAACGTTGACCTTTAAAAATTCCAGCATATCAAAGTTGCATTGATTCAGTGCTATATGAGATGCAAAATAGATAGAACAGGCTGTCCTGTGGCAGAAATAATCCCTTGTCCAAGACTCTGAATCGATTGTGTTACATGAATTTTGTTAATGAAGAGTAAAGAAAGGCAGACAAAACTCATCACACCCTTCAGTACACTTTCCTTCACAATTTAATGGTACAGGCCTAAATTAGATTTCATATGTCTTTCATAAATTGCAAGAAAAACAAAACCAACAAAAAAAACCAACCCAAAACATGGACCAGTGTATCAGAAAACACTTTGAAACAAATACCACACCCAAAAGAAATGAGAGTAGAAAATTCAGCTATGTAGTTCTCTTGGGTCCTTGTGAAGATTTAATTTTGTATCTGTTCACACCCTTCACATCTTCCTAAAATGTCACACTCTAGTTAATGCAGAGTCACTTCCATCACATCCTCCTTGAATATCCATGCCTTTAATCTTAAGAGGTTGCGTTAGAACCTGAGGCAAGGATGTGAGCTCAAACCCCTAGGCTAGTACCTACTGAGTGTTATTGTCATTACCCATACAAAGAGAAGGTAACAACTATCACCACCCTCTGAAAACAGTAACAGCATTTAACTCTTTAATAGGTGTTTCCCGATCTCAGTCTAGATATTACTTCTACATCCACATAATGAAACATATTTTGTATCATCTATTGCTAATCAAGGGTGAGATTCAGATCATTCAATGTTGCCTTCAGTTTAGATCTAAGTGAAATCTGTGTGCTCAAATCTTAGGGACAGACTGCCTTCTCGCCAGCACCATTTAATTTGTGAATAAAGACTGTCATGATCCCACATATCACACAGGTCTGGAGCTCTAAACTGCTTGTGGTTTTGGGATTAAAAATAACAACATTTTGAGCCTCTGAAGAATATGATCTTCCTTTCTCAAGTGGGGTAGAATCCATTTTGTGCTGCCTCTAGTGGGTTTCAGAACAGCAGAAAGCACTACCACCCAGGCTCCTACTGGTATAAGCTTCATCTGCGCCCATATTTTGGGGAAAAATGTTTCCTAAGGCCTCAACAGTGACATCTGCTCATTTCAGAAGTCTAGTAGTCTGAATAGCCAGGTATAGCTTGTATCTTAGTTTTTCATTTAAGACAAATGTAGCCTGCAGAAAAGAGGGTTCATGGAAGACCTTGTCAATCTCTAAAACTTCCTGAAAGGAGGTGGTAGCAAGGTGGGGGGGGTCAGGCTCACTTCCCAGGTAACAACTGATACGATGAGAGGAAACAGCCTCAAGTTACACCAGGGGAGGTTTAGACTGAGTATTAGAAAAAATTCTTCACCAAAAGGATGGTCAGGCATTGAAACAGGCTGCCCGGGGAAGTGATAGGGTCACGATCCCTATATTTAAAAAACATGTTTTAGCAGTGGATTTGACAGTGCTGGGTTAATGGTTGGATTCGATGATCTTAGGGGTCTTTTCCAACCTAAATGATTTTATGATTCTATATGAAGTACCTATATTTTGCCTGAGTCCCAGACAGATGGATCTCATACATGTGCTCAGGTCACACCTAAATCACACTGTTCTCAGAAAAAAACTGTACTCGTAACTACTGTTAAAGGAATGGAAGCATAGACATTTTTACTGGTTTTATTTTTCAGTATCAGCTCAGAATATGCTTGATTATATGCTGAGCCTGTAGCTTTCCAGCTTCTTCATATTCCCCCCAAAAGCCCATTTCATTTTCACGCAAGGCACGTTGAAATGAATAGAAAAGCCATATTTAGCTATCATAATTCTGGAGTTTTAGTAACAGTGCAAAGAATGCAAATTGATTTCACATAGTGACAGAAATATAACCTAGTTTTATTCAACCGATTCTCTAAATCAGTGCTTTCATTTTCATCTAGGGATCATAAAGGTATCTATTAAGCAACAGTATTGGCCAAAGAAGAAAACAAACTGCAAGGTGTGAGTCTACCCTTCAGTTTACTCCAGAGACAAAAGTGGTCTTTACGAAAGGATCTTAAATTTTTGTCTAAGATGGCAAATGCATTCCATCTGCTCAATCAGCAAAACATCCTCCTTCCTAGCTGTCACACTCCCAGGGCAGTCAGAACCACGTGCATATTCTTTATGTTTGGCACACAGAAGTAGGTTTAAAGTGATTTGTCTGGCATGCTTTCAGCATGCTCCCCTTTCATGGCAAGTGCGACATACAGACTTAGATACACTTTGACTTAATTTTATTCTCTCTCCAGTATCAGTGAAATATTTAATTTGTTCTCTGTGTCATTGGCTGTGTTTCAGCTTCCTTAGAACTACTTATAAAACTGTCCCAAGTGCAAGAGCAATCAATATGAAAATGAAGGTATTCCACCTGAGACCAGAACTCTAGAAACACCAGAGCACACCCTTACCAGCTACTTAAATGCCTGATTGACACACAACCCCAATGATATGAGTTTCAGATTCTTCTACAGGAGTTGGTGTACAAAAACCACCAGGACATTGGTACAGCATCATAAAGCAGGGATGTGTAAATGATCTTTAAAACCTCGAGTTACGAATCAAAACTCCACAGCTGATTTGCCCAAGTTTAATTGTACAACATCAGACTTCTGTACTTGTATAAAAATATTGGGTTTGCATTTGAACAATATTAATAAGGCCCACTTACTGCATCTAGCATTGCAACACAGTCGGATACTTCTTCCACAACATAAGGATTTTTCTGTGTACAGACTTACTCCCTCTCTCTGCATGACTCTTTTCCCCCCATCTCCCACTCCCATCTGCAGTAAGGAAAGCACTGCCTGGGCAAAATGAAAATGGCTCAGGGAAAGTTTCTCTACATAAGTTCATAAATGTGGATTTAGAAGCAGACTGGAGCTCCTCTCATAGTGTCACAGAAAGAAAGAAAGGAAGAGCTACCTGAACACTATATGTAAATTTCCCCTCCTCTCCCGTCCTGCCATACTCAGAGATAAAAGATGACAACCAGGACACATGTGAAAAAAAAGTCGGGAAATGGAAAGGATATGAGGAAACTCAGGGTCTCCAAACCACAGGAAGTGGTGGCCAACAGCAAGTAACTGACACAGGGCGCTGCAACAGCGAGCACTGCTGGGCAAGGACAAGCAGGGGCTGACCCCTAAAGCAAGTTTCAAGGTAAGTGAAAAATTCCAAGTGCTTAAAGACTGAAAAAGCGGCGGAAACCCACAAAACATGAAAGGAAGAGTAAGAGACACTGTACAGACTTACTTGAAGTCAGATATATTTTAAGGTACTCTTCCATCCACCTTGTTACCTGAAGGTGTATGAGAACCTAACTAGTGAAAAACCATCAGCTTTTTAAACAACGACATTAAAAGCTCCCAATTTCACTGATTATTTTCCTCCAACTTCTTAAAGCATCAGCTGCATGACAAGATGGCTTCCAAATCATGCCTGAAACATTGTTGCTGGACAGGACTGGAAAAACTTAATGTCCTACTACACTGTTATAAATACAACACAATTTATATAGATAGTGCAACAATGTTAGATTTAAGGGAGTGCGTCTGTGCATTTTATATACATATATAGATTTTATATACATATATATCACAGATTTAATGTGATATATAAAGAGATATAGATAGTAATAAAACTGCACACATGTATACCCATTATTCAATTTTCCATTAATATTCAGATTAAGACCCTCAGTGGACACAGCTACTATTAATACAAGCAGAACAAGAACAAATTAGAAAAACATTTAAAAATTTGGATGAGATTATTTGTGACTATGTACTGATCTGGGTTAACTACAATTTAGACTAATTTGACAATTTGCAAGAATGACAGTAAATGAACTCAAAACAGTATTGGCAGAAGGGAATAGTTGTGTCTTCTTTGCAATCCCCCTAAGACAGGGAAAAAGACAAAAGATATCATGTGCTTAACAGATGTTCCCTTTAGGGGTTGTGTTGCTGAAAGGGCTGCAGTGGCCCAAGGCTCTCCAGATAAACATCATATATATATAAACATATATATATAAACACACACATTATTGTATTAAAGGGAAATAAATAAAGATCACTTGCAACAACGGAATAGAATAGGAGAGTTGCTTTGCTCAATGTCATCTGTGCAACTGGCACATTTTAAACCAAGACAACACAACCTTATTCTGAGTAGTAACACGTTCGAAAACAACTGAGAAACACACAGTGTTAGTGTTAAATGAAACTGTGCAATAACCTAGTTTAAGTCAGACACTCACTGTAGCAAGTATATATTTTGAGACAACTGTTTGCCCACTGACTGTGAACATTAATCATCACATGTTTCAGCTCTCCCAAAAAAAGGAAACACCCTTCCACTCCTTAATGTCTTCTATTGTTGTCTCTATACAGAGCTTCAGAAACAGAGAATTATTTCACACAAAGTCAATTAAGAGCTTAGTTAGAGACAAAAAAGCTTGCCAAGGGAGATAAATCCTGCAATGCTCCAAAAACTTAGTAAGACTCCCATTGAACTCCTCCAGTAATTCATTCCACAGTCAAGGGAGGTACATGAAACACCATCCTTTCCATGCTTCTTCCAAGTTCAGTTCCAGACTTTAAAACCCCAAAATTAAGACGAGTGGCAAAATATCAAGGAGCAATAAATTTTTCAGCTGGACTGTAGGCTAATTAGGGCTTTTAGGACTCAGTATGATAATCCTGAAATTAAACCAGATTCAAAGATACTCAAAGACTTTGCAGCCCTGTTGCAGTATCCTCACACAGCTTGGATAAACTACATACTCCTGACATTTCAGATTAGTTTCAAGAGGAATTTAAAGAATTAATGCCTATGATAGCATAGAATACTATGATCTGGCTTATCTCTGGGAAGTCAAGTTGTTGCCAGACTATAGAACACTTCTGAACACCTATGCAATTATGTATACATCCAAGCGGTAATACAATAGAAACTAATTATTTTCAGGAGACACGTATCAGTAAGGTAAGTTTTTCAATCAATTTGCATTAGGAATCACTACCCTTACATGTTCTGTAGTTAAGCACTATGTCATGTTAGCACTATAAATTTAGCTGATAAAGTGACTGCATCTGAGAACAAATTACAGCTATGGAAGTGAAAAAGTACCAGAGCAAGGATCAGACTTACTCATGGTACTTGACACCAGTGGTCATAAAATTCCTGTCTTTCTCAGGTGAAAAAAATTATTTGAGGGCTATCCTTTCAAGTCTTGACTCCAAACAGGAGAGTATTAAGAGAACAGCTCTTTTGGCATAGTGTGCAAATGTAAGAAATAATTTTGGGGAGGGTGAACACTAACAGGGGATACCAAGGGGACCTAAGTCGCCTGAAATTCCCTTGGTTCCTATACAGACTGGAAGCATATGGAGAAACAGGTGAAATTCAGATCATACTTCAACAGAAATGAGATTTCCAGATATGTCTCACAAGTCTAACAAGCAGGACACACCTTGCATGGGAAAGAATACAGCACAGGCACATAAAAACTAAGAGATCAGTGTAAAGGAGAGTCATCGACCAATTGTGCAGAGAAGGCTGCAGAGTTTTTCCTGCTAGCTAAGGACAGGCTTTTTGAAAGTACTGAGGACTCGGAGAAATTAAATAACAAAGCCTACTTTTGGCCTGGGAGCCCAGTCTCCCATACTTCTTTTACAGCCCATGGAAAAAGCCATTGATTCAGGGCTGGGAATAACATCTGCCTCTCCACTAACTATACTGAACAGTGTCGGACAAAGTTAGCTTTTGGGAGTGCCTGTTCCACAATTACAGGACTATCCCTCCTTCTTAGGTAGAAGATGCTGCAATTCAGCTATTTCCATGCTAATATTTCCTACTTGTGAGAAAATTTGGGTTTGGATGGAGCTAGTTCAGTTTCAACATTCAGTTGCCATTATCTATAAAGCTGAGAAATTCCCTGCTTTGAGATAGCTTTTTAAAATACAAGAATTTGTAGATGACGATCAACTTATCTTGCAAATTTCTGTTCTATAAATTTACACAACAGAACTCTTGAGGCCTAACAGTATAAAATTTTTGTTCTTTCTTTTTCCCCTCCAGACCTTGAAAAATTCCACAGGCCTCTTTTTTGAACTCTCTCCCTTATTCATATCTCTTTGTTAAGTGGAAATATCAAGCCACTGGATACAGTATTTTAGTACCACAATAGGGGAAATTGTCTTTTCCCCTTATCTGCAGACTTTTTCTGACACTTACAGATGCTTACACTGTGAATGCTCATAGAGGTTAGATGAGAGGACCTTGTGCACTACAGTAATTGTGAGTGAAGCACAATAAACTAAAAAGGCTTTTCTTCCACCGGCAGAGCTGCTCTGCTGGGGAGAACTCAGATGCGAGCACAGAGTTGCCAAGATTGATAAATTTTTTCTGCCCTAAGCAGAGTGCAGGAGCAGGGCTTCATCTCTCATTACTTGTTCTCTCTTAATTTGTTCAATTCCCAAGCTCTATGTATCATTATTGTAATTAGGAATGGCAAACTAATGGGCTGAACTTTCTTTGATGGTCAGAGTGCTGTATAAAGAGTTGCATAGAGTCAAAGAGAAAGATTCAAAGGGGTTTTATCTTCTGGTGTCTAAGACAATGCTGAAGAAACTGAGAAAAAATACAATAATGAGATTCTTACAGCAATTTTGGATGTTTCTACTCAGGTATCAAATTTATTCCAAGTTAGGAACTGAAAACTTTCTGTCTTAGGATGTAACTCTAAGTAATGGCACCACTAGATGGGAAATATCTTACTGTCAAATCCTCTAGAGGAGGGTGTCTAGCAGCAGATTTCTGCTGCTAGTACTGTTGAAATTGTACCAAAATTGGCAATCTTAATTTGCTATTGTACATCAACCTCCACATTAGCCAATGTGTTTGTGTGTGGGCATATCTATATGAAAGTATGCACAAAAATACACTGAAAAATAAATCAAAGTCAGCAACCTAAGCTAAAATTTTTCAGCTCTCTTTCTGCAAAGACAGAAAGTAGGTCAGCACATATTCCAAAATAGCACATCAGTGCTAAAAGAAAAAGTAGTATATCTGTACCTTTGGACATTTTGGCTCATCTCTCTATAGGGGGAACTGGGGAATGAAAGTGTTTTTCTTATTCTACTAGATGGAGGAACATGTACAAGAAAAAATTGCTTATACTTAAAAAAGCCCCCAAATCAGCCACCTACACAAGTAAAATGTTGTCTGTTTTAATCAAAGCAAAATAACATTGAGTGGAACCATTTAAGCTTTATCTAAGTATAACGAAGGGAAAAGCCAGGATGTTTAAAATGTGTTTAAAATGTTGTACTGGATATGTATCACATCCTGTTCCTTGCACATCTTGTTCCTTGTATCAAAAACCTATTTGGTAAAATATTTACTTTGGAAATAACAGCATACTGTCTGTGATTTTGTTGTTAATCTTGTGATTTATTTTTTAAAGTATTTGCTGTTGCAACAAGAATTGCTGCATACTTTGTTATATCTTTCATGCTAGGCACACTCTTAAAAAAATATTTTCTTTAATACCCGATGCAGTTCTCCCACTTTTTCCTCCCCTATTTTTAAGGAAGTAAAAAGGTAAAGCAAAAAAGAAAGTTATTTAAGCACACACACATCTTACAGCTATAAAGATTCTTAAGAATTCTTCTGTAATTAATAATGATAAACGCATTTCCTGCACTATTACAGTACCTTAACATAAAACCAAAATCCACTCTTAGGCAATATTAAATCATGCTTACTGGCCCTAAAATGTTATTACCTGATTCAAGTCAATATCAATACTGTTGGCTGCAACACAATGAATGATGCTGATCTGTTTCCCAGAACAGATTTCAAGCCAGAGCACTGATATTTTTCATTAGTTAAAAAATGATACTGCCTCCCCCAAATTCCAAGTGTCAGCTTCATTTGGATCTCTGCACTAGATTAAAAAGAATGAATGCTTGTAAGGTACTGAGCAGTGGCAGTATGACCTTTCAAGTTCAGTGGTTTCTATGCAACTAGCAGGAATTCCTGAAAATAACTAAACAAGTCTATTTTTAGTCCTTTATTCTCTGGTTTGAGTTTCTTTTCTTTTTTTTTTTTTTTTAAACTACTGGTATATTTGTTTTCCATCTCAACCCTTGAACACCTAGCTCTCATTTATTTTCCTGTATCTATCAGAGCTGTTTAAGTATCTCACCCAGCAGTTCGTGAAGTACTGTAATTCATGCATATATGTACGCAATTTAGGCAGTTATAGAACTGGACCCTTCCAAGAGCCATGCTCTCGAGGAAGGGAGGGCAAAATGGAAAACAACTTCCTGAACCTACAACCACCAGGATCTGTACTTTTTTTTGACACTCAATAAACCAATGCTTGCTATCAGAACTTCAGTAAAAATCAGGACCTTCCTGGGTAACACAGGCTACACAAACTGAGTGAAGAAATTATGGAGTTTCTCAAACTCTAAAAAATGAAGTCAAAGTACTAAAATAAAATGGTTGGATGTTTATATTCTGTGAGGTCTCCCCCTTTCAAAATTTTAAAACTGTAGCCTATCAAATAAAGTGCATAATTAAACATGTTTAATTGCATTCCTAGATTACTGCCAGTAGTTTGTCACATGCCTTGCTGGGTCTAAATAGACAGTTTTCATTCATTACTTCTAAAAGCCAAAGGTATAGAACTAACCAACTTCAATTTAAAGCTGGACAAATACACTACTAAAATATCATCAGATAGATCAGCATACATTTACAGTGAAGTACTCAAATAAATAAGTGAAAATAAGAGAGCTGTGTTCATGAGTAGCAACAGATATGATCTCCCCTCTCTCTAGCATTCTCTAGCTCCTGCCAGCAATGTCACCCTCCAAAACCTGAGAGACTTATGGAAAGATAATAGGTCACACATTCATCAGACTACAGTACTGCTAATTCTTCTGACACGTCACCAGAGGAATTAAAAATCAACACTGCTCTAGTTAAATGGAACTAAATCACTCCCTCTTTTCCCTGGGATTTTTTATAAACTGTAAAAAACAAGAGATTTCACAACAGCTCATCATGTCATTTAGTCTGATATTAGAAAATAAATGTCCACAAATATGTTTGCATATTCACATAGTTCCATCTCTGAGTTCAAAGACATTTATAAGACACTTGCAAACATGCCAAATTTGTATTCACTGGAGTGGGAAGCCTGTTGTCATGAGATACTGTTTTCACTCAGAAGCCATTAGCTTAAGTGCAGAGATTGTATCTTCTCAAACTGCTTCTGAAGGAGAAACATCAGTATAATCAGTTGTTTGAAGGCAGAGTAAAACAAGTAAACCAATCCAGAAGTGGTCAGATCTAGTATTTTCTGAGCTTGCTTAACTGGGACATAGGATGTCCTAGAATTATAGTTGCAAGGTAGTCTAGGAAACAGCTCTTGCACTTCCCAGCTTACAGGCTGTTACTACATATAGTTGTACTTTTCCAGACCAGAGTCATCAGACATTCCCTGCTGGCTCACGTGGTGCAACAATACGTGCTCAGTCTTGTGTCTAGAGCACTAGACATCGTGCTTCAGACTCCTGCGGCTGCAGTGTTTTGTGAGGGGCAGACGTCTCCCTTACACCCTTCAGTGACTGGCACGGGAATCTCAGCATGTTCCAACTATCCACCAGGTTGAAATGGCACATGCAGCCGTGGAGATGTGTTCTAAAGCCCTACCCCAAGCCAAACTGAGCTTACAGACTCAGCCCTATGGAGATCTTTTCATGTCAGCTGTAAAGTACACATCTCTGGTGTACAGAACAGTTTAACTCTAGGCAATGAAAATCACTGTCTTCGTAGTGATCCTACAGGTCTAGAATACATATCACACATTTACATATCTCTGTGCTCTACAGCATAAATACATCCTTATACTTGTTTTGATCTGCATTGTCTTGGATAAAAAACACTGACATAAAATAAACACCAAATAGTAAATGATATTATAATAATTGTCCCACTGTACTGAAAACCATCATCCAAAAGTCTAGAAAAGCTGAAACAGAAAAATCTGTATTTAAGCAATCAACAAAGAAACTGAAATAACTACTCAGACTGAAAAGTCGGTGACCTTGTCAAGAGCCTTTATAGTACTGCTCTTTAAAAGCAAAAGAAAATATGTCACTCCCCTGTGGAGCAGTACTGGGAGCACTATGGAAGCCAGTACTCAAGGAGAAATACTGCTAACAGTGTAATTTTGTGTGACTTACAGCCAATCACAAAGCAAAATTAATTGTCTTCAAGAAATCTTATTTTTATGGCAGAAGGACCAAGTACAGCACAATAATGGTAAGTTAAAACCTGTCAAACCTTCTTTTAGTAGGAAAAAAATGTTTTGTTTTGTTCAAGAGGACAGTGATGTACTCACGTTGCTATTTTCCCCCTGGTTCCTTGAGATATAAATGCATAGTAGAAATTGTAGCTGTTTTAGATACTTAGCTTAGCACACATGCAAAATGCTTATTCATCTGTTTTCAAACAACGTATCAGCATTTACAAAACCAAATATAGACAACTCTTTTCTGTAAGGAATTTCAGTCCCAGGAAGGCTTAAACTAAACATTTGCATCATATCAGATTAGCTAAAACCCACAAGTTTCTTCAGCTTCTGGTAATGGTTTGTCAGCATTCACTAACATTAAGACAAAGAGTCCAAAAATACTCATAGTAAAATATGTGTACAATCTCAAGTCACATGGCCTTAATATAATAATTCATCTTTGAAGTGAGGCCAGAAGAAACCAAAACCTGCCATTGCCAAATATTTAAATTCATGCACACAATCCTTTTCGGTAAGAACTACATAAACATGAGCTTCCAAACACCAATTTGCATGTTTTATATTTTTCACCTATACAAAAGACAACTCTTTACTGAAAAAGGGTAATGTTGCCACATTTATTCAATGACTCTAATACAAAAAAATTCATTATCATTCTTAACAAAAAAATCCATAATGACTAGATAATTAATGCAAGTCTTACCTTTCCCTGAAGTGACAGGTTCCAGTAGTGATCTCTCTTAATAATTTTGCAATGTAATTTTCCTCAATAGTTTTCTAGTTCAGGCAGAGACGAGTTAACTGCAAGCAGACTGGAGGCTATCTTGCTTGCTTCCTGGAGATCACTGTTTTGCATTGTGAGCCATCACAACTACCTAGGAAAAATAACAGCCAACCTTCAGTGACCCGGACAGTGTGACATATTACTGCTTCCAGATGTAACAAAATATTAAACAAAATTCAAGTCTTAAAACATGATGTCAAAAATTGTATTTATCTATTAAACATTTTGTAATAGATGCTGTTAAAAGAATTACTGCATAGTTTCCTAACAGGAGTTCATGTTCTTGAAAAGAGACATAAAGCAAGCGGGAAAAATTATATATAAATCTGAATTTTTTAAATGAAAACTTGTTTTTTTCACAGACAATATGGACTTCTTTTTTCCTTTGGTAGATTTTTTGTCAGAAACTATAAACAACAGTGAAAACTGAGTTATGCTGTAATTCCTTAGGAAGAAGTACACAGAATGGTGTCATTGGGAAGAAAAAAAAAAGGTGCTGAGAGTAGGAATCTACTTTTACTTATACTGGGTATAACTGCAAGGTCCATATTAGACAAAGAAATATATTTCCATTTGGTGCTAATACAGGCACATGGCAGACAATTTTTTAATTCAGTCCAGTAACAGCTGTAAGTCCAGAAACAGAAGTTATTCATCCATAGCTATTCTTTGAGACAGGCTACGCACATATAACATTCTTATGTTATATGTAAGCAGCACAAAGCTAGCATTGCAACATTTCCTCACAACGAGACTGGCTGCAATCTTCTCAGTCCCAAAAAATCCCAAATACAGAGATGGCTTTTGAATGGCAGGACTGCTCTTACTCTGTACCAGCATTTTATGTCCTGCATTCGCATGTCATGGTAGGAAAGGAGCATGAAGTTGTCTCTGGCGCTTCTACTCTGCGCAACTTGACCATTGTATGATGTTGTGTTACTGTCAGTGTGTCCTAGGTTTTAATGCCTTTGGAAAAGGTGGTGATGGAAAAGAGGCTGAAGATTTTGAGCAGATCTCAGCCTGCACAAAGGCTCTGAAGCTGAGATTGCCATGTCTATGTTCAAAACCTCTGGCAGAAGATGCAGGTACTGCACTTAAGGGAGAGTGCTGTCCCATGATGGATATGCCTAGGGGCCCATAATGCTAAATTATCAAATCCAACTTGAATTTTGTTACTGTGAATATAGTTTGAATGTTCTCTGGGAGCTCAAGGAGTGATGATACTACATAGGTCTGTGACATGAGTAAGGCACTTTGCTTCCTAACTTGAATATGAGATGATGTTGCTCAGGGCCTTGTCCAACCAAAGCATTATCCTCTCCAAGGACAGAGACAAAACCTGTCTGGATAACCACAGTGCTGTCAGAGCAGCCTGTTGAGCAGTATATCACAATCTGAATACTCCAGATCCACGGCAGCAAACAGGACAGTTCAACTCCAACTTGACGTGTTCGGCTTCATGAAATGTTTGATAAGGAAAGTAATTAAAAGATCTGCTGAGTCGATATTAGCAAATGATACTCAGTAGTCTTCTATCTTGTAAGTGGTTGTTTTACAACCGGTCTTCTCTTCCCACCCTTCCCTTGACAACAGGAACTACCCTTGCCACTTCACCATGTATTATTAAAAGGCTTATACATTTTGATTTCTCTCTTTTCAGTGCTTCTGGACAGCCCTTTGCAGTTGATGTCCATAAAAAACACAATAGTACTTCTGTTCACAATTTACAAAGTGCTACTCTAAGTCTGGATAATTCTCTTCTATCATGTTTATGCAAGAGTCCAGGTTTCCTGAACACTAAGATAATATCAAACAGTGACATCTGAGTCAAGAGTCATTGAGAGAGACCAAGCAGTCTGATCTCAGAACTGCTCCTTCAAAATTTCTGCAAACTCGGGTATCTTTTGTATCTATACACCAGATGCCTTAAAGTTAAGGTCTTATTTTTCAGATGCTTTTTGGTTTCGACAATGAGAAGTGACAGACAGTAGATCTGACAGGTTCCTGAACCACTCTAGTGTTTCATCTCCCTGATGAGAAGTCTGCTAATGTATGTGAGATGCTGTCAGAGATTTTTGGACAAAAATCGGTTATCAAGTTTTAAACTTGTAAGAGCAAATCACAATTACATGGAACACTTCAGGTTATCATCGTCAGTACAAGAGAGTGGATTTTGCCTGTCATACATCACATCTGTGAGGTATCGAGAGACTGCATCTTAGAAGTAATCACCTAGTTCTGCATATCCATGTGATAAATTGCACTTTTCAATCTCTGATAACCTGAAGTCATTATCCTTCACTCTGGGGGGAGGAGGATGGTCAGGAGGAGAGGAAGGGAATGGTTTCTATAGCCTACTCTGAGGCCACAGTGTAAACAGTGACTTTCACGGACACGCTTTACTTCAAAGAACAGGGGCAAGCTGAATCAAGCAGTCTGTCTCAAGAGAAATGTAACAACCTCTTGCAGACACACCACCTTTTCCGTCCAGTACACAAAGAGATACACAGTCTCCTCTACAACCAGAGCAGAAACCAGACCCTGAACAAGGACAAAAATGAGGAACTTGAAATAAAGTACAGTACAGATATAATCAGTTTAACTGTCAAGCGTTACACAATGATTTGTCATATGCTAACTTCTTATTCATACTCCTTGAACCACTTTGTGGTAAGTATGTCGTTTCTACACACTATTATTTAAAACAAACCATGACTGGTTTGGTCTGTGCTTTGTTAAGTCTGTGCTCTGTTACATCAGTCTCATTATATATGCAATAATATATATACAAGTCAGAGAAATGATTGACACTGCCACTGTGCCCAACATTTTCCTCTGAAAAAGCCAGATATTTATTTCTATCCCTTTTAGCAGTAAAGAAAATTAATAAATGCCCTGAGTAGGTACATATCATTCTTAAAATATTACTGCTTAATGTGATTTCTGAAATAATCTTCACAACACAAAGTAATTTTAAAAGTATGAATATTATAACATTAAATGTACAAAAAATGCAGTAACTTCACAGCTGTACAGTAAGACATCCCAAAATAAGGTTTGTCAAAATGCACATTGTTCACCAGAAACCAAGAAAAACTAGTGAAGTTAAAACTGCATCACTCCAGCACCCTCTGTTGGCCTGTCTGCAGCATGTTACTTTGCGTACTCATTTAAGAGCATCATTTGCTGGTCCTGAAGCTGTGACAAAGATTCCATTATACAAAAACACACATGAAAAGCCAAAAGAAACCCACCCCTCAACCCAGTCCTATGCATAGAGTCTTGAGCTATATAACCACAATGTAGCTTAATATCAGAATACTCAGGACTGGTGGATCTGTCCTGCATCAGCTCATCTTTGCAGATACTCAGAACTGATCTGCAAAACTACAAAGGAAAAATGTTCTTTACAAGCACTCTCTGTGTCTGGTATTTCTAATAGATACTAACAATAAATGGCATCTCACGTGCAGCTCTCACCAAGAGAAACATCAGCTTTACGGAAAGAAAAATTATTTTTATGGAATGTTGTTCACTGTGGCAACTGAGAAGTAATAATGCATACATTCTGTAGGACATCATCCACTAAAGAAAGTTCTCAAACCAGGTCTCATCAAGCATGCAGAAATAAAGTCCAGATGCCAGATACAGGGTGAACTAAATATAAACTCCATATTCTGTGCACAGCCAGATGGTGTAATTTCCAGAAGCAAAGGCCCTCAGCCCAGTGAGCCCGACAGCTGCTTCGCAAAGCCAGCTCAGATCTTTGCAAAGGCAGATGTGAAGTTGCAGTGGGGAGTGGAGAGGAAGAAGGAGGAGAAAGCAGGAGTGCTGAGATGGAGAAGCAGGCGTGCTCTCATGGCACTGGGGGAGGTAAGGGTGGTATGGTCCCCTTCTGAGAAAAACCACCCAGGCTGTTATCGGGGCTGCCTTGGCCTTTCTGGCCCCTCACTCAGTGGGTGAGAACAGTGGAAAGCAGTCTGTGGCCGGCTCTGCAGCAGGAGGCAAAGACCTGCTGCCTGGCCAACTTGTAGTCTTTGAACCACCACTCGAGAAAAGCCACAAGCAAAGGAAAGGCAGGACAGAAGTAGGTCTTACTGAGCTCTCTGGCTGCTTCCATCAGACAAAATGTTGAGTAACTGCCTATTTTATCTACCTATGGTTAAGCCAACACTGGCCAGAACCCAAAGAACCAACAAAAGAGCTTTTCTTAGCTGATCTTAATGACGAGGGAAATTTAGTCTCAGAACTGTCATCAGCTATTGCAAACCTGCTCCTTTCACTGCCTCTCAACTTTGCACCTTTAAGATCTATACAGCTTCCTGTCTGCTTAGTTTTGTTTTCACAGCATCCTGTCCACTCCCCTGAAATTCATGCCCACTGTCTCACCACCCTTCCAGGCTCTGCTCTCTGCTTTTCTTCTTTCCCACATGTAGCTTCACATGATTCTCTCCTAGTATTCCTGTGTTTATCAACTTTAAGATGGTGCTAATAAAAACAGATCCTCCGATAATGATCTCCAGAACTGAATGCATAAATGACGAAATGCAGACAAACTTTTGCCTAACAAATTTGTAGTACTATTTGACAGAAGGAGTTACTGCCGTACTTCAAATATTTATACACATGCTTCTACTTTGGGTAGTTTATGTTTTACCACTTAACTGGAATGGAGAAATCACTTTGATTTGGAATGTCACAATCTGAATTATTAGAGCCAAGTATTTACTGCACAGAACAAACGAGAAACTACCTCATGAAATCTGTAAAGTTCATTTGAGGTCACTGACTAACCAGTCCAGAAGCCAGAGGTGGACCCAAACTGAATCCACATCCCCAGATCTCAAAACTGAAAAAAAAAAGCAATAGGGCACTTGCATTTTCCATTTTCAGGAGTCACTAGTTCAACTGTTATTTTGAGGCATTTATATTCTTGCTTTATACTAGTTTCTTCTGGTAGATTTCTTCTCTTTAGCTGTTTTGTTACTTTAAAACAAGCAGAACGCTTCATTTTTTCCATGTTTAAAAGGTCTGGTTCCAAACAGTAAATGGTAGAAGTTATTTCCTTTAAGACTTGGCTGTCATTAGGTGGCTGGTTAGGGCTGCAGTAGCCTGTTCAGTAACAGGTTACTTGCGCAATGAAGTTGCTCTGCCTAGCAACCCCAAGGGTGGGGTCCAAAATAGCAACTGCACCAGTCACATTTTACAACCGAAAGTGAGGGGGGAAAGAGAAAGAAAAGCTGGCATAGGAAGTGCAAGCGGAAAAACCACTTTTCTCCACGAGAAATGTAACTTTCTAAGAAAAGCAGATAACAAACAACATAGAAGAATGACTCAAAAGCAGCTAAACTATTTCCCCACTCAAAGTGGTAATTAATTCTGAGATCATAATATGATAATGATTATTAAGAGAAATAATTCATGCAGAAAGCATGTTAATCCCTGAAAAAGATCATGTAAATACTTTTCTATTCTTGCACTAATCTTCCCTTTCCATTGAATGTTGAAACAATCTTTTCACTTACAATAAAATCTTGTTAAAAAAAGTTACAGGTAAAATAGCTGGATATTTTGAATACTTACAGAGAAAGGTTCAGTATTAGCATTTTCATGTTGAGATGTTAAAAACAAAATAAAAAGAGAAGGCAAACATTACAGTTATTGTTGACAGCTTTAGCAATAAAATTAATTTCATTTACCATGTTTGTGCTGGTTAACAGCAGGAAAAATTACAAGATAAAATATATTATTTTGAAGATTTATAAATAAATATCCTGTGAAAGAATCAAGGAAACAAGTACTTCAAACATTAGTTATATTAAAAAAAAAAAAAAAAGAAAGGAAAAAAGAAAAAGAAAGAAACCCACAAAACTACCCAAAACTATTTGGCCATGTATCACTTTATTGTTCATAAAAAATTCTTAATGATTTTCCCACCCTCCACAATTTCAGAGTCTTTCCCTTTCTCTACTTGTCCAGAAACTCATTAGGTATCACAGAGAGAACAAGTCTGGGATGTGCACCATTTATATTCATACAGAACTTGTATTTTTAATTTTTTAAAAATATTCAGTGCAAAGGGGAGAAGCACAGCTCCCAGGTAGCAGGATGCACTCAGCCAGCTCAGAGTTCAGTGCCACATCAGGAACATCTGGTCCTTGTGCCCTCCCTTCCTGCTCTCCCAGACCACTACTACTGCCCTTTATTTACACTTCAGTGACCATCAACATACAGGCCTCTTATACAGGAGCCTTTTCTGGTAACTGTGTTGCTTTACACAGTAAGTAAATACTTACTTACTATTATTTACTCGCTTAGTAAATACACTAAATGCATTTACTAAACAAAGAGTCCCAGATGTATCTTTCATGCTGTGAAACAGATTGATAAACACATCAGCACTAGGAAGGCACTACTCTACACAGTCTTTAAAGTTCAACTTGGCAGACAGTTTCTTATCAAACATACATAAGGTCACGTGTTTAACATTTATGTAATTTGTGACAAAATGCTCACCTTACCAACTGACTACATACCCACACAACCTGATGACTAATAGCAAATGCTGTTTGCTAATAAACATTCTGTGGTCCTAAAAACATTTGCTTCATTCACTGGCAGAAAAGAAGACAGTGATAAAAAATAAGCACCTCAACTATATAATAATTGGGAAGTTAAGGACGGGATCGACCTTGTTTGCCACGCAGTATGTGGATTATTGCCCACCACTGTGGTCACTGACAGCTCCAAACCAGCTGTCTGGAGAGCTCCACATTGATGAATATCTTGAGAATTAGTATCAAGAAATGGCATCCCATTCTAGTTTTAAACTCATGTCTCTGGCTCTTTTAAACGAGAACTTTTCAAAACACAACAGTTCTACATACATTTCAAAATTGCATGCAAGTTTGAATAACTCATATTTGTCAAGGATTTCAAGAGTGAGAAGGATCAAATCAGACAGAATTTTAAAAAGGTCCTAATGTTTATGACAGGATTAAAAACCCCAAACAAACCACAAACCAAAACCTCCAACCTTTCCTCTACTTCACATTAACTTTTTTAGGGAAGAGTTGAGTACCGCCAACACAAGAGAGCTGATGACACAGAGCAGAATGCAGGATGAAGGGATCTCATTCTCCAGCAGCCGACCTGATTTTCTCCTGGTGGAAGTGATCACAAAAGCCATGACCTCATTGGAACGCAAAGTAATAAGGAGAAAACACTTAATTGCTTAAAAGGTAAGGAATTTTCTATACATGACTAATGAGCTTCCTACTGCAAGCATCTCTAATGGTGCATCAGGTGTTTGTTTGGTAACTGCAGCAAGAGTGGAGGTCCACTTGAATGAAAATATGAAAAGTAATCTTCTTGTAAAAGCACCCAGGTTTTTAATTGGGGCCAAAAATCTGATATTTGTTTTAGTAGCTTCTATGATGTGGCTGGCTGCAATAGTTTTCAGAGAGGAACTATTATTTTTGTTTTGCTAGTTTTAATTAAATTTGATCTTTAAAATTACATTTCATTTAATACTTTTTTCTGATCTTCCTTCCCATTCTGTTTTGATTAATCAGATATGGAAGCAACTTCAGTAACCCAGACACTGCAATTTTCAATAAATGAACTCGGGATGAAACTCTTACCCAGTCTGTACAAAGCATTGTGAACAATTTAAGACCTAAACTTTTCCAACTTTACTTGCAGGCATAAGCAGAAAGAACAATTTGAAAGGTGGGTACCAAAAAGGGCAGAACACAAACCCTTCCCTATTATCATCTGCAAGTATTTTTTTCAGCAGCTATGTAGTTTAAAAAAACAAACCAAACACCCACTACAGCCAGTACCTTCCCTTCATGCCATAAAATTACTCATCTAATTTAAATTTCCTTTTTCTAATTAAGAGTAAAATTCTGCAGTATAGCATTACTTTTTTCTTTTTCCATCTCAAGCAATTCTTCATTATATTAGATACAAAAGAGTAGAAATTGAGTAATAAATCTAAATAACACCAAGCCTTCACTTGACTTAAAGGTGACTTCACCACCTGTTATGTCTTTATGCATAAAGGCCTTCAAAGTGAATAATTAAGAGGAAAGACTAAGAAAAGTAGCATGTAAGTAACTTTTAGTTTAGAATATCCATCAGTTTATGGCTCCCTTATTTATTAAACTATTTAATGCTAAAAAAAAAAAAAAAAAGAGAGAGAAATACAAAACTAAACCCTGGGTACCCAAACTTGAGAATAGTGTTCTGAATAATATTTTTAGTGACTGCACTTTTTAGCTGTCATGTAGATGACAATCTCAAATACTAAACTTGAATCAGAATCACGAAGACTTCCAAAACAAAAGACAAAAAAAAAGACACTTGGTTGCAAAATTCTTTAAGAGATTACTTAATTTAGGAAAATTAAACAATTCACAAAGCATCTGTAAGGACTCCTTTTTACTTGCAATCAATATTGCTTTCTTCAGCTGTACGATAAACCACTGTTAATCATTCTGCCAGCAAACCGCTTCAGAATTAAGCAGAGAACACTTTAGTCAAAATTTACACTAACAAAACAAGATGAACATCTATCTTGACTAAACATCCTTTTCTCAAAAGTATTAATAGTGATCAGAGTCCTTGATGCATTCTTCTTCTCCACCGTGCTTGGAGGAAGATCCAGATATATTGATCTCTGACAGGGAAGCCTCTGTCCACCACTCTATTATAAAAAAGGTGGAAAAACTACATAACAGTTCAACTTTTGAGAGAGAAACTCGAGAATATCTGTCATTTGGAATACTCAGTACTATCTGCTTTGCTGGGGGGGGAAAAAAAAAACACAAAAACAAAACACCACTTATAAAGAAATTATGTAAACAAATACTAACAAATGCATGCAACTTCTGTGTTCTCCTATATGCAAATCACAGATTGTAACATATACAGAATTCATTTACTGATGCTTAGCAACCTATATGGGAAATAAGGCATATGGAAAAATAATCTCAATTCCATGGAAATATCTAATAGAAAACCAGCAAATAGCAGGTAGCTGGAATACAGGCTTACCCCTTCATTCATCTATTAAAAACAAGATACACTTTGTTGGAGGTGTTCACATAAACAGGTAGACTTTGATGCTGCCATTTTTTCCAAGAGGTTACTTTGAAATTTCTCAAAAGCCAATTAAGGAAAAAAATTGTGTCTATAATGTTTATGGAATAACACAGCTTTCCTTCATTGTGTGTAATTTTATAACACAATTTTAACTGAGCAGTAGTCCTCAAAACCCAGCTCACATCAGCTCCACTCAGCAGTGCTACTCAACACAGTGTGAGACTGGTCACAGAAAATGCACCTCTGCTGCCAATGCCGTGATCCTGGCTCAGTGCACACATGAGGAATTGCTGACTACAACATCCACAGGGAAACCTTTGCAGCCCTCAGACTTTCATTTCAAAGGGACAAATAGGAAAGCAAGGACCAGACAACAGATGAAGAGACCGAAGAGTCTCCCATTAATAACAGGGCCATGCTAAAAGATAAGTGCTTTTTAGTTTTGAGGTTAATAATGGTTATTAGCTTTTACTCTATAATTTTTACTTCTATTTGAACTGCCCAGCTAGAATCCCACTCTCTCAAAAAATAACCTTCACAAGTGTGTTCTCAAAGATATATTTATCAAGTTCACATTCCTCAATGGCATGTATATCCAAGACTTCCAAGGTACTGGAAAATCCTACCCTTTTTTGCAATTAATAAGGTTGTTTTCAAATATCAAACGTAACGCTGACTGAAGAATGCAGGAAGAAACACAATCATTCTACCAAGCAACTACATGAAGATTCTTTTGAAGAGGACACAACAAGTACTATTATTACATATACCTGGACCATGGCTTCAGATGCAAAGCCTCTTTCCCTTTCAGGATGAATCCATTTTTAAAGCATTGTGCATATAAGTATGCACACAAGTATGAAAAGCATACAAGTTTGGAATACGGTTTCTTCTACAAAGACCAGGGTTGGTCTATATAAAACCATGAATTTATAAAATACCAATGCATTTGTTTCAGTTCTGGGACAGGCAACAAAAATCTAGCCTGAAAGCCCAATTATTTAAAGAATGCATTGATCTCTGGAAAGTAAGAATATTCAGCCATACTACAAACCAGCTGACTTTTGCATGTATCAAGTACCTCTGATCCCTACTATGCTTAAGAAAGTCAACCCCCCTTCTTTTTCTCTCAGCTTGTATGTCTTGATTAATTTATAATCATTTGTGGCAGCACGTCTATCCTTTTAGCAGAAAAATGCACAGGAAGCCTGTGCAGCTTCAGAGGTTAATGAAGGAAATCAAGTCCCTCATTGTGCAATACAATAGTAATTTTTGTTACATGCTGTACGCTACTTCCTACTTATTCTAGGCAGTAAATGAACTAAAGTTGAACCTGATACTGATATTTGCCATCATTCTTTAAGGCATCTCTCAGTTCTATCCCTTGATAATTGCCATCATTATTTCACAGTAACTATTGAACTAGTTTTGATATATGGTCATAACCTGGCTATAACTTAATTTATGCTAGAGAACATGAAGAAATGTTTGCTTTAAGGCTTACTATAAAATGGTCGGCAAACTTGAGGCATTAAAAATGTGAAAAAAAAAAAATATTTATAGAGATTCTACTCCATACCAGTAATCCTTTTTCCCTAAGTAATTTCATTCAGCTTGCAAGCAGAAAAAAACAACACCCTCCACCTCAGGATTGTTCTGTGGAAGCCAACTGCACATATTTTATTTATTTTAAGCAGTTAATTAATAATGAAAAATAGCTCTTGCTACTGAGATTTCTAAAAAGGAATTTATAACAAGTTTGCTACAGGGCAGATGGACTGTATTTAGAACTATTGTGCATGGTCACTGATCTCCATCATACATTTATAAAAATAACTGACACATTTATTAAGCAAAACTGTTTATAAAGGCATGATGCCTGCAGTTCTTTCCTCTGGCAGATTTATATGTTTATCCCAGAAGAAAGCTTCCCATTACTTTACTCAGAGATACCTCTGCAACAGCAGTCAAATTTTTTTCCATTTTGAAGAAGTTTGGTTTTAAGTCTTATCAGGACATTTTTAAGTACTGTTCCTTAATTCAAGATGGCCTAGGATATCTTACTAAATTACTTCTCAACTAAAGCTTTAAAAATTAAATTAATAACTATTTTATATGACTAAACCCAGTGGGAGATAAGCACACAGGCACAAAATTACCATTTATCTCACTGAATTTTACGATAATCATTCTCATTTATTTCTGTTCTGTGTTAAAGAAATATAGTAATACATGCAGACTGGCCAAACAAGCTAAAGGCTTTCCATTTTGGAACTTTTCAGTTTATGCCCAAATTCTCAATCTTAGCACTGCAGTTACTGTGTATTTCTATGTTCTTCCACACATGAGCCACTGGTACTTTACTTAAAAGTTTATGCAAAAATCTGTCACAGTCTATGCTAATGCATTTCTTTGAGTTTTTTTAAAGTAAAAAGCATGCATGAACATCAAAGCACACAGTGTAAATGATCGTTTCCAATCTTAGACATGTATCAATTATTCACTAGCTTGTTCTTCTTGTGTTTTATCATATGGACTTCACCATGGCAACACTATTCTTCACTTCCTAGCATTAATCAGTGAATCTGTAAATTAATGTTAGATCTAGCTGCTGGATCACTTGACATTCTACTTATGACACCATGAACCATACACAGCTTCCAAGATCCCAATAAATTTTCATCTGCTTAGCAATATTGAGATGGTAACACTCTAAGATCCAGCTAGCTCCTCTCCTACTGATAAGTATAAATATGTAGCTTTGAACCACCACTAGCAAAATTCAGAATGGAATTTAACGTCTAGCTGCAATACCTGTCCTATAGTCCTTGTATGAACCAGGAAATGGTTGACCTTCCAAACCTCCAAAATTTTAAAATCACTGTTAAGTTTTAGAACTATTTCACTTGTTTTCAGCAACTACCTTAATTTAAAAATGTCTGTATATCTGACAGTTTTCCTGGTATTATTCAATTCCAGTATTTTCTTTCCCCTTCTTCATGTTTTCTAGAATTGTTTAACACATATAAACACATCTTTTTCTAGCACACTTTGGCCCAGCTATTTTGCCCTTTCAGTAAGTTTTCCTTTCTAATTTCTCTCCTCTTTATGTCTAATTAACTTTTTCTTAACCCTTTCTTCCCTTCTCCAATACTCTTGATCCCATTAATTCTTTCCTTCTTTTAGCTGTTCCATTACACAATCATACTTCCTTTTCCCTCCATACTGCAAGGACTGTTGATGTAGCTCATTAATCTGGAAGAGACATCTTTAACACCTTAATGCTGCACCATTTCTTCCCTCAACTTGTAAAGCAGAACAGCCAACATTGCCTGTTTTCCCACTCTTACATTTGCTTTTTCGCAAAGGTGTTCAACTTGTGACACTTCTGCTGAGGTCTCTAGAGAGCACTGATTCAAGATGTGCTTTTGAGCGTCTCATTAATTATCATCCTGGCAGCAATTTCTAAGGTTTTCATCACGTATAAAAATCTACAGGTATCTTTTAATACGTAAAAAACTAACTACAGTATTACCAGCACAGAAACACAGAGAGCTCATGACCCTTCCAGTAAGTCCTTAATATTGTTCCCATACTGTTCTCTTTGTTAAAATGGTAAACTGTGTGATATTTCCCTCAAACATTAATTATCTTGACCACAGTTAAAATGGAAAAAAAAGCAGGATTCACTTTTCTTAAGCAGCCATCTTACCACATAATTAAAAAAAAAAAAACAAATCAGAGTTTTAAATTTCAGAGTTTTAAAGTAGAATGGGTATTACTTAGAAAGAAAAACTGTTAGTGGTTTATACTTGGCTGAGACCCCACTGTTCTTTGTGGATCAGCTGTACTGTGACAACTGTGCAAGTCACACTGATTTCCTTGTGCTCCTCTTTCCTCCAGAATCTCACCTCATGGAGTCTGATAGGGATCCACTTTTTACCCACCCAGCTCAATCTATATGAAGGTAATAGGGCACACTGTGAAGCAAATTGGATCAGAAGTTTATTAATATCTTCACAGCCTCACAGTTTCAACAAGCATGTGGAAGAACACAGGAAAGCACAGCTGACTGAAGCTACCTCCTCCAGCCAAAGAGATGATACCCCAAGGTCGGTCAGGGCCCTCTGCATTACCTCTTCACCCATTCCTAGGGGGTTAGCCAGCTGTGCTTAAGGCTAGCTCTGATGAGTGGGAAAGGTAGGAAGAGCCTTGCTGGGGACTTCCCTCTTTTACTTGGGAACTACTGAAGCTCAGTCTTGCCCTTGGCCCTTGCCTGTGCCATGCTCCAGATATGTCTGTACCTGGCCACACAGAGAGCAGACCTTGGAATTGGTTCATGACTACAGGCCTGTCTGGCAAAAAGCACTGTTTATTGCTGTCACAAGATACTGTCATGACTGTTGCACTCTTGTTTGGATAGTGTGGGACTACACTCTTTACATCACCCTTGACTGCTGGCAGTCTCCCTTTGTCCTCCTTTCAGCTGAGATAGAGTTAACTGTCTTCTTAGTAGCTGGTAAGGTGCTGTGTTTTGGATTCAGTATGAGAATAATGTTGGTTGTTGCTAGGCAGTGCTTACCCTAAGTCAAGGACTTTTCAGTTTCCCGTGCTTTGCCAATGAGCAGGTGCACAAAAAGCTGGAAGGGAGCATAGCCAGGAGAGCTGACCCAAACTGACCAAAGACACATTCTACACTATAGAACATCACATTCAGTATATAAACTGGAGGAGATGGCTGGGGGGGACAGTCACTGTTCGGGGATGGACTGGGCATTGGTCAGGAGCAACTGTATTGGGCATCACTTGTGTTTTTCTTGAGTTTCATTCCTCTCTCTTTTTGTTATCTCTCTTTTCATTACAAGTGTTGTTATTACTAATACTATATTGTATTTTATTTCAATTATTAAATTGCTTCTATCTCAACTCATGGGCTTTACCTTTTTTCCTGAATCTCCTCTCCATACTACCGATGGTGGTGGGGAGAGAGCCCATGGTTGCATGGTAGTTGCTGCCTGGCGTTAAATTACGATACCCTTGGAGAGCAACTTCATCCTGCCACAGTAACCATAAAGCTCCATATGTGGATATAAAAAAGTACACTGTACATCTTTCAAACAACAGAAGTTGCTCAACCAGCAACAGAGGGCACTGGGATTACATTTACAGTTCAGCTCAGCTTGAACACACTGTAACTCCTCCTGCTTCAGCCGCTTTGTTCCTGCTCAGACATTGGCTAAGTCGCTAATTTTCAGTGATCTCCTCAGAGCCTACCAAGGAACTGCACGATCCTGACCACACACAAGGCAAAACTTGTGATCTTGATTCAATATCCTCATTAATACACTACAAAACATGTACACCAAATGACCTCAGGAGCCAATTCTTACCCCTCACACATAAAGCAGGCAATTTGCACTATGCAGAAACATAGATTACAACCCCAGCAATGAAGTATAGTACTCTTGGTCTGTGAAACAGTTTGCTACGACTACAAGAGTTTGAAGAGATGGTCTCAAAGCCAGCCAAGCTCACTTGGCAAACAGAATGAATGAAGCTAATCACTGCAGCAGGGGCATTCTTGCACTGGTACCTCTGCTTTAGAGGCTACTACATGAACCCCAATGCCTTTGTAGCCATTACAGTGCCCATCAGAGAGACCTCAAAAGTGATACCACAGGAGAAAGCCATCACATACTAATGCAAGAATGTCTCCCATGACACTTTTGCACAAAACAATATTTGAGTTTGTCGGTAGAACTAAACTAACACCTGTGTGCACGCTGCTCTCTTTGCATGAATATGATCAGCAACCAGCATGCTCACATCCACTCTCAATATTTGGTATCAATGTTAAAATGGATACTACACAGAAGAGACAGTTTTCTTTCTCAAGCCTCACTCATGTTCCTAAATACAAGCTATGACCAACTCCATAAATAAGGCACAAATAAAGTACCATTTGCATCAATTCACTTTTTATGGCACAAAATTAAGACAACAAGGTTTCATAACTTGAACTTGCAATTGTTTATAGACTCTAGTTCTAACTCTGATCCAAAAGAAGAACAGTACAAGCTTACCTACACAAATTACACTTCCTAATTAAATTATAATGGTAAAGCAAGCACTCAAACAAATAAGCAGGATTTTTTAATAAAAGAGTAACCACAGGAACTGATAATACTAACAGATTTCTTCTTCTGGAAGTACTGAAAACTATCAGCATCCTGAAATGAGCCCTTATTGTTAAGCTTTGCACAAAACTTTAATTAAAAAGAATTTAGAAAATACTTCTTTAGAGAAGAAAATGTTTATTTAAAGTAACAGCAAATAAAATAAACTGCTACTTGAAAATCCTTCCTTGAACTAACTCAGCTATTTTGACATTGTTATGTAAAAAATGCTATGTTTGTTATCTTTCACTTTGAGCACCAGCTAAGTCTCAATAATCTCTTTAGGTGGTAAAACTCCTATGATGAATATTAAACAAGACTATGCTGGGAAGGTTTATTTTCCCATTTAACATAGTTTCCCATGTGATCAGCAACAAAATCCACAGGGCTTTCTGAATCATATGCAGCATGATGAACTATTGGCATTCTTTTGTTCAAATTGTAGAGTAACGTTCTACATCTGGTATTCAGAAGTGTATGGTCGTATCAAGCAAGATAGAGTGGAATTATTTGCAATCTTTATTAAAAAAAATTTAGATCAACAACACACCCACCACAATCTGCACTATACAGACTAATTAAAACTTAATTGAGTTTTCAGATCTTATAGAAAAGAAATGGCCATTTACTAGATGCAGTACCTCCTGGTTCTGACTGATAAGATTAAATGGAAGTTAAATCAAAATAAAATAGTTGAAACTTAATTAAAAATAGCAACACTATCTATTTAAAGACAAATATGACTACAGTCCAAATTTTAAGATGATTTTATTCTAAAAGATTACTTGTCATGATAACTGGACCCAGCCCAAATTGCTGTTAAAGCTTAATGCACTCAGTGATGCTAAACAGGATTGTTCCTTCCAGCAGCAGTGAGGACACAGACTAATTTAAAAGAGTTACAGTACAGTAGTCTGTCTCTTAAAAGTTTGTTTAATGATGTTCTTAGTCTCATTAAAAGCATCTCATGCCATAAAACTTCTGACCTTAATATTTTTTCTCAAGTATTTCTGTGGACTTAAGTCAGAAACTAATAGGATTTTGTGGCTCTGGGATACAGTAAAAGTTTTACAGCCTCTTATGTGGCATAGGGTCCTGATTCAGTTTCCCACACACAAGCATCCAGTGCTGCTTGAGATGCTGCAGCAAATCTTGGTCCACAAGTGTCAGCTGGGGAGGATGCAGGTCTCCCATGGGTGAAACTAGAGTTACCCTTTCATGGTCTTGCGTGGGACAGAAAACCCAAGGAACAAACTTTTAAATGTTTCACTTCCCTCAAATACTGAAGGAAATTGAAGACGTTTCAGGAAACACCAATGTTTTTAAAGTATATAAGCTGGTAAATAAACAGGCAAAGAGAGAAAACAGAAAACCCAAACAAACAAAAAGGGAATTTAAACAGGCCTTAGCTCATTCAGCCTTCTGTTGTGTAAAAACTAAGGAGACTCCCTAAAGAACTGAATTACACAATATTACACCCTAGTTGGTCACCAGAAAGTGTATGATTAGCAACTTTAGCATTAGAGTTTAATGGACATCCTCACAGATAAAAGAATAAAAGTAAGCATTTACACAGAGATGTCAGAGCCTTTTCAGATATGAAATGGAGATCACATGCCAGTAACACTAAATACAGTAAGTCCCCAAATCTAACTCCCATGGATTTATACACGGCTATGGAAGATGCGGAATGAAAAACTAACTGTCCTCTGAGAGTTATGTAAACTAAGCTGGTCAGTTTATTGAAAGCAGGGACTCTGACAATGTGAAGTCACTCAAGTTACACTAGAACAGAAACCATGGACTGAAACACATTGATCTATCAGTCATGTCCTCAGTGCTTTTTTGGATTGTGCACTATCTACATACAACTCACTGTATCAGGGAAGTTTGTTAAATACATGAAAGATAACAGGCTGAATATCAGATTGGGCAAAAAAATTAATCAGCTGAAAGAATTGGTTATTCACACAATGCACACAGTCATAATGCACAGACTGTTCCAATATGTCCGTAACAGTTTCTGACTTTGTGGATTTTCTCTCAGGGGCATCATTGACAAATCATAGTTGATTTAGCAAAACTTTTTTAGCTATTAGAATGGCTGCTAGCAGAGAACCGTGTATGGTGTTGAGGAACACCTGGGCATGCTCACTCTCCAACCCTTTATGAAAAACAACAGTTGAACAAAAGAAAAGAACTGCATCGTTGTTCTACACACAAAATGTCAATAATGATGAGCCAAATATTATTGCATAAAGAGAGCAAATCGACTATGGTGAAAGATTACAGCAACGAGTCTTGACAGGCCAACACAGAGTCAATTCAACTGCTTGTAACACTGGTTTATCCAGCAAAAAGGATGCTCTTCCTCCAGCTACCATACTGTAGGAACAGAGCATCCTTTGCTTCACTGCCCTTTTGTTCTAAGAGCAGCTCATCCATGTTCAGTGACATGCTCCCACTTTGATCACGAGTAGGTCTAGAGTCTGGAAAACCACCAGCAGTGATGACAACTTCGATGGTAATGCACTGAGACACTGGTCACTTCCATCCAGCTATTGTTGGTACTGGATCTTTGATGCCTACGAACAGCTTCTACTTCAACAGTAATCGCGGAAATCACTAAACAGTGAACAAATGGCATCATTAACCATTTTTTTTTCCATGCTGAATAACAAAAGAATGATTGAATTACAAAGTAAAATTGGATCCCTCACAAATACTCCTATAAAGCGTATTGAAGAATACTTCAAAAGGGCAGATGTTGGAATTAGTTAAATAAATCAATACTTCCTCTGCTAGTCTCTATATGGCTTCAAACACAACATCTGTGTCTGTCACTGACAGAAAAAAAAAAATATTTGCACGCCCTGGGAGGATTGGGTTAAAAAGCAGAAGACAGGTGAGGAGGACTGAAAACCACCCAAGTGACCTTGCAGTTCGGAATAACCCTTGTTAAACCTGTGTCACCAGCAGGCCAGGGATTCCCCAGCGCTGGACCAAAAAATAACAGTGCCTGCGTCTCCACTTGTTTGCCTCTGCCTGGGTACTGCTTTAGGGATCCCCGAGTTAGCGAGGTAATGGAAATAAATTTACTCTTTCCATTCTAGCTGCAAGTTTGTGATTGTTCCAGATGCCTGCCAGTGTCAGCTCATACCATGCAGCATCGTCTCCAGAGTCATGGCAGGCAGAAACTCTAAGAAGTGATGATGGTGACTCCTCAGAGACAGAGGTCTGAAACAAGGCTAGTACTTGTTCTAGCTATGCCGTAGCTCCAGCACTGATGTCTGCTTTGTACTACAGAGTGATGTATGATGTACGGAATTATGAAGAACCACTAGCCCCAAATGGGCGCAACTCTGCACTCCTCTCAATTCAATCCTTACTTCCTATGGACATTTGACAGAGGTTACCAAGATGTTCTTTTGCTAAATGAAGGCTCATAAGAACACAGTGAAACATGCTTCAAAAACAGCGATGTGGGTTCATCACTTCTCTCTGTCAACAGCATCCTGCAGTGCAGAAGATCATAGCAAGAACACTTTGCCCACCCCTGCCCTCAAAAATTTAACTCTAAGATTCACTAATCACAGAGTGCCCAATGAAAGGAACATGGGAACTATCAAAATAGCTCACAGAAGTGCTACATCTAATCCAGCATGCTGTCTGTTCATTAGCCTGTAGCAGATGGTTTGACAGAAGGTGCAAGAAATTCATCAGCGGACAATTCTGGATTGGGAAAGAGTCTTTTTAGTTGTTCCAACTAGTTCACTTGTGCAACAATTTACAGCAGAAAGCACTTCAAAAATACTGAAATAATTTATATATTGTATGCATATATTACATTTAAGCATCTAATCTTTTGTTGTAGAAATAACAGCATCTTCTCACTGCTCAGATATTTTTGTAAGTTAATTACATAAACTAATGACACATGATCTAAAACAAACTTCTTGCCTGCTTGAAATTTTTTTACTTTATTACACAGCCTTTAGTCTTCCAACCAGAAAGGGTAGACAGAACACACAACTGCTTTCCTCATACAGGCTAGTATTCTGCATATCATTCTAAGTGGAAAAAGTTGAAAAGTGCCAATCTTCTCAATCTTGCTTTATATGGTAGCTTTTCCAAAGCCTATTTATCATTGCTGCCAATCTTCAACTTCAATTTCTACTCTCTTTCTTGACTGCAAATGGCTGCATGTCAGAGATCATGTCTTTTCTGACAACTAATTCATATGATTGGGTCAGGAAAAAATAATTTCGGGGCTTAGCTTATCTATCAAGCCATCAACACAGAGGAATATTTACTCTGATGTCCCAACAGTGTATTTTATTTTATTCCCTTTACTGACCAAGTAGATTCTAATATATGTCAACATTGAATTTCACACAACACAAACTTATTCAGAATCTTCTGTAATTTCCACTAAGCAAAGTATCCTGCAAGCATATCGATATTAACTTTACACCCAGCTCTGTATTGTGGCACTCTACCAGTAGGTAGCAGTTTAACTATTGCCTTTTGCACTGTTTTTCAAACACGGCTTCTATGATGATAATAAAACGCTAATCTATAGTTTTAATCTATTCTAACCACTACTGTAATAAAACAGACCCACATACAAAGAACTACCTGCCACAGCAACGCTTGAATATGGCTTACATGCATATTAAGGATGTATCTATCCTTCCTCATCTCCTGGGGGAAAACACAACACACCACATATGTGATTTACATAAATCTTTGAAAACAACAGGCAACCAGCTCAGCCATTTCCTCCTTTCCCTCACCTTTTAATAGTAGCAGAAACAAGAAGCAGAGCAATAATACTACAGATTGCTTCTGACACCATTTCAATACTGCCCTTTCTCAGGTGGATTCAGTGGTTTAAGGACCATCAGATTTTCATCAGTCACAAATTGTTCTAGAGTCCTGGAGGCAGCACTGTGGATCCTCTCAAGGGATGGGGAACAAAATCAGATTGTTCAGAGAATGGAGACTCATTTGTGAATAGCTGGACTGTAGATCCTCTTACTATATACCTCAAAGCTAGGAATTAGCATGTGAATTACTAGATGAGAATTATTAAGGGAAAAAAGACTCCACAGCAACACTTACAAAACAGAAGAAAGAAAGTAGTGATAGGAAAAAGATAACATAGAAACCACTCTAAAGACAATGAAAAATATCCAGTTACAGCAACCTTCTCTTTCTGCAGTGTTTCGCTCCACTGACAAATTTGACCATATGAACTAAGGAAATCTTAGTCTTTTTAATTTTTATAATAACCAAATACATTAAAAAAAAAACCAGTCTTTGAAGATGCTTATAAATTTAAATTGTAAAATCAGTCAAAAAATTGAGCGTAAAGCTGGCAAAAGCCAATCATGCCATCACATTAAGTACCTACATTTACAGAGAACTTTGTGCACTGTGCAATATGTCAGAGACATGCTCTTGACTGTTCCGTCTGGCCTCGTATTTGTGTAAGCTGCATTAGCACTTGGAGATGAAACCCAGTGAAGAATTCAGATGAAAAGTCTTGCTTCCCTATTCCCCCATAAAAGAGAGAAAATCAGAACCCCCCCAATCTATAGCTTTTGATCTCTGGGGTTTATTTTACTAAAATATAAAAATAGGCACCTTAAGGAATATAATGGTGCACAAGAATTCAAGCTGGTCTGTTGCCAACTGATGCTATTAAAAAAGCTCAAAAACAAATCTAACCCATAACTATGTCCCTGAGGCATGTATTTCTTCCTCTGGACATTATTTCATGCCCAGTAATCGGGACAAAAATATCCACAGAGTCTCCTCCAAGGACCAATAAATCATTTAGAACAACTTCTAAATAACATCACTAAAAAAATTGGCATTTGCATAATCCTGTACAGCTTTAGCTCCCTAAAAACCTTTTACCCACGAACAACAGGCCAGACAAGGAGCCAACCCTAGAATCAAACCCCAGCTCTCCACTCATCTTGCCCTCAGACCTGAATGAAGTGTCTCTACAAGAGAGCAGCACCAGACTGAGGTCAGTTAGCAACATGTCCAGGTCCAGACCCGTGGGGGCAGAAGTACAGAAGCAGCCTCTGAGGACTGACCTCTGCTGGAGGCAAACCCACACTTCTCCATCTCCCAGCCTTTACCTGGGCTGTGCCTTCTGACTCGCTGCCTCCTTCCCTCTCTTTGTTACACCTCAGAAGATGCTCCCTTGAGGGTAACTGAGGTTCTCTCCTCCTTTCACAGACATTCAGTCTGACCCAAAAGACAACAGTCAGGGCTAAATGTATAGGCAGCTGTTCTCTGATTCTTCTAGGATGGCAGCATTTTCCAAAAGAATACAGTAAGTATACAAAGAATGGAGACAAATTACGTATTTTTACCTTCTGAGAAGACGTTAGAAAGCATACTATGAACCGCAAGAGCAACATAAAAATAATTATTTTTGTTCTGAAGGGCACCTGCCTGTTTTTTCATGAGACTACTGTAAATGGCAGAGTCCTTTTCCTTGCCATGCTTAAACTGGGAAAGAAATACCACTGCAGCATTACTAAGCCTATGTGGTGACAGAAAGTCCTCTTTGTATAAATCTTCCAGTATTGTTCCTAAACAAGGAAAAGGATATACAAAATTCTCACGTGGTTTTGACACTGCCTGCCCAGACTTACAAAGTTTTTTTACTTCATCTTCTCAAGAGACAAGCTTTGAGAAGTAAAGATTAAGGTCTTTATTATGCTCTTCATTCATCCCATCTCTGTCCAAATCTCACCACTTCAATGCCTTCATATCAATACACCAGTTTTCCTTGAATTAGAAATGACATTTATTTTTGCAATCTTTGCTTTTCCTTTTGTTTATCTCTCCAGGATTTCACTCCTGTCTTTACAGTAAGACTAAACTCTTGAGAATGTACAGCATGTACAATAACATTTCAAAATACTGCAAGGTTTATTCTCATTAATCATTATTCACAGAAGAGAATTTCCTATTCTTCTTTATGCAATTGAAGAGACAGGATATTGATTTTTAATTTCTTATATGACAATTTCCTATTTGCATGGTATGCATTAATTTTAAGATGACTTCTGTGATTTGCCTTTCAGACAAGATTGCTAAATGACACTGCAACAGGTCAGAACTGAAATAACATATCATAAAAAAACCCTACTTAAACTGAGTCGAACAGTATCTTGGAGTATATAATTTCACAGGTATTTCTAGTATAGGAAGTAGGAGCTTTATATTTACAGTATATGTTAAAGCTGTTATTCGTGACAGGTGACACGATCCTACACGTGACTCTGCACTCCTTGTACAAACTCTTGCAGACATTCATAATATCAAGCTGTAAAATATACACTCCTCCAAATGTCTTGCCTTAGTACACTGTAGCTATTACTGCTTACAAAACATCCATGAAAGCTTAGAATTTATGGGGGAAAAATAAATGGGTCTGATATTTATTAAAAATAAGCAGGTCTGACATTTATAAAAAATAAGCCAGTATTTTTAGGAGTCTACTAGTGACACTTGGCATCACAAGACACATTATCTAGTTTCAGCACATGTTTTAAACTTCTCATACACAAATAAGTTTCTTTTTGAGAAATATCTCTTTAAGGAGAGCATCAGAATCCCAAGTGCTGCAGAATAATTAAAATACAGATTTCAGGTCGGCTTTGCTAAATCTAAGCAGATTATCTGATCACAAGGTCTGCGAACATCTCTCTCTACCCCTCCCAATAGTTTACAACCACTTGGCAGATATTACTGATTTTTGACAGGATAGCAACCTCAAAGGTAGTTAAATTGCTACATGCTTTACAGAAACAGATGGCCAAGAGAAGAACATGCTTCTGACAAACAGCTCAAATAAATGCCCTGAATGAGATAAAGGCTGGAGCGTGGATTCACATCATATTACACAATAGCAGAGCCCATGTGGAGAGAAACCTTACCATGCTTTCAACATAACAAAACCATTGATTACAGCCATCAGACGAACCATAAGATGACAATTCAGGAGAAAATGAGCTTTACTAACTCCAGACTTCACAGGAAGACACACTTGCTGTTAATGGTGACCAAAGTTAATAAGGAGACAGATGAAATTGGCAAATGTAATACAAAGATGCAGATGTTATTTTAAATTTTAGATCTTCCAATAAAGATTGTCAAATGAAACTATTTAGAGCCAAAAAGCCTCTCTCCAGAACATGCACTGCTACAAATATCCCCAAAGAGCAATGTATATAGCTTTTTATGTATATAAAATGCAGAATCTTGAGGTAATGAAAATTTTCGTTTAACAGTAACAGAGTTGAAAATGCATCTATAGACTAACCAAATCCATTAGTAATTTCTGAACTATTCTGAGCATACAACTTTCCTTCTAACTCTTTTCAAAGTTCATCAGGCTGCAGGGGAAAAAACCACCAGAGACTAATTAATTCTGTGAATAAAATTACTTATTAAACAGCAATGTATGGAATTACCCACTTAAGAACAGCCTATGCAGCTATAGTACAATCAAAACCAATTATTTTACTTGTTGTCATTTCACCCTCAGTGCCCACAGTAACTGTAGCATCATTTGCAGTATTTCATCACATACAGAGAGGTCGAAGTCACGCTTTTTCCCAGAAATACTAAGGTTGTCAGTCTCAATAAGGAAGACTGCTTCCACTGCAGGAGAAAATTAGCTTGCTTTTTGAAAGCATCAGTTTTTATTTTCTTTATCCTAAGTACAAAAGTACACAGCACTTTTTCCAATGAACAACAGCATCTATCCAAAGTATTTTTGCTTTTGCATGGAATTAGATTTTTCATAAAGATATCTGAAAGAAAATATTAAGTAATATAAAGGATGTAGTAGCTGATTTCATTAACTGAAAAACAAAAAACAAAAAAACCCACCTAAACTCCACTGTGTTGTTTGCTGTTGTCAGCTACACATAAAATAATCACAGTGAAAATCCTGCAGTTAATGAATATAGGTGTTCTGTTCCCAAATAAAGCCCTCCAAAAGTAGAGATAAAGATTCTTTTTCAGGGATCTATTGTGCAAAGAGCCTATTTTTGAAAACTAATTCCCATCTAAATAAGAATACACCTATTATTTAATTTAGGAGACAGCAATATTCTACGGCACTGCTGAACATCTTCCACTCCCCCCTCACATCCAGCAAAGTTCCAATCCTACTCCAGAGAGGCACTCCAGTTTGGAACTCCATGCCAAATTGTATGCCCTGTCATAGCCTGGTAGGAAGGTCTTGCAATTGCTGTTCCAAGAAAACCACATACTATGATGCAAATACAATAAATCCACATCCTAACAATCACTCATTTACAATGATGACTGGCACTTGTATTTGAACTTGTTTCAAAGCACCCTAATTATCTGTGCTCTTGCATAAATGAAAGGAAACAAAAAGCTCTACCATGAAGCACGGACTAATATTTTATAGACATTAGTAACTCTATTTGTAGTATCATGTGCTTTGCTCCAGCTCTTTTAAAAATATGATGAGAGATTTATGGGAATCTTTTTTTTCTTAAGTACAAATTTCCAAGAACTGAGTCTTAAGTATGAGAGTAAACACCTACGACGTTTTTATCTCTGCTTTGAGACATTTGCCTAAAACATCTAAGGAGATTTCTCGGTTAACGTGGGTAATATAACAAAAAGTCAATGAAAGCTATGATTTTTTCCAAGGCTATATTGGGAAAGACACTTCAATTACCAGGGACAGAAATCCAGATTTTCAATTTAGTTCTCACCTCCTGTGACTGTAGTCACCAGAAATTCTCCGATCATTTCTCCAGCCTCACACTGCCATCTATAGCAGTCTCATGCTTGCAGCAATGATGCAAGCAGCGATGAGAACAGAATGTGTGTCGTGTTGCAAATACAAAGCATTCTGTGAAAAACGGGTCTGGATCATATATTAGTACAAATATTAGCAACCAATCACTTAAACCGGTGGAGCTGTTGTGGGATTAACACAGGCAGCCTACTGATTTCTAGTCTACGAGAGGTAACCCTTGAACAGGAGCAACAGCACTCCTTTCAGGGACAGCGTGGTGCAAATATGTAAACGGTGGATTTCTTTATAGAAAAAAAGAAATGTAAAGCCATCTACCTTACGCAGAAGCTGAAGGAACACTAATTTGGAACAGCACTATCTGCAATTTCAATCAAAATTAAAACACCCAATTTCTCAAACAGTGTGGAGCCTGTCAAGAGCTTGTGGTAGGTACTGAAGAATTTCACTGGTTTGAAACCCCCCATGTAGCTGCACGTGAAATCTATAAAGTTCAGAAAAGCCAGAAAAAAATCCTAAGCAATAATATAATGAAATTTATGCTTAGGCTCTCAGATATTCACTGACTGGTGCCATTCTACCACACAATGACAAGTTCATGCATACATACTCACACAGTACATAACTTATTCTTACCAGAAGCTGTCAACATCAAGGATCTAACAGTATTTAGACACAGAATCCTCTAATAAATGGGAGATGATAAGCATCCCACAGTCAAGATGATACTACTAACGGGATGGAGCAATATTCAGAAACAGACCATACAACAATAACGCCTGTAGCTTGGAAGACTCAAGTAAGTATGTTTCAGGCTAGACTTCTTTGTTGTTTGTTGATGCTGTTTATATACAAAATACTTAAATACTCACTAGGACAGCTGTTGGAACACAAAGCTTCACAAGTTTTCCAAGTCCAAAACAAAAGATCTAACTAGCAAGTACAGGCATGATCTCTAAGTCAAGTCCACAGGAGAAGCTGAGAGAGACACACCACAGATCATCCTACAAACTGGTGACAATGACTTCTCTGAGAAGCAGATTCTGTTCCAGACCTTGCTCCAACACAAACAGAAAAGGAATATGCTACTGGGCAGGTTTCACACCCAGATGAGTGTTGTCACCACTGCAGTTCAAAATACCAGCATGTGGGCTGAAGCACCTCTTTTTCCAGAATGTCACATTAGCCCTAACCATTGATTCTGGTGGAAAATATCAAGTGATTTTGGCCTGAGCCTGTAAACAATCTGGCAACAAGCAAGCAAATGAAACACCTGCATAAAGCAGCTGCCCCCAAATTAGCCACAGATCTAAACTGGTTACTTATATCAGCAACAAGTATGTCCAAAATTATCATAATTATGCATAATAACGTCTGAAGAAGCTATTAAACATTTTTCAGGTTTTAAGCCAATTCCAAACTACAAAGGACCAGATTCACCTTGAACAAGGGATGCAAATTATCTCACATTTATTCTTACAATTCCCTCTGAAGCATCTTTTATTACTCATTGTCACAGACCCCAGGTTTAATTTAGCACAGCCATTCCAGCATTCAGTCCTCCAGGCCATAAAACCAAAAGCACGAGCTGCATTATGGAATTCTATCCCATAACACTTAAAGCTAGTGACAGGCTTTCTGTTCATACTTACAATAAGAAAACTGTTCATGAGCCTAACAAGTGCATTCCCGGTTTTATGTTTTTGTCCAAATTCAAAATGAAATTTATTATATGAATCACTGCTATGCTGATCTGCTTACAGATATAGGATGACCTCTTTTTTTCAATCTATGCAAATCATTCTCAAAAACTGTGAAATGAAATAAAGCCTTTATGCCTGAAAAAAAAAGTTTAATTTTATGGAAGTGTAATGTGTCGTTAATTTATTTATTTTATCATAATGACACGCTAGCAGGAGAGTAATACAGACTGGAAAAAACCATAGACTAAGCAGTCCACTTTTAAAATAGAAAATATCCTTTTAAAAGCCCTAAAATATTTGTAGTGGTAAAATTTAAAATCTCAAATACATAATCTAGAGTTCAGTGAGTCTGCAGGAGAGTTTTATAAGTGTCAAGAATATCAAAGGCTCACACAGGACTAAATAAAACAATATAAAACAACATCTCACTAAAAAAACCACTCCCCTACTCTCAAAAGACCCAAAAAGAAACCCCAAATGCAAACAAACCAAAAAAAAAAACCCCAAACATACATTTGATTTCTTGCTGAATGGAAGCTCACTACAATTGGTACAAGCCAATAAGTGTAAGTATGTCAGGTGTTCCCATCATTATAAAATGGCAGCTGCTATGTGGAAAAGTAAGTTAAATTATTTATCAAACATTTCTAAATATCATCAAATTCAGTGCAGCCAGTCATTCAAACAGCTTCTAATAAATTATTTGATATAGCTTTAATGGAAACCATCAGTTACTCAGAAGCGTTTGCTATTAAGCAGAATCATACTAAAGTTTTGAAATTTTACCCAGACGCATCCAGAAGTGACATCCTATGTGAGTCACATTACAAATACATCCCCCTGCTTTTGAGATATTATCAGCAACATCCAAGCATGTATTCAAATTAAGAAACAAATCATTCTGGCAGTCATATGTCATGGTTGATAACATGCAGATTTTTATTCTGCACAGCCCAAAACCTGCCTGCTGGACAAACAAAAAAAAAGGTGTTCACATAATTTCCCACAGCAACAGCATCATAAACATCAACGAAGACTTCTCCAGAGCATTAAACAATGCCTACACAGTACCAAGGCAACTTCTCAGTAATAACAGGTTGTACTGCATTGTTCAAGGCGCATTCCTTCCCAAAGAAAATCTACATGAAAACTAAGGCCAAAAAGCTTTCCTTCTATTAAAATGAGCAGACTTTCTGTCATTCCAAGAGACTACATGACACTGTTGACAGTAAAAGGACTCTGGCAAAAGCTGGGAGCAAACTGTCTCAAATTCAGAGATGGGTGAATTATTAAAGACACTTATTTGATTCCAAGAAAACACTAAGAAATAGCCTTCATATGGTGTTTATGCATTTTAAATTAATATGCTAATCTGCTATTAATCACATTCAAAAAACTAGGAAATGTTAAGCAAATACGTGGGAAGAATAAATTTCAATAAAATCTAGCAATTAGAAAGATGTCATGAAACAATCAGTTCTTTGGCCCAAAACACTCGCATGGTTTCTGCCAGCTTCCAGAACTACAGGTGTACATGACTACGATTATCCATGCATGGAGGAAAGATGCACAGTAGTAGCAGGATAAGAGGAAACACAAACAAATTGCAACACAGGAAACTGCCAAGAGATTAAAAAAAAAAGAAAATCATCAGAAAGGTGGTCAGACACTGGCACTACCACAACCACAGAGACTGTGTAATCTCCATTCTTGGAGATACTCAAAACTTATCTGAACAAAGTCTGCGCAACATTATCCTACTGGACCTGCTTTGAGTGTTGGGGCAGAACTAGATGACATCCAGAGGTCCTTTCCAATCTAAAATACTCTGTGACTCAGTGCTTTTACCTTAAAGTTCCTTTCCCTGTTGGAGATGTATTTTTTTCCACTTTCACCTACACTTCATTTTACCCAAGTCTCCCATATATTTATAGGGGCTTTAAAATAAAAAGCAGCATCCTCCTTTGTGAGCAATCATGATTCCATATTTGGTGTGCTAAGACCCATTTATTTTATGGTAGGTCCACTACCACAGTCAGCTGAAATACACTAGCCAAAACAAAAGCAAAACATTCATCTACACAATAATAAACAGCTGATCCTCGCGGCCCATTATCACTCCTTCAAGCCTGCATCACCCACATGTTGCAGGTGTTCCAGAGAGAAGCGACAGGGCAGAGAAATGAAGGCAAGGACGGCATAAAAAGGCTGGAGTGACCCCATAAAAAGTGTGGCAGGAATCAGGAGTGCCCGTACATCAGACCTGGCGTCTCACACTGAAGTCACACTGCGGGGGAGAACACGCCATGAGTACCTTTGTTCACACGTTTCAGGGGTGACCTTAATGAAAGCATCCTGCCTGCACCTGTGAATACAAACCATCCCACAGCTGCCTCTGACACCGAAACGTTTCTTTTTTCCCCCTCAAAAGAATAGCTTTAGGGGAAAAAAAATTAAAAAAGCAAAAAAAAAAAAAAAATAAAAAAAAAATATAAAAAAAGCCCAAACCACACCGCGCACCACGAGTCCTCCGGAGGCAGTTTTGTTTCCCTTCACTCCTCAAACAAGCACCGTGCTATTTTTAAGGCGCATTGTGATGGGAGGCACATCTAAAAATAAGCGGGGCGGCGCTCCCCGGCGGGGCAGCCGGGCCGGGGCAGGGTGGGGAGGGGAAGGGGCCGGGGAAGGCAGGGCAGGGCAGGGCAGGGCAGGGGAAGGAGGGCAGGGGCAGCAGGTGTGTCGGCGGCTTTGTGTGCCACCGGGCGGGGAGCGGGGTTGGGCCGCGGAGAACGGGGAGCCCCCGCCCGCCGGCACCCCCCAAACTTTGCTGCGGGCCGCCGACCCCCGGAGCGGGGCCGGGACCGCCCGGTGTCCCCGCCCGGTGTCCCCGCCCGGTGTCCCCGCCTCCCTCTCGCCCGCCGGGGCGCGGCCGAGCGCCGCCCGCCCTGCTGCCTGCCCGCCCTGCTGCCTGCCTGCCCTGCTGCCTGCCCGCCCTCCTGCCTGCCTGCCTGCCCCGCTGCCCGCCCGCCATCGGCCCCGCCGCCCGCACCGCACCGCCCCGCTCCGCCCGCGCACCCCCTGCCTCACTCACCCGCGCACGACCAGCGCACACACCCGCGCCTCCTTCCTTCCCTCCCTCCTGTCAACTCGAGCCCGGCCTCCCTGCCTGCCCTCCCTCGGCCCGGCCCCTCCTCCCCGGCCGGGCCCTCCCTCCCCTCCCCGCCCCTCCCGGCGGGGCCGGCGCCGCCCCGCTCTCACCTGGGCGCGGGCCGGGCCGGGCGGGGCGGGGCGCGGGAGGCTCCGGGCGGCCCCAGCCGGCAGGGATGGATGGCATCGCCCCGCCCGGCGCTCCCGGCGGGGAGGAGCCCCGGGAGCTCCGATCGGCATGGCAGCAAAGGCAGGCAGCTGCCCCGGGAAGGGGATGCTCGGGAGCGGGGATGCTCGGCGTGCGAAACAGACAGGAGGGTGTCAAATGGGGGGTTTTCGGGAAAACCGCGGCGCCCGCAGCACCTGGCAGCGAGGAGGTGTCAAGCCGAAGCGCTGGTCGGAGTGCGGGTCTAGAGTGAGCCGGGAAGGGTTAAGTGAAACCCGAAAAAGGAGAAGCTGCAGCGAGTGCCCCCGGAGCGCTGCGGTCGGGGGACAGCGCTCCATTAGCTCCTCGCCGGGGGATTAATAAAGGGGGGGGTTAATCCGCGGTGTTAGGAAACTTGCAAGGTGACAATATCCGTAAAAGAAGTCAACGAGGAATGACTTAAACCCATTCGTGTTGGTGTAACAATACATATCAATAAAGATAGGAATGCCGACAAGCTGTATGTGGTTTTTATAAAGGTGAATATGTTTGTTTGGGAAATAAAAAGTTTGCCAGCTGTAAGATACTAAGATCTGTACCAACTTCGACTCAGCTTTAGGCGAATAAGCTTGTAAAAGCAGGCTGATGTCTTCCCTGCGAGGAACACACTGTTCCTTAAGCAGCATAGCTGATGAGGCCTCGTTGCCTAGGGAGAGATGTTCATTCTCCCTGTTTACTTTCACGGAGTCTTCTGCATCTCTCCTGCCTCCAAAGTCACCTCTAGCTTTTTCTGACTGCATGTATACTGGGCTGGCATCCATGTGCAGAGACACCAGTCAAGAAATGTGTCATTACTCTTTCCAAATTAGTAAGAGGCTAAAGTAAAACTTTGAAATTAGTGGTGACAGTAGTGGGGAGACTAATTGGGGTGTACCCTGAATTCTCATGAAATTTCAAATATAGTGTCCTTGAGATTTGAGACTTGTCAAACTGGCAAAGGCTTCAAAATTTGTGAGGGCCATGCATTGACAGACAAAAGGATAAAATAATGAAATAGCTGGATAAGCCCCACAACATTTAGGGTTGATTCCAGGTTAAAACTGGACCATGTATGACTAATGTTTGTTTGTCGTCCATTATAAAACATATGTTGTATTTAGACACCTGTGTGGAAACGAAATTATTGTGTGAAGTAAAACATATAACTAATAGCAATTAATTTTGCAGTTAAAACACTTGAATCTCAGTAACTATGAATGGGAATTCTTTATCCAACAAGGATGTACCTAACAGGGTGTCACAGGCTGGTGAAAAAGTAGGTATTGTTGTCATCCATATATATATCATCCACACACCATCTGTGCTGTGCATTACTGCCAGGCAGCACAGAGCCATTAGGGGAGAGTGGGGTAATAGACCTCCGCCTGCCTTTTAGTGCTCTCGCCATTCTGCAGTGCGAGCTCTTAAACGTTTCGGGTCGATGTCAGAGCGTTCAGAGGGAGGAGGTAACAGACAGTGTTTTCTACACCATCAGCTACTTCACTGCTTCAGCCTTCTCTAAAATCTCGTCTTTGATGTTCTGTAGGAAAACTGCATGATAAATACTTACACCAGAGAAGCAGCATTCCCCTTACTGCCGGTTTGTGTTTTCTGTTTTCCCGATTAACCAGCTCTATGGTGATCCTCATTGCATCCCTCTACTCTGCACAAGGTCAATTATTTGTCTTGGTCTGAAGACATCTCATCTACACAGACCTGTGTCTTGGGGGAGAAAAATCAGCATCTTCATTTTAGATTTCAACCTTTATAACAATTCATTAATGAATGTAAGTTATGATGAGCAGACATCGAAGGGCATTCTCAGGAGAGACAGGAAAAGCGCTGTCAGTACGTCAAGCACCTGTGATGTCTTTGCAAGCTGTGCCATATTGCAGGTGGAGACTAAGCTCTTGGAAGGTGTCTTGGAATTTTTTAGGGGTATAACATTGCATGAGAACCCCAGTTAAATCTCAACACACAACTTTCAAAAGCTAAAGGTTATATACACAATATTCATCTCGTAGAGGTCAAGAAATTAAATCTTCTCTGATTCTCTAGAGTACACTAACCAGTGCAGCTGAGCCACTATGAGACTGGTGGTGGTTGTGCATTCTGGGACAAAATTGCTACCTTTCAAGGGAAAAAAAGGAACAGAGTGAAACTTGTGACTTAGAAAAGCCTGGGTGAGCCCCTTTGTCTTCAGGGCAGCTAGGTTTTTGAATTACATTTAATGAGGATAGCTCTTAAAGCCACAGGTTAGACAAAATCTGGTTTTCTAATGTTCATAGAAATCAGTTTTGAGAACCAGTGACTTCCTGTAGAAGATAATTTTATCCCACCTGTCCTTTTGGGTGTAGAAGGAGGGGGCTATGACAACATAGTGCTCTGTTCATCTATTACACTTTGAAATACTTGACTTTATTAAAAAATGCTGAAACCCATGATGTCCTATGTCCATGTGTCCCATATCTGACAAGTACTAGAAGTAGACAGAAATAGGGAGTTAACAGTTGAGTTGTGATGTGTTTGACAGAGACTGGAAAAGGGCCAGCATTAAGTATGTGTCACTCAAATGCCACCCTTTTCCCCCCACCCTCACCCCTCCACCTGATATTTTCACACCAATAATGTTTTAAAATATTTCAGCAGGATATAGCTCGTTGTTCATGACTTTAACTTTTTCATTTTCATTTGTTGGAATGATTTCAGGTAGGATTAGGATGATCTTATTGCAGGTGTTGTTATTTTCATTGTTCACTTCACCAGGAAATCTCTTTCCGCATGTGCAGATGGGCATCATCCAAGGTGCTGGGCTTTTTTTGCCATTGTGCCCATAAAACACATTCAGGTTTTATGAACATAAAAAACATGTTATCATTAAAGAGCAAGATGTGATTATTTTAGCATTTCAGCTATTACATAATCTGTTCAATAATTTGTTAAACTGCAGATCAAAACCTTACCAGAACAAACTGCTAGGAGACAAGAGCAATCTAAGCTGAGGAGAAAATTAACAGGAACATGATGTTGAAGGAGTATGTAGTGATGAGGGACTATAGTGTGCTTGTGTGTACATGTCATGAAAGAGAGGAAAATTAAGGGAAAGACCATTGAAGAGCAGGAAGTGTCTGTCAAAAGTGAGAAAAAAGTGTTCAGGGCACTGAACCAGCCTAAGGAAGAGAGGATGCTGGTTTGAAAAGTGATTGGAATGATAGGGAAGATGGAGACAGGTGAGCTGAGAAAAAGACTGCATGGGGAAAGAAAACGAAAGAAAAAATGTATTGAAGGAGAAGCAAGGGAAGAAGTTAAAGAAGAAGGTACTATGAGGGCATACTGGGAAAAACTGTTGGTTTGCTGAACGTGAGGACCAGGACCAAAGGGTATGAAATGGAAAGTCGAAGGGCATTGCAGAGGAGACGATCTGATGTGGAGGAAATACTGAACTGGAATCTGTGCAAGAAATGTCACTGCATGGAAGAGGAAGGAAATGGAGTATATCTGACTCTTTTGGCCTTATTTTCCATAATTTATCTAATAACAGTGGCAGCTCTTCATAATAGTAAATGACGATACTTAAGTCTCTTGCAAGCAAATTAGAACACCTACAGGGATACTGAAGGCTGAATTTCCAGCCTGAAATGATTACTCACAAGGTGTGTATGCTGGCTGCAGGGCTGAGAGCTGGGCTGTCATTTCATGAAATGGCCTGCACACTTAGAAAGATCACATGGTTTGTCTGAAAGCTCTCTAAAGCTTGGTATATTTTAGAGTAGGAAGCTGGAATTTTTGCCACTTCATCTCTGCATCATTTGTCTTTAAAGATGCCTATTTTGATGACTTAGCAGATATTTGGAAGCTACACATAACAGAAATTTTATAGCACAACTTTTAACGAGACAGAATTTTGTATGCTGACAGAGTGTGATATGCAAGGGCAGTTTGGATTCATTTGGTTTCTTTGTTTCTCAGTTTCCAAGGAAACAGGCTTGATATGAATATCTGGAAAACTCATTCCAAGTTGCGGATGATAATTCATTAGTTTGATTAGATTAATAACAAATAGTTTTTCTAACTTGGGCATTTTTCTACATGTGAGAGAGCAGAATATTGTCATAGTGTCTTTTGAAAGCAAGAGCAACATTCAGGATTTTGTTTACCCAACTTTTGTGCTGCTTCTCATTTTTTTCAGTTAATGACCTATTGACAATGAAGGACAAGGTAAACTTTCAGAAAATTTCAAACTTATCAAATTCAAATGATCTGATATTATGACAGGGAAGGGCATTAAGCAGCACTCTTCAGCTGTTGCATTACATTTACTTACACTTTGGTCAACTCTTTTTGCTCAGTTATGACAAGTTCTCTTAAATATGTGATTTTGCAAATTCCTTTTCCTGTATTAACAGATGCTACAGTAGCAGAGGAAGTTGTTAGTGCTAAGAGCTGACACTTCCTTTGTCTCCTGATATTCAGAAGTATTTTAAGTGAAGTGTAAATATCTACAGTTACATCATTTTATACTAAGCAGAACTTGTGCATTTTTTTAATCTAGGTTCAAGAAAATCTTGTATCATTTCACTGAAGGCTAGGATCACAGAAATGCATGGAAACTACAATCTTAAATGTCTGGAACTGATCTTACCTTTTAGGAACGTGTATTTCTTTGCAGAGTCTTTAGTCCAGAAGTGCCTTATTCCAACAATGAGATTTCAGGCAAGACTGGCAATTACTAACTCATTAGATCTGTCAACTGAGCTCTGCTGGTTTCTGTTAGTTGGGCTAAGTGTGGGCAGACTGAATGGAAGGTGATGGTGGAGCTACTTTGGCTTGTCAAAAGTGAGGAGGGGAGTATGTTTGATGACTTCAAAACACTAGCTGCAAAACATGCCGCGTGGAGATTCATCTTTGGGGAATAATGGAGGAAATGCATTTTGGAAACGGCTTTCATCTGTTCATGGAGGGAGGCACTGTCTTGGGGTACTTGCGTTCACTGTCCTTCAGATGCCCACACACCCTTCAGATGCCTTCCTCAAACTGCTTGCTGTGCATCTAATTATACTGATTTTTCTGGCAGGGGAGTCAAAAGGTAGAAATTGGTTGGCAAAGTCTGAACAAATAAGACTGTACTTGCTTGCCTGCTTCTAAAGGACTCAGGCATTCAGCTCAGTTCTTTGTGGCTGCTTGCCTTGCTTTGTCGTTTTTCCTGGTGCAAAGCGGGGTGCAAAAATGTGACGATTTATGATACTTTGCACAAATGACTTCTCTAATAGCATGATTTGATTCAGAGCAATTGTGAATAGGGTCATAGCTGATTGGGAAATAAACCTTAATGAAGCATTTATAGTTGTTTAACAGGAACTACAATACTAGACCAAGCACTGAAATTATTTTCCCTCCATTAGAACATTTGATGAAGCATAAGGAAGATGTTACTTGCTAAATATGTACTACACCAGCTTCATCTGTATGCTGCTTCCCTGATCTGCACTGCTGAATGACATAGCTGCACCTTGAAAAAGACATATGGGAATCTAACTTTAGTCTGCTTGACTGGATTTGTGTGTAGCAGCATGACCAAGATAATGACACACAAATGCAGCGTGACTTCGCCTGTTAAGATTTTTGAGACGACAGAGAGCCTAATTTTAGAAGTAAGACTTCTCCTGCTCACCTGAAAACTGTCAAGAGTGGTAATAAGCCTAGTATATGTTAACACATGGGCTCTTTGAAACTCATAGAAACAAATGCTGTCTCTGACTGTTACTATGTCTCATGTCAAATGTTCCGCTGTCTCAGTAGTGTGAGAACTGTCTAGATATTACTGCATAATGAGTCAAGTAGCAAATAAGAGACCTTTAGCACTTATATTTCACAGCATATACTGCTTGGTTTTTGTAGGTGTTACATCTGTGAAAATAAAGCTTCTCCAAAGTGGGACATGAGACCTTTTTAATGAATTGGAGATCTTAATAGAAAATACAGGACTGAGATGACATGATGAGGTATGGGCTACTTGAGGAAGAGTGTATGTGTGTGCTGCTCATGTAAATCTAGTTCCCTTTGCTGCCTGAAACATCATCACATTTCTAGAAACTCTAGGAAGAAAGTAGGATATAATTAGACCCTGCTTTCATGTCTGTGCTTAGAATCCAGGTGACTTAAGCAACTGTCCCTTTGCTTACTTTTTTTTTTTAAATTTATTATGAATGATGAAACTGTTTTGCCAGAGTACTAAAGAGTGAAGCAATAAGCAGGAGAGGCTTTTTGCCTGAAGGCAAAACACTTATCCTGATAAATAAGTTGGACAAACAGGCAGAAGTTGGAAAAGTAGCATAAAATGGACAAGCTTTGGCCCCAGACCTTAAAGTCTTTGAAATATGTTGGTTGCATATATCATGGACATATGCATGTACACAGCCTGTGTATTTTCAGCCTTTTTCTCTAACCACAGTGGTGGTGAGCTGTAACACAAAGCACCAGATCATCAGATCCTGCTTTGCACTTGGGAGTCCTCTAGGCTGGAAGGAAGGTGAAGGTCTAATAGGGTCTGCTTCAGCAGCTGCTGTAGCTATTGTTTGGCATTTATCTGGGTGAAAATCAATTTTACAGCCCTCTGTGTCCTCCTGCCTCCCGTTTCTCTACATCCCTCAGATGTAAAGAATTTACTTCCTTAGTCAGAACCTTTCGGTATAAAAGAGAGAGCAGTGACTCTCACCTTTGCAAATGTGACCTAGTGATTGTGAGTGCAAAGAGGAAGCAGTATAAATCAACAGGCAGTGTTCTAACCTTTATGAACAGGTAAAGATGGACAGGAGTGCATACGCTTCCTTAGAAACTGTCATAAATTCCTATTTCTTCCTCAGACCCAAACATGCAGCAGAATTTTCTAGGCTGTCTTTCTGATGTCATTTAATTCTATACTTGAAGTCACCAACTGATGCACAGGGCTGTAATAATCTCATGCACTCTGTTGCTTATGCTCATTTCACATAAATGCTCAGTGCGTCACCATCCTAAATTAAAACTGGTTATTATCAAAGGCTCTGTTTTCTTATGCAATGCAATCTTTGTTATAGGAGTCATAGTTTTTAAGGCTGTTGACAGAAAATACAAACCTAAAACTCATGAATGTGCTTAGATAGATTGAAAGTGTTGAGCTTTTAAACAAAGAGTTAGGGAAGCATCCTTCATAGAGTGTTTTTTATGGGATAAAATTAATACTTAACAGTATCTACCTTTTTCCTTCCAGACCCTCCTTAAAGAAGAATTTTAAATGGTTCTTAATTGCATAGTAGACACACTGGGTGGGATTCAGCTGCTGCGGCACAAACCTCTGGTACCCTTTGAGAAGCCCTGGGGTAGCCAAGACATTTGGGGGGGGGTTGGCAGATATAGGTGGGGACCTCTGGAAATGCCTGCTCTCCCAGAGACCTGACCTAGGCTTCTCAAATGGCATTAGACACCTATGTTTAGACAGCTGAATTTCCACCTTCCTGGCCGGGACTTGCTTGGCAGAATTCCCCATGTACTTTCCCCATGTACATTCTAAAGCCATTTGCAGGCTTTAGAAGTCCTAATGCTCATTTGAGGTTTAACTTTAGTGGGAGATTGCCAGAGCTAATACAAAAGAAGTGGGGCTACATATTTGGGCATTGAAGAGAGGCAGAGAAAGAAGGGCAGCAAAGCAACAAGAGCAAGGCATTCATTATAAATTCAGCTGCTTGTATAGCCACAACCAGAATTCACAACTGGGGAATGGGGGCATCGCTGTTATCCTTAGCTCATGGCCAAAATAGGTGCTGGGCTGTGGATTTAGTGAACAGTTAGTATGGCTTTGTGCATAATCACATCGTCTAAAGGAGCCAGTGAAGGTATAAAATTAATCAGATGGTCACTGATGGATTAATAAAGTCATAAGATGCTGATTCTGGCACTAGCCCAAGTATTTGGTGTACTGCTTTCTGCCCAGGTTTGTTTGCATTTACCTGTCAGTCGGCTTCTCTGTATGCTTCCAGGTGCCAGCCTTGTTGCATAATATGACTTTTTGGTGAGATTGGTTCAACTTACTGCTACCAAAAAGCCAAGACTAGCACTTTGAACAACTGAAGGGATATTTCTCAGCTCAGACTGAAAATAAGAATACAGGTTTTCTCTACACAAAATACTTGCTTATTAAAACTGAAGGTAGCACACAAACACGTCATGCAACAAACTAGTTCTGGGCATTGAAAACCTGTGGAATAGGTATGATGCTTTGAGTGGATCAGTAATTAAGAGATCTGTGTCATTCATGTCTTCCTAATTGCAGGATAAACTTACGCAAATACATGTGGTTTAAGGATGGCTGCATTATAAAAGTACTACTTTGTATGTGTTCTGAGAGTGAGGTCTGCATCTAAAAGGTCCAAACATAATATGGTCAATTTAGTGCTCTCAGGAAAATCAAGGATGTGTCCATTCTAAATCACACTGATTTCAATCTGCGCTGCCAGAAAGTCTAGGTAGTTCAAAGCTGAACCCTAGATAGCTTAATGTATTAGTGTGGGGGTTTTTTTATACCCCAAAATACTAAGACTGAAAGTGCTAGATTGTCAGCTGTTTATTGTGAACACTAAAACTTAAAGCATATTAATAGTTTAAGTACTAATCACACAGTTTTAAAAAATCCATTTTATTTCTTCTTGATTTCTGTTTTCTGAAACCATAAATAATATTTCTTTGACATACCAAGATGTATTTCAAAATGTACTGACCCAGTTCTGAGTCCACTTTTCTGAAGAACTTGGTCTGCCCACCTACAGCAATCAAGAACAAGGGTTTTGAAACAAGATTTTAAAAATTGCCTAGGTTAGTAAATTAGGATGAGATTAGCTGCTTGCTCATGATGGTTTCACAAAGAACTCCACAATTTCTCAAAAGCTGAATATAATTTAAGTAAAAGAAAAAGCTACCATACACTTACTAAATTGACGCATAAGAGTAACGTCATAAGATGTTTTGAAAAGAAGATAATATGTGTCCTGGATTTGACTGGGGTGGGGGCAATTTTCTTCACAGTAGCTGGTATGGACTATGTTTTGGATTTGTGCTGGAAATGGCTTTGGTAACACAGGGATGTTTTTGTTATTGCTGAGTGGTGCTTGAACATCAAGGCCTTTTCTGCCCACCAGCGAGTGGGCTGGGAGTGCACAATGAGTTGGGAGGAGACACAGCAGGACAACTGACCACAGCTGACCAAAGGTAGTCAGCAACAGGAGAAGATATCTTTATTTGTTTTCTTACCCAAGGTGCACAGCTGATTCAAAGAGGGGAAGTAGTAACAGAAATGCCAGAGATATTTCAGTTAAAATACTTCTTCCATGTGCCATCAAGAGCCATACTTTTGGGTCTATGTCCCTTTTGAATTTCTCATAGAGTCTCACAGGTCCTACCTCATCCTATTCATCTGGGAAATTATATCTCATCAAGGATCAACCAACACTGACAAGTGAAGCTGAGGGACTCCTTCCCTTTGAATAAGTATCTTGTAACAGAAGTGTCAGACAACATTTGTGTGATCTGGCAAAGAGCACTTTACTCTGACATAATCCCCACAGTGACTGCTAGGGTGAAAAGAGAGTTGGATTCTGCGTGGTTTTATGTGGGTGATTTATAAGGCTTATGGCATTAATGCTTTTTGTCATCACAATAAATACTAATCAGTGCAGCATTTAATAACGTTTGCACTCAAAGTGTATATTGGTTCATCTATATATGCCATCTTTAAAATCACTGCCTGCAAAAGTTTAGTTTCTTCTTCTCTCTTGATGTTTTTCATAATTCAAATGCCTTCAATGGTTTAAGTTTAATACTGCTTGTGTTGAAAAGCAAGACAGCAAGCCATTCCTGGGTAGCTGGATCTTTTCTGGACAGCACAGTCCTGTGGGGAGAGGTCAGATGTAGCAAAGCTACCTTGAACCCTGGAGCTCCATAGGGATGTCATGCTGTGGTCACAGATCCACTTCCCTTTGAGAAGGTACAGTGTGAACTCTCCTTGCTGTTTGGCCAACTGCTGCTGATTGATGTAAAAACTTTAAAGCTTTACAGGCTATGTCTGCAGTCTTGTTATATTGCTTATGCTGGTTCCTTAACAAATAAATTCCCTGCCTCTCCTCTTTGCCTAGCAGCCCTTGGATAACCCTTGGACGTGCTCCCAAAGCATGGGAAATGCCTGATCCTAAAATTGTGACTGGTGTCAGTTTTGGTGGCATGATTCCTTGGTTGTTGCATGCATCTGACATTGCAGAATGACAGATGGTGCTTTGTTTGGTGCCTGGAGCTGTTTGAAGCACCCAGCTCTCCTCTTTTCCACGGGTATGTCACATGGGGACCACTGGGGTCAATGTTGATGCTGAGAGACTGCAGCAGGAGCAGCTCATTACCTGGAACTGTATGAGGGCATCTTAGGATGCGATGGAGGAAATACAGGATAGGACGAAGGTCAGCAGTGATTTGTTATGGATGCCACAAATCCTGGTGGCATGCTTTTAGTGCAGAGGGGCTCTGAAGGAGTATGTGGTAGATTTACTCAGGGCAGTTGATGTGAAGCTGCTTGAAACAGCCTTAGAGGTGTGGGCTCTGGGAGTGTATAAGAGACATTGATTGTTAAGTGGAAATAAAATCCAAGGACTGCTGTTACCTTTAATAGTGCCATCAAGAAGGGCAAAAATATCTCTAGTAAAAGCGAACTCCTCTCTTGAGATACCTTTTCCCTTGCAGTGAAAATCTCCCACATGTTAAAGAAGTGATTAAAGAGCTAAAGAGCTGCCGTGAACATCTTGTTAATTCCTTTGTGCTGTGCTGCTTGGTGAACCTTTACAAATGAGATTATTTACTCTCCAATTCCTCCATTGTCATTCCCTTGCCCCTTTCTTTGTGTGGTAGCAGAAACAAGGCAAAAGTAACTAAGATGTCAGCTCCTGAAAAGCAGCATTTCATTCAGTTACATGATGTTATTATCAGCACACACAAAATGGAGCTGAAAAATAATACAGGAATAAAATGCAGATGGAGAAAAGACAGCAAACAGCAGGGATCATAAAAAAAAAAGAAAAAAAAAGGATAACAAACCTTGAAAAAGTAGAGCATCTTCCGTCTTCACATTGAACTCTTATTTTCTGGCTTGACTTGCAGCAAGGTTATGAAATAGTGCCAAGCATTACAATTGCACTGTTCTTCAGGAAGTACAGGGCTAGTTGCAAACCCTAAAACTCTGGTTTAGGTGCAGGCAAAATTCCCAGAACATTTTTGGGGGTCCATAACTTTTTCAAGGAAGGAGGGGTGTCATGTAGGAGATACTTGCACTACTTGCACCTTTGCTATTGTTAATCAGTTTCAAATTTTAAAGAAAGACATTAGATTAAAAATGAATTTTCAACTAGTGTGCACAACCAGCACTGTAGCATTTTATCTTATATGCAATGGGTATTTCAGTGCTTGATTTTTGTACATTTTTAGACTGCAGAACACGTAACATTGAAATGCCACTCATACCAATGAACAAACCATCTTGTTTGACCTTTCAGAAAGTGTTAATATTATTGATTTCTAATGCGTAGACTAATAAGAAATATTAGCCTGAGCCATAAATATGTTTTGCTGGAGCTTGCCTTTTTTTTAGAATTCAGAGGCTCTCTTTTGACACATAATTTATTTAAGGCATCTCTGTGCTTGAATGCAGAGAGGTAGTTCAACATTCAGTCCACTATCACCACCATCTATCATACTGAAGTACTTTTTATAGATTTATGGAGATAGGAAGGTGTCTAGCTTTGCTTTCTGTTCCATTATTCATGTGTTGTCCTGAGATTACCTTTGTTGATATTACAGTGTGCCTCTGAACAACCTTTGTTCAGAGTAGGAAAACCAAGTGTTTTTATCCTGGACAAACAATGAATAATGCACAGTATTTTAGAACAATCCTAAGGGCACATACTCATTGTAAAACACTAAATATTGAAAATCCTGAATAATATGGGCTTCTGCAAGAGTTTTAAAATCCCTGTTTTAAAATATGTCATCCTCCAGACAGTTTAGTATCACTGCAGCTCGTCCTGTCTGATCCATTTTATCTTTTCTTTCAAATAGGGAGATAATAAAAAAGATTACCTTTTAAAAGATCTGTCTCTTTGTTAGATTATCTTCAGTTAGTATTTCTAAGGCTCAAGTGTTTCCTGTTCAGTTGTTCACTGATAAAAGGTGCAAGGGAATGTTCTCTGCTGCCATCAGGCTGTTAATGACCTTAAAAAACTTCCCTGCATTGCAGACAATTGAACTGCACTTGAGATTTTCGCTGTTCACCTTCAGTTCGTGCCCCTGTGTTTCATTTGTCATTGATCACGTAATAGCTCTGAGGGACAAGAAGTAATATTATTCATAATTATGTTCTGCCAAAAAATTATGTTGTAAAGCCAAATGTTAGGGTTTTTTTCATATTTGCTTGTTAAACAGACCCCAATAACAACAGAGTAAAAATGTTTAGCACAGTATAAAGGCAACTCTCCTTTTAGTTCTTCGTGGTGGGCAATTATCTGAACAATATTTGTTCAGGCGCAGCTGTTTGTTCTGATGTTATTTTCTTTTATTTTAATTAAAAATTAGGCAAATAGCCATGGAACTGCTTATCAAGAATTACAGCCATTAGAGGCAAGAAATACACCCCCCAGTATTTTATATATTAAGAAACTTTGTAACATCGTGTGAGGGTACATTTCTGAGGACTGAAAGAAAGAAGCTGTATTCAGGAAGGTCAAGAAAGAGGATCCAGGGGACCACAGATCAGTCAGCTTCACCTTGGTGCTTGGCAGGGTGATGGAAAAAATAATCCTGTAAACCATTTCCAAACATATATGAAGGACAAATAAGTGACTGGGGGCAGTAGGCATGTTTTTATGAAAGGAAAACCATATTTGACCATTTTGATAGCTTTCTGCAATGATGTGACTGCCTTTGTGGAAGAAGGAATAGCAGCGGATGCCGTTTATCTCAACTTTAGTAAGTCTTTTGACAACTTGGTGAAATATGAACTAGATAAATGGACAGTATGGACAGTAAGGTGGACTGAAAACTGAACTGCCCAGAGGCTGAGACATGTCTGAAGCCAGGACAGGAGACTACAGGCACAAACTTAAATACAGGAAATTCTGTTTAAATGTAAACAAAATAAATATCCTTTATTGTACAGATATTAAACATTGGAAAAGGCAACCCAGAGGTGTGGCATTTTCATTTTTGGGAGATATTCAAAACCAAGATGGACATGATCCTGGAAGATCTGCTACAGTTGATCCATCTTGGTTTCAGATATTGGACTAGATGATCTTGAGAGGTGCCTTTCAACCTCAATTTTCCTGTAATTCTGTAATCTCTGATTCTGTATATAATTCCTCCTTTTTTTGCTTTTTAACAATTTGCCTTTCATTTTCTATATCTTATCAGAGGAGGACAGGGCCGTCAAAGTGTACAACTTAAAGAACCAAAAGTATCAGTGTTGCAAAAAGCAAGTACCTTTTAAGAATTAACAGTGAGACTTAGATGTTTGGGACATTTTAGTCAGAAAATGCAAAGCTTTTTTCTTCTTTCATATTCATAGGCAATTCAGTTCCTGCAGATGGAAAACCAGACAAGACAAATTTGAATGAATTTGTTAATTTTAAAAGATTGCAAACTTTAAATATTTATCTGTTGGAACAGATTGCAAATTAATGTGGAAAACTGTCCTTCTGTCATACATGAATCAAATTTGGGTGGGCAGACAAAGCTGGATAAAGATCAATTTCTACTTTATACCAAAATTCAAGTGAAAGAATGACTTTAGGTGAAGATTTGTTCAAGAAGAGGAAAACAAGATGAATTTTGTCTACACTATCCTAGAGAAGTGCCCAGAGTGGTGTGTTCAAGACCAGTTCCCCATCCCATCCTGACTATTTAGCCAGCACAACGCACATGAGTTGCTACAGAGGTGCAGCAGCAAGTATGTCAGGAGAGGGTGCAAGGGAGGAAATTGCCTCTTCAGGGCAGGCAAGAGATGTCTGGATGATAGGGAGCTGCCAGCATATCTGTTAGCAGAGACAACACATATTTTAGGTGCCAGTGCAGCCTCTCTGTGGTATTACCCTCTGACTTTTGCCCCAGCAGCGATCACCTCTTCTGCAGTACCAACAGTGGGGACTGCTTTGCTCCTCCCCTGGTATTCCCATCCATCATGGTAGTGTGGATGTATCCAAAGTCCTACTGTGTCTGAGGAAGGACGCTTCCTAGAACACCTACAGCAACCAGAACCTACTTCACCTTCACAGCTCCAAGCAGAGAAACCACTGATATGAACCATCAAGCTGCTGTAGCTGCTCTGCCCCTCAACTTCTGCTAAGGCACCCAGTGGGTCGATCAGTACTGGAAAGTAGGTCAACCACGTAGCTAACTGAGAGCATCTTCTGATCCCTAAATGGAAGTATAGATTTCTTCGGATGGAATCCCATGCTGAAGTGTGTGATATGTGAATACTCGGGTCAAAACCTCCCAGTTGGGCTCATTGCCACAGTACAATGACCTTATTATTGACTTCCTGCCTTCATGGTGGTTCATATATCCATCATATTTCTGAGTCTGGGTGGCCCTGAAGCATATACTCAGTCTCACCATCTCAGCTAAGAAATTTTAACTCTTGAGGCTTCTCCTTAGTTTCAGTGATTTGCTGACACACTTGGGTGTTTTTCTCCATTTCTGGATCTTCCTCACTGTTCCAAGCCCCTTTGATGACACTTCAAAATGATTTATGAATCATTTTGAAACATTTGAAAGCTTCTGAAACATTTTCTGGACCTTCATGAAATATTAAAACAAAGTAAAAGTTTGCTGAAAGTCCTGCTTTATGCTCTTTCTAAGAGCTTGATTCTTCTTTTTATAACAGGTCAGCAGCTCATATGCGATAAAGTCAATATATAGCTAAGGTGGTTATGAAAACATAAGTAATAACGGGGACTTGTTCTTCCTTAGAAGTGCCTCAGTCCCATAAATGCTCCCCTAAGCATGTCCTTGCCCATGCTGCCTGGATGCCTACGCTTCATAAAACCTGGTGCAATGAAAACTGAATTGGCTGCTTTCAAGGGTCGTTCTGAGAGCTTCATTATTTAGTTCTTATTTCAGTCTGGGCTCTGTTGCTTACACAGGAAGTTTCACTTGACTTTTAGTACCTTAAAAATATAGTAATAACACTTCTTGTGCCTTGCAGTCCTGAGTAGTGACTTTATGTGCACAAAGAGACATTCACCACTCTGCAGAGCTCACATACTACTTAAATCTTACAAGATTAATATAGATTTACACATTGCACAGACTGTTCTGGCCTTCTCCCACCAAGGACTTCCAACCCTGGGACAAACACCTTGCTACAAGGGTATATCTTGAAGTAGGTAGTACAGACCAAATGAGACAAAGGCTCTTTCCCTTAATCCATGTATATTATATGAAGACTATAGCTAGCAAGTACAGATGAACTGACTCTCTAGGGCAGAGGGATGAATAGTAGATAAATATTGCTGGGTTTAGCCCCAGTGTGCTGTCTACTTGTGCTTCAACCTGGAATACAAATCTACCCTGATAAATGAAACAGTTGTGATTTTCTTTTCTGGGAAGATGGATACAGAGATGGTAATAGCCAAAAAGAGTCTACATATGAATCTCAAATATTTAATGCAGCTGTAAGGAAGTTAGGGCTTGCTTCTGTTATCTTGCTAAGAAACAACCACTTTCAATGGTTAAGTGAAAGTTAGTGCTATCCTCAGAAGTTATTTTTTAAAACTTCAAAAAGAAATGAAGAGCTATGCGTGAGAAGATTGTCTTTCCTCATGACTGAAGTGGCCAAATATATGTCATTTTTGAAAATTGCCCTCCTTCAAGTCCAGTGACTGCTTAAAATTCTCCTTGAAGAAGCTAGTTGTGATAGTATAGAAAATATGGTTCAAGGCACTGTGTACTGGCAGAACAAATATCATTATGCAGGAAGTGTCTAGGGAGAAAAGGTAAAATACTTTGTATGCTTTGCTGTAGGAATGCTAAGGAAGCAAATGTGTCTTTAAATTTTTTCTTTATGTCCTTTATTTTACTTTATGTCACATCTGATTTTGTTTATCTGATTTTGTCCAGCATTCTAACATACTATTATTTTTACAAGAAAGGGAGTTGAATTCAACTTTGCTCTCTGTGGTTTTCATTGAGTTCACCATGGGTTTTCATGAGAAGGCGAGAAACCTTTTCAACAGAGAGTGTTTTTATCTAGTGGAATTTAATAAAAACACTAAACATGTGCTGAAGTCCATCTCTCATTGGGATAGTATTTAATTTAAAGCCAAGCCCCATACTTATTTTTTACATGGCAATTTTCATTAGTAGGTCTCAAAATGCCTTACAAAAGCTTCATTATTTTTTTACAGAAGGGCATCTGGAGTACATTTTTCAGAGAACTATAAGAGCTTCACCATCGTGGACCCCACACCAGTCACAGTCATACGTCTTTGGGACACCCTTATGATGGCCATGTTTTATTTTTAGAGCTGACATGTAATCACTTCTCCTGTGCTTATGCAAATGAAATTCAGTGCTCTCGATAAGGCTAAATAGGTTTTGTGACAAAACCATTGACAATTTACTACATCTCTTTAATGTCTTTAATATTGTGGAGGATTATTTACCCAATTTCTACAAACATGAGGCATCGGTTTTCTAGAGTTATGATAGGAAAGCAGGATGTCTTTGTTACTGTGTTATCTGTTGCCAGCTGCAAGGTTAGCAGAGTTGCATATAACCAGTGCATTGACAGAGAACTCTGACACTGTACATCTCCTCCATGGGCTGGCAGGGAAGAGGTGTACTGCTCTATGGGAGCAGGGAAGGGTTTTGGCCACCTCAGGACACCCTGAAAAACTTAGTCTGTACTTATTTATGAGCTGTTCTGCTGTAGTTTTGTTTTCCCAATGATCAAATGAATGGATTTAGTGATACGTGTCACCATGGGATTTTGCAGCTGTAGCAAGGAGAAGCTCTTCACTGGATAGTCTACTTCTCACCTATAGACATGGATTGAATATTTCATGTATGTACTTTAAAGCTCAATTTCTGAATATAGAAAAAGCCAAATACTTTGAGCAATGCTTACTCTTCACCAGTGGTTAACTAGAATTCCTCTGGCAGAACTGATTTGGTTTAAACTGAATCTTTAACAAAAGAAATCACACACACACACAGAGCATTATTTGGATTTTCCACCTGGACCAAGTACAGGATTTCAATGACAAACACAGGATTCCAGCAGATGGCATCAGTGAATACTATTGAAAAAAATATTGATTGGCAACAGCAGCACTCTGTGTATGTGACTCCTTACCTCTGATGTCTAAAAGGCAGGTTTTTTTCAATGAAACAAAACATTCTGACCTATGGAAACAATGATAATGGAGGCTAGCAGGGTCACACCTACGGGGAAATAAGATTCAAAACAAAAAGCATTGAAATGGTTTTTTCTCTCTTCCCTTTCTCCTGACCACTTCTCTTTTTCATTCTTTTCCTTTATATTTTTTTATAATTTTAATGTATCTGTAGTACAGAGATACCAATTTTATGTTAGAAACAGCTCCTTAGTATTGTCTATTGTCATACAGCCTGCTCATATATCACGTGTTCCCATCTGTTACACAGCAAGATGTGAATAAGTTGTAAGAAGTAACTATAGAAACCCAATTAATACACAGCATGGGTGGGCTTGTGATTCCACACAGATCTGGTCTCCTGACTAGAAGTGCTGCAGTAAATCTGAAGCAGAAACCACCTGCAGAATTCTCACATAGTATGGGAAGAATGGCATATTCCCCATCACTGTCACAAACCAATCTGAGGCGTGTGTTCATTTCAGACTGGCTTCCTCAGTTCTGTATAAATATCTGTCCCAAAGTACTGAGGGAAGAACATGTGCAGCACAAGATGTGTGATTTGGTCGTTAATCACACTGGGCTGTGTTGCAGAGCGAGGCTTTTAACAGTTCATCAGATGGCAACTCCATGGACTGGAGAACTGTGGTAAGTAGCTGAGGGCCATTGAAGGAACCATTTATGTCAAGATCCCTGCACCTCTGTATTGGGTTTGTGTGGCAAGGTTTTGGCAGTGGGGGGGGCTACAAGGGTGGCTTCTGTGAGAAGCTGCCAGAAGCTTCACCCATGTCCTGCAGAGCCAATGCCAGCCGGCTTCAAGATGGATGGGCTGCTCATCAAGGCCGAGCCCTTCCATATCCTGGATAACAGGATTTAAGGAGTGGGGTGAAAAACTGCGGAAGAACAACAGCAGAGAGAGGATTTAAAATATGTGAAACAGCTCTGCAGACCCCAAGGTCAGTGAAGAAGGAGAGGGAAGAGATGCTTCAGGCATCAGAGCAGAGATTCCCATACAGCCCCTGGGGAATACCATGGTGAGTTGGCTGTCCTCCTGCAACCCATGGAGAAGTAGATATCCACTACAACCCCTGGAGGACCTCATGCCACAGCAGGTGGATGCCCAAAGGAGGCTATAACCCTGTGAGAAGCCCATACTGGAGTGGGCTCCTGGTGGGACCTGTGGCCCCATGGAGAGAGGAGCCCACGCTGGAGCAGGTTTGCTGGCAGGACTTGTGACCCCATGAGGGACCCACGATGGAGGAATCTGTTCCTCAAGAACTGCACCCTGTGGAAGGGATCCAGGCTGGAGCAGTTTGTGAAAAACTGCAGCTCATGGGAAGGACTCCCATTGAAGTTCATGGAGGACTGTCTCCTGTGGGAGAAACCCCATGCTGGAGCAGGGAAGGAGTGTGAGGAGTCTTCATCCTGATTTGGAAGCAGCGGCAGAGACCACATGTGATGAACTGGCCACAGCACCCATTCTCTGTTCCCCTGAGTCACTGGGGAAGGAGGAGGGAGAGAAAATTTGGAGTGAAGTTGAGCCTGGAAAAAAAGGAGGGCTTGGGGGAAGGTGTTTTTAAGACTTGGTTTATTTCTCATTATCCTACACTGATCTGATGGCTAATAAATTCAGCTAATTTCTCCAAGTCAAGTCTGTTTTTCCATGGTGCTCACTGCTGACTCCTATCTTCCTGTCCTCATCCCAGCCCACAAGCCTTTCATTTCCTCTCCCCCGCCCAGCTGAGAAGGGACTGATAGTGCAGCTTTGATGTGCACCTGGTGTCCAGCCAGGGTCAGCCCACCACAACCTGAAAACAGAGGTTTCTGAGCTCTTGCCCAGAAATATGGATTGGAACAGCAATCCAACAATCCATATAGATATAGGAGCCACTACTGTCTGTTGCTTTCCAGGATGGGTATTACTGAAGGGAAAGACAATCATGAAATACTTTTCCAAGATCAGCTATGTCAACAACAGGACTGACACCCCTTGATATGGCATGTTAAACTTTCTATTCACAGCATAATTTTTATATTGCCATTGATATTTAAATTAAAAACTCCAAAGAAGAACAAATATGCCCTCATTAGACAATCAGCACCTATTTAAGAAATGGATTTTACAGTTTACTGAAAAACAGCAATGAAATTCTTTGTCTGTAGAATACTTACATGTTTATCCAAACCTGAGTCAGCACTCAAAAGTAATTTAACCCTGTGTTTGCAGCACTGGAATTCTTTTGCTATGGGGCTATGAGCCCTCTGATGACAAATGAGAAAGTGGAAGCTGGTGTCAAGATATGAGTGGAAGTGTTACCAAATGGGGCTCCTGTGAGCATGCAATGATCTGGGGTCAAGCTTCCTGGCTGTGGCCAGCAGAGTGGCTTTTGCAGACACCAGAATATTGAATCACTGCAGTATTTGACACATGGGCAGCCAGACCTGGAATGAGCCGGTGGCAGTGTCTGCGCAGTCTTTAGGGTACAGATACTGCAGTGGCAGCATTCCAGCCAGGAGCAAGCTGCAAAGATCTCAGGCAGAGTGTGTCACACCTGTCAGTCTATAGCACTGTATAGTATATACATGGCACTATATAATAAATACACAGGAGATCTCTGATGCCTTGCCTTGGATTCACCTCTTCATATCTAAAAGCAAGGTGAATTAATTTTTCCTGTCTTTGGCCATTTGCAAAGCTGAAGATCTGAGCCAGTCTTGCTTTGTCTGTCTTTACAGTGGATGAAGTCTACAGATGATTTTGGGATATGACTCACTAGGCCTACTTTGGATGTCTCTTTTAGAATTAGCTAAATTGCACAACTCATTGACTATAAAGAGAGGGCAAAGTGACTAGTTCATAGACACCTGCACTATAAATCCCTGAAGCCATGCAAGATAAAATCTTCCCTTCCTGAAGTTAACAAGCAGTCAGAGAGCAGAGTTTGTAGGTTTGACTAACTTGAAAAAAGAGAGGGGAAGTAATAACAGGTCTCATTTGCTTTTAAAGGGTTGATCGCCTGAAAACAGTGTCACATTATTGCACCATAAGCTTACAAGGAAGTAGGATTTGGCCACAGCAAGTATGAATTTGGGCCCACATTTCTATAGGTTTGATTCTTAATTTGGGAACAACTGCTGGACAGTGCAGTCATTTGGAAATACATTTTGAAATACACCATTCAAAAGTAATAGAAACACTTATTAGTTCCTGTGCAAAAAAAAAAAAAAAAAAAAGGGAGATAGAATAGAATATTTCATTTGGAAGGGACCTATAACAATTATCTAGTCCAACTGCCTAATTGCTTCAGGTGATGATAATTTGATGAATCACAGAATAAATTGAGACAGCAAGTAGTCTAACTAGCTAGCTTGTCTGTAATCTTTAATGTAAAATGAATAATAGCAATTAATAAAGTGAAATGCTTGTTTCATAGATTCTTTTAACGCATCTTGACTACCTAAAAGCAAGGAACTGAAGTACCTCAGTTATTTTTTGACACACATTTTCATTTAAATTATCAAAAAATAGTGCAAAAATAGATAAAGCATAACATTTTTAAGTGTTTTGAAAGTAGTATGTGTGTAGAATGTAAACTGAGATTATTGAAACATAGGTGATGTTATGTATTTTAAATAATATCATAATATGGCATACACTAGTGTGTTAATATATTAACTTTATTCATGCACTAATCAAATCAATGTATTATGAATACCTTTAATGCACCCTTACAAAGTTTTGATAGTGTGCATCTCATTTTCAGCTTTGATAAATGATGTGATTCTGGTGAAAAGATTTCCATAATACGTAACACAAGCTGTGACCAACACAAATACTCTGAGAACATTGTTAGCTAAGATATCTCCAGATGATGAAATCCCTGTCAACGATGTGCATATTCACACATGCAGTGTGTGGTAGCAGTAAGGGAATATTTTTGGAGTAGCTGAAAGAAATGGACATGTAATACTGCTGGTTAAACATAGGCCAATGTCCCTGCCAGTTACCCCAGTAACGCAGTTAGGTGCAAGGAGCTGGAAGAGAAGAAATTTTAACAAAATAATACCTAGCGCAGCAAAGGGTGATGTTGTGAGAGATATTAAATCAAAGGAGGCTTTACTTCAGCATTTGTTTGCAGCTTGTGTCCTTTCAGTCCTCAGTAACAATGCTGCTGGAAATGGCCACAGTCACCAGTGATTTCCTTCAGGCTAATGTAATATGCAATAGTCAGAGCTGGTATATGTCTTTGTTTTCACAAACCCTGTAAGGACTTTGCTTTACTACTCATTTGTCATCAGTGTGCCGGTTCATGTTCTTCATGTTAAGGTGCTTCAAAACCAGAATATTTTTGCTGTCCCTGGCAGATGTATTTTACTTGCCTTAACAGATTGGGGAATGTCTGTGAAATTACTTAAATTTGGTAATGATGATTATCACATCTTAAATGTTTCAGTCCCTTGACCATTATTCAAATAAATAGTTCCCTGCTTCAGTGGCAGTGCTTTCATAGAGAAGGCTTGTGGGACAGGACATAAAGCTCTAATACAGTAAAGCCTGCAAGAGCAGATTTGTTTTGAAACGTGTGCTTACATACTATAAATATATTCTGGTGTGTATGTATACATATAGATATTTATATATATTCAAAAAAACCCAAAGAAACATGAAAAATAGATCTACAAATAAAATTCTGATGTGATATGATTGTGGCTGTGAAATGTGTAAACAATTATATGTTTAATTTTGCATGTCTATATGGTCTTATTGACTGTATCCACCATCTGCTGGTAAGTAAGTTGATAGTAGCTGACTTGAGTTTTATTTTTCAAGAGACGGGAAAGAGTGCAGCAAAGAGTATAATATGAGCAATAACATAACAAAGAAGATGCTTGAAAAAGTCAGTTGAAGAAGATGCTTACATTCTTGACATAGAATAAGCAAATACGAATATTTGAGAGTGATTCTAGACTGAAGATCAAAATTGTAAGGGAAAAAATAAAGATTTCTTATCAAGAAGGACATTTTAACTATTTAGAGAGGAAAGAAATATTTGAGTATATATCCTGGCTGGCATTAACTGTGAAAGTGTGACACTCCTAAAGCCCTTTGCCTTCAGCTCAGGGATTGTAGTTCAGCGTTCCCTGGTGTCACTGGCCTGTAGCTGTGACATACTGTGAAGAAAAAGGGCATGCTTTATGATAGCTAATTAAGATGGCCATACAGCACATGTTCTATCTTCTCTGTGAACATATGCATGTCCAAAATATGGTCACTTTTCTGATTCTTAACTCACTTCCCAGTATTGGGTGGACATGAATGAGGTATTCTACTTCCGTCTGCTAAGTTTAAGGCTACAGTAACTCCCAAGTAAGAAAACAATTTTATTTATTCCACTTCAACCAGAAGAAAAGGCAGTGTGATGTGTTCTATAAATGAGGGAACAAAACGAGGACCATGTTTCCTTTCTCTGTTTAATACAGTGAAATATTTCATACATATTTTTCAGAAATTAATATGGAAAGAAACACTCTGGGTTGATTTTGGGCATTTTTATATGGACCTTCCACTCCTTTAATTATCCTGTCTTTTATTTTGCATATATACATGTGAAGAGGTTCCTCCTATGTTGAAACATTCTTCCATTTATATTTAGAATCTTAGCCATTTCCAGGTATCTGTAAAATAATTAAATTATATGATCCATAAATATAATATAGGAAATGGGGGTTTCCACAGTTATCAATATTTGAATTACACAAATGATCTTTTTCTTAACTAATAGAAAAGAAAATGTCTTATGGAAAAATTCCTGACTACATTCAGTAGGAATGATCTTATGATTATTTATCACACTGAGGTTTTTACAGAAAGATTGCGCTGTAAGGAGGTGCACGTAGCCTGAACTCCCTTTGTAGTTGTGCCATTCAACAACTGATGCATTATCCATTAAGGGAAGCAAAAGGAGTGATTGCACAGGTTTTCATCTCTTTCCCTTGGCGCTAAGCTCAGCTGCTTACAGCAGTGTGATTTAAAATCTTATTGTTATAAACCTTGGCCAGAGGGCCTTCTGACCAACAAAGGAGTTACAGAACTGAAAGCACTAGTAAGCCCAGAACAGAGAGAGGAAAAAGACAGCTTCTGCCATGAGAACCAGAAGCAGAGAGGAAGACATAGGACAAGAAGACAAGGTTTGTATAACATTACAAGCATGCAAGCAAAACCAGTACTGGCACCGAGAGCTCTAAAAGTGATAAAAATCCTAATGGTGATAGAGCCATGAAAGGACTCTTTGTGTACTGGGTGTATTCAGTAAGCGTTTCCTGAAGTGTCTGAAAGCAGAGCTTCATTCTGCAGCATCCCAATAGACCTTCAGTCTGCAAATTCAGTGTCAGGAATGCACGTGCTGGAGGGTTAGCAAACCCAGCAAGTCCAGAAACAGTGACAGGGCATCATTATTTTACACAGTTGGCTATACTGGAGAAACAAAAGAAGCCATGGAAATAGTTTCTTTGCTTAGCTGTGATCCAAACAGGAAGAGAAACTCCTGGCATACTCAAAGCCAGCTGTAGCCACCTGACAGAGGCAAAAATACTAACAGAAACCTCTGCTACTGAGTGAGTCCATTGCAGTGGACACTGACTGGAGGTACTGGCATACCTGGACTGCAGTGTGTAATTTTCACCTTGTCAGCTAGGCAATAGCATTTCAAGGAATTTGATGGAATATCTGCATAGATGATATTTCAGGGAAATGTACGTGAAATACTGGAAAAGCGACAGGACCTGAAATCCTGTCAATGATACTCTAGTAACAAGAAAAACAAAACCCGTGCTATTCATACAATTTGTTCGGTATAACTTGAAATTGATTCACAGCAATGGCACAATACTGTACAAAAGATATACTTTGACCATGTTTTAGAAAAGGGAAACATCACAACTGAACCAAAAAGACATATAACCAAGTCAGCTGATCTGCTTAGACAGAAGGCACTTGGGTTGTGTACCTTTGAATTTACTTTGATGGAAAGGAGAATAATAACTGATCCCAAGGATTCCAAATATGGTTTAGGAAGAATATATTAATCTGGTATAATGAGAAAGGAAAGCCTGAGTTTGAAAAGCCCAATAGAAGAGGAGAGTAATGACTTCTGCATTTGTGAATATCAGAAACAGAACTGTAGGGAATCTCAATTCACGTGGCACAGTGTGTGTAGCATCTATCAAGGCATTACAACTTTGATGGCAAGTTATCGCTGTGGCTATATCAAGGTTGCCCAGAGAGGTTGTGAATGCCCCATCCCTGGAAACATTCAAGGTCGTGTTGAATGGAGCTATGAGCAACCTGATCTAGTTGAAAATATCCCTGCTCATTGCAGGGGGACTGGACTAGATGAGTTTTAAGGTTCATTCCATCCCAAAACATTCCACAGTTTTAGGAATAAGACACAAGAGTGCTCAAGTCTGTTACAGGAAAAGATTAAATCCCAATCTGTAAACTCCAGAGCTTTGATGCTAGGCCAAATATCCCTTCAATATCCAATCTGGGATGAGAGAGTCCTGTATTTCCAAAGAACCTAGTAGATGTTTCTGCCTCAGCTATTGCAAGCTCTATTGTCTGTTTCACTTCTAGGAAGACACATGGGAGATTCTTTTTGCCAAGAATTTATAATTTTATTTGAGGATTTAGTTTGGCTTTTGTCCTGACCTAAGAGACATTTCCCCCCACCTCAGATTTTAAACTTGAAATTCTTTTTTTGGATTATATATTGTCTGTCCCATAAAATAAAATGCCTGTCATCTTGTCAGCAGGGCTTCTGGAAGAATGAATGATTACTGAATCACTGGTTAATTCTAGCCCAGTTAGAATTTGGGGGGGGGGGGGTGTGATGTTATGTCTGTCTTATATTCTTTGTTTCTGTGCCGCACGTTGGAAATGCAGATCAGACAATCATTTTGACAGGCAGACAGGTGGTACTATTACATTGGCAGTACCATATCTGTCATGGTTAATGTGCTCTCAGATTGAAGTAGCTACACTTTCCCTTGGCTGGTCAAGGTTTATATAGCAGCAGAGCACGTCTCCATCCATGGATTAAAACAGTGTTTTGTCTTATGATTACTGCCTTGTTCATGTGGTGGCTTATGGACTAGAATATTGATATTTGCTGCATCTGATTCTGTGAATAATAATGAAACTAAGCTGTAAGGCAACTTCACAAAGAATCTAAAAGGAAATTATTCTGGCACAGCTGCTGCATAATTGACTCAGTTATCCATCAAAAACCATTTCAGGTGTCCTGGAAACACCCATTTGAGATGCCCATGTAGAATCTGATAAGACACATAACCTAGAAGGGACCTGTGGCATTACGAATTAGCAGGTGACAGTCCACTGGGGTAGACTCCTAAGGGCATCCCCAATGACACCATACTCCTGTGCGTGGGCAATGGAATGAGGCAGTGGTGAACACAGTCACAGGGATTTATAGAAAGACTTATTCAACCTAGACTAGCTTTTGGGTTGCAGTATGGCTCTCCAGACTGATACTCCATTTAGTATTTTTTGGCATGTCCTATGAGACGTCCATGTGGGCGGGCAGGGAGACACAATACAGGACCCATGAGAGACCAAAGACCTTCTGGAGTGGGGATGCTGTAGGGGTGTCAAATAGCACTAGTCATCTGACCTGTGGAGCAACGGAATCAGTTGCCTAAGTTTTGCCCTTACTGTGGTGACTTAAGACACATGGATCATCTGGCTCCCGTTGGGCATTTTGGGTGGGTCTACAGTAAGGAACTGAATATTACCCTCTGTGTTGACTTCCTCACAGTGTTTTGACCATGTAGCACAAGATACCAAATAATTAGTTGCAGAAAAACTGTTCAGATAATTGTTCAGATTAATTCATGATGTTTTCCTTTTGGTTAACAAAAAAATAGGGTGAATTTGAAAATAATTTGGTTCTTCTGAACAGCTTTTCAAGAAAAAGCCATATGGCATAGAATGCAGTTTTTAAAAAAGGTGTTATAGGCTTGTTTGTCAACCTTGAATCCAACAAAATTATAAGATGGACTTTTAGATGAGGGTGAATATTTCCAAATTAAAGAGGAAATAAAACAAAGAATTGAAGCTTTATGCAAAATTCTTAATTAAAACCCCCAAAATTTGGCTGAGTCCTCAGCCCTGAGAAGTGAGTGTTTTATAAACTACCCCAAAGGTGATTTTTTTGATGTTCTAAAATACTCGTTACCATTCACTTATGTCCTTATCTGCCCCAGTGACCTGGCTGTACTTGTGTAATTTATTCTTACTTTATGTATTGTGCTTGCTCCTAGGTTTATCATTGGTGAATAGCAGTGAAACTGAGCAAACTGTATGACTGGAATTTGTATATTCTGGCTTGCTACCTTAGTGTGTTTAATTAAGAGAAATTAGAATTACATTCAGCGTCTTATACAATGGCAATCAATGCTTCACACATCTTTTGTAATTGATTAATGTTTCTCCTGGAAAGGATTTCATTTAACATGCTATGTTAGTAAAATGTTTCAGGTTTTACTTGCAAAAACTGAAGCTGCTGAAGACTTTCCGTGTGATTCTTGGAGAGGTGAGAAAGTGGATTGAAAGAAGGATTGCTAAAAGAAAGGAAACCTGTTTCTTATTTCAGGAAAAAGACAAGCTAAATTAGTACATTTTTAAATACAGGTGGGATTCTCATTTACAATTCACAGCTTCTGTAACTACTTCATGTCTTTAAAAGGATGACATGGTGATTCTGTAATCATGTTGCTGGAGAGATTCCTTTGAGAGAACAAAAGAAGTCAGATTCATCCTTAATATTCAACCCATCCCTTCCAATATACCAACTTTTAGTACTCTAAGACTGAGATTTCCTCCTTTTTATAGGTGAGGAGACATTCTATCTTACTTCAAATAGTAATAGCAGCAAAATCAGCTTTTATTATCACTTCAGTTCATCCTATACTTCCTTTCTCTGATTTTATCCATAAGTCACTTTGAAGCCAGTTGGTACAGGCACTGATGTTTGGCAATTGCTAAACATGGATCATTTCAGCTCTGATTCATCGTAACTAATTCAGCTGAGGTGTCTAATTTGGGAACCTGCTTGCCCGAGGGTCTCTCTATAATTTATGAACTTAATAATTGCTGAGAGGTGAGATGAATCAAAGTCTAATTACATAGATGTGAAGCTTTCACATTTAATATAGGTAGAACAAGGAAAAACAGAGCAAAAAAAATTTAAAAGTCCCGCAGTAAATTCACTTCTGAAGATTGGTATTAGTGAATGGGTTTTAATCATGCCAGCAAATCAGTGTCTTCAATAAATAACATCAGTTGCTACTCTCCTTCCACAGCCCATAGCAGCCTGTTTCAATCACTCATGTCACTCCAGTCACTGTCAGCTCCCCTTCTTCTTCAAGCTTTCCCTTCTCTTTTCCACTTCCACATTTTCTGCAGCTGTTTAATGTTCCTGCCTAAACATGTCATACCAGATAATGAGGCAACCAAAATCCAGATGCAGTGTGACTACTTTATATGCAGATGAGCCTAATGCATACACACTTATCCCCAGGGTTAATGGAGGTCTCAAATCTTAAAGTAGGTGTCTAAGCTCCCCAGACAGCTCCTTGGAGAGGGTGGTTCACCTCCAAAGCATAGAGATGCTGCCCTAGCAGTCTTTCTGTAGACTTCACAGGGAACATAGGTATCCCCAGTGTATGAGCTGAAGCAATTGAAAAATGTCTTATTGGCTCCAGAGGACCCAGGTGAAGCACTTGTGAAACACCCAGTGGGCACTCCTGTGCCCAGAAGGGAGGGAGACAAACAGTCACTGGGATAGAGAGTGACCTTGTTTTTCAGCCCATACAACTCTGGCTGTTGTAAAACCCAGAAAGTCTTGGAATTTTCCCCTCTCCTTGTGATGCTGCCCTAAATGTTGCCTGCTGCTCCCTCTTGTCTTCTCCCTTTCAGTCCTTCTGCCTTTGATTCTTCATAGCCTCCTGCCTCATCTTTGGCAGGAAAGCTGCAGTGCACTCACAGTTTGCAGATATGTAGGAGCTCACACTCCGTAATTTAAAAAGAGATTTTAGAAAGTTCATAATTCCTCACAATCTTTTAATGAGGAAAAGGTATTTGCAGGTAGCAAGTGAATTTGATTTCCAAGAAGAAACCTGTAAAATAAAATATGTATTAGAATAAGTACTTGATTATTCAATTTAATATGGAGTGCTAATTTCATGTTTCAGTATGACTACTTGGCGCTTGTTTTGCTAATTGTGTTAGAAGTTACACAGGACCCCAGCTAATTTTTCCAAGCTGCAGCAAGGTGTGTTGTTGTATTCAGGGCAAAAGAACACTACACATGACTAAGTAGTTGATTAAGCAAGACTTTCCTTAGTTTTAATTAAAACCAAACAAATTGCAAAGTAAAATACAAATATGGAATTTTGTTTGGTTAAAGGCTCTGGGATTTCCTATTCAGACAGAAATGTTACATGTACAAATTTAGCTTGTTTTGCTTTTTCTCTCCCTGTGATTAATACAGTCTCAGTTCCTGTTCCTCACTGGTAAGATACCACATGAATGGCACCAAGGAGCATTTGATTATTTCTTAACTTGTAGAATATCTATTCATGAACATGATCCTCCTCCAGATTCTGCTTTTCTTGTCCTGTGATATGAAATATAGCTGAATATTAAAAAAAAATAAAAATAAAAATGAGTCCTTACCTTACAACAATATATTTAATTTTAACAGCAACAAAATGTTTTCCTTGGGTTTTCTGCAAAGGGAAAATCCATTCTGAAAGAGGATTGGGTTCCACAATAGAAAATATTTGTATGCTGCGATACAGACATGCTATACTGTTTCTGCTTTGTGATCAGTTTGTGAGCTCCAGGATTTACTGGAGTTTAAAAAGCACCCTGGTGCTCATGGTCTGATCACAAGGCAAAAATAATACAGTAGGCTGTTTCTTTTTCAGTTTGTTGAAAAAAGTGATTGCAACAATTGCCAAAATGTGCCATGTGACTATGCATACAATAATGCAATTAATCGTAAAGAATACCTCCTTGACAATAGCACAGCTGTCCCTATGAGGCTTTATACAGTGAGAGAAATCCTGTGTTGAGAACTGAGCGTCACAGATATTCAAAAGGGGTTTGTTGCCTTATTTTCATACCTCTTATCTCTTACAACACAGGGAGCACATCACATTCCAGGAAGGCGGGATTAGTTAAGGCCTTAATATGATTGCTCTCATCCTGAACAACATCCCTGAACAACAATAAGGGAAGTGGTTTTATTCATCTGTTGTGTAATAGTTTTGCAGGAGGGAGTTTAAGCTCCAGGCTAGTCTTCTTTATTATGATCTCCCTTTATTTATTTATTTTATTTTAAAGATAGTTTAGATTTATTACCTAGTTTTGAATATGAATGTAAATATCAAATAAAGCAAATCACACCCTTTTCTTTGGTCTCTTTCTGGACTCACTAGTCATTTCTGCAATAATAGGCTAATATATTGGCATTTCTAATGTGCAATCTATGTACCATAATAAATAGAGACTACCAGGTGGGGATTTTACCTTGCAATGTATATCTAAGTTATACTTAGGATAAACACAGATTCACAGTAACTGATTTGATTTTCACTGAGAAACTGAAGTGAAGGCAGAATTTTGCTAAACCCATAACATTCACGAGAACAAGAAGCAGCTCTAAAGATTTATGCTGGCAAAGGACTGATATTTTTCAGACAGCCAGCTGAAACACTGTGAGGTTCAACTTTGGCAAGGTTATACTTTTTCTGAATATCACACCTTTAAAAATGTCTTGGCCTAACAGAAAAACCAAATTATGGATTTTTATCTTCACAGAAAAATATATATTATCTCACAAAATTTTAGCATTGTTTACGTATATCCAGTCAATAAGAGGCATTTGAATACAGACCTTGGGAAGAATCTCAAGTGTATTGTTTATCACTGATCTTCATAAATTAAATCATGGTTAGAAAACAAGATGATTTATCATACTTCCTAACACAATGTAAGTGTAAGAAAGATATGCAAATGTAAACTTTTGAGAGAATTCCAGTTAAGATTTAGCTACATTGCTTTGAAATTTTAAGTAGATTTTACAGAAACTACACAAGAAAAGAGGTAGCAAGTAGCAATACAGCATAAATAGTAGTTTGATACTAGCTCATTAATGTATTTGATTTATAGGCAATACATTCATTGATTGACTGAGAAATATACTAAATTGGACAAGTCAGAAAACCACTTGTTTTTACTAAATAATTCTCAGTATAATTACTCTGGGTTTTCCATAAAGGCTACAAACTTCTTTTCCATGTTCTTTATGGCAGCTGGTAAAAGTGGAAAGGTATTTCAGCTGCTGCTCCATCCATTGCTTCAGCACTCACTCTGTGGAGCCTGGTCCAAAGGCTACTGGTGCCAGCTCTGATGCCAGCAGCTGCCTGTTGTGAGCTTGGCTGAATGAATCAATGAGTCAATGAATCATTAAAGACACAAAGTTCTTAATTTTCTTTGGCCTGAGCCAAAGGATGAGCAGCAAAACCTTATTTTTATGCCAGCAAAATCAAATAATGTATTTCCCTGGAAACAGCTTCTATAAGAAACCAAGCCTGTACTTTTCAGGTCTGGTTTACTTGATGGGAGTGATGGAGAATGCTTATAGGACTTCACGACTCCCTCCCACACACTGTAAGCTCTGTCATATAAGGATTTTTCTGTTGTAGTCGTCACAGTGATATCTGCATGGGAAGTTGTTCAAGTACCTAAATGCCTTTTCAGATTTCTAAAAGGAGATGCTAGTTGTCTGCTGGTTGTATCCAAGGATTTCTAAATTAGATTGTGAGGACCCAGTAGGCCTTCTGAGAAGAGATATAATTCTGACCAATTTTACAACTTCAGGAATGTGCTTTAATTTTAACAGAAACATAGTAAAGCTAGTCCTAGCATGGAAGACACCTGTGAGAAACCTGAATCCCAGTTTTGATCCAGACATGGTTAACATGGGGGATTGACAAGTATGATTCCTTCATGAAGATGTTTGAAAGTCTTCAAGAAAGAAAAGATCTTGGAGGAAAAACAAGAAGATGGTTTGATGGTGAATATGGTGGTGGTGTTGGGCTGACAGTTGGACTTGATGATATTAAAGGTCTTACCCAACTTTAACACTTTTATGATTCTAATAAAAGCTACTTGGATATTGAACAATACCAATATGAAAATATGCAATACTTTCTCTCCCCATCTCCTTAAAAAAAAAAAAAAATAAAAAAAAAGCCCAGTAAACAGCTGCTGTGAAATTCTCACTATGGGGTTATAATCTAGAATTCTGGAAAAAAATAATAGGTTACTGCAACACCAATCCTTATAAAGAAACAATGAAAAAAAATGGCTGAGATGAGAAAATCATGAGGGAAATTTTGCTCTGCAAATCCACAATAACTAGCCCTAGATATTATCTGCAGAAACAGAACCATAACTTGTGTGATAAGGAGTTGTAAGCTTCAGCAGTCGTTCCAAGTTAGTTGTGCAGAATAGAATCATAGAATCATTAAGGCTGGAAGAGACTAACTTCACTGAGCCCATCTATTAACCGAAAACCACCATGTTCACCAGTAAACCATATCCCAAAGTGTCACATGCACACATTTTTTTGGGCTCTTCCAGGAATGGTGATTCCACCACTTCCCTGAGCAGCCTGTTCCAATGCTTGATAACTCTTTCCATGGAGAAGTTTTTCCTACTGTCCAATCCACAGGATTTGAGATGTGGCCTCACCACACACACCTGCTGAGTACAGGAGAATGTTTTTTATAGACATAATTTTACTGCCTGTTCCTTTCTTTTTAGATCAATGACAAGCACATGCACTGTCAGTGGTGCAGGAACACACACATTGCAGGTGACAAATGGTGCTTTGACAGGCAGGGTGAAAATGGGCACACCCAGCCATTTCAATTGGTGTCCATCTCTGAGTAACCTGAGTTTCAAACCATTGAGACATTTCTGACTGAGATACCTGTTAACAAAAACACATAACACAAAATTAAAATAACACTATCTAAAAACTCATAGGCTACTTTAAAAGAAGAGAAAACAGAAATCTTTGAGCCAATTGATCAGAACAAGTAGAAAGATCAAGAATGATGACATGCAATATTTGATTTTAAAATAATGAGTGAAAGTATTTTAAGGTCTCTATCTCATAAAAGGCCATTGTGTCTACAATTGCAATAGTATTTGACTTTATATTTTTTAATATTTTATTATTTTATAGGTGGAATTATGCTGACAAAGGTATTAAAAATGTGCTTTTATGATGCAATAGACAGTTTTTACCTAGGTCTTATAGGTATGTTTTTTAGATCAAGGCAGGCATGGTAAAAATGCTTTGTGTTTATATACACTCATCTAAATGTCAATAGCCATAGCTTGTTATTAAAAATTTACAAGAAACTGGAAAATTAGCCTGAGTTTCAAAGGCTCTTAGCTTGTATCATCTGTTGGAAGTGGTAGGGGTACCTAGGTGACTAATAATGCCATAAATACTGACATTTGAAAAATTTGGCCAATATAGTTTGTGAACATTAACTAATGAGGTGGTGTCAAGTACAAATAGTAGACAAAGTTTATCATGGGTGAATAATGATACAAAAAAGAAATTCAGCAATTTGTCTCTGCCACAGTGTGCAATTAGAGTCACAGCAGAAGTTAAAATTCATGAGGTGCTCACATCTTTCTTGTTACTGGAATATACAGAATTTTAGTTGGATGATTTTGAAAGGCTGAAATTTAGATGCCATTTCCTGTATTGTGGAAGGTTGCTCTTTGATACTCAAGAGGCAATGGGTTATTTAAAAAGGCAGAATAAGGCAATGGCCTTTCTGAAGTTTGCATAGTCCAAATAATGCTTTCCTTGACATAGCCTGAAGAAATCTGTTGTAGAAATCTGGTACAGGTAAGATAAAGCAAGAAAGCCAGTATAATTGTGATTCATTACCTTCTTAGAAATACAAATATTTTATAATCCCTTATTTATCCCCTTCTGCCAGTTTAACTACACTGCTAAATTAATGCCTGTTGTAACACCACTGAAGTCAGATGCAATACTTTCCGCTAGAACAGAACTTCCTAATTACTTTATTGAGGCTATTTTGTTTGTGTCTGTCTCCAGCTTGCATCATGTCCCATTTCTTGATCAGGCACAGAAGATCATAGGGTATAAACAAGATGGTACAAAACAGAAAGCACTGGAGGCTGTGGCCAAAAACCACCACTGTTTCAGGCTACAGGTATAGTATTTTGAATTTTTTTAAATGTGAACCATCGCTATCCATCCTTCTTGGCACAGTACACATATATTGCACCTGCTAATGCACCTTAGCTGAAAATTATTAACATGTATATTTTATTTATGTAAAATTGGTTTTAGCACTCTGCCTGCCCTTCAAGTGATACAATCCTTTCACATGGCTGTTCTTGCAGTCTGCTAAATACTATTAGATGGAAGTTTGAGCTCTTATTAGGAACTCCTGAATAAAAGGTTTACACCATCCAGTCAGAAAAATAGCTAAACTGTGCACTGAAGACTTTTATGGGGATTTATCTCAAGTTTATGTCTACTCTTGGAGCTGTCACGATTTTCTTATGTAGACTTCATACATGATGTCTTTGTATGTATTCCTTAACTGTCTAAAAATTTATCTGAGGTAGAGTGTTGATGACTGACTTCTTTTTTTCTTATTAACAACAGCCATAATTACAAAGAACACAAGTCATTCAACCTGACAATGTAACGTATCTGAACACCTTTCTTCTTCATAACCTGATGAAGGTTAGAATTGTTCCTATGGGAACTTGGAGGAAGGCATATTAAAAGCTCTTCAATAAAAAAATCCATTCTACTATGTAAAGAACATGGAAGACAGCACACAGCTTGAAAAAAAGAAAGTACTAGTGGTCTGTGAGATGATCAACAACGAAAGAGAACTTGCCATGTGTACTCCTTCCATGGTAATTAGCATAAAAAAAAGAAAGAAAAAAATGGGCAAAATTTAAAAATATGTTTTATTTAACCTTTTAAAAGAGTAAGGTGCAGTTTCATGACAAAATGATGTATTTCTTACTAGACAGACTTATTTTCTGCTTGCTTAATTTTCTGTGTCAGGGAGCAAGATTAGATCTTTGAGTATTGCATACAAAACTGCCCGCGCCTGTGCATGTCTGGCACATCTTACCAACATGATCAAAACATGAATTTCAAAGGCAAATGCTGTGCTATATTGTTAAAAAGGTGATCACAAAGGTGACTGTATATTGATTTTGTTCATTCTTTGTATTCCAGGACTCATGTAATAGTTTAAGAAACTGTCAAGATACATTTTTTTAACCTTTGTATACTTGCTGAAAACTTTACCTGGAAGAGGATGGATCTGGACTTAAAATAGTTGGGGTAAGTGATGTTTAAATTAGGTCTTAACTGGTCAGTGTTGCAACTGTCAAAAATCAGACCTTACAGCTGGGTGAGCTGGCAGAGGGTCAGAGACTGGAAAGGACTTCAGGCACATTCCATTTATGTTATGCTGGGTGCAGTACCTTGGATGAGTGGCCTTGCCTGTGAAGCCTGGGTAACCTCAGCTTCTTTGTCATCTGTCCTTATTGTTTAATTCCAAGATGAAGTTTGAGTGGCCTCCTGGGATTAGCTGGGAGAAGACAGACCACTGTTTGCTCTGTTTGGGATGTAAATGTGCCTGACTACTTGAACAAACCAGCTGAAGGCCAGGGAACTTCATTGCTGAGTTTTAAGGCTGGCCTCCTTTAATGATTTTCCTTCCATAAGCCAACAGATCTCTGAGAATTTCTTATATTAACAAGTATTCAGCCACATACAAATTTTGACAACTGGTGGGACTGGAACTGGCATAATGAAATAGGGAGCTGTCAGTCATCATTAAGAACCAATAATCCTGAAATTCCTGATTTGGTAATTTCAGCAATATCTGGTGGGTGTTCATTACTGGTTGCACAACCAGCGATACTCAGTGAGTGCCCTGGGGCTGTCAGACTTTAAGCAGTAGGAATGAACATCCAGCTCACCTAACTAGAAACACCTACAGTACAAAATGCACACCTTGGCTAGCACCCCAAGCTCTCTTTGGAGGAGACAGGTAAATATGTTCTGTGTGCAATCCCTATGAGTAGTGGACTGGTTTACAGTGTTGATGCTATTTTGTCAGAGGAATTCCACACCGAAGTGGGCCTTGCAGCAAAATGCTCACAGCACTCACTGGTAAATCACCTAGTAAATATCTGTAGTGGCTCAACCTTTCCTGCAGTCGCTTAATGCAGGGTGTGTTTAGGCATCTCTTTGCTTGTAAAACAGCTTTAAGCTGGAGACCAAAAGGAACTCTACTCACAGGACAGTTTGTTACCTGACAAGTGGAACTGAACACTTTTGTTTCCATGCAGCTGCAGCCTTCCAGATATTGGTGGAACCTGGGAAAAGGAATTCTTGAGTGAATGTCTTACATGTGACCCACCGAGTTTGTCTGATCACGTAGAGAGTAATTTTGACTCCTCTTTTTAGAAAGGGTTTGGATATCTAGATGCAACACCCCCAAATTAGTAAGCTTCACTCATCAGGAAGGCTGTAAAACACTGATGGTGCACTTTCCAGGACTGCAGTGCCTTACATACAATGACAGCAGATGAAATTAACTCTTAAATCAAGTTTAATATCCTACTGTCTATAAGATACAATACTGAAACACAACATGTATTTGATGTACATATAAATTTACATATATCCATAAGTGAGAACATGTGAGAAACTGCCAATGGAACAGTTTCCACTAGAGAATGCAGATTTGTTAGTCACTACACTTTCCCGAGGAATTGGATATAATAGGGTGACATTTCTAAATTACAGAGTCACATTTTAGTGCAGACCAGAGGGGACACAGCATCTAAACTTGCCTCTTACTTGCCAAGATGCTCTCCTTGCCTTCTGGGATTTAAGGGAAGCGCTTTTTGGGAACCCCAACTTGGCAGTCCATCCGAAGAGCTTTCTCAATGCTGTAAGACTTTGACTGAGCTTGAGCTTTTGGGTTTATGAACCCTCATCAGTAGGCAGGAAGAAATATTTCAGAAGGGATCAACATGAAACATTTCAAGATTTAATTTTTAAAAAAATACTGTTCCACAGAGAATTATTTCTTTTTTCTTTTGTTCCTGGGTGGTATGAAAACTATACCCACTTTTCAAAAGTTTCCAGAAATGTAATTACCATTTTCCTGCAACTTTATAAAGCTGCAGTCTGGTACTAACAACTGAATTCTGCATTACATTACTCTGTTCTGCTCCTCATGCAAAAAGCTTTGTGAAAGTTAAGGAGTTCCCTGACTGCACCTGTAATTCCAGATATCTCTATAGTTATGGTAAATATATGTATGTAATGGAAAGCCTTAGAAGTGTAAAACAGTTTAAGGACATCAGGATCAAGTTGGAATTCCTCTGATAAATCAAAATAATAAGGCTTTCCATGAACCATATCAAAGATATCTGCCCATCCACTTTCGTACAAAAAATACTAACGTTTGTCAGCAGTAAATGGTCTATCAGATTTTAATAAAACCAGAATATTAATGCCTATTTGTCTGTGGGGTGTGTATTCCCTTAATATGGAATGCAATTTTTTTATTGTCTTTTCTGCTAATTATGAGTAGGAATTATAAACCCAAATTAACAAATCTCATATAAAGTGACTATCAGGAGTGTACCAGACTATAAGCATGGCAGTAAGAGCAATAGAGAGAGAAATCTAATGTTGATGCAAAATGTTATTAGATGATGTGTTTATAAAAAGAACTGATTGCTAAAGTAGAATGATTCATGTAGTGGAGAAACTCATGCTGTGATACATAATATAGTATGGATAGTTACAAATTCTTTACAGTGAAAATCTATACATGGTAGTGGAAATGTTCTAGCACAAGACTGAAAGTCACAAGGTGACAGTGAAAAACCAGAAGTTTTGCATCAATTTTGGTAAACGAATATATTTTGCGATCCCAAATTTCAGGCAAAAAACCATGGAAGATGATGAGAACAGATCATTACAGGACCATCTAAATTTACAGCCAATTTTATATTAGATTTTATAGAAAATCAGGTAATATTTTTAATAGATTGGCAGAAGTTAGGAATCTTTCTTACATATGAAGACTATCAATCTTTGGAGTAATCATTGCTAGGACACCAGAGTGCAGTTTGGCTCTGGTCCATGGGTGAACTATAAACAGGAAAGGTGCAATGTGGAAAGTCATAAACACAAACGCCCACATCCAAGGATGGTAGCTGAGGGTTGATGGCAATGAAACAGAAAAGAGGCACAGGAGGATGATTTGAAATACCTAGAAAGAAGAAAAGGAAGTGAAAAAGATGTAAGAACTTCACTAGAAGGCAGATAGGGAGAGAAGATACAAAGCAGGAGACAACAATAGAGTTGACACTCTGTCCCAACATGCTTCAGAGTCACAGAAGTCAGATGTGATGTAGAGGGCATTATACTCCAAAATAATTTACTAGCTGTAAAGGAAGACTGGTCTTATTGCTCTGACCTCCTCATTGCTGTTTGGATAGAGAGTGGGCATGGAGATTGATACAGCAGGAAGGAAGGGTAGTATGATCTCCGCTAAGCACATATGTATGTATGTAAGACTCTTACAGCACTTGAAATCATCATGGCATAAGGATTCTTCATTTCTACTGAGCATAAGTACCCCTACTTATGTGAGGGAGTTCATGCACCCACTTTAAAGGTTTCAGCACACAGATATGCAGTGATTACCCCCTGCCCACAGCAAAGGATAATATAATAGGGATTCTACAGGAATCTCACTGTCTGGGGTTTATCTGAGGCATGCCTTTAAAGACCCCATCAGTTTTCTTTGTATGGTGTAACTTTTCATTGAAGTAAAGAAAATATTCAATTGCACTGAAAACCCCAGATTTGTCAGGCTTCTGATTAGTGTGTATTAGCTGGAGAAGCACACCTTGCAACCAGATTTTGTTTCTGCGTACTTACAGATGTTGCAGTACTTGCCATGGTTCTCTTCATCTGCCCCATTCTCACAGTCATTTATGCTATCACAAGGAAATGTTTACAGGAGGTGTCATACAATTTCTGTGTGGAAAAAATCCTTTTGACAGACACTACCAACTGAAGTGTTTTCCATCAGCCAGGATTCTGAGAAAACAGGGGAAGACATTTCCTCTTTAGCTGAGTACGTTTCAAAATAGAAAGACCTGATAAAATTACAAGCACCATGTGTGAATATTTTTTTACTTAAAAGTGCAATGTATGTCACTATAATTCAGGCTTTTGCATTGCAGTGTCATCTTCAAAAGGCTTGCCACCACTGAAATTTAGAAGAGACAGCTTAAAGTTTCTGATTGTTTTTCTTCTTTCTTTCCCATCATCTGCAGAACATGACTCCTCAGAGGTGTAAGCATTAAGTAGCACAACCCTGTAGCATGGCTGGGGATGGGTTAGGGAGGTGGTACTTGGGTACTCGTGGCTGGGGGATATGGAAATCTCATGTGAAGAGAGAAATTCCATCTGAAGCAGGTGGAAAGCCACTTCCCATGCTACAGGCAGCTGGGCAACAAGGAAGTGTTCACTTACCCATCAGAGAGACACAACTTCCTAGAACACTTACTGCACACAACTACAGTAAAATCTTTGAGAAATTGGCAGGTCAAATCATGGTACAAATATGCACAGTTCTCAGATTCATAGCTTTTCTTTTGGGATTCTTTTTTGCAATAATGAAATTACATATATAGCCTTGTAAATCACTCATTTAGGCAAAATGCTCAAAGCAAGAGAATAGTTTTTATTTCTTCTGTTGGTGCACATCACAAATGACTGGTTGTCTGCAGAACATTTGTAGAAAATCTGCTCTGTTGTTTCATTAAAGGTATGGAGCATATGTCCATTTGCAAAAACACTTTTTCCCTTTCAAAAAGTTTACAGTAGCTAAGAAAAACTAAGGAAAGAATGTTAAAACTGAAAACAAACAAACAAACACAAAGAAAAGGAAGAAAAGCAATCCAAACAAAACAGAAAAGTTCTATTTTTAGTTCTAACTTATTTATTCCTGTATCAGATATTGCACAAAGTTTGGACTGGAAAAAAGCTTTCCTTCTGTATTCATTCAAGGACAGAAAAGGCATTTCTTCAAAATACATGTATAGGTTCAGTATGGCCTGGCAGTCCCTTTTTAAGAACTCAGTGTGCCCATGACCTCTCAAGAGAAGAAAAGCTGCAACAGAATGCATATGGTGTGGTAGAGCTGAAAATGAACCCTGAGCCTCTCTTCACTCTCTTCTCAGCATTCAGTTAATTGCCCTGGCAGACAAGAAACCAGCTATTATCCAAACAGACAGGGCTTGCTCTCTTAGTTTTTCTCTTTGAGTCTCTAAATTAATTTTCACTTGCCTTAATTTGCTTTTCTATCAAGCATAATGCACTTACTGCTCTGAAGGCTGCACCTGTTCCTAACACACTTTCCAGTAATGCTGACATGAACAGCAGTGTCATCTGCTGAGTATCCACATCTATTCTCATCAATGTCTGCAGTGTTATGTGAAACAGGTCCACAAGACTCGTGATTTACTACTCCATGGATAGCACTTTGACTGATGAATAGATACAAATAAAAGCAGAAGCTTTTCTTTCAAACCAGAAATGCCATAAAGGCAGTCCATTATTCACCATGTGGTAAAATTCAGTCTTCAGACTTCTGTCTGTGATGAAATTCCTCCTTCTCTACTTACTACTGAATTTTCCCTCTTCTCACAATGAATTTCTGAGGGGAAAAAATTAACAAAACCATAGCATTACATTCATGCAACATGTGCACAGTTCTCAAGCATGTCATTGTTATTCAATATACTTTAATGAAATAGGTCTATAAATTGATTGCACACTTGGTAGTGCAAACAAAGAATATCTGCTCTTTCAGCGACTGTGCTTGTAAAAATAGTTTTGTTTGAAGCAGAAAAACTGAAAGGCTCTCTGCAAATGTCCAGGTTGTGCAGTAAGACAGAGCCAGAGATTTCAGCACTGGTTAAAATTGGTTTAGTGAAAGTCCCTAGTGGAATCAATACTGCTTTGAAGCAGTTGTAACACACGTGATTAAGGCACATTTCAGATGATAGCAGAATATATTTTTTGATCCTATTATTACTGCTCCCAGGTCACTGTGAGACAGTTTGCTTTACTTAGCTTCAAAATCACTAAAATGTTACTGACTGGGAACTCAGTGGGAGCACAGCTGTTGTTCACATATTACAGAAAAAGGAAGAGATGAAAAGAAAAAAAAAAAAACAAGTCAAATGAATCATAAGCACTTAGAAGTAGTAAAAAATTTTGGAGAATAGAAAAAGCAATCTTCATGTTTCTGGATCCTGTTTCAATAAAGACACATACAGAAACATACACCAAGTTATTTATTTGTGAACAGGTCTAAGTTTTCATAGCTATTCTTTCCCACCAATGTATCTTTTCTAGCTGAGAAAATAAAGACTTGGGTTTATATCAGATTTTCCATAGAAAACAACTGAATAGACTCAAACTACAGGTCAAAGAGATGTTTGATGAACTACAGGAACTGTTGTCATAAAATTTTGAACATACTATGACTACATGAGCCACCCATTACTGAATGGTGAGCAGGATTAAAGCAACAGTGCAAATTAGATACCACCTAAATTGTGAAATTTATAAAATCTACCCAAAAAATGGCACTGTCATAAGGTTTTCACATTAATCTAAAATATGCTTTCTTTAGGGTTCCTGCATGTACTATAGTGACAGACTCTTCATCCATGGCGATCCACAGGAAAACAGCATCTCTGAACCCTCTTTTTCAAATGAATGGATCCTTTACCAGGTTATTCTTTTCCCTGGTTGAAAAATGACTCACACTGTAATTTACACTCAGCAGTTGCATGGCACTTAAATAGAATTGATTGTGTCATTTATAATAGGTAGGGGCTTTCTATTGTCACTGGTATTCTTATTAAGGGCTGGTCTGTAAATCCCTTCCTGACACTGAGAAGAGCTACTCACTGAAGAAGTCCTATAGCTCCTGTGAACGGTAGTTCATCATAAAAAAGAAAAGGCATAAAAGTCTGGATTTAAATATTTCATCCTTAAATTTGTCACTAATAGGAGCTCGAGGCAGTGACACAAAACGTCTGCAACTGCTGTTAAAGATACCTGTTCTCTCAGCTACATCAGAAGATCCTCCTGTGCTTATCAATTCAGACTGATAAGACTTGTTCAAATGCTGAAATTCCAGTCACTGATGTTTTAGACACAGTGTGTCTAACTACCATCAATTATGAAGTAAGAGCTCTGGTTTGAAGAACCTTCTTCCCACTCAGTCGGACGCCAGTTCTATTTCTCCAACATGCCCCGAATGCTGTATAGTTACTTTCCACGTGGGTGGAAAGGTCGTGGCATACTGGAGTAACTATGTGAGGTGCATTCTGTCTAAAAGTCTTTGTGTCTCAGGGGCTTATTGGGCAGAGCTTTTTGGGGAATAAACACAAAAAAAAAAAAAAAAAGGGAGCTGGTTATGGCCAGCCGTTAGAGGGCAGTAAAACACCATCTTTGCATACAGTATCAGTTTATTCACACTTATTAGTGAGACCAATTTTTGAAGGTGAATCAGCCCTTCAGATATCAACAGTATTTATAATCAAGTGATGTTTCCCACGCTTTTGAAGTGGACTCGTATATCTGTTCTGGGAATTGTGGAGTACATACCTAGTGAAGCCTAAATAGCCTGTAATCAATACCCTTTTTGCACTGCAGATGTTTTCCCCAGGAACACGCTGCAGATGTGGGCTTCCCACACCTAACTGTGTCCCTATGACATTCCTGAAGCTGCTAGACCGAACATGTGCATTTGGAGACACATTTAAGAGGAGGAAACAAGTTGTGAGCTGATCAGGCATTCTGACTTCTGTACCACTTAGGACACAGTTATGTGAGGGCTGTGAGGACTTGACCACACAGGAAAAATCTCTCTCATACATATCTCCTTTCCCTTTCCTTCCACCTCTGGTTATTCAAGGCTTTTGAGCTGGAACCTGTTTAGGCTGGAGTCTGCACTGCCTTGGAGTGCCTGTCATCTTGAGTTCAGTCCCTCAGGGGAGCAGTCTGAGCTAGTCTGGTTTGGCTAAAGGGAACAGAGATCATACTGTTAAACCAATAATAGTTCCAGCCTTACAGCCTATCATGGATGGGCAGCATATGGAAAAAGCAATTTGAAAGAATGCTAAGGTGGATATTCTTTTTCTTTTTTTCTAACCATTCAAGATAAATATACAATTCATAGTGTGTAAATAGGAAACAAAGTAAGAGTTGCTTTGGTAATAAATTATTTTCAACTTTTATTTCCTGTAGTCAAACTTGTAGCAATGAAAGCAATGTATTAACTTGTATAATGAAAAAGTGAGTCATTCTATATTTTTTATTAACCACATTGTCTTAAACCAAATGTTGAAAACATAATAAAGTTTATGTTAAAATAAAAACTTTACATGAGTAGAATTTCCTTCAGCAATAACAAAATATAGTTAAAAAGAGCTACTTAAAAGTAAAATTCAGTACATTAAAACACTTCATATTCCACTCCTTTGTAACAGGGTGTCTACAGAACAAATAAAACCACATTCTCGAATACTTAATTTCCATCTCTAACAGGCTGGCAATTTTGAAAGTTTATTTTCCTGCTTGTAATGTAATTTCTGTTTCAGTTTCTTATTTTAATTACAATATAACCTGTCCTGTTTGCATTAATAGAACAAAAAATGAGCTATTTTCTTAAAGACCATTTCACAAGCTTAGAAATTATAATTCATGAGCTAATTACAGTGAGAACCATTTATTAACTGCTCTGTAATGCCTCAGGAATTATCAAGAATAAAGAAAAATGTTTATTATTGAAAAATAAGTTGTGCCAGAAAATTTGTGTAAATTAAATACTCTAACTTCTATTTGTACATTGTTATGCACAGTGTTTCTATGGGAAAGAACTTTTCTCATAGAAGCAATTTCCTAGGCAATAATTTCTGAGGTTCAAAGTGCTCTATCAAGTGCTTAACTCTAATTTTAATATGCTGATACTGAAAGGATTTTCTTGACCAAATTACCACAATTTTTGTTGCAACAGAGAAATATTTATGAAAACTCAGTTACTAAGTTAAATACTTACTTTTTAACATGATGTGTAGAAAATGTTATGACACTGGTGTGAAACTTGCTGTTTACAGCAACGATTTATTATGTTAAGTACTTTTTCAAAAAAATATCAGTTTATCCTGTATTCATACATTCAATGAATTTAATTTCCTCAAGATTTAGAGTTTGATTTTTCAGATACAATGCCATCTCAGTATGAATATCAAAAGACTTGAACATGTAATCAAACACTGCATGGAGCTGACCTGTGGAATTTAGTTGCTTATTTGTCTCCCAGAATGATTTCTGAAATTACAGTTTCTCAAAGAAAAATCATTACCCATTTGCCCTAATTACTATTCTGGAAAGTTAGTAATTTTCTGCTCCATGACATAGCAGCCTTTTATATGTTCTTCCTTTGTCCCCAAAAAGAGGGTAACAGAGACATGTAGAAGATCTTTAGCAACACCACTGTCTGCATTTAAAATTATACAGGACAGACTCATTGCTTTAACATGAATATATCATTTGGTGTAAGTCTTCAGTGCATTTAACTAATTTGTGATAAGTGACAGTGTTCTTCACAGTATATTTTGGTTTAAATGGGGAAATCAAATGCAAAGAGACACAATGCATTTGTATAAAATCTCATAAAAAATTGTTGATAACTTTTGTCTAAAATACTTCAGAACACATGGCTATCAGGGCTAACAGGATGAATGCAAAAATCCCCATAAACAGGGACTTCGAAATGCAATGTATATGGGTGCTCCACTCCATAAGATCCTGAGTATAAATGATTTGAGCCATGTATATACTTGCATTTTTAAGCACTGCATAGTGCTAAGTAAGATAATACATTCAGGCCAACTATGTCTGCATAGGTGAAATAAGTAATCCGTGTACAGTGGACTTCAGTAGAGACCTCAGACTTTTTACATGTGGCTTTTTTTGTGTGTGGCCAGATTCTCATGACTACCAACAGTTCTCTTGATTCCAGTTATCTTCGTTTTTCCTTTTCAAATCTACATGTAGACAGGGAAAAAGGAAAAATCCACTAAGGACTGAAAAGGGCTCTACCTTTGCATTCTAGGAGAGCTGATGTTCAGAGAAGGTTGCAAAATATCAGCATGGTGTCCAGGAATACAGAGATGTGACTTCTGAGGTCAGTAGTTCTTAAACTGAATCCTAGATATGAGAGAAAATTGTGGGCTGAAGCCAGCTCACAGACGAAGCACAGAGAAAGCCTTTCCCCTCTTCATGGACCATCTAGGTTGCAAAGACTGTTTCTAGAAGGCTCAGCAACCAGAATCACAGAATCACAGCATATGCAGAGTTGGAAGGGACCCACAAGGATCACCAAGTCCAACTCCTGGCCCTGCACAGGATCCTCCCCAAGAGTCACACCATGTTCCCAAGAGTATTGTCCAAACACTTCTTGAACTCTGTCAGCCTTAGTGCCGTGACCACTGCCCTGGGAGCCTCTTCCAGTGCCCAAACACCCTCTGGATATTTTCCTAATATCCAACCTAAACCTCCTGTGACACAACTTCAGGCCATTCCCTCGGGTCCTGTCACCACAGAGAAGAGATCAGCACCTGCCCCTCCTCTTCCCCTCATGAGGAAGTTGTAACTACAGTGAGGTCTCTCCTCAGTCTCCTCTTCTCCAGGCTGGGCAGACCAAGTGCCCTCAGCCACTCCTCATGTGCCTTCCCCTCAAGGCCCTTCACCATCTTTGCTACCCTACTTTGGACACTCTCTAACAACTTAATATCTATCTTATATTGCAATGCTCAAAACTGCACACAATATCCAAGGTGAGGCTGCCCCAGTGCAGAGCAGAGTGGAACAATCCCCTCCCTCGACCAGCTGGTGATGCTTTGCCTGATGCCCCCCAGGAGATGGTTGGCTCTCCTGGCTGCCAGGGCACTGCTGACTCACATTCAGCTTGCCATCCACCAGGACCCCCAGGTCTCCCTTTCCATGGCACTGCTTTCCAGCATCTCATTCCCCACTCTGTACATACATACAGGGCTGTCCCATGCCAGAATCTGGCACTTTCCCTTGTTGAACTTCATATGGTTGGTTACTGCTCAGTCCTCTAATTTGTTTGCAGGGCCTCCCTGCCCTTGAGGGAGTCAACAGCTCCCCCCAGTTTTGTGTCAGATGCAAACTTACTTCAGATCCTGTGTACTGCTAGCACAGAGGAGAGAGTTAAGGTGGTTCAAATAATGCAACATCCTGAATTGGAGAAGACAGATGTAAAAATTGAGCCCATTAAAGATGAAGAACAGGAATCCAGTCCATCACTTAAGGTGTCAACAGAGACAGTGCTTTTGCCAGTGTCCCCAGGTACAGAGTGTGACAGAACTCAGGTCATCTGCAAGAGAGAACGAGCCAAAACAAAAGACCCATGGAGGACACTGGCGTAAAGGCAGTGTGTTTCTCAGACAGGAGCTGGTTGATGAGCACCAGGCAATGAACTATTTGTAGATATTGAACTGTGATGTGTCCCCTAAAGTCAAAGTGTATGAGAGTGCTCAGGAGGATACAAGCAGATTTTGAGGAAGACCTTTAGTAAAATGGAGGGTAAGATGTCTGTTGTGAATGATAAGCATTTGATACTGAATTCATGAAGAAAACAAGATTCCTTTTGAGGAAGTGAACTTCCAACAGGAGATTTTTAAATAACAGAAATGGAAACTTCTGACTTCTAGCCGTAACATTTTGCCATCCGTCTAGTGATTCTTGAATGTTGCTGGATTGGGGTCACTGCTGTTTCTCATCAGGCTGTGAAGAACAGCTATATGTTTCTAATGATACTCTGTTTGTTACCTAATTAAAACTGGCATCAGGGAAGTGACTGAACCATCACAGGGAGAAATTGTTTCTATTCCTGTTTCAATCTTTTAAAAACAGAAAACAGATGTTCCCTTCATTCTCTACTGTCAAGAAACTCCAAATAAGAAAAACATCTCTGATACAGGCAAGACTGTAGAGCCTACAACCATGTAGATGTGGACAAGATATTGTCTTGTGCAGGGTTTCTAGGTTACCACAGACAGTTAATTTTGGTCTCCTTTTTTCTCCTTTACTCTGTTTTCTTATTATGTTTTCTCACATAATATTATTTATTATGTTCTTGTGATATGAATAGAACTGGTTTGAGGCTTTACAGAGAAAACAGCAAAAATGTTTGTTTGCAACTAGTAACTTTTTTTCTCAAATTTGTATCAGTTACACAATAATTCAACTAAACTCCCTCCGACACTTTCAATATGCAGGCAGACTTTCAGACAATGCCTCATTACTTCTTTCCCAGAGAAAGTCAAAATTGTATTTCTTAACATTGTGTGAAGTTCACTCAGGCAATGGAGTTTTCTGAGTTAATGAGTACACTATCAGGTCAGCACTCCTTGCAAAAGACATTCCAGAGTGCTGTCACCAGGTACTTTTCTTGATCAGATAGTACAAGACTGGCCTGAGGCACACTGTGACATTATGTTGTCTTCAGTGTCTTGGTGTACCATTTTAATAACCCTTTCCATGTGCAGGGAAGAGTGACTTGTTTTCATGCTTCGCTATAACCTGAGCAATGTTGCCTTAAAACAGCATTTGTTTGCTCCATTCAATTGTAGTTGCATTTATGTACTATAAGTCGTTTGAAACACAAAATATAGCACTGTTTTAAGTAAAAGGAAGGTAGAATAAAACTCCTGAAATTGACATAGATATGAGTGATTTCTGAGGAAGTTTAATTTTCATTCATTGTTTTTAGGAGTTTTGTGTGAGGAACCCTTTTTTTTCCCCTGAAATATCAAGAATACACTCTAAAACTGCTCACCAGCTGCAGAAGGACAGATTACCAAGTCACTATTTCCATCAAAGACAATACAAAATTCTAGAGAAAGCCTTTGTAACATCATGCAAGAGAACAAGGGAACACCCTGACTCCCCAGATGCTGAAGCATCTAACTTCATTGACTGTCCTGTCAATTTGAGATTATTCCTGGTTTACATCCTGTATGTTATCTCAATACAAATTAAGCATTGCTTCACAGTCTGAGTCATTCCAGGCTGAACTACTGCTTGACCCCATAACTAGAACTGCCATGTGCAATTGACCATATTACTACAAACTCTCTATGCAATTTCTGCAATTCCAAACATCTGCATCAGTGTAGCTTGCCATTGTGACTGAAACACAAGTCCCAGGTAAGCTCCCTTTAAACTTCTGGTTGATTAATCTAATTAAACTAAGTTTGAACACTGGCCTTTTAAAAAGTTGAGTTATCTGTATGTCTGAAAATGCACAAAATACTGCCCCTGTCAAAACAAGAGACTGGAGCACACAGGCTTTGTGATACTCCCAACTTGAATTTTCAATATTGAATATAGATCTATGCAGTAATGTTTGTGACAGCCATATGCATAAAAACTCACCAGAACTGCAAAAAAATAGAGCTTGAGGAATTAGAGCTGTCACCTAGCCTGAAAGGAGGAATGAAAGCAGTGCTCGTGCTTTTTGTGATGAATGATTCACAAGTCTGCTGTCAGCCCTCTCCTCGACCTCACCCATAATGTTTCAGAGCTGCTGCCTTGCACAAGTGATGCTGCTGGCAAAGGCTTTTATATTCAAAATTGTCCTGTTAGCTTAGTGTGTCTACAGACTTAAAGGCAGGGAGCAAAACTGGTAATTAATTAGGAATATTCACAGGCCCCCAGCAGATTTTTTTTTTGTTTAATTGATTGTTGTGTTACCAGGCTGCTCACTGAAGGTGAGGCTTCTCCTTAAGGCCAAACTGACCTTTCAACAGGCAAACTGGTCTGGCCCCTCTTCTCCAGTTCCACAGTCACATCTGCTTTGCCATCTAGCTCTAGCACAGCATAGTCACTCTCTGCAAGAGTAGTTTTCTGCTGGTTTAGTTTCCTTCATGAGCTCAGTGTGGGTCTGCCAAGCACAAGGAAGGCAAGAGAGGTGGAGGGAACGTGAAGCCAGGAGCAGGTAGGGGTAAACGGCACAGGCTGTTCCAATCAGAAGTGACTGTAAGATCTTTCTCTGGTCTGGAGATCAAGGATTATCAAACAAGAAGGGGAGAAAGACCTCTCAACACTTTTTTAGCCAATCTCTTTTGATGATGAGTTCATTAAAAAAGGCGGGGGTTGGGGGGAATCTGTATAATGAGAGACAGAATGTGACAAATTCACAAAGCAGCAGAGGAATGCTGACAAAGTTGGGAGTCACCCATTTTATGAGTGGAATTTGGGCTTCCCCAGGTATTACAAGGTGAAGGAGGACTCTCCCCAGGTATGCTACTGACTTTATCCATTGTACAAACAACAAGTATAAATGATGAATGGATTCATTTTATGGGAAGCTGACTGGTCAGGAAGGCAGGGGGGAAAAAAAGATTGGATGCCTCTGGGCACATCCCAAAATGACATTGTACTTCCAGAACTGCAGCCAGTAAGGTCCCTCCTAGTCCAGAAAGGGATTGACTAGCAGGAGGAAGTAATTTAAGAGCTAACCACTTTTTGGTATTCCCACACCCCATAAAATTAAAGAATAGTTTAGGCCCACAAAAACTTGTTTAATTCATATCATCATTGCTAGTGTCTTGCTTGTAGCTTGGTCTTCAGTTTGCTACCCTGAATTGTGAAGCTGAATTGTGAGGTGATGTGCTGGTGAACAGCCCAAGCCCAGCTCATTGTAGGGAGTGCGTGCACTGAGATGTGAGCTGGGATTATTTGTAAAATAACTGCGGGATCCAGAGGCTTGAAAAGTCAGTGGAGATGCACAGCTGCTGCTGACCACTCTTTGGGAATTCCTAACCAGGTGGTGATGTCTGGTATCCAAGACTGAATTTTGAGTTGATACTTTTTGTTTGGTTATCTTGGTTTTTAAATTTTACATGGTGTACAGGCAAGTAAAGCTGCAGCCTGCTCTATCAAACCCATGCTGAATGTCACATTATCTTTATTCCTAGTCAGAGCCGATTAGGTAGAGCCTTGTAAAAGTGTTTCTGTAAAAGTCACGGCAAATGTCTCCTTTTCTCGCTTAAGGATGTGGTGGCTGGAAACCAGCCAGGCAGGCAGTGCCTCTTTTAGTGCATCACACAGCACACAAAACTCACTCCACGGTGCTGAGCTGGAGGGGTCTGTGAGCGCCTTTCAGGGCCTGCCATAGATGGTGCTGCAGCTCCAATTTGGGGGTGGCTGGTGCACCTGCTTTGTCTGGCAGAACGTGTGGAGTAGTATCTAGGAAATGCTTCAAAATACCCCATCCTAGGTTCACTGACAAGCAGAGAGCTGGCAGGTTGGAGGAACAGTTACTTGCTGGATTACACAGGAGTGCTAGATGATGTAGAAATATTCAAGACGTGCTGATGTTATGATAGGTTTGTTTTAAAGTCGATCAGTGATTGTTAAGGAAGACAAATTCCCTCCTTAATACCTGCTGCCGAGGAAAAAGGTTTATGCCTTATTTGGCACATTATTCTGCAAAAATGGCATGCAAGGAGCCAGAAGAAAACCACAAAGAATGAGGAGAATAGGATGAATTCAGTGCTGCAATGCCCACAGTAAATTAAAAACTACTGGGCTAAGGTTAGGTACAGTGAAGTCCAAACCAAATATAAGGAAATGGTGCTCACTACACAGAGAAAAATGAATTGGTACCCTCTGACTGAATTGCTTCTACAAACATTGCTTTTTTTCTTATAATTGCTGTGTTCGGGTTAAAAACATGTGATATGAATCACAGTAATGCTTTTCCATATATTGTATAAGCTTTTGGTTTACTGCCAAGAAGGCGTGTAATGAAAATTAAAAATAGAGGAATTATTAAAAAAAAAAAATCTGCATGCATTACTGCTGACATTTGTTGAAATAAGAAGGTACATGAACAATTATTTATAGATTTTGTGAGTTAGAACAGGAAATGAAATACAAGCAAAATGACACATGGGGGAATGTTTTTATGGAATATGGTAATAAGTGGAAACATTTGTGACACCAACTCAAGATAAGAAACATACAAAGAATTACTGAAGGGTTTAACACAACAGAACAATGTGCTTAGATTTAAAATGTAATCGCCTACAAATGTAACACATTTAAATGTTTAAAAAATACATTAATCTGAAAAAACACAGCCAGAATTGCTGAGAAGCTGTATAGCTTACAAAGAGACCAAGGACTTTAAAATGAAAATAAGGCATTAACAAAAAATATTTTATACACAGGTATCTGTGGTAATAAGAGTAGTTTATTTTTAAAAAACAGAAAGAAAGTCTTGGGAACAAGTATTTCCTTTGGAAACAAAACATAGTGGGCAAGATTTTTTTAATCAGAGGTTTCCCCCTGTGTTTAGAGTTCATGATTCATTTTGAGACTTGACAAAAGCAGCATAAGCTGGGTTGACTTAGTTTTTGCTGAATTTTAATAACATGAGTGAGAAAATTAACAGATTCTTGAAAAAGATAAATTAAAGATGAAACACAGCAAGGACCAAATGGAGTTAACAATTAAAATTTAATCAATAGGCTAAATTGATTACCAAATTAACACAACAGGTAATCACCACAAACTTTGTAGTTGACTCAGGTGAGGTTTGTATTATTTTGCTTTTAGATTTCAATTTCTTCTGCCTACATACCTACACAGAACTCTAGCTGATTTATTACGTCTCCATACCAGAAAAAGGTTTACATTGAATATACAAACTTTACAGAATACAGTAATTGGTGCTGGTCTTAGGCATTTGTCAAGGAAATTCTTCTGATTCTTTTCAAGGGAACATAGATTTATGAGGGACTTAAATGATGATGCTTTAACACTTAGGATCAGAAATTGTATAGCACAGAACTTAGTATGTAAGTCATGTCCTTCCAGAATGAGATATAGACACCTATAATTAATGCTTTATATGAGTTTTATGGAAATTTGGACTCCCACAGATAACAATTCCAAGCTTCTAATACATTGAGCTCACAATTTGAACTCAGAATCAATGTGATTAGCACACAGCTTCTGAAAAGATACACAGAGAAAAGACTTGTGGGCCTTCTAGTGTATGAGGACCTTATTTCAGAAGCATTGAAGAGCGCCCATTTATGAACCTTCTGGTGGCTTTCAGAAAGATGCTTATAAAAACTCTGCACTGCACTGCACTGCACAAGGCTTTCCCTTTCAAAACCTCCATGAAGGAGGAGGAGCAGTGAAATTGTTTTATGGGATGGCCAGTTTGGTATGTGGGAAGGAGGAGGCCTCCACTGTGCCTGCTTCTCAGCTCGCAGGGATTGACACCTGCTGCTCTTGCAGAAATGTTGAATCAGGCTACCCACCTTAGCAGAGCAGGGGGGAAGCAGCTTCCAGCAGCTTCCAGCCATGTCTTTACAAGCAGGTCAAACAGTGCCCAGACGCATTCTTGAACACCCAGACCAAGTAGTAGAGAATGTCCCACACTTACACCAGTGAAACCATACTCCGTACACCCTGTTTAAACCGGCTGATGGCACCCAAGGTGTGTGTCTGGAAAGAGACTCCCAGGTCAAAGCTGTGCCTAGGAAGTGTACAGACCATTGCATTCTTCTGTAACAGTTTACTTTACTTTGCAAAGGGTAGCCTACATGCCTGAGAGTAAGTTTTGCTTCTCTGCAGTTAGAAATTCAAAGTGCGCATGGTAGTGAAATGAAAGGGAAGAGAGAGAAGTACCAGGGACATGTATCTAATGCTCAGGGCAATCAGTGGTGGTGTCATTGTTGTCCTCAGAATTTTGTGCTACAAGACATATTAGATAAAGTATGTAAACAACCCTGGGAGGAAAAAAAGGGTTTATTTGCTTTAAAATTAACACTCAAATCATCTGTACTTAAAGATCTGTGTTCCTTCTACCAAAAAACTAGAAAAAATTCATCTCTCTAAGCCAAATGGAGAATGCGACACTGAGCAATGTCAGCTCCTCAAGCATTAAGATGAGAAGATTCAAAAGGTACAGTGACTGAAAGTAAAGTCCTTGCAAAGAAGGAATGAAGTGAATGTGTAAGACACAAGTGGGACTGGGAGGTGAGAAGGTATCTACTGCACTCACAGGGTTGGCAGTATCTTACTGGATAGATCAGATTCATTGCACATTACATTCTTGTAATATTTTTATTTTTATGTTTTCCTTTCCTCAGTATCAACTGACTCATAATGAATGTAAGGAATAGTTATTTGTTTTGACACTAGGTACCTTGAGACTGTGTGTCTGACTTGAAAATAAATTCGTGGATGAGATATTTCATGTCTTTGAAAGGCCTGAGAGAAAAATTTGTCAAGCAGGGCAGTTAATCAAGAATATCCCATGTAGGATCTTGGGTTTGACTTTTAGACACATAGCTAATAAAGCTCTACCCTGAACCCCTCATATGTAAATTGTCCTCTGGTCCTTCTGTTAATTTCTCCTTTAGAGTGTAGGAAATGAATGCAGAAGGTGTTTTGTAGCTGTTCTGTTTTGACAGTCACAGGATGTGTGCGTTCCATTGAAAAGGTTATCAGCAGGAGGTTGTTAGGTGGTTTGTAGGAAAAGCTGTCACAATTCCCTAGTTCCCAGCAAGTCTTTGGCTGTGTTCAAACTTGTTGAACTGCAGAAAAGCAGTAATTAAAAATCACTATATCTAAAATCCTCTCCTTGTCATTCCTTGCAGGAAAACATTTCCCCTGTTCACATATCATGGTGTTTTCCTAAGTGCACAAGATTTTGACAAATATTTACCTAGCAAACAAATCATTAAACATGACTTTTCTTGTAAAAATGGATTTGATGTCATTCAAAAAATGTGTTAATAATACATTTCTCAATGTTTGTATATTCCTCTTGGTTCCTTTAGAAGAATGTTCTATTTGCCAATGTGTAGGGACCATTTGTCTAACTCACCATTGACAGACACTTAAATTCCTTTGGATGGGTCAGTTTGCCAGACTAAATTCTCTTTGTCTCTTCAAGTGGGCACAAATACTGTATTTTCCTCTTTCATTAAAATCTCAAAAGTTTCCTGATTTTTTTCTCCTCAATTCTGAACTAGTGTAGTAATTTGATTAACTGCTAAAACTCTGGTGGCACTTTGGAGTACTGCCCTTGTTGGCTTGACAATGCTACATGATACTCATTAAAGTTAGCAAGGCTATTCATTTCCATTTTATATCTAAAATCAGGCAGCTTCCACAAGGAAATCTTTCATTTCACATCTCAACATATATTAAATTGGTAAAAAGACGGTTTCAAAAGTTTCAAAGTTGCAACCCAAACTGGTAAATAAATGCCGTCAAAGTGATGCAACTCTTACAGTTTTCTCCTTCAGAAATTAGTCAAAAGTAATTCCCTGTACAATGACATGCAGCATTTTTATGGGTGCTTTCTCATGGTGCATGCAACACTTTTCAGTATAGATTCTGTAGGCTGTACTTTTTGTAGTAAAAAGGATGATAAAAATAATAACAGAAGAGAAAAAATATTGCCTGTGGCAAACAAAAGGGAAACAATGAAGTGTGTTTATTTATGACAGCCAAATCTGGAAATGAATGAGCTCTCTGCTTTTCTAGTCAGGTTCTCTGTTTTACTTCTAGCCCCACCCTTGCTCCTTAAATGCCAATCTGCTTTCTGCTGTCAGACCAAAAAAACCCACACTTTGTTTAAGAAAAAATTGCTGGGCTATTTTGTGTGTGTGTGTTTAAACACTTATTTGCCTTGGCCTGTGGTGGTACAGCTGTCAGCTATACTTCCTTCTGGTCTCCTGCAATTTTGTTTGATGAAAAGGTTCAGACCCACTCTGTTCAAGAGTTAGCTGGCCTATAGAAAAGAGGATACAGAACTTTAATAACACACGGAAACACATACTTACATGCTGAAAACATACTGAGCCTCTAGAAGGAGAATACATTACCTTTCCAAAAGGACTCCAGGATCAAATCGAATTTCCCGTGCAGGATTGGGAGCTGTGCAGCAGAAACAGGGAACCATCTACCTTAAAATATCTGCTGCAGTTGGTAAATGCTCACCATGTTCCTGCAGTCAGTATATGGTTCCTGCCAGGCTATCTGTGTGTCAGCTCTTATCATACCCTGCACACTGACTGCACTGAGGTGAGGCTTGTGTGGGAGCAGACTGCAAGAGGCCATCCCAGTAAGCCCAGCCCAGGATGCTCTCCAGTGCTCCTGGAGCCACTATGCTGAGCTCAAGACTCCACCCTGAGTTCTTCTCACAGTGCCTCAGACTGAATTCCTGGTAGGATTTCCAGAGCTACTGGAGATCTCTGTTTCTTGAATGTGTCAATTGCACTAGAAAAATCAGTACATATGTTTTGGGTTCTTTAATTATTACAGACACATGGATGACTGTGTGTTTCTGTGACTCCATAAGCAAACTTAAGAGACTGGGAAACATAAATAGATATAAATGTAATCTCAATTAGGAAAATTGTTTTTAATCTTTCTCCCCTAACATATGGTAAAATTTACTGGAAGGATGATTTTGAAACCTTAGAAGGTTAGGAGAAATTATAAAAAGCACATTAGGGGAATCTAAGTGGTTTAGAGTAAACAGGAGATACTTAAAGACAATAAGCAAACTACTATTTGAGACTGTGGCATTGTTAGAGCCAGTGTGAATGTGTGTGGTCAGGAATTTTTCTTATTTTCCCATAAAAATACATGATAAACTGTTACTCTCTTCCTCAGTTGGCTCATATACTTAGGGTGACTCCCAGTTCAGTTCACTGCAGTTCACCTTCAAATCCCAAAGCTGCATTGTTCAATGAGTATTCTCATAAAAGAGAGAGAGAGAGAGAAAAGAGGAGCACTCTGATTTATCAGGGACATAAAAATATATCACATTTTGTAGTTATAATGTCAGACCAGGCATTCTATCAAGCTGTCCACAATGTCTTTAGCATGATCTCTACATTCCAAGAATCCTGAAACAAAAATTGACTCATTTCCCAGCATAAAATCATCTTACATCCAAAATGGTCTTGTGTTGGAGGAATATGACATGCTCATAAAATAAGCGAAAGTAATAAGATTGTTTTCCGAAATGTGCCTAAGTTTAAATGCAGAATAGAAAGCTACCACACAGCTATCTAAATCACTTGTTATTTTGCACATGACTCACAGAACTACGTGTATGCACCTTGTGTATAAATCCCCATGCAGTGAAATGTGAAAGTAAGCCTTAATGCATAATTATCAAGTTTTAACAGACAAGATATGGTAATAATGCACTTAGCAGTTGAGGAAGCATAAATCTTTCTTGGCAGACAGGAGTGACTGGGGATGGCAGGAAGACAGGGAGAGGGAGGAGAAAAACAACAGCAATCACTGTAAAACAGTAACATGTACTTTTAGCCTTTAGGATGAACTAGGACCTCATTCTACTAATGCCAGAGGTATTGTAAAAATGTTCCTGCTTTAGAACATTTAGAACAAAGCCAGAGATGTTAAAAATGCTAACAAAAATATTATCCTTATTTAAACTGAGATGTTGAATTATGTTTGCAGAATCTAACAGCAAATTATTAGAAACAGATTCACCTTTAAAATAGGAAAAAGCACACCATGCTGAATATGTAAACTAGGTCAGCTCTCATTTAAATTCCGTATTGCTGAGAAAAGGACGCCAAAGGGAATGTGATTTATCACTAGATCCATCTGGCAGATCATAGCAAAAAGCTAGTGTTTTAATTACCATTGCTTTGTCAAATCATAAAAATCACAGAAATGTGTAGTGAAAGGAACCTAAAATGAACCTTTTATATGTTCTGATAATCAAGTAAGATTACACCTCTTTTGAGAGATACTTGGCTAAGCCACAATAATCCTGACGTGGGGATTTTACCGTCTTTCTAAAGTCTGTTAAAGCCTTTTAGCACCTACTTCTCTGTTAGCCTTAGAAAGGAAGTTTTTTTTCCTCATATCTGCCTGATACCTGATAATTTCTGAAAATTAATTATTATTTCTTCTAGCCTTGGTAGACACAGAGAACAGGCACAATACTCTTTTGTTACTGCAACCTATATCAAAACTCCTTTATGGCGATCTTATCTAAGCTACCTGAACCCAATTATTGGGATTTTTTTTATAGAGCATAGTCACAACAACCTCTCCAGCTGACTAACTTTCAGTACCAGACTGTCACACCTTTGCCAGATATCCCCATGGTTGATGAAAACCCCGTATAAAAGCCAGAATGGTACATTTGCAGAGCTGTTCTGCCTTTGGTCTATTTGGTCTATTCCAGTGGCAGGAGCAGGGAGGCTGGATGCAGACAGAGGCAGTGATGCTCCATTGACACCTTTCCTATCCTCAGCCTGCCCCTCCACATCCAGCTTTGGGAGGTGATTTCAGCTGAGGGCCCCGTGGATGTAGGGTGAGAACATCTCCCTCTCTCTTCTGTCCTGAAGCAGAACAGAATCCTGAGGGAATGGGAATGGGAATTCTTTGGTCTTGAGTATTGTCAGTGATTTCAAAGGCTGGCTGAACTGAACAGGGCAAGATTTGTCTAGTACAGCCCTTAGAGTCTGGGTTAAGGTGGAAATTTGTGCCACATATGTGACAGGTCAAGTTATTGTTTTGGTGTCATTCACAGGTGACAAATTAGAAGTTTAAGTTCTGTGTCCTAGGTGCTTATTTTTATAAAGATCATTAAGAAACTGATATTTAAAGTTTCTCAAACACTTTCCTTCTGATGACATCATATTAGGTACCTTCAATTTTTCTGATATTAATTATTCAGGCTGAAATTTGATATCTTTACTTTGTGAAGGTACTGCTTTGGCTGAGTTACTCTGTTTCTAATGATAATGCAATGTAGGTAAAAATACCTTTCCTGTCATGAAAAATGAATGTGTGATCACCATTACAGAACTCTAATTGCTGGCTAAACTGAAGGAATGAGATTTGCCATATTTGTTATTTTGGGTTAATATTAATCCCATTTGATAAACTTTGAAAGACTTGTTTCTTAATTTGCACAGACTACTTAAGCATTGATTGTCTTCATGTTGTTGCACCTTCTAATGTCATAAATGTTTTATTTTCTTTTAAAAAAATATTTTGGATGGACAAAATATAGAAGGAGAGAGGCAGAGTGACTGGCTACCCACAAGAAGGTCTCATAGGGTGTTTTTGGGGGCTGAACTATGGAGCTTCTCCACAACAACCCATCCTCTGCAGCTGGAAGAGGGCACAATTGGAAGAAGGTATTATGGCCAGACCTGTTCAAAGGCTCCTGTGCTGCCTTTTAAGGCGAACTCAACTTTTCAGACTGACAAACAACTAATCCAGGAGGGTGGAGGGATGCCTTCTAGCAATGGAGGAGAAATTATAAGTTTTATTTTTCTTCTTTTTCTTTCTTGGGCAAACGTGCTCATGAACTTTCTTTAAATGCATTGTAATTCTCCATATGTGTTTGCACTGCTTGCACAAGGAAATTAGGCAGGGTCTTTTGACATTGCTATAACATAGTTATCTAGAGTGAGATTTATGTGCAGTCTTAACACACATTTATTTGTTCTATATTATTACTGAACTTCTATTATTTTTTATCCCATACAGCTCCTTGTTATTTTTCTTAAGACCATATACTGCCTTTGTTATAAATGGTCTTTAGTTTATCTTTCTAGTGTTTTTAAATCTTCCCATCTAAAGAAATAAAGTGCATCCCTCTGCATCCTCTCATGAGAAAACAAAACACATCCCAAAGCCCCTGTAGCTATGGAGTTTCATCACCCTAGCTTACTTTTAAACCTGCCTTTCTTACATGAGTCATTCATTTCAGTGTTTACTGGAGAAGGGCATCTTTTATGGAGATGGGGAGATTTAATGGAGCAAAAGTAGATTTTTTTTTTCTGTCACAGTTTTAGAAACCTTAGGAGTTTTAGTTATGAATGGGAATCTTGTACCCACCCAGGGGAATAATATAATTTTTTGTCCTATGACAGTACTTCATCTTACTGTTTTTAAGAACTGTCTTTATTGTGTTTCATGTAATTGTTTGAAATCTCAGAGGAAAGAGACTTATGTAAGAACTCAGCCTTAAAAGATGCCGAAAATGCTCTGGCCAGAAAAACACTTTAACAGGTATTTAACTCAGAGTGCATAGGAATACCCTGGGAAATAAATGTGCTTAAAGCTAAATACATACTTCTGTGCCTTTGTTGGATCAAAACCAAAGCTCTCATATCCTTGTAGGACTGAGCTCTCATTGTTTGTTTTTATAGACTATTTGTTTACTGAGTGTCATAAATCTGAATACAGTGCTACAGGATGTTTTCAAGCCTGTACCACCTAGCCTTGCACCATTGGACATCAGTAGTAAGCTTTATTTCAATGGGAACAAGACCAAATCTTCATGGCGTGATAGACTGATGTGGAAATCCTGTTTATCTATCAGACAGATAATACATACACTGAATGGCAAACGATCACTGTCTGTGTCCTAAAGTTATAAACAAACAATATTTTTTGCTTAGTAAAAGCATCCAGAAATGTTCTGTGCATTTTATGAAGAAAAACAGAGAGAAACTCTTACCTCAAGGTATTTCCCACCTTTATGTAGGGCAATCCAGCAGGGGAGCATCACATGTAAGCAAGGCTGGTGAGAAGGGAAGGGGAAGATGAGATAGGAATATATGCACACCTTAGGGGCAGAGCATGAGCCTTGCAGAAGCACTTATTGCAAACAGCCTGTCTAATTGCAAAAAGAGTGAGTTAACAGTCTGCCACTTTGGGAAAAATAAGTAAACCTGCCTTTTCTATTACTTCTGAAAGATGAGAAGGTAGAAAATATCATAAAAGGCAACATTTACAAGAGGCAAATAAAAAAACAAGGAAGGCAGACTGAGGCACAACAGAGTCAAGCTGTGTGTTTCTTGCTCATCTTAGAAAAACAAAAATAAGAAAACCAAGGAAGCAGTCACTACTAGGCTTTGCCCTGAGTTCAACAGTATGCCTGCACTTAGCCCATACAGAATGGCAGAGCTGTGTGTGCTATCCTAGTGAACCACAGCAGCACTGCTATAAAAGAACTGGGGGGTTATTTTTAGCACAGTGTTAACTATTGGAATCACCTGGGTGTACTGTGACAATCTGCCAATGGACTTCTCAGTCATATCACCAGTAATTACTCAATAGTCATATTGGATATTGTTCATGAATTCCTAATCTACCTTTTGCAAATATTCTGGGGTTTTTTCATTTGAGGGTTGTTTGGTGGGTTAGAGTTTTCATATAATCCTTTTCCCTCATAGGTTCTATGTGTGGAAAACTGCTGGTCCTTTCTCCTAGGAATGGTTGCTTTTGCCTTACAAAATAAAGGCTGCAGAACCACAGGCAAGATCAGAAATCACAAAGCTCAAATAACTGAGAAGAAGCTGAATCAAAAGAGTAGAAAAAATACAGTTGATGCATGAGACATGTATATTTAAATAGGGAAAAAAGTAGCAAGAAGGTAAGTGTACATTTAATATTAAGAAAACCCTGTTTTCATCAAAGTCTGTTAAAGGAGCAGCCTTCAAATGTGCAGAAAAAGAAGCCTCACAGTAGCCATGCTTTTTGTAGACCATAAAAATGTTTACCTCACCCCAATAGGTTATGACTGGACTGATCCACTGCTTGTTTTCATTTCCTGTTTTATCATTTCAGTAATGCCATAGAAGGTTAGACATAAAAGTTATTTTGAAAAAATGCTTGAAGCGTTTATGTGTTTTTAAAAAACCTGTCTATTCAAGTTGGTCATTTTGTCTTTCTGAGTCTTGGCTCTAGTATAGTCTGGATGCTACCAGAACTCCCGTGTTTTCATCTGTGCCTGTTACCATGGTTCCATGGTGCACTTTTCTTTGGCTTCATGCTATCTTCTCTACTGAATGTAGTGTTAATAGTAGCAATTGCCTACAAGAAAAATTGCACCTGCCCCAGATTAGGTGAAAAACCAGCTTTATACCCATAGTTGCCCATCTAAACTTCACCGAATTGCAGTCCTTGGTTTTTTTATATTTTTTTACTGGTTTTCTGTCTGTCTTGAAGGATCTCTTCCACATCAGGAAGCTTATGGCAGAGTATTCTATATACCATTAGGATTCCTTTCAAGAAATGTGGAAACATATCGTGCAAACATATCAGAAAAGCACAAATAAAACAAAACTGCATATTGATATTTCATGATCCTCCTGAACTTCCACTGGGTAAGAGTCTCTTCCCTGAACTGACAGCCCTTTCTTCCTGGAGTCTCTGTGTGATATGTGCCCACTGCAGAAGGTTTATTTACACTCTGTAGGGATGACCTTTTCACATTTCTGCTCTTTTTTTCTGGCCCTCTAAGTCGTATTCACCATCACGTGATGGTTCAGAGCTTCTGCACATCTCATTGTTCTTGTGCAACATCATAAATGCCATCCAACCATGGTGATAGGACTGAGTTGCACTCACACTGTGGAGATCCCAGATGTGCTGGATTTTGAAAAACGAATCAGCACTGCGCTCATGCGCCCTGGCTGTTGTAGCCACTCAAACCTGCTTCTAAATGGAAAAGAACCCAACAAACAAACCAAACCACAAAAAAAAACCAAAACCCAAACCCCAAGATATTATGTTTGGCATAAGCTTTCAGGTTATCGTAATTTTGACCATCTAGAGAAATCACTCTGTAAGAGACAGATAGCAAGATCTTTTTTCTGCATATGTGCACTGGAAGTCCTACTACACTCGACATAGTGCAGTACTCAAAGTAACTGGAGGTGAACCGTAACAAGATTTTTTTTAAACTTGCAGCAACTTCGCAAAGTGAATAGCTCTACAACAAGCTTATGGCTATGAGAGGTTTAGATAGTAATTATTTCCAGCATTGAAAAGGATGACAATTTGCCATTCTACTGAAAAATGAACAGGAACATGGTTTTTGTATAGACACCTGTCAAAGATCCTTTCTTGCTTCTTAGGGACAATGGCACAGTGACTGTTGCAGCCATTGTATTCTCTGTTGATAACAGCCTTGTATTTCTATTGTATTAAGTCCAAAAATACTGGAAGATGGAATTATTTTATTATAAATGCACAAAGTAATGATATAATTTCTTTAATTTGTTCACCTACTAATTTCTCCTTTAAAAGCTAGTCCATGGTTTACTGGTTTATGTTTTCAATATAATTTAGCTCTTGCTTTGCTATAAATTCATACAGTACCCTCTTGTACACATATCCTCTTTGAAGTTCAAAAAAAAATATTAGCACTTAAAAGGGCTTTGGATCTATCAGACCTGAAATTGAAGTCCCTGTGAAAAGTCCTATGAAGGTAGCTCTGTCAGGAAATAAAAAAGAGGAGAAAGCTGGATAGCTTTAAAGTAATTCAGAGTAAGTAAATCATTAGCAGCACCTTCTTCTGTATGTAAGGAGCTGCTTTTTTTTCCTTTTTTTTTCTTTTTTGTCTCTTCTTAGTTATTTTCAGATTGTTTCTATGGTTAGCAATTTTTTTTTAAATTTATTTTTTTTTTTTAATGACTATGAGTAAACTGCAGAGAAACTTCCTCTCCTGGATATGCATGAAACAAATTACTTTATTCTCTTTGTGGTCTTTGTGTTTTCCATGGCTTTGAACATGAGATTGTGGTGCATTTTATACCAATTAGATCTTCTGCAAATTCCTATGATAATGAGTGATCGATATTCTGCTTTTGCCAAGAGAGTACATCAATGAGCAAATGCTAGAAGCATGGCAAGTGTGATAAATTACAGAAGTGATCAATACCAGTATGATTCATTGCACAAAAGGTCCCATATTGCCACTGTTGTTTCATTAGTTTGTGAAGCATTCGCTGTGTACTATGGACCAGATCCTGATGACAATTACATTATTAGCAAATCTTTGGCTGATTTGGGGGATTTTACATCCTCTCTTCAATGAGACAAATATGAATTTTTGCAGATTAATTGAACTAGCAACACCAGATCTTCTTCAAAAATTCCACGTTTGGCTCTTATCCGAGAGCACAGGCTGCAGCTCTGGCTGGGGGATCTGAACCACCTACCCCATGGTGGCTGACCCCACCCTGCAGAGGGAGCTGCCGAAAGGAGAGGCTGATGTGCACACCTCAGATTGCAGAAGTTCCACAGCCTCTGGCATGGGGCAGGGACAGTCAGCAGACCTGCCTCTGAAACATGTGCCCAGTGGACAACCTCCAGCTGCAGGTGGCTGAGCTGCAGAAGGTGGTAAGAAGGCTGCATAATATCAGGGAGGCTGAGAAGGAGTTGGATAGCAGGGCTCAAGTGCACATCTTTCCTTTTCAGCCTGAAAAGCAGTGAGGTAAAGACTTCCTCCAAATCCTGAGGTGCTCTTCAGAACCACCTCACTATGCAGGCAGAAAAGGAAAGATGTGTCACATCTTTAGAGTAGGTCTACAAAAGAACTGGAGAGGAACAAGGGCATGTAGTGATAGAACAAGGGCAAATGGTTCTGAACCGAAAGAGGGTAGATTAAGACTAGAGAGAAAGATACTCTTTACTGTGAGGGTGGTGAGGCACTGGAACAGATTGCCCATAGATGTTGTGGATGCCCCATCCCTAGAAGTGTTCAAGGCCAGATTGCACGGGGCTTTGAGCAGCCTGGTCTAATGGAAGGTGTTCCTGCCCATTGGAGAGGGATGGAATAAATGATCTTTAAGGTTCCTTCTGATAGGAGTCATTTTATGATTCTATGTAATGTCTTATTCGTGGTCTGAGTTTCAGAAAAATTGAACTATTTAGTCTTAACAATCTTTATTGTAGAGATTTGTATGCCTGTCACAGTGCCTTGCAGTGAGGACAGTGAAGTTAGTGGTAAATAACAACCCAAGCTTGTGGGGAATGCAGAATTTCTGTGGTTTTATTACATAATATGACTACAGTGTGCAAGTGAGAACACAAAGTGGAAAAAAAGGCATAATAACATGAGATTGTTTATGCGTGTATCATATATTCCAAAGGAAGTTGGCTGTGACTTGTTCAGCAGAAGGATCTGGAATTTTCAGCTCCACTTCTTCTGAGAGTAAATCTTGGTTGTTTAGAGAATCACAGAATATGCTGAGTTGGAAGGGACCCACAAAGATTACCAAGTCCAACTCCTCGCCCTGCACAGGACCATCCCCAAGAGTTACACCATGTGCCTAAGAGTATCATCCAAATGCTTCTTGAACTCTGGCAGGCTTGGTGCTGTGACCACTGCCTTGGGGAGCCTCTTCCAGTGCCCAGCCACCCTCTGTGTGAAGAACCTTTTTCTATTATCTAAGTTAAAGCTCCCCTGACACAACTTCAGGCCATTCCCTCAGGTCCTGTCTCTGGTCACCACAGAGAAGAGATCAGTGCCCGCCCCTCCTCTGCCCCTCACAAGGAAGTTGTAACTGCAGTGAGGTCTCCCCTCAGTCTTCTCTTCTCCAGGCTGGGCAGACCAAGTGCCCTCAGTTGCATCTCACACGGCTTCCCCTCAAAGCCTTTCACCATCTTTGCTACCCTACTTTGGACACTCTCTAACAACTTAATATCTTTCTTATATTGCAGTGCCCAAAACTGCACACAATATCCAAGGTGAGGCCACCCCAGTGCAGAGCAGAGCGGGACAATCCCCTCCCTCGACTGGCTGGTGATGCTTTGCCTGATGCCCCCCAGGACAGGGTTGGCCCTCCTGGCTGCCAGGGCACTGCTGACTCACATTCAACTTGTCATCCACCAGGATCCCCAGGTCTCCCTTTCCATGGCACTGCTTTCCAGCATCTCATTTCCCAGTCTATACATGATACCACTGCGTGTGATTAAGCATTCCAAGATTTCCATTTTGTGAGGCATGCCAATGTTTTTGTATTCCATTTTCTGTCCCAGGGACAAATTCAAAATACAGAAATAGGTAATGTACTAAAAGTCTATTTGCCTTCATATGTGAACTATCAAACCAGCTACGTTTTAACATTTTCTGGTTTAGTAAACATCTTTGCAGCCTCTAGGGCCAGCACATTGCCCTGTAGGAAGCACAGCTCAGGAAAGCATAAGATGCCCTCCTCCTGCAGCACATCTTCCCTGGTGAGCTGCGGTGTCATCTGCAGCCTTGCCTTGGCAGTCCCTCGCAAGCAGGGAGGATGGCACTGAGTCCAGTGTGATGGGGACCAAACATTTCATGGACATGTAATGGAAAATTGAATCAATACAGAAATGGGATTATGAGCACAGAACTTTGAAGTCCCTAAGGCAGACATGAGGATTTACACAACCAGTGGGTCATTTGGACTTTCCTGACAGAAATGGCTTCAGAAAGAATGCCTTCCTAATCAAAAATTTCAATGAGATCCCACTTTCCTACAGAAAAATATCTTATGTAAAATTTCTACCAACTCCATGATATTATTTAGTATTTCAGCATGACATTGTGCTATAGTGACTTTTACATTCCAAACTAAACTAAATAACTAAATAAAGACAGACAGGTACAATTGTTCTCTGCTTAGAAGTACTTGAATATATAGTAAATAATATTTAAATCATATTAGGACTTATTAAGAATAAATATCTCACTACAATTTAGTCAACTCAGTATTTTGAAGGGCAGACTCCTAGGTGACATAAACAGTCAGAGGGCCACTTAAATCCAGATAAAAGGGGTTTCAGTTATAAGACACGAAAAACTTGATGCTGGGGTTTTTGTTCAAGCCCAAATCTAAATTAAATGAAAATGCTTTTGGCTAAACACTGATTAGAAGCCTTTCAAACACTTCTTTTAAGCCCATTTAACATGTACTGTGACTCAAAAGGCACTTCAGTCTCAAAAGCACCTCATTTTAAATACACATTTAAGAACTATTTACATCAAATTGACTCATTTTGCAACCAATTATGTACTTTCCAAGCGTTAAATCATTTTACTGTTCATGCCACTTCAGTAATGTGAATCCATTGCACTAATGTTTTGGCCACTTTCTGCTGCACGTCTCAGGAGCAAAGGAAATGGATCTCTCTGAAGCTGCCCAGAGTCAGTCCCATCACTGTGGGTTCCTGCAGCAAGAGTAGTTGAGTAAGCCAGGGTAGATTGGGCAGTTCTTCTGGATGAAGTAGTTGTAATCAGGGGTAGGAGACAACAGGTGCCACTGGTTGAGAAGGGAGGTAAATACTTTGTTAGCCAGAAAGATCTCCCACCCACCCTGCTGGTCTCACATGCCTGCCCTGCTCAGTGCAAGCCACCCTGCACGTTTTGCATCGGTGGCACGCCTTCTACGCTTGGCTCTCATTGCTCTCTTTGCTATGCTGTTTCAGATAATATCTATTGGCCTTATTGTGTATTATTCTACCAGGTGTTTTCTGCAGATATATGGTAATGCAGATAAGAACGTAGCAAGCTGCTGGGGAAATGTAAAGGAAATCTTTTTCTGGATATTCTCCAAACAAGCTTAGCATTATTCCCCAAATAAATGGGCTGTAGCAGACTTAGATGCTATCTCATAAATGATAACACACCTCACTCTTACTGTGTGCTCATGGCAATGATATAAATAAGAAAAAGAGGGACTGTGACATGTCAGGGTCCTTCTCTTTGGGAGTGACTACTGTAACATATTAAGGTCATGTCAAGGGCTGAATGTGAGAAGTAGTGGTGAAATTCACCTGATGAAGTGTGCACATCTGCATTGGAGCTGGTCACTGCTGGTTCCCTTTATGCAGTGAAAAGAAAGAGACAATACAGAGCACATCCAGAGCACAGGTCTTGTCCTGATGGGGTCATTCTAATGTACAGCAGAAAAATTACAGCAAAACAATGTTTATTTTCCATTCTGCCCATCCAGGATAGTGACTTAGGTACACATTTCAATAATGTAAATAACTGAAATTACACAGGTGCCACAGCTGGCCAGGGGGAAAACCCCCTAACTTCTGCAGTTTACCAGCAGTTCCCAGATGTTTCTACGGTCATATTCCAACTTCTGAGTAATCCTCAGAATCTTTTCCCAAAATACTATAAAAGAAATTTGTTGAAAGAGCTGAGGTGGTGCAATACCTCCTTCTGAAAATTACAACTCAGAGAGACTGTGTGTGCACCCACCATCTGGTGGAACTGGACCAGAGATGGCACTGGAACCCAGGGTATTGATCCAGATCTTTTCCTTCTCTCCTTCCCTCCTTCTCTCCTTCCCCTCTTTTTTTAAAGGCTGTTTGGCCAATAATAAAGTTTAAGGTTCACATCGTTACTGCCATAAACAAAACTTTCTAATTGATTGTTTGGCAGTGTTTCACTTTAACTTAGCCCAAGGGTATCAGAGCAGGCTGCCCTGTTGATGCCCAACACTTGTACCCCGAAGTCAACCAAGAGGAGACAAGATCATGTCAAGGATGAAGACAATACAGCTACAAAAAACTGCAGTGCTGGTTTGTGAGACTGGCTCTGAAAAACAACATGTAAGGCATTTGCACTGTGAAAAAAACCCCAGAAGAGATAGATTGTATGAAAGATGAATGTTAAGGCAGAAATACTGCAGTATTACTGTGATTGGTAAAGCAAACTCAGATTTAGCAGACATATCTTCATGTCACATCAAACTAGATGATGCTGCAAAAACACAGAATCAAAAGAAAATTACAAACCAAAATGGCAACGTGCTTGGTCTGGATGTGTTATCTATGCTTTTTCAAAGTAAACAGCACTTCATCCATTCCCTTATCTGAGAGGCAGTGCTGGTGAAGCCTTCCAAAGCATTTGAAGATAAAGTATAGTCAAAAAAGAAATCAACTTTTTACAAATGCCCCAGCTTTCTTGAATTGTTAGTGAAACGAAAAATTTGCAAGGATTTCCAGGAACTACATGATTTTTAGAGTGCAATTACCACTGGAGTGGCAGTTCAGGAATTGCATATGTTGCTCCACTTATGGTTCTTCTGCTGTTCTGGATGACAGTAGCTGGAAAAGCTGTGTGTCACTAGGCATGATTAGGTGACAGTTGTACATGGAATTCTTAATTGAAAACGCAGTAAACCTCTGAACTCCTTGCTTCATATGGGTTCAAAGAGAGAATAATTTCATGGAAGGGTAAACTAGAGGTTTCCTAACTACACAGAAACCACATTAGCCTAAGGAGGTCTCTGGAGCTGAACACAGTTGGAATCTTGGAGCATATTAGAGAGAAGTATTGTATATGCATGTCTTGTTCTCATCATTTGTTCAGGTGCTTGCCAGAAATCTTATTTGATTACACAGTTATTTGCAACATGCACCTGCATTTGTCATCTCTTTCATATAGTAGTTGATATCTGAACAGCAGGGGATTTTGCCATCTGTAACAAAGTTTGTGATTTCACAAATATAATTAAATTCAAAACAAGACAAAACAGTGAGTTTTCCTGGCTGCTGCCTGAGCCCTAGAGCACACTGTGCTTGTGGGAGTGCTGGTACTTATTTCTGAGCAAAGGGATATTGCCTAAATGGTGTCTCAAAGTAATGTCAATCAAATTAAAATCAATGCAGGTCTTCAGTTTTTAATTCTAAGTCTGAAAAATATTGATATTTTTCACCAAAAAAATTACAGCAATCACACTCTTGAATGATAAGGTAATTGCAAACAAGAGAGAGTTATGATGCAAATAGCTGCTCCCCTCCTATAGGTGAAAAGTTCAGATGATGCAGCTTGAAAGTCTTGAAAAAACTGTTGAAAGCCTTAGAAGCCAAGATAGGAAAAGGAAGGTATTAATGTCTGTCGGAAAACTGAAAGCAAGATTAATCTCAAAATGGCAAAAATATCCTGGCAAATAGAGATAACAACAGTATATTGTCAGGAGGGAGAACAACAACCATTTCATAAACTTGGCGCCCTGGTTTTGTGTTTAGTGTATGTGTCTGCTGCCTCTGTGAATTCACTCAGTTTATTTCAAAAAATCCACGACAAAGGATTAATTCTTCTTTCTATCTGGCACATCAGGCAGCTGAAATATGCTTCAGTTTTACAAAGACTTTCCAGGTGACTTTGAACATTACAGGAAAATCTTTTTGGTGTTCCTGGGGAATGTGAAGCATTCAATTCAGAGTATATAATTTTGTAGCCATTTAGTTGTCTTCTGGCTTTCACGTTGAACTCTAGATGAAACTAATGAAAAATTCATTTTACTTCTTTTGCAGACTCCAAAATAAAGTTATAAATAGACAGACATCAAGGTGTTATGTTCAAAAGTGTAACTATAATTACTATTTAAAACCCAGTCTCAGTATGATATATTTAAATATAGTTTTAGCATAGGAACTGCTGCAGACTAGCATATCATAGGTTCAAATGAAATAATTTGTCCTCTAATGCTGACTTTGATTACAGGGGTTTTCTGAATTTATGTTTGTTACTTTAGAATCAAGCTGATGAAAAATTGCAGTGTGTGGTAAACATTCATAAATATACATGGCTCCTGGCTTTTTGATTCTGTTAGAGGTTGTGGCATTTGGTGAACCTGAGGACCCAGAGGTTTTCTGTCACTGCCACCTGACTCTGCCTGCAGCTCTGCCTCCCCAGGGCAGGTATTGAGGCGCTGTACACACACCCCCAACCCTCTGCACAGGCACAGCTCCCCAGTAGCTGTCCTTTGACCCCAGTTTCACCCAGCCTCTGCCCCCCACTGCCCAGTCACCTCCTGGTTTTGGCACTGAGAGGCCCCTTAGACCTGCGGTCCCCTCCAATGACTGGTGCTTGGACCTGCCTCTTACTGTGCTCTCCAGCTACTGCAACCTGCGTTTCTCTAGTGGATCATTCACACGTGCAAATACAAAAAATGGAGAGCATATCCCTGCAGAAAGTAAAAATAGTGTAATAGTAAGACTGTCAGGCTGGCTGGACAGAGAGACATCCAGACCTGCAATCTGGTTTATGTGTGACCAGCAAATTTTATCTCCTTTCCCCCTCAAATTTCTCATGTGTTTCTCACTTTTCCCTTTGATCCCTCTTTTCCTCACCTTTCGTCCTTTGCCTAATCATAACTTTCAGAAATTCTCACAATTCCCTTAAAATGTTCTACAAAAGACAACAGTTGCTTCTGTCTTCCCAAAGAGTGTTTCCAGCCCACTTCTATTATTTTTATTTATTATAATTTTTATATTGCAGTTGGAGCAACTTTCTGATTAAATTTTCATTGCATTACTTTTCTACTTAGAGTTTTTCAGTCCAGCTTGCAAATGAATCATACAGAACAAAAGAGATAGGAAATCTGCCATTTTTCTTTGCCTCCCAATGCACACACTTTCCAGAGCTGTTGTAATCTGGCATCATTATAATATGAATTTTTTGCACAAGAGGAGAAGGAAAGGAAAATAACTATGGAAACATCAATCTGTATTAAAGGAAGGCTCAGTATTTGTTGTTTCTAGCTCTTCCTACTCTCCTGGACAAAGTGCTCCCTAGAGCAGTTAAAATCTCCTGTAGCTGCTCCTGGAACCACCCAACCATGGCAGCCTCTTCTTATCAGCAATGAAAGTGAGCAGTGAAAGCTTTAAAAATAATTGAAATAATTTGTAAAGTATAGTTAAATGCAGGGAAAAAAATAGATAAGGAAAAAGAAAGAATAAGTTTAGTTGTTATCATACACACACACTTACTTTACTGCTACAAATACCTGTACTGCAGATATCCACATTGTTCACAGAAACAGTGGGCCCAGCAAACAGTAACCAAACAGGATAAAAATCATTATCAATCAGACCATTAACCTCATTGCATCATGACATGATGTAATAGTCTTCCATAAAAGGAATAAAATATGAATAGACTTTTTTTTTTTGCAAGCAAATAATTTGAGAGATATCAATTACAATTTCCAAACTCTCTTTGTGGGGACTGTTAATGCCTTTGACATGGCTCTTTTCATTACATCTCCTTTCAGAAATATTTAACACATGAATACCACAGAATCTGTTCAGGAAATGTTTTTATTAAATAGATTTGCTTTGACTGAGTTCATAATCTTTTTCTGTTCACTTTTTGTAGGTATACTTATAGCAAAATTTAATAGGAAAAATCTTTTTGAGTCACTTGACTTGAACATCAGTTCAAACTACCCACAGAAAGTGCCTGTTTTAAATGACAAGATTTTGCTTAGAAAATTTGGTTACAATTTCTTCTATTCACCCAATACAGCAACAATACTGCTACCCAAACAGCTGAAGAACACCCTGCCCATATCTAACTGCAGTAGCAAGTGTGAAAAAGTCACTGTGGGGGCAGAAGGTGGTGACTTGGGGACAGGAGCAAGTACAGATGGAGGCAAAGGCAGGCTGAGCAGGGAAGCTGAGTAAGGATTAGGGTCTTGCACCAAGAAGGTTGTCCACCAGCAAGACTTCCAAGGTGTGAATCTTGTTCTTGTTCTGTCAAGATTCATCCACCATCAGGTATCCATTCTTCACAAAGTCCCTGGAAGTCTCATTCATGGTGGGGAAAGAGGAAAGAGGAGATAAGTTGCCCACTTTGAATACAAATCTACATGCAGACAGGCACTCAAAGGCATATGGTGCAGGAAAGAAAGTGGTTCTAAATAGTGCAAATACACAGTGAAGTTGGAAATACCTATTTAGAGACATTATTGTAAAAATGGTGAGGATCAGGCTCAGCATGATCAAGACTTATTCCAGTGGGAAAACACAGTGTAGAATGACGGGTATGAGAAAATACCCATTCCCAATTGTTTCCAGCAAGGCTAAACCTAAGCTGGATCCCCCTGTCGCAGCCAGTGCATGCATAGCTGAATCTGGGACAGATTGACCCAGATGTGCTAGTTGCTTTTTCCTGCAGCTGAAATGGTGGTTCAGTTACCTCCCACTTCACTCCTATAATTTGAAGCCAATTTGTAGCAGTTCCAAATTATTATGGCCAATTTCCCAGCTGGCAACTTCAATAATAAACAGAATAATCTATTTTATTTACCTCACTCAGTTTTAGATTTGCCATAGGTACTTAAATCTGAATTTGACAGCTGTCTCTACACATGCCCAGTCTGAAGGAATGGAAGTGACAAGTGGCAGTAGCAGTAATTCCTGCTTCCATCATGTTCCCTGCAACTCTGGGTAGTTTTGATTAATGCTCATGCTTATCATTTTCTATTCAAGATCACTCATACATCAGAGCAACCTGATTGCTAGAATTAGTAAACAACCATTTCCTTCACCATACAGATCATGTGTAGACACCTCTAAATGCAGGAATAGGTAAAATAAGTCATTTTATGACAAGGACATTGGATTCTTCATGAGTTTTATGTACACCGCTTTTCCCACTCATGATGTTTAGTCTTCCTCAGGGGCAATTCCTTGAAGTAAGATCTTCAAAAGGGGATATCCTGTAATAAAAACTCTGAGAAGATATACATTTTCCTTCCCTCACATCCTCATTATGGAGTATATCCCTGGCAAAATTATTCTTTCATCTGCAATGCCTGCTGTAATTGGAAGCTGTATGACCCGTAAATAAAATACTGCAATAATTCAGAATTTAAAAGCATGTTGTTACATGACATGCACAGGAAGAGACAGGAAAACCCACCAAAATTCAGTGGATAACTATCTGGATGTATTGATTTTAAACCATGACTTTTTAGCAAAGAATATGGTTTTCCTCAGCTATACATTTCATGTCTCTGTTTCTCAGATGTAATTATTGCAAGATTTTGACACAGTGTTTGAAGAAACTAATGCACTAAAAATTCTTCAGTGGAAGAATTCAGTAACTGGAAAGCTTTCAACTAGTCGGTAATCCCTATTATGTTCTGAAGACTGCCACGATTTGATCTAACATCTACCTCCATAAATAAAAATCCCTTTAGCTAGAGAATTTTTAAGAGCAACAAGTTCAACAGTGGGTATAGCCAACTGCTTCCATTTCAGTAAAATTTCTTATTTAGTAAGGAATATCCTAAATTACTGCATTATTGAAAAAAAAAAAAAAAGGATTCACTGTCATGACACTAACACTACAAGCTCATTGTGGTTTTACTGGTGTCATTTTAACTTGGGATCACAGTTTTGTATTTTTCATCTTGGCTGACACTAATTCCTTTTTCTTTTAAAAAGTGAGACATTCTACCTCAAAGAAAATGCATTAGAACAGGTAGCTATC
>JAWWEW010000001.1:48041367-48255037 GCA_035583185.1 Anabacerthia variegaticeps | reverse complement strand
GGTAGCTATCCCTATCAAATTCTACCCATGACCCTCTAAGAAGAGTTTCTTTGTAAAAACCGTTTTATGAGCTGCTCGGGTAATTTTCTTCTCTTCAGAAATGTGTGTAGTTACGCAGCAAAACATGCCTATTTTGTCTTGAGCTTTTATCTTTGAGAGAGCGTTTCAATATTCTGGTCCTAAAGGCTTTGTTCATGAATGAATCTGAGGATTAATCCACTGGCTGAATTGCCTAAATTTCTGATGCAAAAATTTGTTGCATAAACTTAGTGATGAATAACAGAATAAAATCAATTGGATTCTATTAGATAGTCATCTAGGCTTTGTACAATGTTCATCTACATTGAGTCTGTACTGTAGGAAACTACTGTCACCAAGAGCAAAGCTGGGAGAAGACAGTCCTCAAATGGTGACAGTAAGTGGCAGTTGAAATGGAAGGATGAAGGCAATTAGTGCTGTTGGGGTTATTTGTGTGGCTGTGCTGCCTGTGGCACAGCTGAGGAAGGCAGATTTTTTCAGACTCCATCACCTTGTAGAAGCTTGCTAGAACTAATCAAAAATCAGGTATCCACTAGCCCATAAAATGCAGTTTAATTCTTGGTTGTTTTAACACAAAACATGTGTTTCCCTCCACATCTGGATGCCAAGCTGAAATTTCTGTGTTTCTGTGGAAAGAAAACTGAAACATAATTTTATGTATATATATATCTGCATACATGTGTATCAGCCAGCATAGGAGACTAAACACAATTCTCCTCTGGGAATGGGATGAATGAAAACAAATTTTGTGATAGATAAGAGTGATAACCTGAGAAAATAGAATCGAAATACTGCTTTCCATTAATAACTAAAGGAATCCCTTCACAGGTTGCCTGGAACCTCCCTAAATTAGATTTTGGTGCCTCATTCCCATGCACAGACTCAGCAGTGATCAATCTACAATCCTAAAATTAATAGCTACTTATATAAATAGTGCAAAAGGTCCTGTGACAGCTGGAGCTGGGCTGCAGGCATGCTCATTGTGCATGAAAAACTGAGCGGAACAAAGACAGAGAAAGGAGATCAGGAGTGGCTTGTGTGGTCTTCATCTTGCTCTAGTAACTAATTCCTTGCATTCAAAGAGATTGTGCTGTTATTCTTATTTTCCAACATGTCATAGTAATGTCAGTTAAACAAAATGTTACTAAGGTAATGTTGGTCTCTCTGAATTATGATATATGGTCATAAACTGAAAGTGCAATACATGTCCATGACAACCACAAGATGTGGGATTCTTGAATCCAGCTGAGCAGCTGAAAAGGGAACATTTTAATATTGATGGTAGAACCAATTTAGAATTTAATGTGGAAATAAACACAGGGCTGCAAATGGAAAATGTAATTAGAACACGCCCTAAGTTAGGAATCAAAGTTACACGCTGTCATAAATAGAGTTTTCTTTCATCATGCCATTATAAACTCCAACCATCTGTTCCTTGATGGGGATGGGAATGCTCCAGCATTACCAAGGAGTTATTCATGACAGCAAATGGGCTGGAACACGGTCTGAGGAGAGAAGGAGGGTTTCCACCTGGGTTATGGATTAGTAAAGAGAGTTTGCAGAGGGTGTGTGCATGTAATGGAAAGAGAAGGAATGAGCACAGTTACGAGAGCACAAACTGAACATATATCGTTTTTCACCTTTAGGGCAAGGATGTGCAAACCAGAAAATTCCCTTTGCAACCAAGATGACAATTTTCAGATTTGAAAAAGAACACAGAGGAGGAGGGGAGGAACATCTGGTTGGGGGAAAACTGGCACAATTTGATGCAGAAACAGGATTTTTCTGTGCTACTTCTGAGTCAATCAGAGAGGCATCAGGCTGGATTTAAGAATGTAAATAAGACAAGGCAGATATGCATGGCGTTACTCCTGCTTTGAGACACCCTGAGACTGTTTGGATGGCAGGAAAACCTTCCTACCATCAGAGGCTGGAGCATGATGACCCTCAACTGCTCAGGAAAGATATGATGTACCTCTGTGAGTGCATTATACAAATAAATTGGTATTTGATGCTTTTGCAATGAAGTTGTAGAAAGTTATCAAGTGGAACATTATTAACTGCCTAAAAGAGGTCTGTTGGTGTGTTTTAGTGTGCAGAATCTAGTAAGGAGATTCAGCAGCTGTCCTCAATTCCTCCCATTGCCTCTTTTTTCTAGTGGCAAATTCAATCTGCTCTGTGGCACCACAGTTGCCATATGCTCCATGGCCTGTCCTTTCATGCCAGTGCATCCTTTGAGACAACAGCAGGATGCCCATGAGGAGCCTCAGGATACCCTGTGCCCCCGACAGCCTTTTGCTGAGCCTGTGCAGAGGCAGGGACACAGCTGGGTCACCTTTAGGGCAGCAGAGCAGTACACACGGGCTGTGTGCTACTAAATAATGTTCACAGGCACTTAAAAACTAGCATGAGTATTAAGCTGCACTTTCTCTATCACCTGTCCCAGCTCAAGAGATTTATTTGAAATTCTCTCTCTCGTAGCCACCATTTCTGAAGCCAGTTCATTCCACAAACTGGATTTATGTCCCTCCTCCTTAAGATGATTTTTATTCCTTCCTCAGATTTCTCTTTTGGTAGCCTGTTTCTGACCATCCACCCCGCCTCTGCCATCACACTCCAGAGGTATTCAAAACAAATCAATTTTAAGCATTTAGGCAGGGACCATGCGTAGAATGTTTTCAAACTGCCTCTCTCTCCCTGCGCTGGTGATTCTGTATCTTTTGTTTTACTCTTTTAATTGATATTGCTTAAGAAGTGCTTTCTATTCAGTGTAACTTAAGAAAATGTAAAGTAATTGCAGGCTATAATTTAGCTTACCTTTAGCATTTCACCTTATCCCAATGCCTCTCAACCTCTGATGCTGAAGATAATTTGAGTTAATTTACAGTTGCTTTGCTGTGAGGGAACCTGGAGAGCTCACCCAGTCAGATTTAATGTTTTCAGCACTGGAGGAAATGGCCTCCAGGTGACAATAACCATTTGAACCACTCTTGGTAGAGCTGTGTGAACTTGATTGTTAACACCAGCTAGCATCTTGCAGCATTTAATGACCTGGTAAAGCAGACGAGTAATATCAGGCTGGCACCTTGCAAAAATAGGTGGGAAGCAGTACCTTATCCGGATATAGTGCCCACTGTATAAGGGTCTGAAAATCTAAGCAAAGAAAATTAGAACTCAAACTATCTGGTGATATTACTTGCATTTCTGAAGTGTAATGAAAACTGTAAAAAGCACAACAATAACAGATTATCTTCTGATAACAATGCTGCATTTCTGATGCAGTGAATGCTGGAGGAAGCTGCAGCAATAAGGAAGACAGAAGGACATATTCTACTGATTTAATTAAAATTTAACAAAAGAAATCAATGCCAACACAAGCACAATAACTCCTGAAGGAAAAATCCTATATTTATAATTTATGAAAAAGGAGAGACCCAAGGAAAAAATTATATATTAAATATAAAAACTAATTTATTTTAAAAAATTAAAAAAATATTATAAGAGTGGCTAGCTGGTCTTATTACAAATTAAAAAGTGGTATTAAATAATTTCTATTTTTATTTATAAAACTCTCTGAGCAGCTGCATTATTTATATGCTGTACTACTGCAGAATGTTACCCAGCCATTTTGCTCAGATGAAAATAAAACCCATGCTACACTCTCGTATCCCAAATCTGAACACTATGACAGCTGTCTAACAGTCCTAGCAAATTTTTTGGCATGTTCATGTAATAAAGAACATCTCTGGCAACTGCAGCTAGAAAAATATCTGCTCCCGTAAAAAAATATTCCCTCAACCAAGAGAACTCACATCTGCATTTCTCTCCAGTGCTTCTTCAGCCAAGAAGTCTTATGTGGTGTTTCAGTCACATTGTTACTCCTCAGGTTGCGAATCACCATAAATTGCTGATATTTGAGACAGAATAGGCATTGAGGAAGGACATAACAAGAAAAATAAAAGCTTTTGTTTGCACAGTGGTAGCAGGGGGCTCCCTGTGGTATTCTGATAAACACAGGATTCTTTGACATGTGGTGCCTTCAGTCATCATTTTTTGCTGCATCATTTTATATATTTAGGTGTCTTTATAAATGCCACAAATGACATTTTTTCTTTCTGCACAGGAGGGTTTGGGGTAATTTTACTTAATTCAAGAGTTATACAACTGTTTCCTCAATCTCCAGCTAAAAATCCCCCTGCACAGTCCATCCTGCCCCCTGCAGGGATGGGCAGTTCCATGTATTATTCTGGGGACTTTTGATGTCACATCCTGGTATGGCCTTATGGAAAGAAAATTATTCTCCATAGTTTGTTTTGTGACTTTCTGGATTTAGTAGTGGTTTTTTTGCACTAGAAAGCTGGTTCTGTAGTTCAGAAAAGGTTAAAGCCAAAGAGGTTTTTGCAGATATTCTTCCACATTTTCAACAGGTCTGAATTACTTCAATTTGATATTTGGGGAAAGTTCTGTAGACAGCTATAAGTGGCACAGTCTTGCAGATGAGTAAGTTAGCCTGGAGATGAATAGGAGGAAATCCATGGAGGAGTCAAGTTACACCCTAACCCACAGCCAGATTATCTTCACAAAAGGCATTTTTACAACCAGAACAGGTTTTATTCAGCCAGACCTGAGAGCTGGGGATAGTAGGGACAGAATGAGGCACTCATACTTATTTTGGATGTACATTTGAACTCAGGGGAACGTTGTCACTCATCCTGCCTTTCTGTGAATGGCAGGTGAGAAACTTGCTCCAATTCATTCATAAAGTCCTGGACAATTTCCCCTATAGCAGCCTCAGCCATAGATCTCCCAAGTCATTGAGTTTCCAGCTGTTCTGAAAGCCCCGGTCAATTTATCATACCTACTCTGTTACCCAGGGAAACTACTGTGTTAAGAAGTTTTGATGATCTTGGTCAACACAGGCATGACTCTGACCTTACTTGATGAGGCAGTCCAGAAAAAACCACCATGGAGTGCACTCATAGGGTGACGCACAAGTGAATCAGTAATACCAAGTACTAATATAAACTTCACTATCTAGGAACATAAGAGAGTCAAATTGTTCTAGGGAAGGATAACTGTCCTTCAGGAGACCATCTGTTAGAATTGGAAGACTAAGAAGATTTTGAGCACAGAAACCCTTCAGTTTGGGTTCTGAAGTGGCCCTTTCTGTCCTTCACGGTTTTGGAAACTAGTGTACCTGAAAACCTGTTTGACTTTTGCAATTTTACCTGCTGGGCAAATACAGACGTAGTATTACCTTTACCTCACTCAAATAAGCCAAGCTTCTTTCCAGGACTCAGAATTCTATCTTTTACAACATGCAGAAGGGAGCTTGCATTTGAATGAAGTCCTATGGCTTTTTTACACAGCAGCCACACTGGTACAAGCAGGATGCTGCTGTTTCCATTAATCCTGTCTTAACACAGTGATGTGACACATATCAAGGGGGAGAGCTGTCCTGGCCAGCAGCCACACTAAGCTCTTTTTCCAGATCAAGTTTTCCTCGGCTCACTGGGTCCACAAAGCTGTTGAAATACCCTGTTGAAATGACAGGGATTCAATTAAAGCTGTGACATATACTACTGAAAGATGGTTGGTTTTTTGTTTGTTTGTGTTTGTTTTTTGTTTTGTTTGGTTTTTTTTCCCCGAGTGCTTGATTTCCCTGCTTTGAGATAAAAGGTTTGTGTTTCTAAGGACAGATACAGAAGAGCTTTTAACAGGAGGAGTGCAGTGAGTGTCACTGACATTATTCCTTGAAAGTGTATTTTTATTCATGACATTGCTTAACAAACACAGAACCATTTATAGAATTAATTTAATTGACTGTTTTACTTAAAAAGAGTAGTGGACATTAATCACAAATGGTAAATGACTGGGAGTTTATTTGGGGCCTTAAAGTAATTCCTAAAAGCTGAGATTTATGTGTAGAAAGGGGGAGTCAACTTAGACACTGGCATATGTCACTGTGGGGCTAAAACAGCATTATCGTGCTCAAAGGCTGCACAGGTCACAAAGCAAAGAATAATTTAGATGCACATTAAAGGTTACTCAAGCAAAGGGCTTTCCACACTTCAGCAGGATCAGCAGATTTAATTGGATTAGCCAAAAAAATTGAGTGAACAGATTATATACAATCCCTTAGCAATGCTGTATTTCAAGTTTCATGACTGCTTACATAATATGGGAGACACATTAATTATGAGAGTGTGAGTCAGCTTCTCCTCTCAGCTAAAGGAGTATGTTGGGGTGTAGAAGGGTTGTGGGGGATAATACATTTTGTGCCCCTGTGATGTATTTTAAGATCTCTACCAGGAAATATTGCGGAGGACTACTAGTGATTTTAAAAGGAAAGAGAGAGGTGAAAACGGAGGGAAGGAAAGATCCTAAATACCTTAATAGCAGTATGAAAAGTTTAAGCAGACAAGTTGAGAGCCTGCTTTCCTTGCAATGGCTGGGACTGTTAATGGGGGGCCTGTGCTGGGTGGCTGCCCCAGGCTTTAGTGGATGGATGTTCACAGTTCTCTGGGACACTTAGAGAAAAGCCAGCACAAAACTGATTAATGAGATTTTAGCAAACATTGCTCTACATCAAATTTATTTTCATAGAGTTTTCGTTATAATTATCTTCATGTGAAAATGGGCAACTGAGCTATTGGGAAACAGTTTGGAGGCATTTTATGCTTGAGCTGAGCATTGTATCAGCCAAGAGTCAGACCAAATGGAAGGGATGATCAATGCCCTGCCTGTTTTTACACTCAATATTAAAGGCAGGGACGCATGATGGGACACATGACAGGACACCAGTCCAAATATACCACTGATTATGTTTTCCTGCAAGATTTTTTTGTAATCCTGTAATAGGATTATCAGAGGCTTTTCTGGTAGCTTACAAAGGATATGCTCTTCATGACATGTTCAGTGACATTTCCCCTTGGCTAATTAGCAGCAAGTTTTAATTCTTTTCATAGTATGCAGCCAAGATACTCTGTGAAAATGAGCTGATTTTGGTCTTACTTCGTATCAAGCATTATTCTTTATCTGAGCTCTAGTTGAAGAACCCAAGGCCAAGTTCTCACTTAGGACAGGTTAAATAAAAACTAAAGAAAAACCCATTGAAGAGCCAATTAGACAGACTTGTAGGAACGTTTTTGCTGTGGTATTGTTAAGGATGTGATCCTCAAAGATGCTAAGCATCTGTGTGCAGCTCTCACTAAAATCTTGAAAGCTGCAAGTGATGGCTTTGCCATGGGACCCACCGGAGTTGGCAAAAAACCATGGTCAGGGGCCTGCTTTTTCTTGCAGGAAATAGGAGGCCTTTTGCTTTCTGGGGTCTCCCTTATGTTTAAATTCTTGCTTTCAAGCAATAACTCAGTATGTCACTTATCTATGGATCTATGAATAAATTGTGTGTGAGACTGTGTTCCTATTGTCAAAGCCCTGTAGGTCTGAAGCTTGTTAGAAGAGCTCTGCAGTGAGTGATCTCATACATTTAGGGCAGGGGGGGGAAAAAGAGAAATGACAAAAGGTCTCCCAAACCTAGATGATCTCACCAAGTAAATTGGGCACATTGGAAACAGAGCTGCTGGATTTTATGTGAGGCTCCAGCTTTTCCAGGGACACCAAAATTACATCGTCTTCACTTCTGGCTCCCTGTCTCTGCCCTTTTCCACCTCACTTGTCACTTCCATCCCACAACTAGCAGGTTGCTCTTCATTTTAACATCAACTGCATCTGCATCTTCACCTCTTATATTAACTTACCCCCAGTGTAACTTTTCCACTCATTATTTCTTCCTCTTTTCCTTCTCCTGTCTTGTCTCAATATATTTCCAGATTTCTTGTCGCTGAGGAAACTGTGTCCTTTTCCTCAGACGAAGAGAAAACACCTCCAGGGTTCTTTTCCTGATGTTTCTCTCATGTATCACTCAACCTCTTTTCTTTCTCAGTGATGAAGAAAGGTAATAATGAGATTTAGACATGAAGAAAAGAGTGAAGAAGAACACAAGACCACAAGGGCTTGAGCAGCTGTGTGTGTCCACCTCATTTTTCCAGTCAGGTCCTATGAAAATGGTACCATCAGTCCCTTTGCCATCTGCTGGGAAGGGAGAGCAGCCAGCCTTGTTCCCTTCCATGAGGCAGGAAAAGTGCTGTGAAACAGTGGCATGGTCAGACTCACCCTGTCAAAGGTTAAACCTCCCCTATATGCTGCTATCTGTACGAGAATAATCAGATCGCGGCTTAAGGCAAATAAACATATTTTTCCTCACACAGCTTTTCTGTTTTGATCATGTCATAGGATTCTAATTTGAGTAACTGAGTACAAGGATAATTAGCAATCATTTCAGTGATAGTACATTTATTCAAATTAAGTCAAACATGAGTAATATGTGGGGGTTTTGGGTTTTTTAGCCAACAGAGAGGAGAAGTATTTAGCTCTCTGAAAGAGAAAAACAAGTTCTAGAGGCTATTCCTTCTTTTCATGTTAAAAAGGCCCTAGCTTTCATGCATAATATTTTAACATGATTCAGTAAACTAATTTTCTCATTTTGCTGCCCAGCCATGGAAGAGAATGTTTTGATCTAAATGTTCTCCCCCTTTCTTTTTCCTCCCACTCACCCTGTGGGTGGGATGTCTGCCCTTCACACCAGGGATGAGGAGCCCCAGCACAGCTTGTTGCAGGCAGTGGACACTGTTAAGTTTACAGCCATTTGGTTTGCTGGACATGGAAGCTGCTTGGGTTGATGTACAACCCTTCATGTGATTTTTTTGGTAATGCTACAGCTTCTCACTAGTGAAATCCCTGCACATGAACTCCTGTGAGACTCTTCCAAGTAATTTTTCTCTGCATGTTTTACTGCTTCTCTGGCAAAACAGTGTGGTGAACACAGGCAGCGAGGTACCCTGGCTGAATGCTGAAGGTGGGTGATGGATGAGCTCCAGGCAGGATCCTTGCCAATCAGCCTTCAGTTTGCTATGGGACACCGTGATGGTGATCTCCCTCTTCCCAACTGAGACCTTTGCACCTGGCTTTTGTACAGACCACCTCCCTCCGGGTGTATAGCCTGGGTTTGCTGTGCTGTGCTACCCACAGTGTCTGCATGGACCAGCAGGCTGTACTGGGGGCTGCACAGCGTGGTTTGGAGACCTCATATGTGGCAAGAAACCCTGGTGCCTGGGTGTACTTCCCAAGGCAGGGAGCTGCTGACAGCAGTCAGTGCCAACCTTGCACGAGCCCCCACTCCACTGAAGGTTTCTCTTTTGCTTTCTTAATACCCTCCTCTGTCAGATCCATCTGTCTTGCTGAGGGCTTGGGAGAGACAGGGCTTTCCAGGGCTCTGGCCAGGCTCTTGCTGCTGTCTGCATGCCCAGAGTGAAGGGAGTGAGACCCAGCTTCTCTGTGCCTCTCAAGAGCAGCTGGGACTAAAGACACACTTTACCTCCCCATCTGTCTTCCAATTCTGAACTCTGCTTTGAAAGCCACCTCGTGCCCCACGGGGATCCTTCCTGAGGCACTGGAACAGGCTGGGGCTGGGATGGGCTGCCCTGAAGCTTCACCCAGCTTTGAGGCAGAAACAAGACTGGCACCTTCTTCACTTAGAGTAACCAATCTTTTTTGTGCATGTGCCAAGCATTGCCCCAGGAATCAAACCAAACAACACATTAGTTAAATTGAAAGATCATATAGTAAGTCAGTCAGAGTTTAGTGAGTCCTATCCATTTATTCCTTTATAATGCGTAATATTCTCTTGTAACACATAGTATAATAATATAATAAAATGAAGCCAACACATTAAACCAATCCTCTTTCACACAATGTTTCCAAGCAGAGATTTTTTTCAGAAAGTGCTACCCACCCAGTTTGTGATGAAAACCCATGTGTGCCAATGGTGCTGGTACTGGGACAGTGGGGGATGTAAGCCCACTGAGGATGGTGTTCAGTATTGCTCTGATTTGGATGAAGGACAGCTACAACTTCTGCATCAGGACTGCCTCTGCCTGCTGCTCCCTCACTGGGTTCAGTTTACCTTGAGGGAACAAACACTGGCTTTGCAGATCTTGGGGAGCTTCAGGGTCTTTTCCATGACTTTTCTTACAGGGTAACCGAGTCAAAAGCTGTTCTGCATAACCCTATTAACTGCTTTAAGAGAGATCCACATCTTCAAAAGAGACCCATAAAACATGCAAACATACATATATTATTTAAAGACAGCTGCTGCAGTAATGACTACGTGCAAAGCATAACAGAGCCATAAACCCTAAGCACCACATCCTCATGGAAGTCCCTGTGGATGTAACCCTAAGACCCCATTAGCCTAATGTGACTAAGTACATCCAATGGTTTCATTACTTTGCAGTACAAAACTCAGTTTCCTTCTTACTTCCTTCTATTCAGTCCAGCCCTGAGAATTTTGCCACTGACAACCAGATTGGCTTATAATATTTGGATCAACAAATTATTCTGGGACCTTGAGAAAACTGTTGCCACATGCACTGAGTCCCAGACAGCTGACAATGACAGTTTTGGGATAGATGTGGCCTAACAATGGAAAAACACAGTATCAGTGATGGCTTGCACTAATTAAATTTACCTCCCTAGAATTAGGCCATATGTGGTATCGATTCATTCAGGCACAGGGCTTCCCACTGTGGATGTAATGATAATGCAGAGGCAGCAAGCTGAGTGCCTCTCAGCAGCATATCAGAGCAAAATACACAGCAGACACACACCACCAGAAGACAGAAATTGTAAAAAATGCACTAGTCAACGTGCTAGAAGTGCCACTTACATGAATCCTGATGAAAGCTCCGAAAGGGAGCTCTCTGTGTGCTGCTTTAAAAAAGCAAAAATCTGTTCAGCTTTCCATGCCCAAGGCACTGCTGTATAGGTAATTGCTCACTGAAAACCAGTGACTATTTCTGTTGCATTTTCTGGATGAAATCGAAGACCAAGCAGTCACTCAAGTGACCAGGAGAAGGGCTGATCCCTGTAGGGGTCTTGGGAGAGACAGTTCCTTGCATGACCATGTACAAGCTGAAGTACAGCGCCAGTGGCCCCAAGCACCAGCATTTATCACCTTGTCTGGCACAAGGCATCACTTCTCACTATGAAAGCACAAAAATTACATGGTCTCTGACAACTGAGCACTGAGAAAAGCTACGTGACCTTTAGAGGGTTGGATTCACTCCAGTTTGCACTGCAGTGGTGAGGGGGGGTGTTGCAGGGACACTCCCCCATGTGCTGCTCCACCGAATTGAGCTGCGCTGAGGTAGAAGATCCAGACTGCAGCAAATGCCAGCCTTAAACCTATGTTTGTCCTCCCATTCCAGGGCAAAAGTTGAGATGTATAATTTTGAGGGATATCAGAATGAATCACTTCAGCATTTGCAGAACCAGAGTCCTTTGTTTTGGCACACTGAATTGATCTTGTCCCTAAGTTCATTTGATGTATTCCACTGCTCCATGGGAATTTCAGCTCAGGGTGGATGATTACCTGATTGATCTCTGTGGGCAAGAGGGTGGAACAAATCGCTGTGTGACTTCCAAACATGCTGTGTAACATGTCTAGAAGGTTGTTCGATGGGACATTTTCTACATTTTCTACAAACCCTGTCCCATGAGAGGAAAGAAAAGGAAAAAGAAGGCAGGAGTTCCTGAACTCTGCAAACTCAAGGCAAGTCAGGGCAGTTCACAGAACATTGTGAATTGCTTCAAATCTGTAAAAAAAAAAAAAAAAAATTCCCCAGGAAAACACTGGGATTATTCTAAAAATTATTTTTCTTTTAGATGCCTTTCTAATTGAAATTTTCTGGTCAACTCTAATTTTGAATTTTAAAAAGAAGTATAATAAGACATCTAATTTTTTGAAATCTTTACAGACTTACCAACTTGGACTTTCAAATAAGGGAGGGAAATTTTTCCATCAACAGAAACATATGCAAATTTAAGCCTATTTTCAAGTTAATAATTTTATATTTAAATAAAAACATCAACTCTGTTGCTCCCTTAGACAAAACATCATCTTTCCTCTTAGGACCAGATGAATGTACAGAATTGAATGTACAGATGTGAGATGCCAATGCATCACTAAATCACTAAATTTCCAGTAGTGCCTTAAACAGTAAGGATTTAGTCTTCAGTGAAAATCAGCAAAAATCCCTTGCTTTTGTTCAGATTTATTGAAACAAGCAGGAAACCCAAGGAACTCTTGTGAGATCCACTTTCTTCCCATAAGGCATACTCTAAGAGGGACTGCAAAACACTCCAGAGCTTGAACAGCATTCAGAGGAAAAAAGGGCTTCAAAGCTATCAGGCCATAGATATTCTGCTCTCCATTACTTGATAAAAGGGTCATTTCAAAATAACTCCAAGAACTTCTGTTGCAGAGACATCCACAGGCACAAAGGAGGTTTCAAGAGGGCTTCCTCAAGGGGTTCTGACCCTGAGCTCATTCTCTTTGTCCCAGTAAAGGTGGAAGGTAGTTATTCACATATGACATTCATAGAAATTCCCATTTGTAAGGGTCAAGTCCGAAATATCAGGCAGTGGAAGGATTTAGGAGAATTTATTTTCAAAGTCGAGAACACTTCTGGGCACAAATCTACACAGATCTAGAAAAAGACCCTGTTCTTTTTAGGGTTTTTATTGTCCCTGCCACACCCCGCTGTGGGGGCCTTCAGACGTATCTGCAAGAACTTATCTCCCCTCATAGCTGGGAAATCAGCTCCTCTGGAATGCAGGAGGAGAAAACATCTAAAACTGTCTCTGCCCCGTTTCAGGCAGGAAAGCTTTCTTAAGTGAAAAACCCTTATCTCCTCATAGTAAAATCTACATAGTAAATCTACATAGTAAATCTACATAGTAAAATCTACATAGTAAAATTCTACACTTACACCATTTGAGCAGAAGCTTAGCTTGCATGGCCTCTAAGAGGTGAACTGAACAAAGAGCAGGTCTCCCTTTGAATACAAAAAGGAGCCCTGGGATGGGTTTGAGCGCGTTCCATTTGTGGCAGAACGCTACCCACCAGCTCCTCAAAGCAAAGCATTCTCTGAGCCTGATTTTAGCTTGCCATAGGCCATGAGGCTGTCACAGTGCTGGCCGTGGCAAACAGCCTTACACTAGTCGTGTGGGATAAGACCTTCAGGCAGCACTGCCTTAGACACTGCTGAAGATGCAGCTTCCATCCATCCTCCTCTGTTTGCTCCGAATGCAAAAAATTCACCGTGGATTTGAATCTAGAGTTTAAATTTGTCTTTCCTTAGCCATTTGGAATATTTTAATCTATTCCTTTCCAACAGCCAGATACAGATAGAATTACCACTAATGTGTTACAATACATTAGGCTTTATGACTCAGTGCCTGACACTGTTCGTATCACATAGGTCTTCATTTATGTACATTCTGTTTGTTTCGATTCCCAAACCTCAAATTTACTAGCAAAGAAGAGCTGGCAGAGCTGATATAAGGAGCAGTATTTAAAATACATTTGCCAGCCAAAATGAATCTGTGATGTAAAGTGCCTCTCTGGAGGTTTCATAAAAAAAAGCATTACCAAAAAGCTTTTTTTTGCAGAAGCTGTGCAATTACTCTGCTCATGTATATGTACACAAATGTATATGTGTACCAAACAAGTCCTGAGGACTCATCTATCATGCAGAAATAAAATTTACTTTAATCAAATGTATCGTTTTCTGATGCTACAGATTATTCCAGTGGCCCGAAAAGTAAGGTAAAATAAAATGGAGACCCACATTTCACTAAAGGATCTTTGATTTCAGGTGTCTAGCCTTAGGTATCTGTGTCTTTACTTCCAAATGTGCTGCAATCCAGGACTTCCCATGGACTTACCTATACTTTAACAGCCATGAAACTGTGGTACCAGCTGACATCTACAGCTCTCCCATCTCACCAGGCACAAAGTAACCTGCATGAGATCATGCAGGGTTTTGCAAAAAACCCTCAAAACTTACCTGATTCATGTTGTCTCAGTCTCTGTGCAGTTTCATCACCGTTGCCAGGACTGCAGCACAGAGCAGTGCTCTGGAAGAAGGAGATTAAATACCCCTGAGCAATAGGCACATGCAGGAAAAATTGCCACAGGCCTTGAAAATCAGCTGGGAAGGCAATTTATGGGATGACCCAAAATGTACAAGGAGACAGAGACTGTGTCTTTGTGCAGGTGGAGAGAAGAAGAAACTTTTATGGCTGACCACTATTTAGAAACCTCGACCAGTGATAAACCATTACTGGGGGCTGGTTTTGAATGACATTTCCTTACATCTATTTAACTAAGTCATCACGAAAAAGGGATTTCAGTACATGATGAAATACAACTGAGATGCCATCAGTCTTTGAATACTTGAGTTTATGTAATTTTTTTCTAATATTCAGGCATGATTGGGAGTAAAGATCCATATTTATCTATACAGTAACCTTTTGGTTTATAAATGTCAAGGAAAGCCATGCACTCCAAGATATGCAGAAAATTGTTATTACTTTTAAAAAAATTAAATAAATTGGTCCCTTCGGGGCTACAATTTTTTTTTTCTAATTATCCCTTAAGGGGATCTTACCATAGCAACAGAGCCGCTGATCTCACACCATTTGCCTCAGTCTCCTCTCCTGTTTGCTGCCCCCAGTACACATATCCCCTCCTTTCCCTGCGTTCCGTGACCACTCAGCCCCACAAAGTCCATGTGTGCCATTCAGCCCTTCCAAAGGGCACTGCCAGATCTCCTCCCAACAGGGTTCTATCTTACCCATCTCACTCTTCACCCCAATCATGCACCCAAGCCACCAGTGGGGCACGGGGCTCTAATTCTGCAGCACATCAGACCAGACAGTAACTGGGCCCTTTCAGCCTTAAAGCCTATGGCCAAATGCAGAGATATCCATAGGGAGAAGACAACTGGACACTAGAATGTCATGTATATTTGAGTACTCAAAGCTGCTGTGGCACCAGGCAAAGCCAGGCTGATGCAGGCTGAACCTATAGCACCTGACTAGTCCTCTCAGCACTCATGAATGCAGACACTTTGTGCACTGAGCTGGAGACTCTTAGTCATAGCAGAGAGCAAAACAGCCTCATTTTCTGGGAAAAGGATGTTAAAAGGAATCACACTGGCTGTGCAGAAATTTTCATCCAGTTTTGCAGAGAAATGATACCACTGCAGTATTCACAGGTACTGGATGCAGAGGAATTAATTAAACACAAAATAGCAACTGTGTATTGATCTTTAACAGCCTGCAAAACTCCCCCCTTTTCGCTGGGTTTTTACAGCACTGAGTTCTGCCTCCTCCTGTGAAGCTCTTCAGCTTTGACTGTGTTCACTAAGCCTTGGTAGTTCTTCCTTTGGTAACACTTGAGCCAAATGTCCTACCTGTGTTCAGTTACCTTAATATCAGGTAAGGGACTGGCTATTACAAATAAAGAAGACAGATTTACAAAGGTGCTGCCAAGGGCCTAAGGTGGCTGAGTACAAGAAAATACCATGGGCTTTTTTTTTCCAGTATATTCCTTGCATCAGGCACTGACCCACAGTGGACCTGCGGTGCTTCTTTGCATTTCCCCTGTCAACAATAGCACATCTGTCTTCTCTGTGGGAGCAAGATGTGGTAAAATATGCTGGGGGAAAAAAGCATTGAGAAAAGAAGGGAGAAATAGGAAAGGGCTGGGAAGTTAAATTTAAGACTGCATGAAAAGGAGTGTCTAAGAATCTTACACGCCGTGAGATTTGTTAAGCAATACCAGTTCTGAGAGCAGAGTGGTGTGAAAGTTTAAAGTGTCTTAGGAGGACCCGACAAACTCGCAATTATCCCTGCGGGACTGATGAAATGTGTAGTTTTGCAGTGTGCCTGTGAAGAAGCCCCACCAGGTTAATCTGCCTTTGTAGCTTTTATAGAGTATTCCCCTGTGCCTGTCTGACAGGGCTGATCTACAACCCTTGACAAATAACTAGAGAAAATAAAAATTGGTATGTTTTTCAGCCTGCAAGTAAATCTTTTTTATCTCCCTTATTCATAAAGAAAATTGAGACACTTGCCCAGCAATGACGATAATGTTTTTATTTGATAGATTATTGTTTTAAATTCCTGCTTCCTGCTGCTAGGAAAAACAAACTCTCATGATTTTCTAGTTAGTGATTCAAAGTTAAGGCTTTGCCCTGGATTTGTTTGTTTTATTAATCAGACCATGGGCTTAGATCTGCTGCCAGGGCAGAATGGTGCTGCTCCGAAATGGAGGTGGCACCCAGATGCCAGAGGCACCAGGCTTGCTCTTGGAAGGGGTGCTGCAGGCACCAGGGAGTCAAGGTATGGCCACTGGTGATCTCAGGGGCAGTTCTGCTCCCAGAGAAGTCAAAAACACTTGCTCTGAGGGAAGGGATATCTTGTTAAATAATAAAGGATGCAGGGATAATGGTAGGATTTTTCCAGGGGATCTCTACGTGCCTGCAGGCATATAGCTTGTAGCAGTATGTTAGATTACACATGAAAGTTTTATACTGGCTTTGAACCTATTTTGAAAACAATGAGAAGTTCACAAAGTTATTTGAAGCTATTTGTCTCCTCCTTTATAAATATTTAAATATATTTGGTAATTTCAGAAGGAAGAAAGCTCTTATGCAATGTTTGGGTATGTGTGTGTCTTTAATAATTAATTGCACCCTGAAAGGGATGATTTGGTCAACTCAAATGTGACCTGTATTTGTCTAACGTGGGATATATCTGTTTGTGCAATAGTCATTCAATGAATAAATGACAAAGAGTGGATTTACAAATAAACTCTAAAAAGACAGAATTAAGAAAATCTTGCAAAGTTCCTCACATACCTGCGATGTAAAAAAGCCCAATATTCACTAATGAGCACCACATTTATTTTTTTACTTCTGGCTCACAGTTACTGTGAGAGGGGATAAACAACCCTCTACTGCAGAGAGATGCTTTATGTCCACAGTGGTACAAACAGAACTTTGCTAAACATTTCTCAATAGGAAAGATGGGCAACTGCAACCTTGTCCTCTGAATATGGACCTCTTAACTTTCTTTATCTCAACACATACAGCAGCTCCTCAACCAGTAGGAAGGAAGATCTGTAGACTGCTCCTCTGGGTGTTTAACAGAACATCTTCAGCAGCTCCATGAGTCCAGAGGCTCCAGGTAGCATGAAGGGTTTCTTAAGGCTTAGAGATGGGTGATCAGGCTCCCTTTCAGATGACTCCCCAGCCTGTAGGTAATGCTGCCAGCACCATGTGCTTGGGTAATGGAAAGCTTTGTGTTCGGGGCAGTATGAGCATCTGCTATCATCATGAGTAGGTGCAGTATCATCTTGTGTGTAAAACCCAGGGGAGGGCTGAAAGTCTTCCTGTTGCCACACCATCATGACTGAGGATGTTCTGGCTGTTCTCACTAAAAGGTACTTGAGTATCTGAATAGTTAAGACAGAAATAGTGCAGTGTGGAATCCAAAATCTTGAACTTTAATGCTTGGAACCCTTTGGGATGCTTCAGCACAGGTAAAGAGGGCACTTCAGAAAGGGATTTGGCCAACCAAGGCATTAGGAACACCAGAGAAAATTAAACGGGACAGTATAAATCATTATCGCTATGCTTCCCTTTATTGTACTATTTCCCAGCTGAGGGACAGTAAAAAGTAAATACAGGAACTTAATGGTGGTGACTGTGTAAAATCAGTCCTTGGAGCCACTAACACTGAGGCTTGACAGAATCACAGGTCTTTGAAACAGGCCATATAAATGTACATATATACTGTAGAGGAACACATATCCACAAATTCTCTTTAGGCACACCCTCCACAGAGTTTGCTGCTGATTTTTATTTTTTTTTTTAAATTTGTGGTTAGGAGGAGAACATATCATGATTATTTGGCAATCCGCAATTATCAGCTATTTTTTCACTAATCAGGAGGACTTAATGAAGGAAAGAACACTCCTTGCAAGAGGGCGGCAATTAACTGCTCACTTGCTGGTCCTGGTATGCTCTGCACTTTGCAATGGGGCTGCTGTGGAGAAAATTGTCTGCTCCTGAAGTGCTTTGAGCTTAGAAACTGGTTCTTCAGTCCCATTGGGGCATTGCTGGAGAATTGTGCTCATTTTTTTCTCACCACGGAAGCAATTTTGTGTGAACATTTAGGAAGGTGTCTGTGTGAACTGAACCCTTACATGTTTTGAACCCTCTGCTCAGCCTCTGCAGCAAACACTTTTCTTCCATTCTTTGCACTGGGAGACAGGCTCTAGGACAGAGAAACCTCAATCTGTCCCCCCAAATAGCTGACTAGGTAAAGTGTGCACTTCTGCAAGCAGGTCGCCTGTGTCGCTGGCAGGACAAGGGCACTTCCACATGGGAGTGCCAGGGAAGGCACCAGAGCAAGTGGGTTTTGAAGGAAATCTCTTCCCCAGCACCTCCAGTGTTACACCTCCACTGTCAGAGCAATGCAAGCCCTGGCAAGGCTGCAATAACACCTTATGCTGCACACTGGTAATGACCCCTGCAGGGGGCAACGTGTTAATTGAAAGCTGACTCTCCTTCACATGAAAACAATTTAAAATCTGCAGGTCACAGCCTGCTGATATTTAGTGGGATGAGGAGAGCCGGAGGAACATGTCACACAACTCCTGGCTGGTGCTGTGGGGAGTGATGTGCAGAACTGGAGAGCTCGGTACAGTGTTGGGGTGCCTGGAGGCAAAACCAAACTGGGAAGTGAGGCAATAAGGGGAGACAGCCTGAGCAGTGATGTGAGGTAAGTGATGCAGACAGATCGAGCCAGCTTCCTACAGGGGCAGGATCTGGGGATAACCCAGCTTGTGGAAATGTGCCATGTGCAGGGTGCCAGGGCATCGAGGTGCTCATGAGGCTCTCCAGCTCCCAGTGCTGCTGGCACCAGCCTTGCAGGGAAGAAAAATGGGACTGTCAGTGGGGAACTTGCTTTGCATGGCTGTGTGGGTGGGGTGAACTCCAGGGCACAGGGGCTCACTGAGGTTTTGTGCCGCTGCTGACGGGAACTTTAAAAAGCAGTAGCATTTTGTATAAATGTTACATTTGAATCTCTTTGACATTTTCCCCCTGGTGCTAATTATTCCCAGCAGCTTCTCACCATGCAGCAAATGCCTGGCACTGTGACAGTTATTAAAAACCTGTAAACAGACTAGCAGGAAGTGCCTGGAGTCACCTTGCCATGTTAAACTGTCAAATAAGTAAAAATAAATTGGATCTGAACCCCACTTATGCAGCTTCAGAGCCTTCTCAGAGGCAGAGGCTCAATAAGTACCTGATGGGAGGGTGTACATTAGATGGAGCTGAAGTCTTCTCAGTGGCGCCCAGTGACAGTACAAGAGGCAGTGGGCACAAATTGAAACACAGGGAAGTCCAATTAAATATAAGAAAATTCTTTTATACTGTGAGGATGGTCAAACACTGTCACAGGTTGCCATAAGAGGTGGTGGGGTCTCCAGCCTTGGAGATGCTCAAAAGCCACGGACAAGGACAGGGGCTGGACCAGGTGACCTCCAGAGGAGCCTGGACTATTCTTCCATTCTGATTTCTGTGCAAATGCATTGTTCTGTTGAGAAACAGCTCTGATGGGCCCTCCCCAAAGGAAGTGAAGTAGGAGGAATCTGCTCACCCAGAAGCAGGTAGTACAGCATTGCCTTCATTCTTTCCAGGGTTTGAGTGTGATTAATACTGATGGGAGGGCGTTAAATACTCACCTGGAGTAGCTATTTCAGCCCAGTTAAAGCTGGGCTCCACCTTCCTTTTCTCAAGACAGGAACAATGGCACGGCTCCGTTCACAGGTCCAGTGGTAAAGGGGCTTTGCAGGAAGTACAGAGCACATGAGAAAATTGTAGACAAGACTAAGAAACTTCCCTGCTTGGAGCTCCAGCTTTCAAGCATCAAGTGCCCAAAAGCAAGGTTTGGACAATGGTGTCATTGCACTGGTTCAAGGCTGTGTTTCCACACAGCTACTTCCCTTATCTCTCTGCTGGTTTGCCATGGTTTTAGTAGTAATTTACTGACTTTAGAGCCAAGTGGCACCAGGAGTTGCAGTGCACCAAGAGGCATCACAAACCCTGGGGAGAAGGTATCACTTCTGAATTGGCAGAGTTGTTTGAATTAATATTTACATGTAAATTCAGGTCTTACGAGCCCACGTACTGCTTGGACCAGGAGCTGGTGGAAGTATTGCTCCATGAGTTATCTGTAGTAGGTGCACAGGTCTTCTGGTGCCATATGGGCCAGAGCTGTACTGAGGTTGCTGAACATTTGGTCTCAGCCAGATGTGTAGCCTAAAATGTCCATTTCTTTCAACCTTCAAAGCCAGAAAACCATGGTATAGCAAAGCACAAGGAAGAAAAAGCAGGAGGTGGGCAAGGTGGGATGTGGAGCTCTAAGTCTTAGGAGAACTTTCAAGGAACTGGTAAGTCACTGCTTCTTTGGTCCTCAGATGGCCATCTAAACCATGTGAGTGATGCCAGGCAGCGCTCACTAGAGTGCAGGCAACCTGAAAGGAGACTGCAGTCCTGTAGGGAAGCTTAGCACAGCTGTGCCAAGCCCAACCCAATCCCTCAATACTTCTGGGTATACTCTGGATACTACTTTGGAAGCAGTAGTTAAAACTAGCTCATCCAAGGATGTCTGTAATAAAGAAGTGACCTATTAGGGCTATTAAAATGACTACTCAGAGTGTCCTCTGCACCTGAAGCATAGCTCCCACTCTGCTCCTCGTTAAGGGCTACCTCAAGGAAATATCCCTGATAAAGAGAGCCATATTTGTTTCTGCATGCGAGGGAAACGAGCTTGTAAACAGAACCGTAGCAAGATAAGAAGTCTTTGGAAAAAAAGGCTGGTGAATTAGCCAAGACCACCCATTAGCACCTGTGGTCAACTGTCCTTAATAAGCAAAGAGCTGCTAATGCCTCCAGAGCTACAACTGAGCTTGACCTATACTGGCTTTATCTCATATTTATGTTTACTTAGGGTTACACTCTTTATAGTTTCTGCTACCTTGCTCGCCAGAGAACAGTTAATTCGAAGGAGGACAATCAAGGAATGTATGGTCTTCAGTCATAGTGTTTCCCTCCTTCCTGAGGAATATGTGCTATATTTCTTGCCATTCTCCCAGGCTTTTGGGGAGCAGGTACCAGACACTATCATGCAGTACACCCCTGTGAAGATGTAGAACTATGACTTCCTGCTATGAGGACTTGATGGACCTCAGTATAAACTGTCTGATTAGGCCTTCTTCTGGAGGATGTCCCGATGAGAATCCAGTGAAATGCCCAATGCGTTATCCAAACCTCACAAAACCCATTGCTTTTGTCTTTGCCCCTGATGCACAGTTACTACATTTCCAGAGGAATTTCAAGAGTGAATGACAAAGATGGCTGAGAACATGTGTTGTAATATTGGGGTTTTATTTCAGAGTCTTTTCTTTCTACTATTTGAGTTAGATCTGAGTGCACAGCATATGTACCAGCCCAGTTCATTAATGTTTTCACATGAAGAGAAGGCACCTTAACACTTACCCTGTGACATCAATGAGGAACAGATGTTCCTACAAAGCCACAACTATTGGAAATACATCCAAGAGAAGTGGGCACAAACTAGTTGATGGTGCACAATCTTCCCAGCAGATAATTTTCTTTACTGGCTTATTATAACAATTAACAAATTAAAAAAAGAAATAATTATAGTGTAAATAAAGTCAAGTCTGTAAAATATTAACAACCTAGTGCTTTTAACTTTCTTGGAGTTGTTCTGTGTAAGAGTCAGGCTCTTAAGCCTTCAGACTTACAGAAACATTGCTTTAAAATTTTATTTCTCACAGGAATAGCTTAGCCTTATTTTTTTAGCTTACAAAAGCAGCATGCCTATAGATTTTTCCATAAAGAATGTTTCACTGAGCTCCACTGATGTAATTTCCTATCACTCCTCTCCACAGCCTGTTTCCAAATCAGTTCTTCCTTTCTTTGACTGTGAATCCTTTATGCCCCTGTAGCATTTGCATAATGCCTTACTTTACATCTTTAAATAAATGATTTCTACTGTGTCTTTTCCCCTGGTTTCAGAACTAACCAGTGCACAGACACCCCACCAAGGCTGTTTTGCTCTTGCCATGCAAATGCATGTCCTAGAAGAAGAAATCTCATTAACTGTTTTCAGTGGAGGCACTGCTGCTTCCTGACTGACAAGGGCACAAACAAACAAGTCAAGGGAATCTGCAAAAGCAGCTAGACGCAAACACCTCTCTCTGCTGCCTCTAGTCCCATAGATCTCTTCCTGTAAGCCACAGACTGAGATTTGAAAAGCATGAGGACTTTTCTTTCTTACATAATGGCTACCACCTGAGACTGTATTAAAAAACTACTCTTTATACATCCACATAAGATGAAACAAATTAAAAGAGAAAAATGAGTTACTTACAAATCAGAACCGAATCTATTTGTCAAATGAAATAATTACTTAAATATATAACCCTCAAAATGACTGAGGAGGTGCATTTGTTCTACCCTGACATGGTAGATGTGTACACCAGGGGAGTGGGGAGGATGAAGCAACCATGCTGCTGTGACCTGGGACCTCAGAGCCAGGGGTGCACTGGGCAGCAATAATGAAGCAGAGTCAAGTGCTCTTAGTTCCTCAGTGTGATGAGGTGACATCATCTGGGACCATTTCGCTCAGAATTCTAAACTGCTCCTTTAGTTTCACATCAACAATAACCAGAAGCAATTGCATTAAAGCAAACTCAAATATATTTATTATAATGGGAGTCTAATGAACAAAAGCCTCCAGAGTTTTACAGTGGTGCAAAAAGCAAACCTCTTACTAGTTTTCCATGTTTTTTGGTAATGAAGTGACATTTCTGGCTTTGGAGGCACTTCACAGTAGACTGTTACAGCAGTTCTTACACCGTGTTGATCTCACTTTCCAGGAATCTGATTGAATGGTGTCTCAGGCCTCTGGCAGAGACATTCTAGTTACAGCCATGATAACAAAAAACATGAGAAATTAAGGAACTGAAAATAAGGTAAGCAGGACTCCTCCCTCCAGTCAGCAGCCATTAGAGCTGGTGTTAGGGCAAAGTCTTCCTGCACACAAAGAAAAGTTACTCTGCTTGCAAGCTGCCTCAAGACTATAGCGCAGTTTTCTAATTGCAGAGGAAGAGACAAAGATCAGATCCTTTTGGGTCCCTCCATGCCTGGGCCATCTGCAGATGTAGGGAAATAATGTAGATTCAAAGTCCTCATTCTCACTCGTGATCAAATGTGGGCCTCAAGTACTTCATCACTCATCATTTATATATATATATATATATATATATATATATATGCTATATTGAAGGAATTCAATAGGATTTCAAGGGTTTCTTTGCTCCCAAAAGCCTATTGACTCCCCGATTTTCTTTTTCACACCACAATCCTGGAATGTCCCAGAAAAGGAAGCTTCAATCAACTTTGCAGTCCCGGTTTAATCTGCCTGCTACAAAGTGACTTGTGAATAGCCCTTCTATTGATTTGCTATAACATAACACCATTTATAATCCACTTGGTTGTCATTAGAAACAGTACTGTTCAGGCTCATTAACACACAATTTTGTCTTTAGGTTTCAGACATTAACAGTCATCCTGAGTCTTCTAGAAATAAAGTTAATATAGAAGCCTTCACATCTTGTTTACAGAAAGTCTTTGGGATCCTCTGCTTGAAACAATCTAAAGTTGTTTAGTTGGTGAACTAAAAGGTCACTTTTTTCATGCTGCTGCCAGGGTTGCATATCATTAGCAGTGTCTCAGAAGTCTGGAATCCTTTAAGTAAATCTCAGGGTAAAAGCTAGGGAAAAGATGGATTTTAAGACAGCTACTATTACATTTGTCAGACCAGAAGTCAAAGTCCAAGTAAGCAATCAGTGAGTCAATGGCTCCCCAGCTCTAAATAAGACAGAAGCCTACAATAACAAAACAGCTGGGACCCAAAGCTAATCATCTTTTCTTGATCTAGTCTGCCTCCACTGGGCCCAGGAAGAAATTAAATATCACCCATTGGAAGCTGGAACTGACTGGACTGCATTGCAAGACCCTTGGACAATTTGATAATGACATATATTTTGTGATAGCATCAAGACTCCCAACCACATGAGGCGTTCATTGAAAAAGCACTTTCCATTTGCACAAAACCAGAGACTGAAAATAACCTAATCTGGGGAAGGGTGTCAGGACAGAACATGAAAAAAACAAAAAATGTTGCCTTTTAGTACAACTGAGATTAAATACAATTAAAGTGATAAAATTATTTCACTGGTTCTTAAAGATTCCCATACTTTGTTCACAAAGAGGAAGGAGGTGCAAAAGGTTAAAGAATGTTTTTATTCAGCTTTCAGCTGTCACAGTTCTAAACAGTAAACATAATTAACAATTCACCCATGGTACTGGAGAACACAGTCCTGGTATCAGTAAAATGTCTACTGTTTAAGGCACTGATTGTGGGAAGAAGAAAAACATGGATTGCTCCTACTTCACCAGAATTTGTATCTCTTATGAATATGTGCTTGCTATTCAATGCTTAAAATTCCACAAGCTACATTTACAAACAAATGTTTATACAACTTCGCAAATTACTGAAACAGGAATCAGTGGCTCCCTTACTTTGACTCTAGGGCAAGTATTGCTTTTCTTTGGAGTGGAATCAATTTTATAACCTACTAAAAGAAACCAAAACACAAGTTACTTCAGCATTATGGCTTTAAGACCCTGTATTTGGTTACAATATAGCAAGCCAAGTTAAATAACAGCATACAACTACCATATACTGTCATCTTAAAAGAAGTAGGTTTACAATATAAAAATTAGTTTAGAACATACTAAGGCCAGTTTTTGTACAAACATTTTTACAAAACTGAATTGCAAAAAAAAAAATGTTCAAGAACATTTTAAATATGAATCACACTTTACATGTTGTATGCATAAAATTACTTATCTTGATGATATAAATTAGGAATACTACAAACTTTTTAAAGCTGGCATCCATATGCTATTGAAATGCACACATCAGAAATACTGAAGTGTTAGTTCTGCAACAATCCTTAAGAGTCACATTTATACTTGCCAAATAGATGCACAGTGACTTAGGTTTCTAAAGGAGCCACAGTGACCTCCCGTGGCCAGTTAAGAAATCCCATTCCTCAACATTTTTTTTCCATTTTATACACGACATTCCACACAAATGCCAATAAACTTAAAAGGTAAAACAATGGTTCATGTCTGGTCTAACTACCCCAGGAAACTACAGTATTTCTATCTGAAATGAGCATGAAGGAGCAGAGTCTTCACACAATCCAGCTCCTGGTCACAGAAAAAAAAGTCAAGTTTCCTCTATGATTTATCAAGATACTGTTCCAGAATATTTTAGAGAATTATTTTCTGTAGGTCAATGAGAGATGATGTTTAATAGATGTTCAACCCATATTCAATATTAGACTCCCAAATACGTAACTTCAACTTTTGAGAGAATAAAGGAAGGAAATGTAAATTGATGCTGTCTGACACAAGTCCAAACCAAAACACAGGTAAAGTTGTACAAGACATTTTAAATGTGTGTCAAGTTCATTGGTATAAAAAGACCCAAAATCATTTTAAAAAGAAAACAAGTGTAGCAAAAGAATCCCAAGGTTTAAGTGCCTTCTTCCATTGTTCTGAAGGGACGCAACCAAGAGGAACCAAATACTGTCTTTTTGTGTCGTGGACAGATGAACAATGTGAAAACAAAACAAAAATCACAGTAATGACCGTCTCTCATCTGCAGAACAGTAGTCAACACTTACATCCTTCTACTGATTATAAATCCTCTCTGTTATAGCCAACTTTTCTCCCATTATGTGACTCTTCTGTGTTTGGTGCCAGCCATGTGAAATACACCTTCACTGGATCAATATTCCAATGCTTGTGAAATGATACTGGAATTTGGTGAGCAAGGTAGTCTTTTGGGTAGTCCATTGGCCTTGCCTACGATGGAAGAATAAAGCAAAATCACTAGTACTCAGTGATGAAGAATCATTTTAAAATGAGAGAGTATCACCATTCCATGGCCTCTGTAACATAACAAAGCAATGTAGCACTGACAAAATATGCAGGATGGCAACAAAGGGGCTTTTACATCATTCTATTAAATCAATTGATAGGCATTAGTTTAAATCTTCAACTGGCACTGCAGTTGTCATGCTATGAATTAAGTATACTGATGTTAGATACGTCCCATTTCTCAGGATTAAATGGTCACCATCTATGAAAACAAGTGATAAAGAGTGGAGTTTGTATTGCATCCTTTTAAATATGCAGGTTTGGCTCAAAAAATGACAAATTAATTGTAGGTAATAATTTCTTCCTCCTCCTCCTAATGAGAGTTGCCAGCACTGCCAGTGTGATTGTAGGGTCCTAATAAGGCCATAAGCAGCCACAGTACATAAAGTTTTATGATAGGTGAAGGTTTCAAACATCGGATATGGACAAATTGCAGCGCCAGAAAACTGCATTGTTATTCTTTATCAGGCTGTATCAAACTAGACAGAATTACAGCACAGCTACATGATGCAGCTGCTGCCTTAATGCACCACAGCCGTTTCATTTTCTCTGGCAGTTTAATGCCTCCTAAGTGCATCATCATATAAAAAGCCCCACCTGTAGTGGTCCCTAGTAAAATAACTACATTTTGTCATCATTAATAAAGTCTTCGCCAAGAAAAAAGCATGAAAGGCAAACATTTGTGCATTTTTTTCCTAGATGTAAAGCACAAGAAGAAAACTGAGTGACTTAGATACCAAATAATTGATTTGATGCCTAAGCTGATTTAATACTGCACACTTCACCTACTTACGGTGGCATTTATGAATTCTATATACAGTGTTCTTCACGCAGTTCTGTATACACTCCAGTCACAAAATTAGGCAACAGAATTTGACATTAAGAAATCTGAGTGTGTGTTGCTGGTGGCTTTTTAAATTTTGACATTTAAACCACAGAGCGCTTATTTTTAAAAATTCCACTGGAGAAATCAAGAGGGAGTCTATATCCCTCAAGACTTGTTAAACATACTTCGAAGAACATTCAGATTTTAAAAACCTGAAGAAGTTACTTTGGATAGAGACAATTTTTAGATATCTGGGACCAAAGATTTTTGCTGTTTGAAAATCAATGAGCATTTTAGTGCTTTGATAATTCTAAAAGAATGAGATCTAATAACTATGATTTCTATTACATTGTTCTCATAGGTGGTTGACCTTTCGATATAAATTCCCTAAATTTCTTCTTTCCTATATTTTGTGGAATCTGTTATTGTAATATTTGCACTTTCCCCCCCTTTTTCTAGAATTCGTATTTGGTATTCTAGAAAAGCCAAATACATTGCTATTGGGCAGATTTTATATCTAAGACCATAATCCTGGCTGCTACTCAACATGGGAAGGTTCCTTTTAAGAGACTCATCACATCCAAAGCCTCTGGAACAAGTTTCAGAACATGTGTGTGTCTATCTTAGCATGTAGCCAACAGGACACCACTGAAAGTGAGCAAACACTGTTACATCACAGACACTCTAAGGATGAAGATATCTTTGCTTCTGTTTTATAATATATATATCTCAGTACAATTTTGGACTCACGTACTTCAAGGAACATCACACATCGTAAAATTTCAGTCAAGCCTTAAAAAATTAATTTTCTGGCTGACAGAAAATCAAAAATTGATTTTCTCATTTGCATAATAGTGGAATTTGCAGAATAAGCACACTCAGTTTTTATTCAGTGGTTTTCTCCCCAGGGTTAATTTTTGTTCAAGGTATGTCAAATTAGAATTTGTTAAAAGCAACAGTAAAGATGAATTACAAATGATACATAATTTTCTATGTGGAAAATAAAACTGCCTGGATTTCACTTTCAAAGTGATTCAGTATCATATGCACACCGTTACGGATTATAAGGAGGTGCTTTGTTTTTTTTTGATCTGTAAAATGAGTTCAGTTCTTTCCAACTACACTTTAATTAGGTCAGTTTGGTGGGTTTCTTTAAACATCTGTGCAAGCACAAATTATTCAATAACTGTTGATTTTATAAGATGCACTGCTTGCTTTCTTTTTATACTGAAAGGAGTAAGCAATGATAAACAAAACACAAAAGTAACCAGATACGATTTTTTTATGTGGAGAAGGAATTAATGTATTGAATAGTCTATTCTCAGTCTTCCCATTTCTCTAAACAGCAAATGTAATCAGAAAGAGCATCTTAACATAGGGAAAACTGGTAATCTAAATAAACTCCCCCCCCTCCACTGACAGTTGCTTTGAACTAAATGGTAATTTACTAATTCTCAAGTAGCCCATTATCTTAATCTCAGTTCATATGCAGATACACAGGTCTTCCCAGCTTTTAAATTAGATCAACACCTGAAAAACATCAAACAGTAAACTGATTTAAATGCTGATTTTTTAAAAAAGTTGTGCACTGTTTGGGAAAAAAAATCTTCAGGGCTTCTCGTTAACACCATGGAAGGATTTGGTTTATTTGGTTTACAAGGCAGAAAAGCTCTACAGGCCTCAATGCATTATGTTTTCCACTGTGACACTACAGTTAGCTTGTTTAAATATTGTGGAATCTATCTTCCCTAATGTGATTTTTCAGAACAGCAGATACTGAATCAGTAGAAAAACTGGGTAAGTAGACAAGGCAGATTCGAATTTGAAAAATTTCATTGTCAGTTCTCTACTACCTGAAGAAAAAAGCATTGGTTTTTTTTTCTTCTCTTAGAGAACATATGACAACTATTCAAAGCATGTGGCTCCTAATTCTATTTATCTTTCAAAATACCCACCTCTGCATTTTTTATGAACTGTAGTTATAGCTTAACTGAAATATCATATAAACTAGTAAAGCATTGTAGTAATCCATGCTTTGAGAATGTTCTTATTTGCTTGATCAATCTTGTTCTGCAGAGAAAAAGCTATAGCAGCACCTTGGTTATTGTTATTACATATTCAAGTTTGCAGTATTTATGAGTCCTGTTTTATATGTATACTTAAAAAATAAAATATATTTTTAAATAGTTGAACTCTCTGACCTGGTGAAAAAGTGGACTATGTGTTATAGGGATTCCCAGGCCACTGAAGCACATCCCAAGGACCATATCATCAGGCGCATCCATGCTGTAACACCGGCATTTACTGGCAAGTAGTTTCTGAACAGCCATTCTGCTGAAAACCATCCTGAATAAAAGAAGTAAATGAAATGTATAAGATAATAACTACTAAAGAAGCCAAGTAACCGTAATTAATAAATACTGCTAAATGACATAAAACTGCAAGACCAAATGTAGCCCTCTGAAAAAACACATTGGAAATCTCAAAATTTCATAAGTCAGAACTGACAAATTGTGCAAGAGGCATCTCCTGAAAGATAATTACTTTACATAATGTAAATTAATTATGACAATTATGCTAATTGTAGATATTACAACAACAACCTAGTTACCCACCATTTTTGCCACAGCTGATAATTCCTACTACATTTGGCCCAGACGCAAAAGAGATGTTCTCCCCTGTCTTACTCAAATGTACTGTCTAGTTAATTATCATGTAGCCATTAAATGAAAAGAAGTTTAAACTTGAACTGTCATTCTTTGAATCATCTATTACACAGATTTCTTTCCACAAGTGAAAAATGTTCCTGTAAGCCACTGAAAGGTTTTTCTGTTCTTCCTGACTTTGCTGCTCATCTAAATATCAACGAGAGCCTGGAGCTGTTAGATCATTATCACTAAAATAAGTCTTCATTAGAACAGAAACATGTTGATATCTTAAATTCACCATCTGAGGGAATATAATCTTGTCTAGTATTCCATGGATGCCTTTAAGTTCCACTATCCACCCAGTCCCATCAGAATACAGGGTACTCTAGCTACTACAAATTGTAATAAAAAGATTCACTCTGAAATTGCTACAGGGCTTCATGAGTTCATTCACTATATGACAATCCTTTACTTGAAACTGGGATATGGTAAAACTTCTACAAACACTGAATGCTAAGGCAAAAAGACCTGAGAATATTGTCAGATTAAAGCTGTAAGAGACTCCATCAATGTAACTGCAATTTTGAAGACTTCATATATAATAAAAACAATGAAGAGTACAGTAAGAAGTAGTATGTCAGTACTCAGCACAAACAGAGAGGGAACAATAAACTAGAGCCTGGGTACAAGGGGGAAGAGCTGAGGGCTTGTGACCAGCATGTGTCACTACGCAGAAGGTGTGAGCTAAATTGCACACGTTTGAGGAAAACATCAGCTGCTTCTGCTGAAACTGACTCGTGTTGTCATTTAAAACATTTACACTCAAAAGAGAAACTAATGCAGATCTCAGTAGGAGTTTAAATACCTTACCCTCCTCCTCCAGTGATATAACTATATCCTCCTGTTCCCAAGCCGTAACCGTAACGCTCTCCAAGAAATACTGGTTCATTTGGGTCATAGCAGCTGAGCAATTTTCGGAGCCTGGAGATACTACAATATGAAAATCCATTAAAAAAATCTTGCAAACATTCCTTTTTGAAACACATTGTTAGCTTAAATGGCATTCTACCAAACAGCACAAAGGTGACAGGAGAAATTCTACCAAAAACCCCCAGTGACACAAACTGTTAAACAGACATTTATGATGGATTATTTACTATGAGATATGACTGCTGGATTTGGTCAAGTGACAAGGAGCTTAAAATATTCTTCTGAGGTAGGTAAAGTTTGTCAGCAAAACTGCATCTCAGAAAAAACATGAAATTATTTTTTCCAAGCAATGGTAAGATCTTGGCAAATTATCACAAACATTTACAAATTGAAAAACGAAAAGGCAGATTTAGTTATATGAATACTGCTTTATCTGCAGGCACATCCTCTTCCAAATTCTTCTGTCACATAATTGAACGTGAAGTGTTGTCGTGAACCACTTATTCTCATGTCCATGACCATATGATTCTGCTCATTCATCACTGCCTTTTTTTGCTTATACTGCAGTGTCAGATTTTATGTGAATGGAATCCAATTTTCTAACAAAGGCAAGTCTCTGAACAACATTCTGGGTAGCATGGACAACTGACCCCAGCTTACAAAATCTTTCTTCTGACACATTTGTGTGAGGAATACGTCTCAGAAAGCATATTAACAAATGACTAAAACCAATCAGCTCAAACATACCCACAGTGAGGAACCAATGTGCAATCATATTCAGACTATATGATTACATAAAAATACTAATATGCATTGTTTTAACCAAGTTACAAAATTACAGTGGTTTTAATATCCATCAAAGAATGCTGAAGTGACAATTTTTTTCATAAAGGAATATAAAGATACGTGTCTAATAAAAACACCTATATCTCTTAAATACAGAAGAATAGATGAATATTGCTAAAACTCCTATTGACATGAACAATGGTAACTCCTGAAGTAATGCAATGTGTACCTTATCAGTGTGTCATCATCCACTATGACTAACCAAGGGGTTCTGGGAGAGGTATGATTCAAAAACCTTTCCAAAATGGCAAAAGTTTTCCCACAGTGACCTAAAGAAAGAGAAATTAAGAGAATATACATTTAAATAAAGTAGGATTTTGTAATAAACAATAGTGAATTAAATAAAAGTTCTACTGCACTATGTAAAACATTTTGGAAATCACTTGCAAAATATTTGAGATGCGAGTTTATGCTGAATGGTATTTGTAAAAACTGCTCCAGCACAACCACTGCTTTTTATGCAGGAACACACTTTCAAAGGACTTAATTCTTTGAATTAAAAATAACTTTTTCCAGCTATTCTGTTAACCTGTTGGACAATACTGGACAAACTGCTACTCTTAATTTCAAACATGGCAAAATGAGGAGATTGTGACAGAAACATGTTCTGCAAAACACTCCAAGATATTTTCATAGCATTTTATAATGCATCAGGCAGATCCACTGATTTTATATAAAAATTTAAATCTATTTAGGTCCTCCAGAGATCAGAACAAGAGACCTAGTGGGCCACTGCTTGGACACCTCTAATTCAGAAGGCAATAGCCTGTAGACTATAAACCTAAGAAAAAGAGATGAAATAAAAGGAAAAAAAAAGAAAATAAACTCACGAAAGACATCATATCCATAGGCTTTTTTCTATTCAAACACAAAGTAAATTAAAACCCCACTACTTGTCATAAATAACATTTCAATCTTAACGTTTAGTTTTTGTGCTTAAACTGAGACATACTAAGCACAAGCATATAGTATTTGAATACCACATGGCAAGCAGTTTATACTCTGTAACCAGTTGGCACTGCCTGAGGTCTTTTGAAATAAATTTATGCCTTCTGCTGTTCTTGATGATCTTACTCAAGATCTCAGTAACTGAAGAATTACTACTCTTACCCCAAGAAATAACACCAATTTTTTTTTGTCTCAGAGTATATCAGTGTTCCATGCTTTCATACTTGTAGTATTCAGGTTTCTTCTATAAAGAACATGTTACCTACACAGGGGAACTCTGAAATTTACTCTCCATCCATTTCCTGTGGCAAACCCCTTCTTTTAGCTTAGGCTGTACAAGTGTGCTACCAGAATACAGAATTTCTGAATGACATACGTTACATGAAATACACATATCATCCATAAAACTTAACTTCTTTAGACAGTTATTTGTGCAAACTGACAACAAAAGTCTATAGCTCACCTCTGTCAGTATTAGGTATGCCTAAATCTACCGTAGGAATGGAGATGTCTTCATAATCACTGTAGTATTCAATAAGGGCAGCTTCTCTTTCCCAAGTCTGCTTTACAACTGGTACTGCAAAACAGTGATTGATATTGAAACACAAGTAACTTGATTAAAATAACTACTTGATAAAAAAATTTATGTTAACCACATTCCTTTGCACGGTCATAAAAATGCTGTTTCACATACAGCACCATGGTTCTAAATTTTCATTCTATTTTCTTTCCTATAATACTTAGAGAAAAACCATTTTACATTTTTAGGAAAGCCAGTCAGGGCAGTTTTATACACATGATAAACATTTTCTTTTAAATATGACTATAGTTCCATATTATATTGAAAACTGCAAAATTTACATTTTTGCTAACCAAAGCATGGAATTCATTACTTTTACATTTGCTGTGGTAGACTTCATAGCACACATCAGCACAAACACTATAAGAGATCAATTCTTCCTCCAGTATTGAAATGCCACATTTTAAAAACAGCATGTCCAACTGTACAGTGTACAAAATTCTCTGAATCAGCAACGGGCCAAATGCACGTTTTGAAATGCTACACTTGTGTTATACACATCCTATCTGACAGCAATGTCATAGTAATGCTCAAAAGCACCTCTCTCTGGAGACACAGTCACAGGGCATTTTATAACCATTGGTGCTATAAATGTATAAATATTTACTATTTTATTTATAAGTAAAAATATTTGAATAATTTATAACTATCATACAACCATTTTTGATCCCATGGAGATTCCATCCAAAGGAGGATTGCTTAATGGTTCTCTACAAAAGCAATCCTTTCCTTTTTAGTTTGCCATTTCAAATCAACATTTAAAACTGATCACACAAAATTTTAATAATGATGCTATGAATGTTTAAATTACATCCAGGAGTGAATAAATTACAGGTAACACAAAAAAAGCCAACCATCTGCAGGGTGTTTGGAAGAAAACTATCAGATTAAAATAATGATCTCTTTTCCATCTCAAAGATGACGTGGTCAGGCCTTAGATGAGCCAGTACTCTGAAACACTGCATTCTGCTGTCATTGTTTCTCTGCTTTGTGTCCTCTGACACCGGCCAGGAGGTCTCACTGGTAGCAGCTAGTGCTGTAATGGAGGGTATATTCAAATAACTTCCCTCTGCTGCCAGACAACTCTGATGGTCATGAACAACCCATCTTAGCCTCTTGTGAGAATCATCCATCAGCTAATTTGATGTTTGCTGCCTACCTGCTTGCTGACTTTCATCCACTCAGACCATACAAGGACTTAAAGGACTTATTATTCTTGATTGACCAATAGTCAGTTTGATGTTACCTTTTATTTCATTTTAATGTTAAGACAGAGTAACAGAATCTCAATAAACTAATGGAAAGGCTTTATTATTTAAAAAAAAAAATCACTTCTGCAGCACTGTGCAATGGCCCATTCTCCTTTGGAAAGTTTTTAAAGAAATATAAAAGTCTTCTCATGTTTTTTCATAAAAAACCCAGAGGGAATTATGTACAAAAAAATGTATTCATATAACTTTACAGTAGAGATTGGAATGCAAAGCCAGGAATTTCACAATGCATTAACTCTACCTTCTGTGTAATAAAAAGGCACACTACATCATGTAACATTGCATAATCAGGTATGAATTGGCAGAAAATGCCAGGCAAACTTTTTTTTTCAACTATATTAAGAAAACAAGTAAGCAGGAAATTATTTACTTATTTTGTGGAAATGCTCTATCTAAAAATGTCTCTCAGAGTAACAAAACCAGAAAGCTTTCAGAAAACGAGGCCCCAGAGCAGAAGCATCACAGATACACAAAAGCGTCCAACCTTCGCCTGGCAGAAGAGACACCCCTGTAAAGGTTGTTTTACCTTTTTCCAGACAAGGACCTGAAACTCAGCAGATGCTTTAACATACCGAAATATTTGCTGTTACAGACTGAGCCTTTCAATTTCTTGAGTGGAGTCCCCCTTCTTTGTATAAATGGAGTAAGTTCACTGAAGCAAGGACTTGAGTCTCACCCCAGTTACATGGTCTAGCAAGGAGGCTACTAGCTAAAGTGTCCTCTTTTCTTTTCCTTGCTTGTCTTGATGGAAGTGTCACCATCCAGACTAATATCTATTGTAAATTGAATCCCACAATACTTAGTAATTTCTAGTAACTTGTATCTTCCAAAGAAAGAACAGTTATATGAAATTTTGGACTAGATGCTGATGCAAATGTTTATCACTATGTATTTATACTTGTGATCACACCAAAGTTTTACTACCTCTAGAGATATTTATAGAAGATCAGCTCTAAGCTCTTAATGACATTTGTGCCATTTCTAGAACCTTGAAGCATGCTTACAGTTTTAAAAATTTCTTTTATAACTACATATGGTATGTGTAAGGAGAGTTGTATCTGAAGTAAATTCTGAGGCAAAATTTAGCTGCTTTTAAAAGCGCATTGATTTCCAAGCTTAAGTGCTGCACTAATGTAGTTTTTGGCATATGATAAAGAATGACTTACCAGGTAAAAAGAGCTCTCTGAAGCTGGCATCCATTAATCTTTCAAAATCTTGAGTAAGATTATCCTCTATTGCATAACACTGGAAGCTGAGAGGAAAGTTCAAGAATTTTCCTCAGTCTTCAACAGGTGTTTCTTGAAGGATGTTTATGCCATCTTTTTGAAGCCTTTTGTTATTTTCTAACTTTCTAGGTTTTCCTTTTTTTTTTTTTTTAATTTTGATGTAAGAAAATAAACATGGATCCAGAAAGTAGAACTCTTCAGTGAACTCCAATTACAAGACAGTCAATTTGGTTTTGTCGAAAGCTACTTTAAAGACAGTCTAATGGTTGGGGGATTAAAATACTACGTGTGCCCTCAAGTGCAGTAGCATTAAAAAAAGATTTCATAAATTTTATCATGAAAAAAACCCATCTGTTTTTAACCAGACTTCATTAAGAAAAGAGCTTTCCTCTTCATCCTGTCCTCTGACAATAGGTGTGGCAAAACTCCCCAAAATTTGGTGCAACTAGTAACCATTTAACCAACATTTTCAAGCTTTTTGCCAACTACACTCACTCTAAATAATGCCTCTAAACAAACTAAACCTAACAGTGACAATATTACATACCTGACGTATTAAAAAGCACACGAAATTCAAGTAAATCCCTGGAAATAAATCTATTTCTGAATTTCCTTATTAACAAAATGTCTAGAAGTAAACTAGAATGGTCTGGTAGGCGGTGTCAAGCAGGTCGAGTGTCTTCTGTTAAATCAGCAGATTTAGAATTTTTCCTGCCAAGTTTTGTTGATACTTGATCTACCTCAACTTATCTGAGCATTACTGAAGCTGAGTGTCTCTCTGTGTCTTTATTTTCCCTGCCTCTGAGAAGGAAGTTAATTCTCACTGCATGTATCCTGTTGGGCTGTGCTAGGTTTTTCTGTTTGTTGTTCTTAGCATGGATATCAAGATTATATTTTCATGGTGACTATCATTAGTTGTATAACACTACAATTTTCAGATGAAACATGATATAGTGTTTCACACACTTGGGAGAATCTTGATCTAGGCTACTGGTTGGACAAAGTACTGCATATGACCAAATTTCTACAAGATACAAAATTTCCCATTGCCAACATTATAAAATATGTGCACATGGAATTGCATAGTGTGACAACAGCTAGAAATAATATGACAGCATGGGCTGCTCAATCTTTTACTGGAGAGGAGGGCACAGCAAAAAGAAGGAGGAGATGAGGGACCTTTCAGCTTGTTCAGATTTCTAAATCAGCCACCACAGAGCTGCACAATTGTCACTGTTAGTACAAAGAACAGAAGTGAACCAATTATCTAAGGCAAATTCACTGAAGGATATTAATAGCTGCTGTATTAATTAATATTGCAACAGCTCCAATTTACAATATAAGCTAAATTTATGCATATTTTAATTTAGATATCCAATTTCAAGTTTTTTGCCAACAATCACTAATGATGAAACATCAAACAACCACAACTTTTCATCTTAAATGTTACACAGCACTCTAGAGGACTCTGAACAGCAAAAGAATTCTGCCTAAAGAATAAGCTGTTTACAGTTCTGAAACCTTCCTGCTTCCCAGTTGATTTTGCAAACATGAGTCCCAAGAGCTACAGAGACAGCAGAGATCAGCTTGCTTTTCAAATATTCATTTCATGAACTATACTGCATAAAACTAGTCAGTTGACCCGTCAACAACTTACTTCTGTCACCATGAAATTTTCGACATGTTTTTACAGCAACAAAAACATCTTCCTTTTTCACTGGCTCTCCCTGCATGAACAGAATAAAAATTAATCTTCTAAGCACACGCTCTGTTTGTAATATTTTATAGGATATGTATGTCCATATATATAATAGAACAGATAATACTTTTTCATTGTATAGCATACCAAGAATAGTGTACTAGTAATACATCAGGAAGCACATTTTTATATCTTTAAAAAGAAGTCACTGGTTGTTTAAAATTCCTGAAATAACATAATTGAAATATTTTTCCACTGATATAGAACTTTAAAGTGAAGTAAAACACCTATCATTAGGAAAAGACAATGAATAAAAGAACTTGTTGTACTAAGAATTATTCAATTGAAAGAAAATTTTTTTGATTGCTTTGAAATTAATCACTATGAGAAGATGTTAAATTGTATCACACTTCCGAAAAGCAGATTAAATGCTACACACTAGAAATCTTTTAATTTCCCCAACTGCAATAAATCATTTGACCACTTTTATTTGTTATTCTTTTTGGCACCTAGAATTTTGCTCTCCTGGAAGCACAAAACACTTTCTCGCCTTTAGTAACGCAACTCATAATAACCCAAATATATTCTCCTAGAGGTGGAAGAGATGGGCTGTATTTTAGGGCAACAAATACTGTATTAAGATCATCTGTACTTCAGTATCTCACAGAAATGTAAGGGTAAATACTTGATAAATCATGTGCTGATCAAACATTGTGGTAGAAAGACCCATTAAACCACATGCAGTATCAATTGCTAGGAACTATCCTGTGCCATCGAAGGTTGAAAGCACATCCAAAAATAGATAAATGCCAGAACAAACTATTTTTTAGGGGTTTTAACTCATTAAAAAGTATTTTCTTGAATTTTGAGACGTTTGAAGTCAAGTATTATGCATTTTAGTAAGAGTTTTACATGTAAATGATATTTAAAATACTGTACTTACGCAAAGTGGCAGAAAATTACTGAAGGTTGTTGCACAATAATTGACCTTATATGAGTTCACATCATCTGTGCAGAACTCAGGTACTGGAGTAAGATGTGGTCCTTCTCCTTTCTGCCAAATGTACAGGGCAATCTATCAAAATAGGAAACATTTATATCAGTAACGAAACAGGATAAAAATTTTCAGGGCATACAAAGAAATCATATTCCAGGACAAACTTAACAGGAAAAGTGAAGAATACAGGATGGTGTAGAAGATTTGTCTCTTAGTTATTAACTAGTTGCATACCTTACATCTTGCTCACATTTCTAGAGCCATCATGTAACATTTTTGCTATAAAAGAAATTCTATGACCTGTTTGAACATATAATCAAGAAGTAGGAGACCAGCAGACATTTGGTAAGTAGAAGTCCCCCATGAGAACGGGGGCTCGTGACTGTGAGACTTCTCCCAGCAGCTTACAGAATATTTAATTTGCCTCTTCATCCTGTTTGGAGGGTCTATAACAGAACCCCAGCAGAATGTTTGGCTTGTTGGCTTTCCCCCCTGATTATTACCCATAAACACTCAACCCTACTAACACCATTGTCAAGCACTCAACAAGCCCTAAGCTACAGGGCTACCCCACTGCCACTCCTTCCCTGCCTGCTCCTTCTGAAGAGTTCATAGCCACCCATTGCAGCAATCCAGTTGTGCAAGTCAACCCACCACATTTCTGAGATGGCAACTATGTCATAGCTTTCCTGCTGTGCCATGACATCCAGCTCCTCCTCTTTGCTGCCCGTGCTGTGGGTGTTCGTGTAGATGCACTTCAGCTGGGCTATTGATCCCGATGCCTTTTGGAGGGGAGAACCTACCTAAATTCCTATGTGACTACTCTCAGCTGCTTCCACGATTTCCAACACATCAATAATAACCCTTGTTTCATTCCTGCCACATGGATCTCCATCCCCTACCTCCACTGAGACAGCAGACCGAAGGACCTCACTAGCACACTGTCCCTCGAATACCAGGGCTTATCTCTAGTGAACCTGGGTTTATCCCCTTCCCCCTCCAAATCTAGTTTAAAGCTCTCTCCATGACCCCTGCTAACTCCTGGGAAAACATCCTTTTCTCACTGAGACAGGTGTATCCCACCTGTTGCCACCAGCCCTGCTGTCATGTAAACTGACCCACAATCAAAAACCCCAAATTCTGCCAGTGACACCAGGCTCAAAGGCAGGTATTGGTCGCTGGCTCTTCCTGTTTCTTACCACATCATTTCCTGAAACTGTTATCCTTGTATTAGTTCAGAACTCAGCTATTCAGAGTTGGTCTATGGCATGAACCAACAAAGAAGCAATGGTCCTGCAGCACAGAGAATATTTAACAACTGTAACTTAACATGAATTATTTATGAAAATTCACAATGTGCTAAAATTTCCCAGTGGAAAATTAAATCTTCAATAGAAAGCCTTGGAATGGTGCGAAGCTACTTTATTTCAGAAGTGAGGTTAGAGTGTCATTTTGGGTTATAGTACAGGATGACACACTGTTACTAAAATGGATTTACAATAAAAAGACATGAATAGTCTTAGTTCTAGTTCAAATCTAACGGTAGATGTACAAAAAAAATCCATTATTTGCTTCCAGCTTTGAATAAGCATCAAGAAATACGCTAGGTATTGTGCAGTTACAAAAAGTCTGAACAACAACTTACAAACAAGTAGCATGGCAAAAATCCTTTTCCACATCTAAGAGATAGGGAAGTGATATAAATGTTATGGGGGGAGAGGAAAAAGGATACAGAGCACAGTAAAACACCAAAGACTAGAGGCATATGTTATTAGGACTAACACATTTCTTAAAACGTTTCTCATCCTTCATAAACTTAAACATCACACACAATCATTAAAGATAACAGATTATATCCTTTGATTTGCTGTCAATCTTGATTCACACAAGGGTATAGAGATAAAAATTATTTAAGAGGGAGAAGATGGTGATTTATAAAATAAATGAGGAGGAATGAAACTGTCTCTAGGGAGACATGAGACTGCAGAAAGAATAACTACAGGGCTGAAGTAGGTTATCAATGGCAATAAATTTGAAATGAAACATATGCAAAAACCTGCTAAGAGAGGAAGAAGTGGATGGAAGTAATTTTGCTGGTTGAATGATCAATTGTTTTTCATTAACCAATCTGTGGCACATAAAAGCAATGTCTCTTAATGATCTTTTTTATGAGACGAAGTTTAGAGACTTTGTCAGTGCTGAGGTGGACTGGAATATTAACAGTGTGAAGCCCAAGGTCTTGCATTTAGCAGAAACTAACAAGAGGAAAGAAATAGCTTGTTGTCTTGTTTCATGTAGCAAAATGAAAGTTCATAGGGGTCAAATTGCTTTAGAGAAAAACATCAGTCAAGAAGGAGAAATATTTAAAAGAATGGTGTTGCCACAAAACCAAATTTAAATACACAACAAATCCATTCTCTATAAATACTGTAGACTGATGTTGTAAATGAGGAAGTTTATAACCATTACAAGATCTAAAACAGCAGCAGTAGTTTTAAGCAAGGTGAGATTTTTTTTCTGGACCAGAACCACAATTTATAGCTTATTTTCAAAAGTAACTAACTCATTATCATCCATAATTTCAGACCAAAATAAACAAGCCTATTCCAGATTCATACTCATCTACCCTGGTTCACAAGTCCACTTTGGTGACAAAACCAAACACAGTACAAAACCCTGGCGTACATAAACATTTTGAATGCATAAAAAATAAAAAAATTTCAGAAAAAGTAGCACTGGTACTCATCCAGATCCATCCCTCACTCCTTTGTTCTCATGTTCCTTTTAGTCAATTCATTTACTGTCTGAAATACCTTTTGAAGCTGATGAAAACCAGAGACAAAAAGAAACATTTCCAGACTTCCATGCTGCAAGATGCAGCATTGATTGTTCACTCAGCAGTTGGGTTCCTCAGATTATTTAATGCAAACTCCATCACAGTTAGCTCTGAGAGTCTGATGTATAAAGTGAGTGAGGCTGGCTGGTACCTGAGGTACTATTTACTTCAGCTTATGCACCACAAATTGGAAATCTCTCTCCTTCCTTACAAAGCAAGCCTTAGAAGATACCTTAACGTATACAAACATGTATGCATTCTAATATGAATGCAATTTTATTAATTAATTCCTCTATGCTTAAAATATGAAGTATTATAATATTCTAAAGGAAGGAAAGAAATAATTTTTAGAATGAAATCTCTTATTTCCATTATGATTTAACATCATTCGAATACATAACTTTGACACAACATTTTCTTTCATCACACCACTACTTACCTCGTGCTTTAAATCTATTGTAAAGTCTGACTTGAGTGGTTCGCTCTTCAACTTCTTTGCAAGCCTATACAATTAAAGATGAACAAATTTACCCAAACATATTAAAAAAAGAACCGCTAGCATATGCAGGAAAGTGTGGCTGGTACTACTGACCATTTTATAAGGGGAAAAATAATAAAATGCATTTCTGTATTTATTGCCTCAAGAAGCAACTTACATTTCTTTAGCAAATAAATATTGTTCTTTTCATCTGAGCACAGTGTTAATATTAATTTTCAGCACACACATTTTGATACATTCTTCCTGCATAAGAAGAAAGTTCTCACTTGGAGTAGATGTACATTTTCAACAGATTAAAAGCAGCAATGTATTTGAAGCTCAATATTGATCAGCATCTCAAACTTCAGACAATATTCTCTTTTTGTGTATTCCGAAAAATAGTCTTCAGGCACTTTCAATTTATGAAAACACCAATCCTTGCTACAGTAAGATGCATTCTACTTCTGAAATCTAAAAACTTCAAATCGCCTTTGAAAGTGTCTAATGTGAAATAAATCTCCAGTTTGTCTCCACAGCATGGCAAACCCTTCTAGAGGGCAGTGCAGTTAGTTGAAGATCCCAGAACAAAGCCACTGTCTGGGGGAGAATACATTTTTTAAATTACAAAACATGGTATTGAACTAGTTGAACGACTAGTACTGGACAACTATTAACTAGCTGACAAAGGCAGAGCGAAGCAAAATAAATCACACACACAGCAAATCTATTTTTGTACCCTTGTCTACTAATGAATTCTTGAATGTTTATTTATAATTATGCTTGGAATATGCTGAATAATGAAGAAATGGAATTTTATGAAAGGAGCATTTACTGGGTAGGTTTACAGTGGGAGCACAAGTCTATGTAGGCATGCCCAGAGCTAGTTGTACATTACTGTGCCTGGTTAAATGTCCTCCTACGCACCTTAGATCCTTACACATACCTGTGTGGATGCTGTTAATAAAGGGGGCAGCAGCAAAAGTTCAGTGTAGGCTCTGAAGTCAAAGCCATGGGAAACCAGCCTGCACTGGGCTGAATACATCCCAAGCTGTCTGTCACAGCTAAGCTGCAATCAGAAGCTTTAATTGAAAGACAGGTGAAAACTAAATTTGGCTCTGCATATCTCCATGATCTGCAACAGATCTTCACCTGTACTGCAGGAACACCTTCATCTTTTGCAGAAAATGTCAATCCACGTGAAATCATAACTCATCAAAATAATATTGATTAGAATCTAGAAAAATTGTGTAAATTAAGCATTCTTAATTACTATCAATAAATAGGAAGTGATTAAAAATTCAATTCTTACTTGGTAACAAGTGGAATGCTAAGTGCCCAACCAGCAGCGAAATCTGGAAATTTAAAGACTGTAGGATTTTCAGCAAAGGCATAATGGTGAATTATTGTAGATTCTTCGTCATATAATGCTTTACCTAAAAACCACTCCTGTAAAGGAATATAGGAAACAATTTTGTTCATCTACAGCATCCTTTTAGTGAAGGTGATGACTGCATTCATGCTGAATAAAGCAAACCTGAAAAAAACAAGGGAAGCATATTGTTCACAATAAATATTCTGGACAAAAACTGTACTTGGTAAGAAATGAAACAAAAGAGAGCTCTCAGAATTCAAATGCAAGCTGTATTTTCAAACTCCGGCATATGGCCTTGACTCCACTTTTTCAAATAACACTGAATCCCAGAATCATAGAATGGTTAAGGTTGGAAGGGGCCTCTTGAGACTGTCTAGTCCAATTTGCCTGCTCAAGCAGGGTCAGTCAAAGTAGGTTTGAGCAACTGTTTTTTCACAAAACTCCTTCAAGGCATCAGCCCAGTTCACACACTTCACATGAATAAGTAATTTACACAAAAATCAAGACAAAAGGGAGAATATTCAAGCAGAAGTACTGTAGAAACAGCTGGCCTGGTCTAACCCCACCAGGATCTTGTGCCTCAGTAGCCATCTACCTCCAAGCAGATGTAGCTGCATAGATTGAGCTAAATTCTATAGCTCCCCAGAGTCAATGAGAAGTGATGAATAAGATTTAGCCAGGACGCAGCAGTCAGCAAACAGAAGAGAGGTCTGCATGCACCAGAAGACACCTCCAGGCGAACCCTACTTTGATCAGCTACTTTCAATAAAAGTAAAATATATCTTGTACTTGATTAGTAACTTCTTCAGATAACACAAATGAGGAAACAGCAAAGGTACACTGACAGTACACATATATTGATATAGAGAAGATAAAGGTGGGCACTTTTCCCCCACTGTTTTCTGCACCACCTTCATGGTTGTCTAAAGAAACCTTGCTGTCTGGTACCCGCATACTCTGCCTTTAATTTACACCTTCAATAATAACAGGCTCTGTTTTCTCCTTCCTTTACTGAAGGATTCAAGGGTTAAGTAAAGGATTAAAAACAAACAAAATGCTGTGAGGTGAATGAAAGTGGGCAAACATACTAATTTTTATGCATAAAGATAACTGTCTTGAAAGTATTAAAAAAAATTCTTTAGAAGCATCTTTGCACACCATTTTTTAATTCTTTTAAGGCCTCCAAGACTTCAAAATGTTCATAACACAATCATACTGTTCTGTTTCAGAAATAGTTAATAAATAGTAACATTTTAATATGTCAGTACCATCTGCAGAAAATTTTTGTCTCGACTTTTCCAGTCCACTTTGTTACACTATAGAGTGGAAAAAAAAATGTTAGTTGTCCTAATTCTGGGTGCTAATTTTTACACCAAAATAATCTATGGATCAAAAAAAAAAAGCAGTCCTATTTTCCTTTCTCTATAAAACACAAAATTAAACCCATACATACACTCTCCACGGGCTTTCACATAGTATTATTTCTGGCAATATTAAGCCACATATCACAGTGAAGACATTTCAAGTTACAGTCAATGCTCTCCAAGCTTATTTACTACTCAGATATGTAGGACAAATTAATCTGTGCAGGCTGGCTTAACAAGATTAGAGTAGTTATATGCAAATTAACTTATAAAATAACTTCAGGAATTAGAGAAATCAAATTGCATATAGGCAAAGATGTGAATTAAAAAGAAGTGATTTACACTGTGGATAACTACAATCCACTGGGTCATTAATATACTGTGCTTCAAAAATGGCAAAAGTCACCTGCCTTCAATAAGAGTGCTCCAAAATCTTCACAATACTTTAACAGCTGATGGAATGTGATGCAACAAAACTCAGTATCTATCAGATGTGATTGGAAGGAACCTCTGGGGTTCACATGGTCTAATGCTGCAGCTCCACCTACAAAGCAGGATGCTCAGTGCTGTGCCCAAAGGCCTTGTGAGTTATCTCCAAGGATAGAGACTCCACAACCTCTTTGGTCAAGCTAGGCCACTGCTCGATCAATGTGCATAATAAAAATGTGTTTCCTGATGTTCAGGTATAATTCAACATCTGAATGCTTGCCTTGAGGTCTTTATGTAAACAAGATACTCCTCACTGTTTCTCAGTTTTACTGCAGTAAATAATGTGTTTCAAAATGTCCTTCTTGGTTATCAATGCAGATCGTTCTCTTAACATTCCTCCATCATCTCTTATGAGGCTTTGATAGAACAACAGAACATTCAATATTGCATTTCTATCAGTTTCAGTAGTTCTGTTACTAATCTCTATGTATCCAGACTGAAGGGCTGCAGATTCATCAACTATTCACATGGCCATTGTACACCTTTCACTGAGATTAATATATACCAACTTTTTATTATGCAGACTGCTGACATTTTAAAACAATGAATGAGCTTGTTCTGGTATAACTCACCTTAAATCTTCTGACTGGACTACTACTTTATATAAGGAATCAGGTATGGACTGTTACACTAAGATGACAATTACTATGTACAAAAACAAACATCTTCCTTTTAATTCAGGTTGGAACATAATTTGCTATTTTAATAGAATCTGCATGCAATGCAAGGGAGAGACTAGAACTGGCAAAAGGGCAGCATCTAGAACAAAAATGTTCATTTTTCTGTTCTGAAAATGTCATTTAGTAGCAGGTGTTTCTGAAACAGAAAAAAAAGAAAGGACATTCCACAGGACTGAATATATTTGGTCAGCCATTTTGAAAACGAAGTGTTTAAAAAGGTAAGATCTCTGAATTATTATTATTACCACTTTAGAAAAGAATTGTGAGAAAACATCACAAGGCCATTAGCCTGCAAAAGAAGCAAATATGCTAAAGTGAGTCCTGAAGCAGAGTTACAATAAAGAGGGAAAACATATTTCACACGGGAGATTTTGGCTTCTTCTATTACGGGCTGACTCCAAAGTGAATTTTTTTCTGAACACTGAAAATTCGAAATATTAACACCTTTCATGTCAGTTGCATTGCCAGATTTACTTTGTCCCTTGGTGGCTACACTTCTCTTTTTGTTCTGCAAGTCTTTTGGTTTCTGTTCTTTTTCCAGCAAGCACAGAAAACTTATCACCAAGACAGTTCAGAAACACAGTGTCTATAAAATACCCTTCTGTATTAGATCAGAGACAAACTAACATCAGTCATTCTGTGTGAGGATAATCAGAACTGATGACACACAGGAAAATGGGGAGAGGGGACCACACAGCAGACTATATTCATCTTTTTATTGATGGTACATAATTTTCAGGTTATCCACAGAAAAAAATGGTTTCTCTGCTCGATTTTAACTGTTCTTCAACAGCTAGACAAGTGTTTGTACTGCTTCAGGTTAAATACCTTGCTCTCAGACTCGGCAACAGAAATCTATCCTCCTATTTTAAGGTGTTGAGATACATCTTTTCCATTTGGAAAAACCACATTCAAAAGAAAGGTAAATATCTACATTTTTATTTCACCTTAGACCAGTCAAATCTTCCAAGTATTTCCAGCAGCTTTCTGACTTGTATTCTTGTATCTTCTTCACAGAAGAAAATCCATGAGGAGTTCCTACCATAGGTAACAGAGAAGCTAAAAAAAGAAATTAACTTTTACTAATAAAGTGGCTTAGGAACAAAATGAAAAATTCAAGGCACATTCCTCAAATATGAGTACTTTTCAAGACACCTTCTCCCTACAGAAGCATACCACCTCTTACAAACACTGTAAACTGTAACAGATAGAGACAACAACAGTATTATCTATTTTTTAAAAATAATCTACTTCAATCTGAAAGTTCAAAAGTTCTGAAATACCTCACATCTCACACTGTGAGAACTGGAGACCAAATAGAAAAATTCAAAAACTTTGCTTCTGAAAAAAAGAGGTCTGAGTAACTAATATGTAAGATCTTGGTTACAAAAAATTCTGAAAATAACTGACATTCATTACACTTACTCTTTCATTAATGGCAATATTGTCCATGCACCTTCATGTCTGTCCATCTGATGCGTAAGAAGAACTGTAGGCAATTCCTTTAAAGAAAAATGAAATATTCCCATTAAGCTTGAATTATATGTACGTTTTTCCTAAATATCCACTAATCTTAAAAGAATTACTCTGGAATCCCTACTTAGTTTTCACTGGTTTTGACTGGCAAGTAGCCCTGAAGAATAGATGATTTACAACAGCATGACACAAGGTGACCTGCAATTTACAGAAAGTGCTTCTTCCAACTCATAATTCCTTAATTCTCTATTAGTTATAAAGTTAAAAGACTTCAAATTAAATGCTTAGTATAGGTCTCATTTGATCAATATATCACAGTGATTTCTTTGCCATAGCATAAAATCCCACACTGTAAAGAAATACCTATAAATAATGTATTCTACAAAGGCTTCCAATGGACAATCATGTTACACACAGCTTATGTGACAGCTCTAACACTCTGAGTTGAGCTTTGACCTGTCACACCAACATCATTACAAAAATCCATGGGTTTACACAGAAATCAAAATTAAGAGATAACATTTTTTCTTCCTGAAAGATCAAAGAAGCTTCCTACAAAGGAAAATCTTTTTCATAAATTTCTGTGCTCTTTTGTTACTTGAAACCTCTTTGATGTGGCAGACCCAAATGTATAGCAGATCATTCTGGGGTAGTTTCCAAGAAAACACCATTTAAACATGGACTTCTGATACACCAAACTGCATGACTTGTAATACATGTAAAAGGTTGGAGATATGTATATATCCCACAATATATCCCCTCTATAGGCAGCATCTTATTCCATTAAAAAGTACAATCCTGCACTGCAGCATCATTCCATCCAGGTGTTGACACTCACCAGCTAAAGAGAAGGGAGAGGCTTTCCACTTACACCACGCCTATGACAAATGTTGTCTGATGAATGCTTTTTTTGTGAACAATTCCATTAATAGAAAATTAGCATGTAAACACAAAAATAAGTAATTTTCTGAGAAAAGCTGTAAGATAAAGTTCACACGACCTGCTGACTCAGTCAAGTTTACCTTAAATCCTTTTTAAAGCAGTTAAGCACAGCACCTAGAAATACAAAAACTCTCCAAATTTCATACACTAAAGAAAACATCTCTACCGTTCTAAGGAATAACTATGTCTTTCACAAGTGCATTAACCTTACCTAAAAATAAAGATGCACTGTTGTAAAAAATATTTATGCTATTCAGAATGACCCAAATTGAAAAGAAACAATACCAAAACTCTAATTTGGAACAAGATATTCACCTGCATCTCAATTATCAGCATTCCTGACTTATGGTTCCAGTTCAAACCAACCTATCAAATACGTTGCTGGCTTATTTTCAATTTACTGCAAAACCAAAGAAGTCCAGAGGTTTGTGCAAAAAATGCCCACCTATTTCCTTTGTGCAGATCAAAGGAGTGATGATAAAGAAAAAGCACTCTTTCTTGAGCTAATCCAAAATGTTTAAAAAGTATCTTTTCTCTTTGGCATTCTCATAAGCCTGCTCTTTTTCTCTTCCCAACTTCCTCTAAAACCTGACAATAAATGTACTACATGTTCCTTTTCTTTCACTCACCTCTAACAATGCATCAATTCTGATTTAATAAAGGAGATGCTTAAAACACACTGTACAGGCAAAACAGTCTCTTTCAAAAATACAAGAGGATCTTCTGTTGCTTTTTCTCTCATTTTATGTATTTTCATTCTGAACCTAGTGGAACTGGGCTGACTTATTCATTTTATTTATTCTATCTTCACTACAAGGACGAGGGAAAAAAAAGGGAAGAAGTACCTGATGTCAGCTTTGAGGTATGGAAGGGCACACTCAGGCTAGCTCATCAGGGGATGGATAGACAGTTGAGGCAGCAACATGTAACTTACAGTGTCTGTATAGCTCATAGAACCCTCCTGAAAATGCATCCATAGCCTGTACTGCATTCACTAGTTATACTATCTTGAAACTATTGTTTCCACAGTTACAGAGCCCAGGTGTCTTCAGACATATCAGCATTTTATGTATGACACAAGTATCTAATAATCTTAATAAAATAATTTAATCACTTTTGAAGGCTGAGAGACTACCCTCCCCACTTTCACAACCAAGATGACTTTAAAGGGCAAAACCAAAAAATGGAATCTCTTGTGATCTGAAATACAGTATAAGACATTTTTACTCCATTTTTACTACCTACTGTATCAGTAGAATGATATCAGCAATGCCTGCCACAGATTACAATTGCAAACTGCACACAAAAAAATAATTAAGTGTGAATAAAGGAGTTAGATCCACACGTTGAAAACCAATTCAAAAGACATTGACACAGTCTCATTTGTACCTTTAAAATAATTCAGTAGTATTTATACAACTTAAAGTATGAAGATGCTAGCAATACACTCAATTTCAGAGTAAATCATCAACAGAACTGAAATAAAACTGGCCCTTGAATTTAAACATTGGGAGTCCTCTTCATTAAAATGAAAAACCTTGGGGGAACAGCATGTTCAGTGAAGAAAAAGACAATTCAGAATAAAAGAATTTTTAAGAGCTAATTAAGAGACTAGCTATCCTGAAAAAAGTATGTGTATTATTTCTGCACTACTTGCAATGTCATATTAATCTACCAAACCCTATATGAGAAATGCACAATTTACGGAGAACAAAACAGTACAGTGTAAACCCAAAGAAAACTGCTATGGTTTCATAGATTAAAAGGCCAAAATGGGCCTCTGTATGCAGCCAGGATGGCAGAGATCATCCCCATCTAAAATGGGATTCCCAGAGCCACAGCTACGCCACATCCTCTATGACCCACTAACACATTTGTTCTTGCTTTGTTGTCCTGCAGAACAGAGTCCACTGAATTGCATTTAAGCATAACTAAACCTTGCAATAGGTGCATTTTTTCATGAGAGCATGTATTATTAGAACATAATTCAATCTAGATCTTGCTCAGCACTATTAATTGTATGTCTTAAGTGCCATGATATTGTAAGAACAACATGTAAGGAGAAATGGAACTGTGGTGAAATGCAAAATATTACAGTAATATGTTCATTGCTATATTACTGAGTCATCTGATCAGACTAATTGGCAATCTTGTAATAGAGAAACACAGTCGTGTATAGGAAGCCACATTTAATGAGTCCCCTATGCTGTTATCTGCAGGTGTCTTGCACATATCCCTGTTCTTTGTAGGTTTATTACAATGCCTAATGAAGGCCAGAGCTGGCGGGTAGGAGGGGGGATCTCAAACCCTGGACACTGCTGTTGAATTGCACAGTTCCAGTGATGCCTTAAGATTCTTAAGATTTGTAGCATATAGATTTTTAATGTAGCTGTATAGTTTCTAATACTTTAAAACAGCAGTTAAAAGTTACTAAACCCCTTTCTCATGCTTTATATCAAATTCTTGAAATTCTTGACATTTTGTTTAATGCTCTTTTCAAGGAAAAAGACTTTAGCAAGGGCATCTTGTTTGGGACACATACTTGGAAGGACATAATAAGCTATCATTGTAGTCAAAGCAGAAGGCCCAGAAACCTTGGAGAAGCTCCAAAGAAAGCATGTGATGTGAAGATGATGATGGAGAAGAAATAAGAGGTCTTGAAACCCCTGACTCAAATCCGGGAAGGTGTGCCAAGGAGCAGGCCTGAGGGAGGTTCTGGGGGTGGACAATTCTTGGGTTGGATGTATCCATTAGATATGATAATTAATTTGTGTTATAAATTTGTAGGAGCTGTATGCTTATGTATTCAGTGTACCTTAGAGCTCTTTAATTGAAGGACCTGCTCTCTATTTTATCTATACTAGTATTGTCTGGAAAGTTCTTTTTTCCATTTTAGGCATCACCAGAGTTAGAAATGTTTTCCTAGTGTCTACATGCTCTACAAGCACTTAACAACATCTTCCCTACTCTCTTATCTTCTTTTCAGCAATCAATCCTAAGACACATTCAAAGCTAGCCTACTTACCCCTCTTCTCAGCCTTCCCTTGGGAGGTTAAATAAGCCAAGCTCTTAAGAGTCATCTGTTACAACTACTTTGACAAAGCAGAGCTGTGGAATACATATTGAAGTCTCCGTACAGCTTTATTTTCACAAACATGCCAATTCTGTAGACATCCTGAAGGACTTCTAATATTAGATAAAGAGCAAATCTCCTACCTCTAAACCCACTGGGGCAGACAATTTGCTAGAAATTGCCGACTTCAAATATTACACTGTACAAGACGTCCTCTATATTCTAACGATTTGCTCTAACATTGAAAATTACAATACATGTTTCAAATATTTTTCATGTTTTAGAGACATGAAAGTATCAAGTTTATCAGAGCATCATGTCCAAGAATCCAGGACAAAATATTATTTCAATATACCCTTTGAAATAAAACCCACAGATGATTTGACGTACTATTTTACAACACAACTGTAACAAAAGAACTTTGCTACTGTTTAACAAGTCAGTTATTCAGGAACTTCCTCAAAGTTTCCCTGTCCATTTTAATCCTTGTTTTATTTCTCCCTTTAAGCTGCATCCATAGAATAGCCTGGGTTGGAAACAACCTTCAAAGTTCATGTAGTCCAATCCCCTGCAATGAGCAGGGACATCTTCAACAGGATTAGCTTGCTCAGAGCCCTGTCCAGCCTCACCTTCATTGTAAAAAAGTTTCTTCCTTATGTCTAGTCTGAATCTACCCCTTTTTAGTTTAAAACCATTACCCTTTTCTTGTCACTAGGGGACCTACTAAAAAGTCTGTTCCCATCTTTCTTATAAGCCCCCTTTAAGTACTCAAAGGCTGCAGTAAGGTTTTTTAAAAAAATCCAACAACAAAACCCATATTGCTAATAAAGCATAATATCCAATAATCTTTTGCTCCTCAGGAAGCCTAAAGTAATAAAGTATAATCTACTATTTTCCATTAGAGAGAATCTCTATTTCTGTTCCGCTCTCAGATGCCTGGTTATCATTTTAAAAACGAACCGAGTTTTCATAATATATTATGTGTAATTTCAAAGAGTTCATGGAAAGGCCATAGTGGTACCCTGCTTTCATAAATTAAGAGCAAGTACTGTGTGCATGTCTGTCATTAAATGATCTTACATTAAAGAGAAGACAGCATTTACCTAATTGTATGGAAGTAGTAACTGGAGCTTAAAGTAATTTGAAGTGTTCCAGACTCTAACTTCGGGGGGTAGGGGAGGATGGAAAGGCATTTTATAGAAAAAGCAATTTTAATCATTTTTCCTACTGCATACTGTGTAAAAATCTTCAGAATACAACTTAGCTGCCCAAAAATATACCTGAATGCATAACCAAAGCACTGACTCGAGTGTTGCATGCTAGAGCCAAGAACTCATTGTCTGGGAAAACAGTTACAATAACGATGGGACTGCTTAGGCAGCTAGCTGGAATATGAATCCTTATGTAGTAACTTACTCTGTCATCAAAAAGAAAGCTTTTTACTACAACATATTTCTGTCTCAAAAATCTATATTTATCATTGATGTAAGTGTTTCATGTAGGAAAGATTCTGGCAGCCACTGATTTGTAATTTTACTGGATTGTTCTTCAACAATGGAGTAAATTTCAGCAACATCGCCAGTTCCTAACATGCTGCCTAGACTTCCCACGACTGGAAAATCAGTAGAAGGTCCAGTAAGGTTTCAGTGATCCAGAAATAATTCACATGTGCTCAGCAGTAATCAGAGTTAATTTGAATTGCCTTATGTTATTGTAACATCACAAGATTTTCCTCAACTACTGGCACAAACAAGTGTCCTGCAGTAAACTGTCATACAAAGAATTTATAAATGCACCTATGTTTTCCATTATCAGGAGGAAAAAATGTGTCAACATCAAACACATTGCTTCCTGCCTCGGACATGAAAACCTGAATAGATCATAATTCAGATGACCAGGGCATGAGAAAACTCAAGAAACTACTAAATTGAAAATAAATAGATATTTTTCACCCAAAAATATGTGTTCATCAATAAATTAATAATGTGCCCCACTCCCCAAGTTAGTAAAAAACCATAGAATACTTTTAATTATCTGTTTTAATCTACACTGGGCTGTATATTTCACAGACCAAAAGGAAGTCTGGAGTATTCAATTAGTGCTTGCTGATAGAGTTGTCAACTGCTGACCTTTCAAACTGAACAATACAAAAAACTAACCAATTTCATTCTACTAATTACTGAGACATGAACAATGTTCAGAGGTATTGACACATTTCAAACTGATTATGATTATAAATCTTAATACCTAGTAAAAAATACTTATTTACTAAATAAAATTCCAACCTATCAGACTGAGACCTTGACCAAAAGCAGTTCCTCCTGCTTCCTAACTCTGCCTCATAAATCCAGTATAGGTTAGTCCACTTTCGTGGACTTCATCACCACACTATCTTGTGCATCATAAAGTGCACAAGATAGCGTTCTTTTGGGATGAAACTAAACCAAAGGATGTGCTGCAACTGCTAATGGGCCCCCAGTTCATAGAGTTAACTCAGAACTAGTCCTTTGAAATGTCAGGTAATAGAAGTGCTAGCTCCTCAGCAACGACTGCATTGCTCTACAGGTTGTTCCTACTGCACCATAATACTTGCTAGTGTAGGAATAGTCCAAATAAGCAGTATGGCACATCTGCCATACTTTCAGTTAGCTGGTATTTAATAAAATAAATTATAATTACTTATATTTCAAGCCAGTCTAATATTTAGTTTGAGCAGCAGTCTGAATTTTGAAAACTAAGACGATGAACTTGCTAAATAAAAAGCATGGCTTTGGAGGAAGAAACTTAATCGGTAGGAAAGTTATCACCAATTTAGTCTGCATTTATTTTTCCTCCTCCAGTATTCCTCATCTTTCCCCTAGAGACCCCATATCTTCCCTAGTCTATTCTCTTGAGAGCTAGTGATCACCAGTATCACAAATTAAATATTATTTTGCAACAAGACAAATAAAAAGATGTGGAAAAAAATCTGGAAATGTTTTGAGTGCTCATTATAATAAATGCTACCACAGATGTGTATAATTAGACAGTAGCCTAGAATGACAACAATACATTGCAGTAAAGTGCCATTTATTTGCTTTTCACTTATGTGACTAAAAATCACTGAGGAATACTATCTTCACAGCTCACAGTTTACAAGCATTCTAAAGAAATGCAATCATACAAAATACAGACATGTTATACAGCACATTTCTATCATTCATGACAGTAAGTATTAACAGTGAACTACTATAATTATGCTGCCAACGGATCTGACTAAGATTCTTTGTTTAGAATGAGTTTAAGATAAGATTTTAGTATTGTAAAGTGGGTTTTTACTTAAAGGCAAAATCCTTCTGAATCAGAACTAACACATAAAAACATTTCAGGTTGGGTATTAGGATTTCTTCACTGAATGAGTGGTTAAGCATTGGAGCAGAACCCACAGGGAAGTGGTGGAGTCACCATCCCTGAAAGTGTTCAAGAAACTGAGTAGACACTGCACTTCGTGGTATGGTTTAGTATTGTATTAGTATGGTTTAATATGGTTGTATTTGGTCAAAGGCTGGACTTGATGACCTCTGAGGTCTTGTCCAACCTTGACAATCCTATGATTCAAACAATGAAATTAAGCTATATATGGGGTTCAGTTGATTCTTTTAATGTCAGCAAGATTAGCAATAAACGTAGATTTTTATATTCATGGACAAACAAGCCTGAAGCAGCTTTCACTGACAGCAAGTTTGAGGCAGCCATCTCCATAGCTAACTTAATGTGATACATGGGGCAGCAGGTCCCTTCCGTCAACAGTCTCTTACCAAGACCTAATACCCAGTTTTAAACTAAGGAATGAGAGAAGGAACACCAGAGCAGAAAGAAGCTTCCACAAGGCAAGAAATGTGGTAAATGTATTTTAAGTACTCCTATAGATGCTCAGGAGAACTTACAACTGCTAACAGGTACTAGATTTTAAGGGTTTAAATCTGATGGTTCAGTAATTCTACTCTCATGTACTTGAACACTCTATTCAAAGATGACTGAGAAATTTTAATATAGCAGATAGCAGTTGTAGTGGAGGAGGAAGCTTTGTAGCCATTTCTTATGTTATATTAATAAAGATATACTTTAGCAAAACAGTTTTACTCAAATTCTATTATGTATGCAGAGACTGGTGCAGAAGAGGCTGAGAGAGGCACACAGCCTAAAGCACTTTAAACTTCTGAATTTCTTGTATGTATTTTGCCATGACATGACAAGTCAGCTCTGTGAGGTGACAGGTCCTCTTTTCTGCATAAAAAATCCAAGGCAGTTACCATGTATTTGTGGTATACGATGTGTAAGGCAGGGCTTAAAGGAGCCCATTTATCACTACTAAAACATTTAAAAGATCTCGTTAGTACAGAATCATCTGACTTCTATCAATTCCTTCAAATCTGCTGGGTATCATTCACCTTCCAGCACTACAGTGTTGGTAACTTTTACAGTTTCAATAGTTAATGAGCTAGACAGCAGTTTTGGTGATAATAAAGCCTAGCAATCGTCAAAAGAACACTGGTACCTTTGCAGAATGAGAAGCAAGGGCATATCAGAAAGTCAGAGATCAAACAATTAAAACAAAAAGCTGAGAGAACAGCTGAAGGAAAGCAAAGATAAAGCAAAAGTCAGTCAAATCTGTAAAGCCCTGCAAGACGACCTTGAAGACATTCAAGATAAATCCGAAATAAATTTTCAAGACTGAACAGTAACTTTGTGCACTTTTCCTGGAACACTTTCAAGAGGTCTTATTTTGAAGGCACCTCAACCTTCAACAGAACAGAGTTCAGATGCATTTCAAAACTTGAGCACCCCAATATTGAGGCCCCAGAATGAGTGGCTGCATTAAGCATTTTGAGGACAAACTAGGGACTCAACAGGAAAGAAAATTAGTAAAACATGTTGATATCATACAATGTATGTAAGCAGAAAAAGGAACACAACATAAAACAAACACAGGTGTTAATATGGATAAAAAAGTGAAAACAGAGACTTCATACATGACCACTTAAATGCACACATTACTAGGGTTTTATACTGCAAGCTCTGACCACATAACATAAGTGAAGCTTTATGGACAGATTTAAAAAATAAATGTAAACATTAAAGTTTTGGATGATGTTACAAATGCAAGTCAGGCAAAACAAATGCAAAGCAGAAGACAGAGTGGATAAAATGAAGTTCCGCTAAACTTCATAGAGGAATCTGAAAATTAGGCCATCTGAAATGCTAAATTAATCCACTGATTTGTTTTCTCTATTTCAAACAAGAAATCTAAATTATACAAGGTAGAGATATGCAAGTTTAGGAAAAAGTTCAACCAGTACAGCAATATTTAGGTGCTCATCGTCTAAATGCAAAATACTGTTCTAAGGAAGGGACAACAGGAGGAGGAAGAAAAGGACAAAGAAATCTTGTTCCCAGCCTTTTCTATTCATAAACCAAAGACAATATAGGGATTCTAGTAGTTACTAGTAGTGTAATCTGTCTCAAGTAATACAGACAGAACAAAAGGCATCACAAGAGCAACATGCAGGAGGTACCCAAAACATCTGGACAAATATTTGTGTGGTTTCAGGAGGCTACTGAGAACAGCTGGAACTTCTTCCTCCCTCTCTTTCACCGCAGTTCCATGTTCCCTGATGACTCTAATTGTGCGAGTCCACGAGGGATCTCTGCAGAGACTTCACTTCTTTGAAAAGATACCCCATCAGCATCTCTGTCCTCACCACAGAGAAGTGAAGGACTTGTCATCTCAGCAAGATACCTCCAAACATTCTATTGCTGCTCATGTATCCAATTCAGGACTTTGCTGAGGAAAGAGTCCTGCTGATCAGTCAAAGACTAGTAGGACCTGGGCCAAGAAGAGTGGTGTACAAGATTAATATCACAGATGACATGACAGTATCTTCTCCAACAGCTCTGGTATTGACTGGCCTCTAAACTCTGTTCTCCAAGAGGGCAAAACGATGGAAAGCTAACAGGGAAGGTATGCCAAAGAGCCTTGTTTTTCTTAAATGAAGTCAACAAAAACTGTCCACTGCCTGGCAAGATAAATTCTTACATCTTAACGAACAAGCACTTAATAACTAAAATGATAAGTACGTTCCATGAGGCTCCAGGACTGACTTGACCTGAATAAATACTTGCAGAAGAAAATTCCTGCTAGGAAGGAAACAGATGGCACACTTAACATTTTACACAAAAAAAAAAAAAAAAGAGAGGAGTGACTTGATCAAATAACACTGAGAAATCAAATAATTTAAAGGCTTTAAAGTTAAAACATACCTGTTTTAATTAAAATAATGTTGACCTTGATATTGTGGAAAACCTTGCCATAAAGACAAACTATTGTAGACATGGAGATGGAGGGGCAGGTCAGAATGAAGCCCAACACTTCACTTAAACTGTTAAGCCTTGCTAAAACTGCAGTGTCCAAAAATGAATCTCTCATCAGTCTCAGTTGGAAAGCAGCTTCCATGCCATGAGGAGCCAATAAAGGAGGCAGAAGAGGAAACAGGGTTTTCACACTAGAATCTAGGATTAGAGCTACTAATCTGAAGGTTGAAGCAACAGGTATATTATTGATTAAACTGCATTTATGGCATTAATTTTGAAAGGTCTCAAGCAAATTATGTCTATGGATATTTTATCTAAATATACAGACCAGTTTAAAAACACCTTGGTTGCCATGAAAAAGCAATTCTTCCACTAGATTTTATAACCACAACATTAACTTGCATGTGAGCTTTACAATAAGGTAATGGTTCAGACCTGCTCTGAGAACCATTGAGAAATTTTAGCTATAGAGCTTATTGTAGGTCAAGAAGAAGAATGTATACCCATCCATTTGGGGAATACAACGATCATGGAATAAAATAAAGAGATTACAGCCCAAGAAAAACCTAGGCACAATTTCAGAGTTCTTTTCATTTTAGCTTGATAGTATTGAAAAACTGAAAATTTCAGGTGAGATACAGATGTCAGAATATAGTGAATTCTGAATTCACTGCATTCTGAATAGAGGGAACACTATTAAACAATAATAAGGAATATTTAAAGAGGCTTTTGGACAACAGAACTTCAGCTAGCTTCACTCCAGCATCTGAAATCAGATGTGAAAACAGAGATAGGAAGAACTTCAGAAAATCTTAACTACTCAGAGTGTCCCACTGGCAAATGACAAAAAAAAAAAAAAAAAAGATAATATCCTACAAATTCCCTGAAAGTAGTCTCTCACAGATGGCCAAAACATCAGCAGGAACAATTTGGAGACAGATCATTTCAGAGAGGAATATGGTGATGGCTTAACATATATACATTAAAATGACAGCAAACTAATTCTATGTTTTTCCCCCTCTCCAATCCTTTAACAAAGAAATCTCCCACATTACTGAAATAGCGCAATGCTGCCATCAGTACAACCCAGGCAACTAAATGGTGTAGATTTTTAAAGCACATATGCCAAGCTCAATGGCAACTGGCACTCTGGCAACAGATGCTGCGACCATGGAACTAATGACACAATAATAGAAAGCTGAGATAGGCACCAAGAGGCTTTTCAACCTCGGAGATGTGGCAGCTAGGACACTGAGTTACAGTTAATTTGAGCTGAAACCAGAAAAGCAGAACCTTCTGGCATGATCCTGTAAGATAACAAAGAAACTGAACTTGAGGCACAGATCACTGGCATAGGCCAGCTGGGTTTCTGATCATCTTTGCTCCTGCTGTGCTTCATGAAACAGGATTTCACAAAATTGTATTAAATAAAGAAGAACACAACCATAGGATGCTCCTACCATTTGCCCCCTGTTTTCAAATTAGCCAAACTGGAAATTGGGAGGTTGATGAAGAAATGGTATTATGAAAGTTTTACGACCATATTAACGAAAGCAAGTACTTACTCATGCAACATAAGATGGAGGTTTCCTATGTACAGTTCCATACTTTTGACTATACTTGTTTCTTTAAACTGATGTTAATAATCACTACAGTAGCAGTCCTAGCAGTCCTCAAATTCATGAGCAAGCAATATTCCCCTTTATATTCAGAGATATTTTAAATGGGTGAAACTTCATTTCTATGTGATGGTACGACATATAGCACTTTGCCCAAAACAAAGTAAGCTTACCAGTAAAAACACTATATAGTTACAGTGCTTCTATAAAACAGAACTCATACTTCACATCATCTGTTACTCATACGAAAGTATGTGATACTCATTTTTATTTTCCAATACTCCATGATATCAGTCTTCCAATCTTATTCTTGTTGTGTTGGTTTTTTTTTTGTTTTGGTTTTCTTTTTTTTTTTCTGCCTCCATAATGAACAGTTCTAATTTGCTATAGTTCTGGTTAATACACACAGGACTCCATTAAATCCCTAGACTTTTCAGGAAAAATTATAATTTTTTGAACACAATTAGTTGGCTGAGGGTGTTCAATATAAGAAGGCTTAAGGACCCAAAGCAAAAAAAAAACACACCCTCTACTAAACCAGTTTTTATAGGGAAATACACAGGCTTCTGTCTTCTCAACAGTGTTACAATCACAGACAATTAAACAGCACTAATTGCATCTAAGGAGTTTTGGTTAATAGTCAATAAATCGCTATGAAAAATGTTTTTAAGCACAAAAACACCCTGACAACTACTGTGACCAGTTTCACATTAAAAAAAATGTTTGACATACACAGTAAAAGAAAATAAATGGACAAATTACTTGTGAAGGTTAACGTACAGTAAATATGATTGTCAGCGACAATCCATTTTGAAGCAAGGCACATATTCTAGTTTAATTAAATAACACAAATCTAGCAGTTGGCTTCTGCTTCTCATTTTAAAACAGCAGAAAATAACAACTAATGAAACCTTATGGACTAAACATCTACCACTTGGTTCTGTGACAACAGGTGAGTGAACCTGATGATTCAGTTGAATCAGTCCTTTGTTTCTATGCAGCAGTTGTCCTTGAAAACACAAAGCTTTAACTTTCTTTGCCTGAAACTAATCATTTCATACGTATTCTTTGCAATGAAAAATGTGAACTTCAAATGCTGATAGGCAGGATTGCAGAGATCACCTGTCCCTTCTCCATAATTAGTATTATTGGGTCATGCCTCACAGTGACATTGCTAGTTGCCCAAAACAGGCAAGACATACTTGCTGGCTATGCTCTTTGTTTTTTTTCTCCTGTACACTGATAGCTTTCCCCTTTCCCCAGATTTCAGATACGAGATTTGTGGTGTGATGTATTTTCACCACTCCTTCTCTTAAGACACCATGACTGCTGTTTAACAGTTACCTATTAATACTGGAAAAGCATCATCATTTCAGAATTCCCATAAAGGAAGTTCCTTAATTAGGCAATAAATTTTTTTAAAAGCCAGGTGTGTTTCAGGTACACCTCAGATTACAAAAAGATTTTACCTCTCTCCCATAGAACACATCTATATTCCTGCCTCACTGAAACTATTTGTACTTCCACTTACAGATCTTTTCATTACTCATATTCTGCAACGTAAATTGCAGAACTCAACTAAAACCCTTGGTTTCAACAACTGACACCCTAATCCCCTCAGCACACATTGTATCTGAACACTTGTCTCAATTCCAAAGAGGACTCCAAAACAGCAGAACTCTGCAGAACAAAAGCTGTTCACATGACTGATTTCATTAAGGGATTAAAAACTGCATTTAGAATGGATTTAATTACAACAGGATTGATAAGCTTGGATAAATGAAGCCTAAACCATCCAACAATCTGATTCAGGCACTCCAAGATTAAGATACATAAGACAATTTAAATCACACTTCTTTTACAGCCAAGAACGTGAAAATGAAAACTAGGTCAAAAAACCCTCACAGCAAGCTATTTCACACCAGGGGATGCGTGCCACTCAAATTTTTCTTAATTTTATTAAAGACAGAACTAAAAAAAGCATTGTTTAAACACATTGAACTTTCAATGTATGTTTCTTAAAAACCTCTCCTGTCTAGGCTAAAGCTTTAAAAAAAATATTTCAAATTAAGTGTTAAGTACCACATGCAGCTCCTAGGCCAGCGTGATGGAGGAGGTCACCCAGCAGGTGAAGGGCAGAGTGCTCAGTCTGCAGTGCAGTGGCAGAGGAACAAGGAAGAGTTAGGGAAGTTACTAAATCATGGAGGGGCACGGGCAAGAGAGGCGTGCAAGACTATTACTGTAGGTAGTAGGGAACACAGTGTTTGGATTTTCATGTCCACACACATTTCTCCTCTACTACCACAATGCCACAGTTGTGAAATGAAATTCTGACAAAATCTACATTAAAGCATACTTAAGTTTTTCGCTACATGAAGAATGCATCCTTATTAAGTAAATTTTTTTGAAGCACTCTACAGTCATAATGGAAAATTGTACTCTTCTAAGTCTTTCTGCATCAAATGTCATTCAGACAAGATCAGCTGTTACACAAAGAGGTTGGCAGTTGAAATTAAAAATATTTAGGAATAAATCACATCATACAATCAGTACATACCCACTGAAATAGGTTTCTTATAAGCACACAGAAGAAAATTAGCAAGAGGAATAAAATGAAATTCAAAACTGGCACAACAAACCTTAGTATTTTTAGTAAATTGCAGTAATAGCATATACAACAACATGTATTTCATATTGTCTCAACATACCTTTCCAAGATCTGCAGCCTGTTTTAAAATATCCCTTTTTAGATCTTCTGCTCTCTTGGAATGAAAAGAATTACGTTGACTCTGGATGACAAATACAATTTCTTTTAATTCTGTAAACCAGAAAATAAGATTTAAAGATAAAGGAAGTTATTTACTGTTTTGCTCCAAAGCTAGTGAGAACCCAGACACATGCAGGAATCTATTACACAGCAAGCTAACTCTTCAATTATAAAGACATTTAATGAAATAGTTAAAAGGCATAATTTAACACACACACACAGACATCCAAAACTGTCCTTTTCAGGACTAACTTATAAAAAGCACAGTATGACTAGAAGATGTGCAGCAGGTCGCTCATGCCCCCAGTGAACAGTAGCCACATTCATGAAGTTGCTTTCTCTCCAATACACCAGCACTCCTTATTACCAGAGTTAAAAGGTGTTAGTCATAGACCAGCATCTCCCCTCACTAGGCAATGCATGAACACGAACCAGAAAAGATGTTTCCCCAAAAAAGAACTTAAAACCCTACTCAGCAACAAACATCAGATGGAGAGACACACACATGAGAACAATGAGGTAATACATCTAACAGGACAGCAATAACATCTCACATGGGTCTTCACAGTGTTTAAAGGCATCATAGTTAAGAACTATAAATGCAACAGAAGTGCAACACATTTATTGGTAAATTTAAAAGAAAGTAATGAAGTGTCTTTGCAAACATTTATGGATTTAAAAAAAATTATTATTAAAAAATACAAGTAGGTGATGAAGTAGGTAGCCAAATTTTCTTGATGACAGTAGACAGAATAGTCCCTCAACACTTAGAAAGCTAAGAAAAGCAGGCAGATATGATCTCATTCAGAAGCAGAACACAGCAGAGGAAAACAAAGGATGAGAAGATGAAGGGAAGCGGAAAGAGGTCCCTTCCAGAATTCTTAACAAGTTTGATCTATGCTGTATAAGCCACCCAAGATCATAACTTAGTATCAATCAATGTATAAGATGAGAACCACATGATATTGCAGCTTCTGTTTGTTTGGCCAGAAAAGGCTGAACTTTACAGGTATTACGTAGAAATTATACAGATGAGGTAACTCAGAATATAACGACTTGAGACAGTACCAAAAGGAAAGAAATTAATATCCCATGGAATCTGTACAGAATGTCAAAAAACATGGAGAAGGAAGAAAGTTCACATAAAAAAAACAATTATATGGCAACTTGGTAAATAGAATAGGATAAGTGAAGAATGGTGGAACAAAAGTGGAGAAAACATCAAAAAAAGGAAAGAAGCAGTCACAAGTAAAAAGAATAAAACCAAGCAATGAAGGAGGATCACAAGAAAAATGGTGGGAATAAAGAGAGCACTAACCACAAATACCTTTACTAAGATTATGAGAAGACTGCTATGTCCAAGATCTGAGGAACAATTACATTGCTTTGCTCCTCTGAACAGTCACTTGTTAGTTTACACCTATGACAGCTCAAAGCTGCAGTTAAATGTGTTTCTATTTTCCCCTTGATATTATTTTCCTTTATTAGCTTATTCACCAAGACAATCTCTGAAATTGTCAAATTGTCTGAGGTTTCTGGTGATATATTACAGAGATGGCATAAGCATTGGTTTAGATATCAGCTTTAATTTCACATTTTTCCCATGATGTAGGAATCAACAGTGTTCATGCTCTGAACCACATGGCAAACTGTTTAAAAACCCCATTCATAATGAAACCTTCTGAATAGTAACGATTTGATGTCTAGCAAGATCTTTGCTAAATTTCCTGTGCAAAAATTAAAATCACTCCAAAAACTGAAACTACACTTCATTGATGCTGAGTCAAAGGGCTAAATCTACATGCACAACACCAAAAACATCCCCAGAGATAAAAAGCAAACACTACACTGCTTTGTATCATTACTGTTTTAGTATCAGTATATTTACAGATATGGAAATATCTGAATTACACTCAGTTTCAATTACAGTACATTTAACAACAACTGTGATATTCCACAATAGAATACTTTCCAAGAGTAAGCTAACACCTACTTTGATGCTGCTGCTTTAATCCAATGGAAATAGTTTCCTGTGTTATAGGGAGTTTAAAATAGTTAATAAAAAGATATATTCAATGTATTAAAATGTGAAAAGAAAATAGGTCCAATTTTAAAATCCTACATTGTTTCTCAAGTTGAAAAACAGTCTATTAATCAAGACAAAGAATGAAGTCTTTTGAAAGATTAATATCTATCTCGAAAGAGCTACTGATCTGTATGTAACAGTTCAAAAGAGAAGAATGAAAACTCAGAGAAACTAAGAACTGCCAAGAACTACATCCTCTGTTTCAAGCCCTTCCACAATTTCACCTACAGAAATGGGTTAAATGAGACTTAAAAAACGTAACTCTTTAAGGATAGAAGCTCTGGAAAAAAAAAAAAAGAACACATAAAATTATCTATTGCATCAGACCAATGGTCCATGTAGTCCAGTGTATTGTTTTTAATAGAAGCAATAGGAAACTACTCAGGGACACCACAAAACCCACACTTTCTGCAGTATTCCTCATCCTCTAGCACCACTGACAACTATTTTATTCAGAAATGTCACAAGACATGTTGCTGTCTATTTATCTTAGCATATATTTATGGACTTGGCCCTTCTTAAAACTGCTCCTATGGCCTGCTTCCACAATCCTCTGGCAGCAAGTTTCTAGATTTTGCTACCTGCTGCATAAAATACTTTTGTCTGTTTTAAAGGGATCGCCTACTGAAACAATCAAGAGATGTCAGATGGTAGTTACATCACTAATGTACCACTGTAACGTTCATAAAGATAACTTTCCAAAGTAATGAGATGATACTAAAACTTAGGAAAACTGAGCACTGTCAAAAGAGAAAAAAATAATAATAAAATAAAAGGTCTGTCAATGCCTTCCTGGGGGTTCTATTAAGTGAGACACAGAAGCTCTGTTGGGATAAAAGCAACAAGCAACACCCAGCTCCTAGCTGTGCTACGAGATTGCACAGAAAGGCAGAAAGGGATGAAAGAATACAAAGAGGAGATGGATTTTGTTTGACACCAGATAGGGATGGGTGAACAGGGAAAAGAGTAGTAAAGTTTCCATAGACAGGTTGACCATTCAATGGCAAAATGGGACATAAATGGCTCAAGTAACTGAATTATTATTTTCCACCAAAGCTGTCATCTGTGTTAGGGACAGCAACTAATTTAAAAAAAAAAAAGGCCAAACAAATCACAGATCTTCTCAGCACCATTCAGATACGTGCTAGTAACTCCACTAAAAGCATGCTAAATCTTCCTGGTATTCAGCTTTAATGTCAGAATGAACTCACAACTACTCAGAAACTACTACAACAGAAACATAATTAGGCTGGCTCCTTTTAGAACAAGAAGAAGCGAGTCCTGAGGCTTTAGCAGAGTGAGAAGCCCAAGGTTACAGAGCAGAGAATGAAAGTCCTCTTATCTTAGGTTTGCTAATATTTTGCCAGAAGGCCATCAGACTTGTCTTCAGAAAAGGCAGAACTTTGCATACGTTTTATTCTGATTATTTATCACACATGTCCAGCAGCAAAAAATTATTTTACCAGTATTTTACCTATTGTTTGATACGCTTCTTAAATATTTGCTTCTAGATATTACAAAGTTACCATAATTTGTTACAAGTAATTTATGATAACTCTAGGTATTACAAGTACAATGAGAGCCTAGCAGAATGGTAAAAATTCAGCTTCATGCTAAATTGTTCCACGAACAGCTACTAGGTATCACAAAATTTTATTTTAAAATACGGTGTACTACAAAAAGCAGTTCATCAGCTTCATAGTGGAAGTGCACACATTCAAAAAAGACTGAACTACAGAAGACTACATGAGCCAAGGAAAGAAAAAGGTATTTGTGAATCAGCAATTAACTAATAATGCTGATTGAGCATTTAGGCACTGTTGACACAGTCACTTTACAAAGTATATATTTTCTTTATCTAAAAAGGCAGCCACAAATGAAAACAAACACAGACTATACAGGACTTACCTCTGCTTATTTTACTAATTGTTCTACTTTCTTCAGACTGCTAGAAGAAAGGAGGAAAAAAACCCAAGTAAGAATACACACAAAACCTCAAATATTTCTACAGAAAAACACTGGGAGTCAAAGCATTCATCAGATTATTAATGTAAACTCAAAATCTACTAAGAAAAATAAAGTAAAAAGTTTGTCCTCATCAAGAACTGCAAGAGATATCCTGCATGCTTGCACACTATTACTCCAAAAATACAGTAAGAGAATAAAAAGAAAACAAAAACCAAACAAAAAAAGAGTGAATGCTTTTCCACAACTCAATTTGTACCTGAACTCTTTAAATTAATAGCAGCAATGTCTCTTATTGTTTTTATTTATTATCTATCTTCTCAGCACTAAGTTTGGAATATGGAATTCTATAAAGCAAACACACCTGTTCAGTGTGTAAAAAAAACTCCAAGACACTGTTATTCATTTCATCCACTATCAAGCTTCTATCTAACACAATTCTTAAAGGAAGACTCAAAAGCAATTTACATCAAGACAAATAAATATGGAAAGGTTGTTGTCGATAACATGACTTCACTGACATTTACTCAGGTATCACACAACAATGTGATGGAATTTTACAAGAGCACTGAGGAAGGGAAAAGAGAGACACTGCATTTGCATCATTAACCAGGAAACCAAGACACACAGATAAAAATATCTTAAAAGCATATTCAACTGCTTCTAAATAACAGAGGTTGAGTGGAACTACGTTGCTTAAGAGAGATAGGACTGGAGAAAGAGCTCTGCACTTCCAGCAAAAATTATAGGAGGGAAAACAGAGCCTTCATTTATTGCACAATTTCTCTCTGGTGACAGCACCCCAGTGCTTTGGTTTCTCCACGTGTAAAATTAACTGCATAAGAACATTGCAGGATTTATTCTGGTCCAAGTGTTTTAAAACTTTCAAACAGAAATGCCATACAAGGCATTCCTTCATAATAAGCCCATACATTGTTTTCCTACCCTTGAGACAATTGCTATTTCTAGACACTTAGCCCATTCCCCCTTTTTTTTTTTTTTTTTAATTAGCAGATCTATGTATTTCTTTTAGCCCTACTTGCATCAGATGATCTCTCTTCTGCACAGGTCTGACTTTTGCACTGAAATGCATAAGCTCTAACTTCCTTGGCAGTCATCTGTAAAACCTTTTCAAGAACGACTGCATTGCATACATTCTTACGACCCTTTTTTTGCTGACTGGGTCAATAAAGTTTAAAAAATCTCTTATAAAACTAAGTTATTTTGATGACTATACACAGCACTCTTAATATATCTCATAGTAAGTTTACATTCTAAGCTAACTTATATCAGAAACAACTTATGAAGATTAATTTTCTGTGCAAACAGAAAAACTGTATGTTTTGTGGTACACAGTGGGAAGAAAAGCCATATTTTATGATTACTTTTATTAAAACACAAACCAAAACAATTATTGCCTGTTACATTCCTGTTAATGCTATTGGAAAAAAAAAAAAAAAAAGAGGAAATAAAAAAGGTATTTTGGCCTGAAGAGTTATAAGAGGCCCCCCTGACTTCATCTGAGGGAAGGTTGTGAAACTCTAAAATAGTAGGAAAGCCTTCATAAATTATATCCTATATAAGAACGATAACATAAACAGCTGGATCAAGATAGCAATGGAATTTAACAAACAGTAACTTACAAGTAGTGACAACAGAATGAGATTACAGTCTCCCAGATACACTGCAGCAGATCAGCAGTTTGCAATAGGGATATTTTTCATTTAGGAAAATCACTGTAGATATAGCTACCACCATCAAAACCATAAATTATCTAGAAATGTGTACCTCTGACTACTGCATTTGACATGAGATCACCAGATCTAAATGGCAGTTATAGATTCTAACTCAATTCATTCCAGTACGTTTACTTTCCTCCCTTAAATTTCCTTTATACATACACAAATATCTGTTACAAATACATCCAATAACAAAAGGATAGACAGAGGTCTGTTAAAGGACATACACACACATCTAACACCCATTATGCTATTTAAAGCTTGGGCTAGCTCTGACCATCAGCTCTTCTAATCTGTTAATTTGAAATTTCATATACAAGCTTTACTTGAGCCGTGACTGGAGTAGCAATATGTAATAATGCTAATTTAGCAGAGAGGCAGCCATTTCCCTCTCAATGTATTATATATATATATTTCTATAACAAAAGAAAGAAGAAAGGAAAACCTGTCTGAAATAATAAAAGTTATATGCTCAAGCATTTTTCTCAACAGCATTAACAACAACTTATCTCTTATATACCACACTGAACATAAAGACATGATGTGAGCAGCACTGATGTCGATGATCAACATGAGCAATGTCACAGATATTAGGCTTCCTGCTCTGGTATTTTCTAGCTTATTTTATAATGTCTGTAAAATGTCCCTGGTATAGCAATTAGAATTTATTACCTGCAGCACTGGTAGTTCAATCTTATCTTCTGCACCTTCAGCAACTACACTTAAAACAAAAGCTGAAAGAAAAAGCAGATTTTTTCATATTATAGGAGCTGACTTTCACAACTGACAAAGTTCTACAGCAAAAAAAAACAAAACACACCAACATTTAGGTGTATTTTTCACATTAAATAGTACTATACTAGTAATAATCTTTCTGAACATGAGACAGTCTGTTAACAGAATTTATAAGTTTGCTGCCTGACAATTCCCATGCCATTGCTGAAAAAAATCATTTTTTGATGTGAAGCCAATTCATCTTGGCTTCAAGGCAAATAAATCCCTTTAAAATGAAAATCTGTTCAATCCAGTAGTTCAGTTGGTAACAGCATAATATGCTACCACATGGGAGACCTGCAATCCACTTTGTCTTTTGGTTAAAATTTGGGTTACCAAAGCTTCAGGTGAAGCCACAGAAACTGAGAGCAAGTTGCTAACGTATGAGGTCCAAACATACATTTACAAAAAGAACAGAGACCCCAGAAAGGTAATCTGCACAGACACAGCATTATCTTAAACCCTTTATTGTGACACCACCCTATGCATACACTTCTAGTTTGTATTAGAAAAATAATTGTAAAAAGGGTTCTGCTGGTGTTTGGTTTCTTTCTCTTGTTGATGGAGACCCAATTTGTCTCAGTTTGCTCATTTTAAGAGTAGTTCCATTTAATATAAGAAAGCCTTGCTAAGATTCTTGGTAAGAAATTTTTTTATTAAACATACTCAAGAGATGCAAATGAAAGAAAATTGTTGTAATTTGGAAGGAATTCAAGATACTATTCATCATGGTCAAATTTATGGTTTTCTTAAAAACTCATGTGGAAAACAGATTCAAGAGGATTGTTTAAAGCAAGTTGAAATTAATTATTGCTTGAAATTGATTTCAAAGTGAATTGCTAGCCACTGTCATTCCTTTGACACACTGGAAATGCAGAATATAGGAAAGCAATAGAAGATTGTCCAAAGTCTGTGGTGCTCCATCTCCAATTACCTACATCTCTATACTCTTTTAATAGAGACTTAATTTCATCAAGTGTCTAGGAGTTGAGGTTCACAATGACATCTCTTGTCCACATTAACATGAACCTCAAATCCCACCACTACATCCAGACAACCCCAAAATCATTCTAACACAGTAGACTCATGCTGACCATAGACGTATTTCCATAAAGGTTTTAGCCAGGATGAAGAAAATAGACTACAAGAGTGTACTCCAAAGTTGTCCTTAAGTAAATGTTTTACACTTGTGTGAAAGTGCATGGAAAATTCCTCATTCTGCCATTATATCCCTTGCCGACAGCATGTTCTGATCATTTTCTTCCTTCTCTACTGACATAACAGTTCTTACAGATCCAGACAAAGAATCCTTTCCCCTACACAAACCAGAGCCGCACCTTCTACTTTACACAATCCTAATCACAAAATCAACACAAAACACCCTTATTCTGGGAAATGAACTAATTACACATTATTAGCCTGAAGAAGCATCACCTCATAAATTCACAAAAGTGAAAACCACCTTACTCACAAAACCGAATACAGGCATAATTTTCATGACTTTCGGTTTTTAATTTACACCTGAGGAATGACACATGAAACCTGAAATGACAAGAGATGGTGTGTGCCTTACCGCAGTGCATTTGACAACCCATGCCACACTGCTCCTAAGCTTTATAAAATATTAATGCATGTGATCTTTGAAACAAATCAAAAAATAATCAGATTACCTGGGAAAAAATACCTGTTTCACAATTTGAGAGCACAGATAAAGCTCTTCAGGGAATTATTTAAACAATCTCCTTCATCTTGGTATTAGAGAACCACAGAATTGTTAAGGTGGGAAAGGATCCCTAATGGTCATCCAGTTGAAAACTCCCAAAGTTGGATCCTCAGGACCTTGTCCAGGTTTTGAGTATTACCTAGGACAGAGACTCCATAACCTGCCTGAGCAACCTCTTCCAGTGTTCAATCATTCTTAAGAGTGAAAAAGATCCACAAACACAAACCAAAAACCAAACCAAACCAAAAAGTATTTATGTTCAAATGAAATTTCCTGTATTTCAGTTTGTGCAAACTATCTCATGTCCTTCTGAGCACCAGAGTCTGGCTCTCTCTTCTTTATTGCTTTCTATCAGGCTTTTACAAGTAAGATCCTCTCTGAACCTTCTTTTCTCCAGGCTAAATAGCCCCAGCACCTTCAGCCTCTCCTCATCTGTCAGGTCCTCCAATCTATTAATAATCTTCATGGTCCTTTGCTGGACTTACTCCAGCACATCCATTTCTCTCTCTCTCGTACTGAAGAGCCCAGACCTGGACACAGCACCCCAGATGTGTCTCACCAGTGCTGAGCTGACAGGAAGGGCCATCTCCTTTGTCCTGCTGCCAACTCTCCCCAGTGTAGCTCAGGGGACTGCTGGCCATCTCTGCCACAACAGCACTCTGCTAGTTCATGGTCAGTTTGTTGCAGACTAGGACTCTCAGGTCCTTCTCTGCAAAGCTGTTTTCCAGACAACACGCCCCCAGCACACCATGGTGCATGGGGTGCCTCCTTGTCAGCAGCAGGACTTGGTATTCCCCCTAATCGAGCTCAGTTTCCCAAGTTTCCTGTTAGCCCACTTCTCCAGCCTGTTGAGGTCCCTCTGAACAGCAACACCAGCAGCTGTTGCATCAATTCCCCCAGCCCATTTTGTAACCTCTGCAAATTTGCTGAGGGTGCACTTTATCACTCTAAAGAGGTCATTAATGAAGAGGTTAAACACTAGTGGAGCCACCACACCACTGATCAGAGCCCACAAGCCCAGAAAGTCAGACAGGTTTGTATCCATCTCACTGTTCACATATACAGCCAGTTTGTGCATGGCATCATAGGAGACAGCACTGAACTCAAACTCCTTGCTGAAGTTGGAATAAACAACATTCACTGCTTTCCCCACATTTATGAAGGCAGTCATCTCATCACGTATGTCTTTTGGGTTGGTTAAGCATGACTGCCCAGTTATAAAAACATGGTGACTTCCTCCAATCACCCTCTTGTCCTTTATACGTTTGTCTTGTCCTTCCTTATTTGGCAATTATATCCAGGATTATTTGCTCCATCACCTTCCCAGGGACTGAGGCAACACCGGCCAACTTACAGTTTCCCCAGATTCTCTTCCCTGCCCTCCTTGAAGGCAGCAGTGATATCTGCTTTCTTGAGCAATGTCCCCCAGTCACCATAACCTTTCAAAGATTATCAAAAGCAACCTTGCATTGACATGATCAAACTCCACCAGTGCTTATGTGTGCCTCAGGTCAGGTCCCACGCACTCCTGTGTGTCCTGTTTGTTTAAACATTCCCTAAACTGGTCCTCCTCCAGTGAGAGTAACTTTTCCTTGCTCCAAACTTTCCCATCGCTTTCAGGGGCCCGGGATTGCTAAAGGTGGGTCTTAACAGTACAGATTAAGGCAAAAAAAGTTCCAAGTTCCTCACCCACTTCCATGTCCTTCTTTTAATATAGACCGTCCCCCCATTCAGAAGCAGGTGCGTATTTTTCCTAGTCTCCCTTTTGCTGATACACCTCCAGAAGCTCTCCTTCTTGCATTTCACAAGTTCAATCCCTTACCAGATTCAACTCCAGGTGGACCCTGGCTTTAGTAATGGCATATCTGCACTCTCAGACAGTGTCTCCGAACTTCCATCTCTTGTGTGCTTCCCTTTTATGTTTGAGTTTTGCCAGGAGTGTCTTTTCATGCATATGAGCCTCCTGCCATCCTGACTTGCCTTCCTGCACGTGGGGATGGATCATTCCTGAGGAGATGAACCTTGAAAAATCAACCAGCTCTCCTTGACCACCTCCCATAACAATCCACCTTTATTGCTGAGAACAATGACTAAAAATTACTTTTGTTGCGGCTATCCAGACACACAGTGCAACTTCAACACTCACACATATAATTTATTCAACAAACCAGTACCTGTAACAAATGCTAAAGTCTCTCTCTATATCATTATTCTTAATTCCTGAAATTTCAGAAATGCACCGTCCACTTTTTTTCTAACAAATAAAAACATTAAAATGACTTGATATCTTTTACCTTAAATATATCAGAAGACTTTTTTCAGCTAATACATTTTAGTAAGACAAGAACTGCTCAGACTATTTTTAAAGTACTGAAGAAACATTCACAAAACAGATCAGTAGACCCCTGAAGACACCACAAAAAAAAAGCCTCAAGAGTCTTCACCCAACAGTAATCAAGCTTTTCAATCACAGAGATTGTAGGAATTTATCTTACCAACACTCTACTACCTTATTCTGTTATGCACATATAATTTGATATGAATAAAGCAATCTTCAGAAGTAAACTGGCTGACACTCTTCTGTCTAACCAACCTGATCTCTCAGCCTGGAAATAAATATCCTTCTAAGGATTTATTGGGAAAAGGGTGGCAGGAGAAGAATGTAGTAAATTTAGCTGGTCTACAAAGTATCAACAAAGGGACCATAGCATAAGTAGAAAATACTGTGCCTGGGCACAAGTCGACATCTTCAAGATTAATGCATCCTACCTGCATTGCACTCCTAAGAGGTTTCTGAAAAAGGTGTGCCCAGAAGTGGACCACTGATAGAAAAATTCTAAGTACACATGCAGCTCACGACCAGTTGTGCAATACAGGCAGAAACCATAAACTCCCTGTGGCAAGGATATCTCTTTGTTGCAAGCATATCACACATGCACAAAGAAGGATGGCCTAAGTCTAGGAGCTATGAGATGCTACCAAAACAAAACAGTAACTTTTCACACCCAAACACCATTATTAATTCAGACAACCGCAACATACTTCTTTCAGCAAAACTCCCTAAAACTCAGATCAGTCTCTGGAGCTAGAGGTATCTTTGCTAAATCCAGAATTTCCTCTAGTCCCTTCGTGTTTTCTGACACAATGCAAGCATGCTTCAGGTGGACCACTGACTTGCCACAGAACGAGAAAATATATTGCCAGATGAAACGTAATAGCTGGTAAAAGTTCAAGCTGTGTAGGCATCACAGTGACCAAACGGCCTGGGTGATTAATTACTTGTATGATTTCTCATAAACAAAGCTACCTAAAACAGAAAAAACCCTAGCAAGGCACCATCTTAAATGCAGCCTGTAATTTTGTATTTGTCACTTCATTATTTAATGCATTGTGTGCTCTGAAGATTTTTAACACACTTTCTGGGTTAACATCATGTCCTTTGGCACAAGCAGACAGAAGCTGAACATGTCAATCACTAGCCCTCCCCTCCTTTTTTTAGATGCCCAAGAACTGAGAATAAAAAAAAGAAATTTTAAAAAGACTTTAAAGATCTTTATTATCATCAATCTTATCTTTATTTCTCTTGAGAACAGGACTAAAATTCCCTGGAACAGCTAGACAACATTTTTTGGATCCATTCAAAACCTGGAAACGTAGTATGAGAATGCAATGTAAGCACCTTCAATTCCTAATTATTTTTGTCAACTGTTCCATTATTTCTATTAAATTTTTGATGAGAAGACTTGTTTACAACATTAGAAAGTAAAAGTCAATCACTTATTTTCATTGTTCAGCAGTGGAACTGCAGGAATATGCCAACAAACTATTACAAAAATGGATGTAAATACTGCAGTGTTAAAACACAATAAACTGTATGAATATATACAGTGATATAATACACATTTTAAATATAGAAGCAATCCTTTCTTCAGTACTACCCTTTCAAGCACAAAAATTTCCAAACATTTACAATTATATTTCCAAACATTTACAATTATATAACCTCAAAGTGCAAAGGATATTAAAAACTGAGGACTTTTTCATGTTCACAGGCAAATCCATGAAACAGAAAGGCGACACTTCTTATCTTGCTCTTTTACAGTCTGATTCAAGGCTTACTGACGCAGAGTCATTCCAGCCACCTCACTGGGCTCTGGGTCACTTTAAAAAAGTTACAATTCTGTGACTTAAGGTATGGCAAAACTATGACTAATAATGACCACTTCAAATAATGAAGCCAGTGATTGTGTTGTACACCACAGACAAAACATGTAAAATAGGATTTTTTCTTACTTCTAATAATAATTTAATGAAAGGCCTATTTTCGTTTAGGTTGGGAGTTGGCTGGGTTTTCTCCACCTCCCAAGTTTTCAAAGAATCTAAGATTCTATGGATTGACATGATTCCAGAGAAAATCTGCACTGATGCCGTCAAAGAGACATGATGTTCCATGATGAGACAGCCCATGAGCACTAGCAAACAATATAAATTAGTTTCATGTATTTACATGCAACCTTTTGTAATATTTCTTCATCGTTGCTACCCTATCAGCATCAAAGACTCTGGTCAGACAAGCCAGATAAGAAAGAAGACTTACAGATTTATCAACACAAAATGGGGAGAGAGCAGGAGGAAGAAGAGGGGGTGATGCAAGCAAATTTAGAGCATCGGAAGCTTTTCATAAAATAACAGCAACTAATTATATTGCTTTACACATATGGGAAGAAGGCAGCTGAACCACTGAAATGTCTACATGAGTGATGTGTACACCAGTACCTTTATAAAAGGCAAGCAAAGAAAAACAGAAGAAGAAAAAGCTTCATCATTATCCCTTCTGATTGTCTAGAAGTTAGACCATACAAAATCAGCTGAATACATTTCCCCATTCTATAAGCTGCCACCTGCAAGCTGGAATTTATGAATAACTACTGACAGACAAGCCGTTTGCTTGTGTGAAAGGCATCCCAAATTATTTCTGTTTTCCAAGAACAAAGCTGATTATTTTACAAACTCACTATCCAGGCCATCTCTAAAGGGAAAAGGGTATGTTACTCATGAAAGTATGGACTCTTTAATGTAAAAGTATGTTTTAAAAAAGTAAAAGAAAACCATAATACTGAAATAAGCTTCTGGTGAACAAATTCCACACATGCATTAATCAAGACCTACTAAACAAGAACACGAGTGTTTCCATTTCTGCCTTCCAGCTGCATGTATGCATGTATGCACAATAAATACACATACACACAGTGGGAAAAAATGAAGCTGCTATTCTCTGACTGTGATTACAATCTGTTTGAGGTTACAAGTGCTATAGTACGTTGCTGAAGCACTGGAGCAAAACTATTCATTCCAGAAAGAATGAAATGCAGCTTTAGGAAGAGCTGCAGAGAATTAGGACTCCTCTAAAAAGCAAGTTGTATCAGTAAAAGGAAAAATGTTTTGCAAAAGAAACACCAAGATAACAGCTTCACTTTGCTGAAAATGGGATTTATTAGTACCAGGTTTCCCCTGCTCGATTTTGGTCCCCAAGCCATAGCAGTGGAGGAGAAACAAACCCAAAGGCTCACAACAAACTGACAAGCCTACGCTAACAGAGATGGAAACACTGAGGAATAGAAATAACGAGAAACAGAGCAGATATAAACATTTAATTCCGTCTCTTACACTCACGGCAACAGCTCCCAACTCCAGGAGCCTGCAGCAACCCAACCACAACCCATGCTACCCATCCTTCTCCTTTTATCTTCACCAGACACATCGGAATCCTCTCTAGAGCACCGCAGCCCTCCGCTTTGCTCTCGGCTGGCTTTAACGGGGCGCTTTTGCCTCCTCCTGCCCCGCTGCTCTCCAACGCGCCCGGCACTGAGCGCTGCTCCCGCACGGGCACCGCACCTCCGCGCTGCCTCCCGCCGCCTGGCCCGCACAGCGATACAGTGCCCGCACACCCCCAAAGCCCCGCACACCCCCCAAAGCCCCGCACATCCCCCCAAAGCCCCGCACATAGATACAGTGACCCGCACACTCCCCTATGCCCCGCACGCCCCCAATGCCCCCCATGCTCGGCACACCGCCCCATGCTCCGCACACACCCCCAATGCCCTGCTGTCCCCCCCAAAGCCCCGCACGCCGCCCCAAAGCCCCGCACACCCCCCCAAAGCCCCGCACACCCCCGAGGGCGGGCGGGTCCCATCCGCTCCATCCCGCGCTCCATCCCGTCCTCCCAACAAACTTCGGGGGCAGGGTCAGCCCCGCTCCCCGGCGCGGTGCGGGTCGGGGGAGGCGGCTCCCCCTGCCGGGTGCCCCCGGCCCCGCTCCAGCTGACCCAGCCCGGCGGAGGGGCCGACCGTCCCGTCCCGCCTCTCCTGCCGCTCCTCGCCATGGCGCCCGGCCCGGCCCGGCCCGGCACTCACCGCGGGCGCGGAGCGCCGGGAGCAGGACGAGGAGGAGGAGGAGGAGCAGGAGGAGGTGTGCGCAGGCAGCCCCGAGCGGCCGGCGGGGGCAGGCGGGCTCCCGGCACATCCCGGCTCCGAGCGCCCCGCAGGAGCGCGGGGCAGCGGCCTCCGGGTGCAGGCGGTGCCGCCGCCAGCCCGCCCGCCTCCTCCTGCCTTTCCTTTCCCTGCCTTTCCCTCCCCTCCCCTCCCTCCTCTCCTCCCCTTCCCGCCGCCCGGCCCGGCCGGCCGCCAGCCGCGGCAGGCGGAGCGGGGCCCTCTGGCGGCGGCGGCGGCGGCGGCACGGGCGGCCCGCGGAGCAGGCCGGCACACCGGGGGATGCAGCCAATATCCAGCCCGAGGAAACCCGGCACGGTCCGCTCCCCGCCGTCCGTACCGCTCCGTGACCACCCGCTGCGGTGGGCGGCACGGGGAGAGGGTGGAAGCGCCATCCCCGGGGCTGACATGGGTCAGGGCACAGGTCAGGCTCGGTGGTCTCACAGGTCTTTCCCAACCGAATTGGTTCTGCCACTCTGTTGATGCCGCAACTCCTGGAAGATAGGCACTCGGGTGTGAGAAAAATCTCTTTTACTCAGTTTAGTTAGGATACAAATATCTGTGAGATAAAAGAGTTTAGCAAAAGGAAAGTTCCTATTTCAGCACATGCTGGGTGTCCTGACCACCGAGGTCCAAAAAGCACACGCCCACCCCAAAAATCATGCTTTTTATGTGTCCCAAGGGTCCTGCCTTGTTAGTAAAATGAGAGGAGTGGGCCTCTCCTTCTGGTTGGGTTTGTCATGCCCCCCTGTACAGGGAGACGGGCTCTCCTGGTCAGGATGACCACCTTCCTCTGCACACAAAGAGCTTGACACGTGGTGGGGGCCCATTTCAGCCGTATCATTATCTATTTTCATAATTCCCTATTCCCGAATGCAAATTGTCTCTGGCACCAGTTCCAGACAGGACCTGGTACCTTACAACTTCCACAATACGCCTAAAGAAGATAATTCCTGAGTTAATGAACTATTTGCTTGTGATAAAGCCATATTCTTTTATTTCCCACATCAGGGAAAACACTAATGGAGAAAGATAGATAATACCTTTATTGGGAGTTTGGAGGCTTTGGGCCTCCACTGGGCTTACAAAACACCATTGTTGTTGAAACGGACTCGATAAAAAGCAGGTGAAGATCCCAAACAGATAAAAGCGAAAACTTCCCCTTTATTTTTTTCACACAGCTACTTTTATATATTTCCTAAGTGTATGTGCACTAACATTGGTGCTCATTACACACAAAGAATCACCTATTGGCAACAGTTACAGTCTCTGTACAAACTCGTCCAAGTTTCTTACCTTCTGCTTCTCCTGAGTTCTCTCAGTCTCTGCAAGTTGTTTATCTTCACAGGTACACAACAATGTGGCCAAGGTCAAACTCTTCTTGCTCTGTCAAGAAATCCACAGGCCTGGTGCAGTTTCCCACAAAACACAAGTTCAACAAGGATCTCTGCATCCAAAAATCCCCGAAGAACCCTGCCCTCAGACAGGTTACAGTTTTTATACTCTTCCTAACAATTAACAGATATCTATAACCCATCATCATTTCTAATTCTCTCAGTGGTCCACCCATCGGGGTCCTATGCTATGCCCCCTGGACTACCTCCACGGGTTTCTGGGCTCTTCTATTGTTTTGACTTCAAGCTATCTTGCAGGTGTCTCTGAAAAACATCATGACCTTCAGAAAGCCTGAGAATATGTGAGAAAATCACTTCAGTAACTTCTAACACCACTTAATATGTGAGCAAGAAAACCTATACTTCTAAAACTCTAAAAATCTACAAAATACACATCAAACCTTTAGGTATCACTGTCAAATGTTCCCCAGCACTTTGGCAGAAACCTGGTCCACCACAGCAAGCGGCCCAGTTAATCTCTAAAATTACCTCACCCAAAAAAGCTCGTGGCACCTTCAGACCACCTTTCCTAACTACCTGTGTGACCAGGAGTGGGGACATGGGATGCAGCACAGAGTATAGTCATGTGAGCCAAGGTACTGCCTTGACACTGGAGACTCCACAGCTGTGAATGCCTCGCCCATGTTTGGTTTAAGGAGTGCAGACCTGGAGCTGCAAAACACTGGGGTTTAGGGGTAACTTAGAGGACAAAGTATCTAACATGCACAGATGTCATGATATGGACAGTAGATTTGGCTGTAGCAGAACTGCAGAGCAACAAAGAAAGATCAAGAGTGTAAAACCTTGCTAGCAAACAAAAAATGACCCCATGTCATTCCTGGAGCAAGGAAGAAGAAACCATCCACACGGATGCCAGATTTGTCCCAGTGAAGCACTCCATGTGCTGACAACTTGCTCTAACACCCCCCATATATCCCAGAATGGAGCTGGCCTCAAGAATAATAATTCTGATGCAAACTAAGTAGAAGCTTTCATACTGTATTTCTCTCTCTGATTTTATGTGCATGCTCATTACCAGGAAAAAAAGAGACGTGTAAAGTTATCCTTCCATTTCTGGAACTAAAACAATAAAAAAGATGTGAAAACTTCAGCTTAACGTGTATCTGCACTTGTTTGGTTTTCCTTATAAGTTTCAGCAGTGTTTCCCACCCTTTCTCCCACTTTTGTGTTCTGTGCTGGTTTCCCTAAGTATTCAGGTCACAAAGATCATGCCCACAACAGCTGGGATAAACATAAGACTTTTCACTTTCAAAATGGTTAAGATATACGCATGGTCAAATGTTTCCCCACACAGCAGGTTTGTAAGAAAAAAAGAAAAAACCAACCTTTTGCTGAGATCGAATACATGTTTTGGCTTCTCACAAATATAAGAAAAATGTCATTGTAACAATCCTCACGAAATATGGAACTCTACCACGAAACCTAATGTTCTCCAACTGTTAAGAAAAATAGCACTTTGGAGATTTAAATCTTATATTCAGAGCTAGAAGGAGGAAGTAGGAAATAAAGCTTTTTCTTGAATTCTACTCTACATACAAACTCAGGCTGTGTTTGTTTGTTGTTCTAACCACCCCACTGAGAATTTCCATCTCAGAAAGCATGAAAATAATGAACTTTCTGGTAAGGAACACAGAGGTTTAGAACACAGCCAAGCCTCCTTTCCTTAGAGTATTATAGGTCTCTTAGTTTCATAAATAATAGAAATGTAGCACTGTTGCTGTCCCACCTCTCAGATTAAAAAGGCGGCTGCAAATACAAAATAATCCTGTCTCATATAAGTATATATATATATATATATACATATATATAAACAAATGCAAAGGCTGGCGCATGATTCAGGGGTTGTTTGCCCTTCTGTGCAGGCACCACAGCAGTGCCTTACTCTGGTGGCTCTGCCATCTATTCCTATAGAAGGACTATAATATGGGAAAAGAAAGAAATTATGAACTAGACACAACAGCAATTACTGAGTTGGAGAACTTGATGGCAATTACTGTGTTGTATTAGCCATTTGAGAAATGTTTCATTAATCCAGGAATGACAGAGTACTCGTATGTTTTTTTTTCAACAGAAATGCCTTTTCAGCAGAGAAAAGGCCTGCAAGTCACATGAGTTGGGTTCAAGCTCTTTCTCAGGCTTCTGCAGTTGGATCTCTGTCCTGCTCAGGAAATTAAGTAAGAAGAGGCATAACTTTAAGCTATGACTAATCCTGCAGAAATGAGTAAAACCAATCCAAATGAGTTCAGAATCACACAATTACTCTCTGAATCACTACATGCATTTGAAAACAGGTTTTCAGCTACTCAAGACAGCAATTCAATGGTAGTTCCATTAATGTATACCCTAATATACCCCATGAATACACCTACATTTGTCAAACGCTAGTGAGGCTGAGCATGGGAGCTCTGATAGCCTGCATCACTCGGGTCTGATTTACACTCCCTTGTCCCCTTTGGACCACTCTAAACAGCTCTCTGTGTGTGAAATCTGCAGTAGTGGGGAAAGCCCAGAGTGCTCTAGACATGACTCAGTCACGTGTCTCAGACACTTGGCCTGGGACTTGCCCCATCGTGCTCACAGGAACTGATAACGTTGCAGCACCAGTACGTGCATCCTGTAAGCCTGACAACCAAACCACTGAGGGAACTCAGTGCTCCAGTCAACCCCTATGACAGTCCATGGTGTAATTTGAGTTTAGTGTCTCTTCTTCCTGAGTTCATCTTGGAAGTATTGGCTCTTAATTAAAGTTGGAGGACTCCATTTGAGCTAAGTCTTAGAGCCCTCAATATAGAGAACTGGTCTGGGGCTATAGCAGAGAGTCCTAGAAAGAGAGTTCAGCCAAGCCATTTCTCATGATAGAGGCTGCTGTTACTAGATTGCACACCCTCTGGAAAGGACCTGAAAAAACACTGGGCATGAAGCAATCAGTCATGTATTCTTAGAAGATTGTGAAGATGGATCAAAGACAATTACTTTCCTATGCGGCAGTAATGATCACTTAATTGTCCATGACAGTCAGCTCCTCTGTGTCATCTGGCACAGAAACATTGGAAATACCTTATGCAGCATATTCTCTGGAGCTCATTATGGGATTGTCTAAGAGGCAGAGTATATACACTTGGGGGAGGGAGCAGAACACAGGTATTTCAACGTCTTTGAACTGTTACAGACCAAGCCACTGATGAGAAACAGATCTCAAACTGTGCAACTTGACAGAGGTCCCCAGATTTCCGCTTAGATACCAGTGCTTCAGTCTCCCTTACATACCTCAAAATTTATGATCAGATCATTCTTGTAGGCATCACTGACAATCTGCTGCCTCCAGAGTGCAGATCCCAGATACAGCTTACCTTCTGAAGTGCCTAATCTCAAAAAAATGCCACAAAGGAAACCAAAAATTATTATGCTTATTGTTCAGGTAACATAAAAAAAATATTACCTATAGCTGCAACTTTGTCACATTTGTATTTCTTAAATTTTTGGTTTAAAAACCACAGAGAGAGGCAAGTTTGGAATCCAGAATCCTTTGGAAGGTGAACCTAGGAACTGAATTCCCTTCCTCCCCCTTACCCTACTTGACACTTTTTCCACTTCTTTTTCCACTTCAGTCAATAAATTGGCTATCCTTCCTTCCCACAGGATTGTAGTTTAGTTGCAGAATCTGATTCTTTCTTCTTTCTTGCTGTATAGGTTCAGGCATTAAATTTCACTGATAATATCTTAAATAATCCTTAGAGGTCCTCTACAGTTCTTTGTTCTCCCCACAAAGTCATCATGTTAGCTTTAGTCATTCTGCACTCCTAAACTTCTACCTTCTCTTTGCCTTTGTTCTAACTATGGTAAGTCTAATCTGTTCCAAACAAAACAAAACCCCAAAAACCCCACCCTAGTATAAGATTATAGAATCATAGAATCATCAAGGTTGGAAGAGAACTTTAAGATCATCCAGTCCAAGCACCAACTCAGTGCTGCCACTGTAATCCCTAAATCACTACACCCTATCACCCAGCGCCAGATCCAGATGCCTCTTAAACACCTCCAGGGATGGTGACTCCACCACCTCCCGGGGCAAACTCTTCCAATGCCTGACCAGCCTAACGGCGAAAAATTTCTTTCATCCTGTCCATCTGAAAATTACTTCTCTCTCATAGAAGGAATTCAGACTGTCAGCGTCCTGTGGAAAGGACTTTAGTATCCCTAAATTAGTATTAATATTTTGTAACATTGAACAGTGTGCAATTATAACATGTTCCCTTTCTTTTGGAAGCTCAGTGTTGTCTCCAGTTTTACTTTCTGAGATTACTTTTTAAATTAAATAATTTTATTAGAAATTTATATAGGTTCAGGAGTGACTGAAATTATTTAATGCCATATGATATTGGCTGGAAGATTCGGTTATGAGCTATTTTTAGCACAACATTCCTGAAAAGCTACAGTATAAACACTTTTCAGAATCAGTATCTGCAGACAAATAGCTGTCTGGTTAAAACTAGGGGGAAATGGATTATTTTCGTTTCTTGCAATGTTCCAGTGATGTGATTGAGATGCTCCTGTCTATCATGCTGCACACAGTCAAGGAGAAACAAAGGTAAACTTCTACAGGCAGATGCAGAGGACTGAAACTTTTCAGTCCTGACAATAAGCCAAGGGCATATTGCCCACTCCTTTGGTCAAATGAACAGTTTGCCCAAAGAACTGTCAGACTCACTGCTCTCTCCTGTTTATCTCCTGCTGCTTCCATCTGAACTGCCTCTACCAAGCATATCTGAGCTCTTTATATTTTCCCTGTTGAAGTGTAGCTATTTGAAAACACAAAACATTAGTCCTAAACTACCTGATAGTGTCTTTTAATCAGTGTATGTAAATATTACCTTGTCAGCCAAAAGTCAAAGTATAAATTAACAACAAGGCATTTAACTGAGCAAAACCAAATGCTTCCAATATGTTTTAAAGCACTAAGTGGCCACATTAACTACTTTCACCTAATTCTGTTTCCTACACGAAAAGAAAGAATGGTATAAAGAATCACCTACCCTTATCAACTAAGTCATAGTGGCAGGGAAAAAAAACAAGGAAAACTACTCAAGGAACACTGAAGTGGATGGTCCAATAATGTCCTATGAATTTGTCTTTAACATTTCTGCTGGTTTGGTGGGCTGTAAATAACACGATCACTCAAGCATTGACTAACCTGCATCAGCTGCTAGGATCACTGCCTCAAGATGTCCCATATCTCACAAATAGCTTCCACATATTTTGTTTTGCCTTATTACAGCTGCATTGTGAACTATGACAGTTCAGGAACCAACTAAAACGTTGTTATGACATCCCAACTTGACAGCCAGAAGGAAAAAAAAAACCCCACAGAAAAATCCTTGAGAGTGAGAGACAAGTAGCTGCAGTAACATCCAGAGATGGTCAAATACCATTCAATGTCCAAACTAGGTTTTAGACCCTGGAAAAATTCAGCCTATAAAATGGTGACACCAAAGATTTTGCAGTTTTACAGCTTTTAATGTCAATAATCTCAAGAAGTGCAGGGGGTTTATACTTAGATGCACTCTAAACAGTGGAAGAAACATAACAGCTAGTTTCTTGAGCTGAGGTAGTTCACTTGTGAACCAACCCAGGTGTGCACAATAATCATGACATTGAACAGGCAGAGTTGGAAAATTGTGCCACTTTAGAAGTAGCTTTGAGCTGAGTGTTGAACCAGATGACCTCAAAATGTCCTTCCCAGCCTAAATTATTCTCTTATTCTGAGATGGTAGGGAGAAGAAAAAGACATGGCTCCTGTCTGACACATACCTGCACACAAAATCAGTCTACAGTTTTGGGTATGTAAAATGACATAGAAGATAGTATTTGCTGCCTGTTGAGGCCTCCCACTTTGGCAAAACAGCAGTTTAAAGTCACTATATTAATAATTATTAAAGGTAAAATGATTCAATTCTGAGATTACCAACCATCTTTGCTTATAAATAGTCATCTAGCAACTATCCTTTGACATGAACAAAAGCACAACAAACATCTGTGCAATAAAAATAGATTTAATACCGTTTGAAAGGGACTTCTGCATTCTGATCTTTGCTCAAAGGTGGGCATCTGTCTTGTCCTTCTGACTGATGTAAGGAGAAACAGGGGCTTGGATAGTTTGCCATGGGAGTAGCTTATTGATCAATTTATGCCAATAACTAAGAGATATATTTTTTGTATGTTTTTATACAGATACAGACTTTGTATCTGCCAGCAAGAAGATCAAGGTCCAATGAAAAAGACCTAAATACCCAATTAAAAAGACCTAAATACATCTTAAAAGTAAACCTAGAAAACTTGCACTTACAAAAACACATAATGGTATCCGATACGTCAGTCCTGTCACTGACACAAATCAGTTCTTAACGAAAAAAATAATTATGAACTGATGTTTTATTAAAAACAATAGAACACACAGGTGCTATTCCTGCTTTTTACATTCGTGCACGGTTTTATCACAGGCTGGGGTACTCACACACAAAAGCTGTTTGGCTTTTGTACAGAATATCTTTCCACTTCAGCAATTGAAATCAAAACACCAGTTCCTTAAACTGAGAAACATCTGTCCCTGGTTAAAAATCCATTACTATTTAAAGCAAGATGACTACTTAAAATAAAACTGGAAAAAAAATATAAGAAAGAAGGCTACTAGTTCTGCTTTCTAACTTGCCTTATATAGTTATGCTAAAGGGAAAAAGAGAGCTGAGCCAACACTGTGAAACTTAAGCTAGAAGGCATCCATATGGTGGTTTATGTGAGGCAATGGTGCCACCCAATGTCCAGAAGTTATACATAAGCTTGTTTTTCTTTATTGATCCAAGACCAAAAACCCCCAAACCCAACAAAACTGCATGTAATGCTTATTAGTAATCATAACTGTATGCCAAGGCTTGGCTCAGGCTTGAGATTAACAGATGTGGTAAATTTTCAAACAGGCAAATATTTCATGTTGCTATACTTTCATCTTGAATTCTCTGTAAAATGTATATTAGCACAGCCCAGGTAAATCCAGTCAAGCTGTCAAAACACTTTTACCAATATTTTCTTAAGGTCCTTGTTATTTTAGTGCCTGACTTTTTAGGCCCACCCAGCTGGGGCTTCTCACAGGGATCAATCTTCAGCATGTTCCAAGCAGTGCATGGACTTTACTATTACACTACTAAAATGAAATCTCTTGCACAACAATCCAGTTTTGATACATGGATGAATCTAGCCTGTGTTCAACGGACTTTTTAGAAAGGCAACCACCTGTAAATATAAATACTTTAAACAAGTTTATCATATTGAAAAAGTTTACCAGTAGATCATTAGTGTCAGTCACTGTTAAAAGTGTACATCTCACTTTTGTTTTGAATTTTGCCTTTATCTTAGAGGAACATTACATGACTAAGTCTAAAATTTAAAAAAAATGTTCTGAAAATGTTCTGTACTTCTTTCTTGTGCAAATGGTTCTACGTCTATAAGTAAATGTAAATGTTTGTTTATACCTCATTGCAGATCATGGATTCTACACTATAAAGCACTCTGCCAGCTCTTTGAGTTATCTTCAGCTCTTCCAAATCATCTGTAAATACACAGCAAGTCATGCATATTTACACAAGCACCCACACCACAAAAAGTATTATTATGTTAAGGTCTATATTCCTGTATTAGAATGCTCTGATATTTTTTTCAAATATTTTTTTTTTTATTCACACTTGTTAGTCCCTTATACAACTATGGGTTTGTGCTGCCTAATTTTCACCATGTCCATAACTACATTTTACATCACCTGACAAGTAAACAAGCTCCCTTAGTTTCCAGAATACACATGGTATTTCTTAGTCAAGCATATTGAAATTTTTTTCTTAAAAAAAAAAATTCTGTAGTTTTGGATGCACCACCTTTGAGACATTTCTTGAAAAGGGAGGACTTTGACCTATTAATTATGCAGCCTGTCTGTTGAATTTTAACTCTCAGTATCTGATATTCCATCCAACAGATTTTTATAGCTTTTATATGAAGACAGTTTGAAGTTTTAAACTCTCAGAATACATTTTATTAACAGATTCATGTGGCAGCATATTTAAGATGGGCATATATTTATAATAGTTATTTTTTCTAAGTATAGCTACAGAAATGCTATAAACACTCAAAGGAAAATTTTACAGTCCCCCATTTGTGGCAGTTGTTGACTTTATGACTATGCAAGTGGGGAAAAACATACCTACATTTCTTTCTAGAAAAAAAAAAGTGTTGCATTTGTGTATGCATAGACTCAGTATGCAATGCACACACACTTTTACAAGACACTTTATTACACACTCTTTCAAAGCATGCTTACTGTAACCTGTCATGTGTACCTATCTATGTAGCTAGTTATCTTTTGATGCTGTCCAGGCCTGACTGCTCAGAGAGTAGATTTTCAGAAAGTTAATGAAAAAGAGAAAGAAATTAAATTCACAGAATCACAGAATATTCTGAGTTGGAAGGGACCTGCAAGGATCATCAAGTCCAACTCTTAAGTGAATGGCATCCACAGGGATCAAACCCATGACCCTGGCATTATTAGCACCATGCTCTAACCAGCTGAGCTAATTCTCAGTGTCTGTACTGGGGTTTTTGTTTCTTTTTTTTTTTTAATAAGTCAAAATTTGAACAGTCTTTGAAGTGCTTGGGATACTTTCTAGTGAGAAAATGGCTTGGATTACTGTCAGAAATTCATAACAAGTACATGTCATACTAATATTGCAAGTGATATTTTTAAAACATTCTACCAATGCTGAAAGCACAGGGAGTCTGCATAATCCTTGCACATCTAATTAGCACTGAGTCATATAAACGATACATAATGATTTGGCAGCATATTGCCAGATGGTTTGCTATCAGATCAAGTAGTAATAATTTAGCTTATTTATCTCCTTTTCCCCCTCCCTAATTTTCATTTTTATCCATTTTCATTTGTCTATTTAAAAATAGCATTCAGGTCCTTTCCTTTCATATACAAAAACCAGTCAAAACCCTACTGATTTATTTTTTTCAAATCCAGTCTGCCTAAGGAGGCTTTGCAATCTTTCTGCTTTCACAAGTACATTTATTTTATTAATTGCACTTAGGCATCAGAGAGTTTATACAATCTAGTTCCATATTTACTTAAAAACCATCCAAGTCTTCACTTCTTCGAGTTAGTGATGTGCAGCTCATCACCTGTACTAAATTTGTTTTGCACCATAATCATATTGTCTGATTTTTTAATTTAAAACACATCTTGTGTCTAAGCAACAGGAAAAAAGGTTATGAGGGAACTATAAACATATAATCACTCAAGTTAAAGTATTTGAGATTCATGAACACTTCAGGTTTAGTATTATCTGAATGTTCCTAAACTCCATAATTTTAGATCTGAAAGCATTTGTGGTACACTTGACTTGCTGCAATAACTTTTTTATGTACAAAGCAAATAAAGTGTAAGTGTTCTTTTACCTAAAACCTTCACCTTTTCCAGTAGGACAATCCATTATTTTAAGTGAAAGGATGAAAACATCTGTACATCCAAGGGAATGGAACTACGAAGTTCACAATAACCTTGGTACTATAACTTTTAAATTGCCTTCTCCACCTTTGCATTAGTTTCAGTTTTAATCTGTGTTTTTCTAAATCCAAATAAGGCTTAATCAACATCAGATAGTAATAGTAGTTTCCCAGCCATCAAAGCAAGCATTCACCGCTACAGTTTTTGAGGAATTTGAGAATGTTAACTGCAAAAACAAAGTCTGCTCCATTATAAGCACACAGATCTATTAATAGGCATGAAAATGAAAAAAAAAAATCGCAGGAAAAGGACATCCTTGTCTTTGGATTAAAAAGTTACTTTTGGATTAAGAGTCTTATTCAGAGTGTCAGGAAGATAAAGCATCACCCTGTTGGTTACTCTGGGATTTGGGATTTGTGTAAAGTATGCTGATTCGTGGCCAGAGCCGTGAAGAGTCACATTAGAATTTGCCAAGTGTGAGGTTTTTATCAGGGAACATGCAAAAATCTATCAAGTGAAGTTTATCTGCTCTACCCAGGAGGCTATACATTTTGTTTAAAGTGGATATTCCCCACAGAAGGGATGCTCTGAACAGCACAGCTCAGATTTCAAACCTTCAGATAGGAGTTCCCATTGGTTGCTATGCTTCAGGCTGCTTACACGACTGCATTGGTGACATATCCTCTTCAATTTTCCTCTCTTTCTCCAGGGCAAGTATGTGGATGGAAGTATTAACAAAGATAATACTGCATAACATTATCGTTAACACTTACTATACAGAAGAGACCAAAAAAAAAAGCTAAATGAAAATACAAGCATGATGTGTTACCTATTGCTTCATGTAGTTGGACAGACACTTAGCAATTCATACAATTTTCCTTATCACTATCCTCTTTTTCACTTGATTTACAAAATGTTTTTATACATGAAAATAAATATCATGAAAATGGTATGAAAATCAATATAAAATGAGCTCAAATAGAGGACTGTACAGCAGCAGTGAGACCACTGGAGCTATCTGATGAACTGATTCATATTTCCAGAGAACCACAGCTTGATAGGAATGTCAGTCTTCCTTTGGAATAAGCAATGACCTCAAAAGCTCTTTGCCCTTTAAAACTTAGCTGGGAACCCAAGAACAAATGAACCCTAATCTCATTAGGTTGCATTAAAGACCTTCTCAAATGATGAGAAACAGAAATGGTGCAGAAGCTTAGATTGACCAGCATGCTCATCATGTACAATCCTAAGAGCCAACTTCTCACAGTTACAGAACAGCAGCTGCGTAGAGCTGGCATGGGCAACTTCCAAACAGATTAGAACAATAGCATGGGCTGGAATGCAGCTCGACCCCCAAATGGAAAGTGAGAACATACATAAAATTCTCAGATAAATGATAGAGACCTTATTACTTGTAAGGCTTTCCTGTTTTCTGTTTTAAATAAAATATGAAGATTATGTACAAAGAATGTGGTCTCTACTGTCCCAGCAGAGCTCCTGTACATCTCTGTTTAGGCCTCTGGCAACAGAGCAGAAATGTCAAGTACTCAATAGATTCCTGTGTTATGTTCTGTGGTGCTTGGCCTTTCACAGGGACATTAGCCCATCCTCTTTAGTTCACTGAGGTCATGTTTTATAATGGTAACATTCCCTGTATAGACACTAATGTCATTCTACCTCCACACCCCATGGCAGTTTACCAACATTAGGACTTGTTTAACAGATGAGATAACTCCTGTTCCCATGTCAAATTGAGTTTCTCAACACCATTATTAATCTTTGGTAGAGGCCACAGTACCAAATATGAAAATAATTTTTTCAAGGCCCGACTGTCTACCATTTTAAAGCATTGATTGCACTGAAAAAGGTCAGATTGCTCTTTTGTCCCGGTCAGAATGTGGACATGTTTACAGAAGCCCTTAATGTCGCAGACAGTAAGAGCACTTACAGAGCCAAACTCCCTGTGCATGCTGAGGAGTAAAGGAAAACCCACAACAGATACTTTTTTTGTCACCAAACTCACTCTTTATTTATCACAAGCTAAACACTTATGTAGAGAGAATATTTAGGCATACTGAGCAGCACTCATCCTAACTGTGAAAGGCAACCTTAAAAATTTGAAAAACACGAGTCAATCACTATATTCTGGTAACAAGCTGCAATAGTTGGTGCATTGCAAAAACACAGTGGTTAAAGCAGAGAACCCATGTAAAAAACTGTGTCCTACAGAATGATGAGAAAGCAGGAGTAGCAGAACTTTCTTCTTCCCTTCCCAGCAGCATTAAAGTCCCAGACTACTTGATCAAGGAGAGCATTAACAGAAATTTCACATCAGGCCAGCATATCTGTCCACACAGCATCCAGTAAAGGCTGATGCGGCAACCAAAAAGAAGGACAGCACACTGATTAGTCTCAGTTCTTAAATTCACAAACTTTCCAACAGTAGTAAACACCAGCAGAAGTTACAGTACTGTACAAGACAGGTAAGAGTCCGTATGTAACCCTTCCTATGTCTAACTCAGAAAGGAGACACACAGAGTCTCCACCTCACTGGAAGAAATAACCAAGAGTTTTCAGAATTGTTTCCCAGACTTTTAAAATAAAGTCTACTATTTCTACAGCCCTTGGTATATCATGGTTTTAATGATTCCAATCCTGCTGGCTTTATCCAGAGCATCAGTCTAGGCAAACAGATGCAAGTCTCCTCACTACCAGGCCCCACCAGTGCGCTAACCTTAGCCAATCAATGCTGTATCATTTCTTGATGTCTCTTTGATCTTGTATTTGTTGGCTGTCATCGGTGGTGAAAAACAAGGGGATTCTTATTCACATCTTAACATTCAAACTTGTTACTTCACAGAGCAAACTTGTGACTGTGGTACACAGGCTGTGCTCACAGCCACAGGGTTTCCAGCCTGGCAGACTGCTGACAACATGCAGCACCAGCTTCTCCTTTCAGAATGCCCCTCACTCCTGTGCCAGCTGCCCCAGGCCCTGATGTAGGAACCATCTCTAGCAATATTACCTCCCTCAGCAGTTCTTATCTCCCCTCCCTGACACCATTTACAGTTCCACAGTGGGAATTCACCCCACAGATAGCAAGTCACTATCAATATGTGCCTCTGCTCTAGGCTGAGTAAGAAAAACTTTATACCTGTACTGGGATTCCAGTTCATTTAAGCCATAGCTCAACCACTGCACTGCACCATCAGAGAGATGATGCCAGCAGAGTAACTTCCAAATTTGCTGCTGAGCTTTTTCTCCCTTTAGAGAGCAACTGCAACTCTGGGCAAACAGTCAAGCTTTCCTTATTTATATTCAAGGATAAACAATTTACAATGAATAGAGAAAAAGCAAAAAGAATGTTTGGTATCTACTTTTATCATCTATGGCGACACTTGAACTACCAGGTATGCTGTATGTCCATAATTTGCTACAACAGGATTTTCTAAACAACCTCTGAAAATAGTGGGCACCCAACTTCTTGTCAGATAGGGTGACAAGTGACATACAGGTGAACTGGTAATAAAGAGACTAGATTTTCACCTTCAAGTTCTAGAAAAGTATTATCCAGGATGCAAGGATTTTGGATGCTCGCAAAGGCAGCTTAAGTATTTTAAGCATTTCTGTATCAGGATATTTAAGCACCTAAATATTTGAAGAAGTCTATCTTCTCATTTAAAACTGGAAATGCATTATCAGGAATATTTACCATGTCAAGTAGGGACAGGAAGCCGCATTAACTTATAAACACCCCCCTTAGTGTTCGGGTAACCCATCAGCTAATTCTGAAGTGAGAAGCTGCATCCTCAGCTAGTCACACTGGTCTCAAGGGATTTTTAAGCACCGTGGCTTCTCTGAAAGAGGCAAGCACTATTTCAGGGGACCAAATCCTCCCCATATATGCTCAGAAGGGGTCAAGATCCAACAGAGCTGGATGTTACTTAACTATTAAGCAAAGCTTTATCAGAAATTGCTGCACTACCGTACCTAGAAAGGGAGTAGGGGCAAAATACTCATATTTTGTCTCTTCCACTCATGGACACCCAGGACTCTGAATGCTTTCACCTCTCACTGCCCTTTGTAACAGTGAGGACCCAAAGGCAGCACCTAACATATAGAAAGGACATAGTTTTAAGCTGCCCCAGGGGAGCTTTAGGCTGGACATTAGGAAGAATTTCTTCACAGAAAGGGTAATTAGACATTGAACTGGACTGCCCAGGGAGGTGGTGGAGTCACTGTCCCTGGAGGTGTTTAAGGAAAGACTGGATGTGGCACTTGGTGCCTCAGTCTAGTTGACATGGCAGTGTTAGGTCATAGGCTGGACTCGATGATCCCAGAGGTTTTTCCAACCTAATTGATTCTGCCATTCCATAACAGATGTACTGCTGACAGCCGAAATCAAGGTCTGTGTACCTGCCAGGCCTCCCTGTGGAACGCAGGAGGGTAAGGCCTACTTATGGCAGGGAATGGGGTCATGAACACACAGCTAGAGCTAGACAGCTAGGAAGCAACAGCACATTTATGTTGTAGCGGATTGTGGCGCTGGACACGGAGATAAAAAGCCCTCTGAAGAGAGCAAGCGATCCGTAGCATTAACATTTACCATGTGCCGTTACCCCGCAGCACGGCGGGGAGACACCAGTCACAACGTGACAGCCGGCTCTACAGCGAGGCTTCCTTCCCAGCGCATTAAAGCACGGGCAGTGCCACTGCTGGCTGCTTATCGCCCTTTTCTCCCGCACATCCAGCCTTTCCGCCCCCGCCGCCTCCCCCGCCCGGCACGGCTCGGCCCGGCCCGGCCCGGCCCCCGGGGCGGGCGGCGTCCGCCGTCGCCATGGGAACGGGGCCGCGTCACGGCGGGCGGCGCCGCCGATTGGTGGGAATTGTTCGAGAAGGCGGCGGAGGGCGGAAGCGGAAGCCGCACGTGGAGCCGGTGAGTGGCTGCCGCAGTTTCTGGAAACTTCGCCTCATTGTCATATTTAAAGCGGCGGCGGCGCTACCGCGTCCCTTCCCCGCCCGCCCGCGCACCGTGCCGGGGCCGGCGGCCGCAGCAGCGCCGGGAGCCAGCCGGGCGGAGCGGGGGCTTCCCCCTGGCGCCGGGGCCATGGCGGTGGTGGGCTTTGACCTGGGCTTCCAGAGCTGCTACATCGCCGTGGCGCGGGCCGGCGGCATCGAGACCGTCGCCAACGAGTTCAGCGACCGGTGCACGCCGTGAGTGAGGGGCGGGGGGCGGCGGGGCCGGCCGGGCGTCCGCCCGCGGTGCGGGGGGAAAGTGCTGGAAGTTTCCCGGCGGGGTGTGGGGGGCTTCCCGGGGGGGGGGGCCCCGCGGGGCCCCGGGGGGGGCCGGGGGGGGGGGGGCAGGTGTGGTGTGGCGGGACCGGGCGGTGATCCCCTGTGCCCTCTCTTACCCCGACCCGACCCGCTGTGTGCCCCCATGCCCCGACCCAACCGCGCTGTGTGCCCCCATGCCCCCACACCCCAGTGTGTGCCCCCGTGCCCCCACCTTGTGTGTGCGCCCCACACCCCGGTGTGTTCCCCCATACCCTGACCCGACTTTGTGTGTGCCCCCCACGCCCCGCTGTGTCCCCCCAGCCCCGCAGCCGGGGATGGAGGGCGGTGTGGGGCTACCCGGGGGTCCCGCTGGGAGCTCCGGCCAGGCGAATCCCCGGTGTGGCAGCCTGGGTTAAAGCGGGACGTGGGGGGAACACGCCGGCACACCTGCGGTCGGGTGGGCTCTGCCAGCTGCGCCGGAGCAGCTTTGCCTTAGTCGGAGGGCAGGTGTAGGGAAGCCTCTGGCTCGAAGCGGGAGTTAGCTGTAAAGTTGGAAGGAGCACTGCGCAGATGGGTAGGGTGTAGTCTGAATGCGAGCTCTGAATTGTGATCATCCTGTTTGAGCGTTTGGATAAGCCATTGTCAAAAGTCCTGGATTCGAGCCAAGGCTTTAAGATGGATAAAAAGAAGTCTTGCTGGAGTTTTTTTACGGCAAGCTGGAAGAATGGCACTTCAACGGGAAGACTTTTGTGTTTTATTTGCAGTAGTAGAAAATGTATCTGTGACAGTTCTGTCATGTTTGTTGTCAGTACTGAGTTAATTAGCCTGTTGTTCTTTCCAGATCGGTGGTTTCATTTGGATCCAAAAACAGAGCTATTGGTGTTGCGGCTAAAAACCAGGTAGGTAATTTCCTGTTGAAGTGCCAGTGTAAAAAGCTGGGGTATAGTTAAAACCAAACAGCTTCATTTTCTTGTCCAACCTTTTATTTTAGAAACGCTGCACTGTGGTTCCATGCTTTTTTTCAGAGAAATGTGGGATTTTTGTGCTAGAATGGTACTGCTATATCTTTCATTAATGTAATATTTTCTGGTTGAACATGTTGCTTTTCTGACAGCTTACGGTCATTGGGTTTCTTTTCCTAATGGCTGTGTATAGGATTTTCCTTGCACTTGAAGGAAAACATTTTAAATGTTGTATGTAATTTCTTAGAACTAGATGTAAGGGGAGAGGTTTGGCTCAAATGCCTAAAGCTATTTAGGTACCTTATTACCTTTAGATTCACTGTGCAGTAAATATCTCTGGTTTTGAAGGTGTGAGTCCTCATTTGGGGGGGGGTGTTGGGGGTTTCTTGTTTGTTGGTTTTATTTGTGTTTTTTTGTTGAAAGATTCAATGTACTCTTCTTTAAAATAGTATTTTCAATTTAGAAGAAGAGCTTAATTCCAACAAGTCTCAGAAAAATGAAATGTAATGGTTAAATAAATCCTTAGGTATTGTATGTTGTTACATAACTGCTGCCGGTGGAGATCAAGTGTGCAGCCTCCGCTGGCCTGTGCATATCTCTCATGTAGTAAAAGGACTGCAGTGGGTTTCCATGGAGAGAGCACTAAAGGAGGATTTTTTCCACTGTAATATCTCCCCTCTTAATTTTGAATAGCTGAGATAATATAAATAATTTACATGTTCACAAGCACTGGTACACTCAGTTACAGGTTAACATTTGCAGTAATAAAGTAAATACATTAAGTTTGTGGTTTTTTCATTAAGTTTCATTTTAGCATTCCTTTTGTTTAGTCGACTGCTTTGACTGTTAAAAGTCAGAAACTGGTATGATTCATCAGTGTGCAAAAATGAGTTGCTATTCAAAATGGCAAGTGATCTGAATCTATGTACTCTCGACCGTGTTTCAGTATTGTTAGGTGATTCCTGTCAATGCTGTGGAAAACATGAAGCAAGCTGAAAGCAAGGCAGATTCCATCTCTCAGATTGCATTGACAAGAGTGTATTTGCAGTGATGAACACCTGTGACTTCAGTTACCTTCAGACTAACCTGTATGATGTTAGTGTATTGAGTCTTTCTCATTTAGTTGTCCTAGAAGTTGAAGCTAAATATTTTTGCCAGAAGAAAAGAATGTGATACTTAAAATGATAAAAGATAGTGGATCATTTATTACTCTCGCTGTAAGTGGTCCAGTTTGGCTGATGACCTGGGATGTAAATTGTGTTTCTTTTGTAAGAATAGAAGTTGCCTGATATGAGCAACTGAGAGATGCGTTTTTGATGTCATAGAGTGTAGTCACTACTTAAATCAAGGAGTACAACAAGCTTTCTGTTTGAATGAGTTTTCTAGTTTAAAAAAAAAAGGAATCAAAACAAAGCAAACCAACAAAAAATCCCACAAAATAAAAGAAAAAAAACCCCCAGTCTTTTGACTGATGATGTGTGAGAGAGCCCAAAGGTGCCCTCCTTAACATTTGAGAAGCTACTGCTGAAGCAAATTTTCAGAGAATTTGTTACCTTTAGATAGGTCTGGTAGCACTGCAAATGAGAACAATATGTTAGTTAACAGACCATAATTCTCAGCTTTCTTAATTGTGACTAAGCAGGAAGATATTAAAACATGCTACAGACCTATTGGCATACAATTACACTAAAAATATCTTAAGATTGTTCCCTTAGAAAAGACTTTGAGGTTAATTCTAAATTAGGCTATAAAAGCTACCAGAGTGTTTGTACTTCTCTGTCCACTACATGGTAATAATTCTTGTTTCTACATTCTTCAGCAATACAGCTGTGAGTTATGTAGCATTCAAGTACTCTGAAGTTGTGACTACAAATAAATGAAACCATGCTGGGAAACAGTCTTGGACACAGGAACCTAAATACTTGATCACATTGAAGTGCTGGAATAGTTTCTGGACTAAGCTAAGTCATGCTCTTACTATTAATTGCTGAGCACTGTTTGATGATTAGAATAAACCAAGAATGATTCTCAGTAGGGAATTTGAGTGTGACATCTTTCCACACACAGACACACACAAAGCTATCTGGAACTTACTGTTAGTAGGAGTACGGCCTCCTTTTTTTGTCAGAGAGCTTTTCTATGGGAGAACTGTCCTAGTTGCATAGTTTTCCAATAGAAGATGTAACTCAAATTCTTCCATTTCTTGATGGAAAGTTTTACATGCAACAAGGAACTGGTGCTTTCCTTTGATGGTAGTGAATGCTAGAAATCTTCCTTCGTATGCTCAGCATTTGACTTGTTACACAGTCTGTGCCTACCTAAATCTATCCTGCAGAGAACAATACACTCTTATAATTTCTCTCCAATTGAATAGGATTAACTTTATCTGAGATACTTGCAGTATCTCTTTTAGGCCAGTCTAGTTATCTAGTTTCTGTTGTGCTTGGTGTTCCTGATAATGAATGCTTCTTTAGGTCACTTGTGTCTGTGGGAAGCTTCATTGAATTTTAGCATCAAGCTGATGTTGTTACCAAAAAAGAGTTTCAAGTTTTTTGGTGTTGCCTGTACACTGTATTCTTCTTCAGTCTAGTGCAAGAATTTGAGTTGCTGCTAGGTGAACATGGACAAGAAAATGATGATTTAAAAGTAGCTCAAGGGTAGGAAAAAAGTAAGTATTGAAATATAAGGGAACACTGAAGCTTGACACTTAGTAACTACAAAAGCAATTGTTTGTGTTTAATATAATGAGGTTTAAAGTGGAGATGGGGTGACTGGGGTTGGAGTGCCAATTTACAAATATCGCAACTATTTGTGAAACTGGTTTCTATCTTTAGTTATTTGAATTTCATCTAAATTCTGTCACTCTGTTGCCAAGGTGAGTTGCTCTGGTTGTTGGCATGATCATCAGCAGAGTGTTCTAGTGCTGTGCACAGGGTGGGTTTCCTGAACTGGGGGAAAGTCACAGGGAGCCAAGAGCTGCCAGGAGCCAGCAGCTCGAGTGGCAGTGGCTGATGGTACCCAAGTGGGGCCAGGAGCAACAACAGTCTCTCCCAAATATAAATTAAGCCCTTAGGGAGCAGTTGTGACCAGGGTGTGGTGCAGCAGTTAGCACAGAAGGGTGCTGAAGCAGCGCCAGCTCTACCAGGGATCAACGGTATCCACCTGGCAGAGAGCCATGGCCTCGCTAAGCTCCACACCCAGAACGACTGACACAGCTGCCCAGACAGCTCTGGCAGGAACACGCTGCCACCCAGGTGCCACCTGCAGGGTGGGCCCTGCTCTTGTGCCAGTACCAGGTGGCGACTGTGAGCACAGCTGTGGGAGAGAACCCAGGCAGAGGAGCTCTTCCACTTGGTGACAGAGCATCATGAGGAGGTGAGTAGGCTGAGGGGTGTCAGAGTGTGAGAGAGAGAGAAAATACTGGAATTGCACCCTACCTTCCCTGGGATGGGCCTGGGAGGCAGACAGGGCACATGATACAGAGGATTCCTTACCCTCCTCTCCACCTGTGTGAACACAGTGACTTGAAGGGATGAGGGCAATGGTGGAAAGTTCCTGGCCAGCACAGCAGGCACATCTCCTGTGTGACTGCCACACCTCCTCTGGTGCCTGTCCCACCTCCTCAGGTGCCCTGGCTTAATTGGTATGAGATTCTGCAAGAGGAACTGAACAGTAACAAAGACAGTGGTTCATTCTGCACGGAGCTGTCACGCAGGTTAAATTAGCCTATGTCAAAACTGCTTCCATAAAGAAAACAAGAGGAGTCATTACCATAGGAGACTCCCTTCTGAAGGGAATAAAAAGCCCAATATACTGTCTGGAACCACTTACCGAAGTCTGCTGCCTCCCTAGAGTCCAAATTCGTACCCTAGCATGGTCTTCAGATTATTGTTTTTTCAGGTTGAGAGTGATGAAGTTGCATCAGAAAGTCCAGAAACAATCAGGAGGGACTTCAGGGCCTTGGGATGACTGGTTAAGAGATCAGGAAGGCAAGTAGTGATGTGTTCTCCCCTACCTTTCCAGTTTTAGAAAATGTGGTAAGAAACAGGAAGAGCCAGCGACCAATATCTGACTTTGAGCCTGGTGTCACTGGCAGAATTTGGGGTTTTTGATTGTGGGTCAGTTTACATGACAACAGGGCTGGTGGCAACAGGTGGGATACACCTGTCTCAGTGAGAAAAGGATGTTTTCCCAGGAGTTAGCAGGGGTCATGGAGAGAGCTTTAAACTAGATTTGGAGGGGGAAGGGGATAAACCCAGGTTCACTAGAGATAAGCCTGGGGGCACTGGTGTTCGAGGGATAGTGTGCTAGTGAGGTCCTTCAGTCTGCTGTCTCAGTGGAGGTAGGGGATGAAGATCCATGTGTCAGGAATGAAACAAGGGTTATTATTGATGTGTTGGAAATTGCAGAAGCTCCTGAGAATGATCATGCAGGAATTGGGGCTTCTCCCCTCAAAAAGTGGCAGGGTCAATAGCCCAACTGAAGTACACCTACCTTAATGCCTACAGCACAGGCAGCAAAGAGGAAGAGCTGGATGCTGTTGTGCAGTGGTAAAACTATGACAGTTGCCATCGTGGAAACATGAAACACGACTGGCACAACGAGAGTGTACTCTTAGTTGGGTAAAAATCTGTCTGGACAGCCAGACCCAGAGAGGTGGTGAATGGAGTTAATTCCAGCTGGTGGCTGGTCACTAATGGTTCAGTATATATAATATCTTAATCAATGACCTAGATGAGGGGATCGAGTACACCCTCAGTCAGTTTGGAAGTGAGGCCAGCTTGGGTGGGAGTGTTAATCTGCTGGAGGTTAGGGATGGCTTTGCTGAGGGACCTGGACAAACCGGATCAAAGGGCTGAGACCAGCTGTATGACGTCCAACAAGGCCAAGTGGTGGGTCCTGCACTTGGGTCACAATAACGCCCTGCAGCTCTACAGACTTGGAGAAGAGTGACTGGAAAGCTGCCTGGTGGAAAAGAACCTGGGGATGCTGATTGACAATAGCTGAACATGAGCCAGCAGTGTGCCCAGGTGGCCAAGAAGGCCAGTGGCATCCTGACCTGTATCAGGAATAGTGTAGCCATCAGGACCAGGGCAGTGATTGTTGCCTTGCACTTGCTGGTGAGGCTGCACCTCAAATCCTGTGTTTGATTCTGGGGCCCTCAGTCCAGGAAGGACATTGAAGTTCTGCTGTGTTTCCAGAGAAGAGCAATGGAGCTGGTGAAGGGTCTGGAGCACAAGCCTTATGAGGAGTGGCTGGGGGAGCTGAGGTTGTTTAGCCTGGAGAAATGGAGGCTGTGGGGAGACCTTGCTGCTGTCTACAACTACCTGAAAGGAGGTTGTAGCCAGGTGGGGGCCTGTGTCTTCTCCCAAATACCAAGCAGTAGGACAAGAGGCAATGGCCTCAAATTGCACTGTGGGATATTTAGGTTAGATATTAGGAAAAATTTTCTCACCAAAAGGGTTGTCAATTATTTGACCAGACTGTCCAGGAAAGTGGTGGAGCCACCATACCTGGAGGTATTTAAAAGGTGTGTGGATATGATGTTTGGAGACCTTGGTGGACTTGAGTGTATTAGATAAATGGTAAATGGTTGGACTCAAATGATCTGAAAGGCCTTTTCCAACCTAAATGATTGTCTAATTCTGAAGTAGTAGGTCCTGTCGATCATGTTGTTGCTTACCTGATTGCATCAAGGTTTCAAAAATACTTTTATAATCCTTAATGCATAATGGTCTGCAAGTCTCTAACTCATACAGTCTTTTGTAGTAATGAGCTGATAAAAAGTACCAGATAGTAATTACTGGTGTTAAAAGAAACAGCTGTGACAAGGGAGGGAATGGTTGTCTGAGAACCTGGCCTGTGCTTGAGGACACAGAGAACAGCACTGAGTTGCAGCCTGATTAAGAGTGGATTTCTAAATATCCTGTATTTCTTTACAGCAAATTACTCATGCCCACAACACTGTATCTAACTTCAAGAGATTCCATGGCCGTGCATTTAATGATCCTTTTGTTCAGAAGGAAAAAGAAAAGTTGAGCTATGATTTGGTTCCCATGAAGAATGGTGGAGTTGGAGTAAAGGTAAATTTACAATCTGTCTTTCTGGGTGTCATAGCTAAATCTGAAATCTTATATTTCAGCACCTAGTCATGAAAATACTGGTTTCTTTTCATTACCCTAAAGGTTTTTTTAGTCTTTCTGTTAAAAAAAGAACTCTTGTATGAATAGACAGCTTCATCTTTAAATAGTGGATTTTAACTATCAAATTAAGGCTCATTTACAAGTAATTGCTGAAAGGCAAGCTCCTCTGTTGGTAAATTGCACATCCAGCTCAAACATACCAGCAGAAAAACTGCTAAGATAATTACAAGGTCATATGGTTTTGTTTCAAAGTATTAACCTTTCTGTCACTCTTGTGTGGAATGTGTAGCTGCAGTCTAATTACGTGATTACAAATTCCTTATAAAGTAGTCAGAACTTTTCTTTAGAGTAATTGCTATAAATGAGTGACACATGTCTTTAAGTGGACTGCCTGGAGTGAGTTACTTGCAAACAGGTGCCAAAAGCCAGTTTAGAGGTTGGGCTCTTGCTTACACTTCAAGGAGCTTGCTGATACAATGTCATCTTTTCCTGCAGTTAATAACATTGTATCCATTCAAAGACTTATATAAAATTATTGATAATGAAGCCCTGCTGGCATAATAGATGATGTTAATTAATGAAGACCCTAGCTTGAACTAGTGCCTCAAAACTTCAAGGTAGATCAGTCCTAGGTAATGAATACACCACAGAGGAGATTATACATTAGAAAGAGTTCTGACTAGAAAAGTAGCCAGGCTTTACAAAGGAGTAGATACTTTTTCTTCTGCTGTTCTTGACTTGTGAGGCCAACAGAAAAATTCAAACATAATTTAATGGTTTCCTTTAAGTTGTTGGTGTAGGACTCTTGTATAAATATGAGAAAGTCTAGTATTGGGAGAACACTGCTACTTGGTATTTCTCTTATTTTTCTCAAGTTGTTTGGAGAACAAATTAGTGCTTTTTTCTATTTAACTATGGTTAAAAGGTTTTAATAATTCATTTGGTAGCATTCACTTTAAATATGGGATATTTACAGTACAGTTTTTCTATTAAAAACAAAATCTGTACTTTTCCCCCAAATTGTACTGATGGTAATAAAAGGCAAGTTCTACTTTGAAGTATCAGTTGTAGCATGTTCCTTCACTTCATTATTGCCATGTATTCTGTTGCACAGAAAAGAGATGATTCAATATTTTTTTTTGTAAGAGAGCAATAAATAAGATTTTTGCTGAGCTTCATCTTAAGCTTTTAATTATTTTATTTGCAGAGGTGAACTGTGTTGCATGGTTTTTCTTTCACAGACTCTTCACAGAGTATTTGAACAGAAGGATAAAAATGCTGAGGGGGAAAATAGTCAGCAAGTAGTTCTGGGCTTTTTTTTTTGCAGTTGGCAGTAGTTTGAAGCTTTTTTTTTTGCAGTTGGCAGTAGTTTGAAAATTGATGGCTATTTTTAGTTTTTTACTTAATGATGTGAGACCATGTCTAGCTTTAGTCACATTTTAAACTTGTGTTACTTTTGACTGTTTCCTAACCACTTCTTTCATCTATACTGTTGATACAGTACTTCGTCTTTTAAGACTGTGAGAATGGAATTTTTGCCTCTGTAAACACTCAGCTGGGAAATTAATTCGTAAAGTGAAGTTCTATAATGAAATAATTAAGCATGTCATGATTAGCCAGCAGTGTATCAAAAAACATAAGTAATTTTTCCCTCAGTTGAAATAGTGGAATTATTTTACCTGTTTTATCCAGGTCATGTACATGGATGAGGAGCACATCTTCAGTGTGGAACAGATATCAGCTATGCTCTTGACTAAACTAAAGGAGACTGCAGAGAGTAACCTGAAAAAGCCAGTAACAGACTGTGTTATTTCTGTAAGTAATTGTAGTGCACAGGAACATTATGTCTTTTAACTTCAGCTATCGAGGGCATTTTGTTTCTATTCATATAGAATGAAAAAGAACTCTGCTAAGCACTTACAAAGGGATTAATCCTAACTAGCTTTAGAGCTTTTGACTTAAATCCCAGGGCCACTTCCATATTTCTGCCCTGACTCACATTGTGAACTTGTTCTCTTGGAAATATCTGAACCTTTGGACCCAGAACGTTTCTGGGATCCAGGTATATACCCTTCTACTACAGTTTGTTTCCATGATTAAACATCCTAATTACTGTTCGAAATAAATACATATGTTTGGGGTTTTTTCTTAAACATAAAACAATTTGATAAACAATTTCTTTTGTACCAGCGTTTGTCTTCTGACAGCTGGAAACCTTAGTTTCTGTCCTGTTTATGTTCATCCTTTCAGCAAGTTTTGGTTTTTGTTTGGGTTTGTGTGGGTTTTTTTCAATTTTGACTGCACAGAAAATGACCTCAGATCAATAACAGTCATTCCATTGCAAAGCCCTGAGTGTAAAATAACACCTGACTCTCTGTTCTCAATGACTCTTGGAACAAGTCTGTCTCATGTTGCATCTAGGAATATTTAGCTCTGTTATTATTAGAAACGTTTATTCTCCAGTCAGTACCTGGAAAGTTAGTTCTTCATGTGTCCATGAGGACATCAGAAGTCACCGTCCAATGCCAATGCTAGAGAACTGTAGAAAATTTAACAACATACTCCTTCAGAATTTCTTACCACTTCTTGCCCAAAATAATTTCAGCCAAAATAAATTCTATCTGTTATCCCTTACTTCTTTGCATCTCTCACATCTGTAATATTGCTGAACTTTTTTAGTTTCCCCTTTACCTTCTTGGACAGGAGTACAGCTGCTAATTCTGATTAAGGTATTCCATATCTCTGTCTCCATAATACCGAGTTTCACATATTGGACCAGTACTTAAGGTTCTTAGCATTTGTATACAAATAACTCACTTGTTTCTTGGTAGTGTGCTCATGTAAACTAGCTGATGCTCATTTAATTCCATCTTGGATACTCAATCAGTATGGTAGTTGCATTTTAGAGGCTTGCAGTGAGCAAGTGCCTATCGCAAAGAGAAAGAATAGATAAAATTTTTAATGTTTTCAAACAAACAGTGTCGTGTCTCATTTTCTGGAAGTAACTTCCTATTCTCACCTGCTCTTTTCAGGTTCCATCATTTTTCACAGATGCGGAAAGGAGGTCCCTTCTAGATGCAGCTCAGATTGTTGGCTTAAATTGTCTTAGATTAATGAATGACATGACAGCAGGTAAGTAGGGTAAAAGAGCAAGTTCTGTAAATGACAGGTGGCATAGAGGGTGCATTTATTTACTCCAAGAAAGAGGGCTGACTTAAAAAATCAATCATGAGGCAAAAACACTTGAAAAACTTGTTGCTCTTCTCTTGGTTTAATGTCTTCTGTGTGAAGGGGTAGACAAGATCAAGTTTCAGTGATAGTTATCTCCCTGAGCACTTATTTAGGAGTCACTGCACATGCCTGGAGTACTTGTTCATTTAGTTTACTGCCCAGACACACTGTGGTGGGATTTAGGCACTCCAAAAGGAAGTTCTCTCATTAAGCATCAACACCTCATAACTTCCAAGGCTTTTTTCAGTATAACTGTGGTTTTAAAACACACACACATGTCTGCTGGCTGTTTTACAACTCTGCCTGGGAGATACTCATTGTAAATACGAAACTTTGGTTTGGGTCTATGCTTTTGATTACTATGCAAAGCCAAAAAAAACCCAACCAAACACTTATGAGAGCATATACATGACTGAGGGAGGATGTTCTGCTTCTCAGATCCTGCAACTTAATGGAATAAAGCTTTCATGAAGGTAATACTTTGTGTAGGTATATGTCTGGATTTATCTTGACGCTTTTGATCCTGTAGCTTAATATTCATAGGGATGTGATGGCATGCCATTGGAAACTCACTAGAGATTGCATGGATAATATCTGACACTTCTTTTGCAGTGGCTCTGAACTATGGAATTTATAAACAAGACCTTCCAGCTCCTGAGGAAAAGCCAAGGATAGTTGTGTTTGTTGATATGGGGCATTCTGCATTTCAAGTATCAGCCTGTGCATTCAACAAGAGTAAACTGAAGGTAGTAAAATTAAATGAAATTAAAAGGATTTATGAGATACTAGAATTAAATAGCTTGCAAACCTACTTTCTTCTTTAAATTCTGAAATAAATTAGTGAATGGAAAGTGTCAGCAAGTCAAAAGATCAAAGTTTTCATCAGTGTCCTTCATTTCATTAAGATGGTTTCAAACAGAGGCTGTAAATTCCTTGCAATACACAAATATAAATACATAATACAATTGCTATAATTTAGTTTGCTTTATCTAAACCAATGTGTGTATGGATTAAAATTTCAAATAGTTAGGATGGTCACCTAGTTCCTTAATATTACTCCCACTGTAAAAGTGAAGAGCAATTTTTGGCTGCTGTGGTTGAATGAAGCATTTAAAGCCTGTGCCTTGGAAGACAGGCTGACCTGCGCCCAAGTGTTTTTTGAAGATTTCTATTGCTTTGGATTTTACCGAGTGTAAGACTAACCAATTGTGTTATTTCAAACCAGGTGCTTGGCACAGCATTTGACCCTTTCCTAGGTGGGAGAAACTTTGATGGAAAGCTGGTAGATTACTTCTGTGCAGAAATAAAATCGAAGTACAAACTAGATCCAAAATCCAAAGTTCGAGCTCTTCTTCGTCTGTATCAGGAATGCGAGAAACTGAAGAAACTAATGAGCTCAAATAGCACAGACATTCCCCTAAATATTGAGTGTTTCATGAATGATACTGATGTATCTGGAAAAATGAACAGGTGAGTTCTGTACAAGATGGGCATTTGCTTTGCTGGCTATATTTTTTAAACTAGTGTTTCTTTCCATGTTGGAAAAAAAATTACCGTACTAAAATTACATGTAAGTGCTGTATACCTGTGGTATTTTTGTAATGCTAGAATAGCTAAGGTTGAGAAATGGAATGTTCAGCAACCTGAGTAATGTTTCAGTGCAATAATGTCTGCGTAAGAAGCTTGAATTCTTTTTGTAGAATGACATGTCCTTAAAACCATGGATTGATGCATGCAAACCAGGGGATTTGGCTGCATATTTTAGGCCTTCTGCATATTTTAGGTAACCTAAATCTCATACTGCTCTTAACATAGCAATAATTGAAGCTTTATTCCTTTTTTCTATTCTTACTGTACTGTGGATATTGGTAGTGATATAGAGGACAGAAACAGTGCTTATGAGGGATGACTTGATTACGGCCCAAGTGTAAATGAAGTCTGTGTCCTTCTGTCTCTTGCACGTGGTCACAAGGCATGACTTCATTTGTTAGTTCTGTAACTATTGCCAAGAGTGGTGGGGCTTGGTTGTTTTAGTTCCCTTCAGTATTTAGGCAACAGTTTCATTGTAAAGGAAGCCATCAGTGTTTTCAGATTTCTTATCTGTAATCTCTACTGAGAGCCAAATATATAACAGCTGCCTAAATGATACCTTTATCTTAAATAACTACATTGATAGTGGGTTTGGAAAATCTGTAAGCAGCTGTTTGTGTAGTCCCTTGTCTACAGTTGCTACTTCAGCCTACTCACAGGGGTTCAGCTTTAATTCTCTTTGCAGTGTAGCCAGCAAACCTAGTCAGCATCAGTTTGGAAACAAGAATACCAGGAAATGTTAGTGGTGGGTTGAGCACTCTTTAATTATTCCCATGCTTTTTCCTCAGGTCACAATTTGAAGAACTGTGTGCTGACCTGCTGCAAAGGATAGAGATGCCCCTCCTTTCCTTAATGGAGCAAGCACAACTGAAAGTGGAAGATGTAACTGCTGTCGAGATTGTGGGAGGAGCAACCCGCATTCCTGCTGTCAAAGAGAGGATTGCTAAATTCTTTGGCAAGGATGTCAGTACAACACTGAATGCAGATGAAGCCATAGCTAGGGGCTGTGCTCTGCAGGTATAGTACTGGCAACACTCGATGAGCTACAGTTACATTTCTTGAGAACACTTCTGTGCAGCTATGAAAAATAGTGAAAGTAGTCCATTTTAAAGGAAAAGTACATGTTCACTAGGTCTTTTTATGGGACTGTGCCATTTAAAAAGTCTAGAGTACTCATCTGTTGCAGTTCTTTATTGAAAGTGCTGATGCTGGATGTAATCTGTAAGCAGTCCACTCAGCTCTTCAAAAAGAACAGATTCTAGGGATCTTTAATGGAAATAATTTCAAGTTGTTGTCAAGCTGAAAGATACGTTTAATCAACAAGGTATGAGAAGTATTTATGGAGATCCAAACTACTGCAAGTTTTAATTTTCTGATATCCAACTTTTCATCAATGTGAAACAGACTTTTATTCTGTCTCCATCCCATTTTTAGTTTCCAACCAGTGAACTATATTCTACAAGCAAACCACCCATTGTGTTCTTTCCTTTCTCATTTAACTTACTGTCTTATTTTACCCTTTTTTCTTTGACTTGTTTCATTACCCCATCTCACTAATTGCTTTCCCTTACTAGCAATCAGTTGTGTTTGGGAAAGGGAGGAGGATCCTTAAGATCCACACCACTTTTAGGACTAAGCAGTGCAGCATTTCCATTCTTTACAGTCCTGATATTTGCTTAGACTGTGACTTTGTTCACAGGCTACAGTAAGAATGAGGTCAAAAGGTCTGCTAGTGCAGGGTATAAATGCTTTTGCAGGATATGTCTGTTCTCTTATCATACTGTATTGAAATCAAGCAATTTGCCTAGTTCTGCTTTAATAAAGTCAACATAGTTCTCTTGTTTGTCTTGGCTAGTGGAGTAGAACAGCTAACCAACTTTATTGCATGTCTTTTTTTTTTTTTGTTTTTAGTGTGCCATTCTTTCTCCAGCTTTTAAGGTGAGAGAATTCTCTGTGACAGATGCGACACCTTTTCCAATATCTCTGTTGTGGAACACTGAAGCAGAGGACACTGAAGGGTAGGTAGCTCAGACTACAGTTCTGTGAAGCTTTTGACCTTCATAACTCAAGGATAATGTTCTTGCTTGCATTTAAATTAGAATCTTGACATTCTGATGCAGAAAACCCATAGACCATGTACCAGACATGGTTGACAGTGGAGATTATATAAAGGCATGGGTGGAAATTTTAACCATAGTTCCTCATATGTTATACTACAAAGATTTTAAAAAATTCTGAGTAAATGAGCTACCAATTAATATGTTACCATTGCATTGCCTTTATGTGGTTGTTAGGTTTTAGAATACAAAATTAACTAGAGCAGTGGCTGGATCCTGATCCCACTTTGCTTTCTGGCTTTTTTTTTTTTACACATGGTGTTCCAATACCTGTCTGAGATTCTTGTCTTAGTAATGTTATGCACTATGTAAATATTCTGAGCTTATGTGGATGCTATTTATCTGACTGAAGCAAGAATTTAACTAGTAGCAAGATTTTAGCTTTTGTAAGAGAAATTACTTGCAGTGTCTTAAGACTGACATCTCTGCTAATAACTGTGCCAATGCCTGTGGGAAATGCAGTTGCTGCCTAGGATGTAAAGAACTCCAAGTTCAACTTTTGGAAACATAATAGTTCTAGAGGGACCTGTTCTTACCTTTCTCATGTTCTTTGTAATATTCAGCCTTTTCTTTTTATATCTGTTTTCTATGGAGTTGCAGAACCTAATTGTTCTGTCTCATACTTCTGAGAGCAGTCAGTGGGATCACATTCTGGGTAAAGCTCACTTTTTCACATTTAGGTTATTAGATGAGACCTTCCACAGTTAAGAGACAAATTTAGTGGGGAATTAGAATCAGACTGGCATAACAGTGGACAGACCTTAGAGAAAGAACATGAAGTAATGCTGGTTGCCTTTCTGTCATATCAAAGAATGAATAATAATCTGGTGTCAGGGTTCTCAGCTGAACCACGGAAAGTAAATGAGTAAGGAATTAACAGGGCTATAATTAGCCCTTTGAGTCTGAGGAAGCGTGCAAATTATGATACAAATGGCGCTATTCCAAGCTCGGAATAATGTCATTGCAGAAAACAAATTTTGGAGATCTGCTGTTAATCTGTCACTGTATTGCTACCTATATCTAAACTTACCTGCTTCTGAGATTGAAAGTTAGTGGAATTAGGACAATTTCCCATCACAGTCGAGAACAGTAGTCTTTTTCCTTTGCAGGACAGTAGTGAATTATCTTTATTGGAATTGTTCAGAAGGCTAAATGTATCAAAACATGGTGATGATCCTCTGAAGAATTATGACCTTATGTCAAAGCCTTTCAGCTTAAATACTCTGCTAAAAATGGTATTTTTTCCTTAATTATAGAGTTCACGAAGTCTTCAGCAGAAATCATGCAGCACCTTTCTCTAAGGTTCTTACATTCTATAGGAAAGGTCCATTTGAGTTAGAAGCTTTTTATTCTGATCCTAACGGAGTACCATATCCTGAGGCAAAAATTGGTAAGTAATTGTTCTGGAAATGGTGTTGTTTCTCATTGTTTTGATTTTAAATCAGTTCTGGAACTGTGGTGTTACAGTATGGTTATATGATATCTATTCAGGTTTTTGTCTGAAGTACTCAATTTTCAATTTTCCTGTTCCATAGGTAACTGAATTGGTGTTTTTTCTTTTTCTACCTTCTAAATTTGCTTTGGCTTAATGAAGAAATGAGGGGAAACAAACAAATGCCTAGGACTAGAATGGGGTTGTCACTGCAAAAGATAACTTTAAAACTTTTTAAATCTTCTTTTCTTATCATTAAAGCAAGCTAGGAATAATCACAAAATATCTCCTGCATATAAAAAAGTGCATCTTGAATAACTAGTTGTTTTTTCTTATACCTTCTGGGCTTGACAAAATGCTGAACAATCTTTAATCAAGGTTGCCTGAAATAGCGGCAGCTACAAGACTACAGTATTGATTTGTGTATGTAACATTTCTAAGCAGCTCTTTCATACTTTTTGACAAATCGCAGCACTTGACAGTGTTGACACTTACAGAAAGATTACAATGTGGTTAGAAACTAAGATTGTGATGGTAAAGACAGGCAAATTAAATGATTGCTCTTGAGTTCCAAACATGCAATTAAATGTTGTATGTTTGCGTACCATATGTTTTGGAAAGCAGCACAACAGAGAGGGACTTTTTGCGAGGGCAGGCAGTGACAGGATAAGGGGGAATGGCTTTAAACTGCAAGACGGCAGCTTTAGATTAGGTATTGGGAAAAAATTCCTCACTGTGAGGTTGGTGAAGCACTGGAATAGGTTTCCCAGAGAAGCCATGGATGTCCCATCCTTGGAGATGTTCAAGGCCAGGTTGGATTGGGACCCTGAACAACCTGGTCTGGTTGAAGATGTCCCTGCCCACAGCTCGGGTGTTAGAACTAGATGATCTTCAAGTGCCTTTCAACCCAGGTCATACCATGATTCTATGATAATAAAGTTACAGAGACAGCAGACTTCCTTTTGTGTTAGCTCTTACCATAAAAACTGATGGTGCAATTTGTGAGTGTTCAATTTCTATGGCTTTAACAAACAAGAAGCTATTTAACTGCTCTTCTGAAAACTGGTAAGAACAGATTGGTTTCAGCTCCCTTGCTGATTAATTCTTTGCTCCGAACAGAATTACAAGTACTACTTAATGGGTGAGTTAATAGTTCTAATGAGACTACCAAAAGAGACGATGGGTCATGCGACTCCAATATCATTGAATTTACAAGACACAGGATTACGTTCCTTAGCCTGTAAAATAAGCAGGTAAAAGCTTGTATGCTGTAGTTGAGATCTATTGCTGAAGGAATGGTGTGTGCAAGCCTGTGTGTATCTGGCCTATGATATCAAGGAACTTTTACTTTGCAGCTAAATGAGCATTGTGGTCTCCAGGTCACTCTTTCAGTAATACATGTGTAAAACATGTAGTAGGCAGAAGAAGCACTTCCTGTTAATTGCAAAGATATCTGAGTTTTCATTTACTGTTAAACTAGTTGTCTATTAGTTTCGCAGTGCTTATTTCAAATATTGCAGTAGTTACAGAACACTCAGATTCTGCCTTGGAATAAAAGGTAATGGCAGGCTTGCATGGATATTAGCAGCTGAAAAGAATGCTTTTGGAAATTGTTTCTATGTTTTCTTGTATTAAAAAGACACCACTTAACATTGGTGTTAGACCAAGTATTCGTGTAGTTTTCTTTCAGCCCACTAGTAACACAGATACCACCAGTTTTGTATTTATTCTGTCTTGGTAGTGTCAGGAGAACCTATGCTAGCTCCTGAAAATAATTGTAATCCCTTTTGCTTTGTAAACTGAAGTTGGCTGTATTTTGGGTTTAATTGTTTGGGTTTTTTTGTAGTAGTATTCATTTCAGTTCAGGGACCACGAGATTAGCGCAGAGGCTTAATCCAATATTTAGAAAATGTGTTGTCTATGAAAGAGGAAGGTGTTTTCCTGACTCTGCAATATTACTGATTTAATTTCTTTTGGTTTTTTAGGTAGGTATGTTATCCAGAACGTGGCAGCCCAGAAAGATGGAGAGAAGTCTAAGGTCAAAGTCAAAGTCCGTGTCAATACTCACGGCATTTTCAGTGTGTCCACTGCATCTATGGTAGAACCAGTTAAAAGTGAAGAGTGTGAAGATGTCAGTGTTGAGACTGAAGTGGAATCTCAGGACCAGAGGCCTGTTGACAACTTAAGTGATGTAAGTTGACTTTTCTTGTGTGTGAATGTCCTTACTGAACAAAGTATGTTCTGTTGTTACATACTCTAGAAGAAAAGTACTTCTAAGGAAGCAGAAGATTAGTTTTAAGATGCACACAGTTGTGAGGAAATGTCTATAAGAACAGGAGACAACTTGTGCTATCTTGAAAGTGTGTGGATTTCAAAATCAGTTATTGGGCAAAATGCCAAGTAGCAGCAGGTGGGTTGCTTGAGGGTGGGGTTGCTTAGAGCTGCCATAGTTATCCAACTGTTCCAAATAGGAAAACTTGATTTGGGTTGTTAATCATCTGTGCTCTTTGTGTTAACAGGATTTGTATGCAATCCTTCCTATTAGTAAAGTTTTTTGAAACTTTTTGTGAAATGGGAAGCTGAATTGTTTTCTACAGCATTGAAGGAGAAGGGAACAGTGGGGAATAATGCACATTGTTATAGTTTACTTGATGTTTTAATAGTTTTCTGAAAACTATTAGAAAAACTTAAAATTACTCAATAAATTAAAAGCCACTTTTTGTAAGAGGAAGTGGTAGCACGTGCACACACGCACACAAGTATCATGCTATAAGCCTGGCACTGGTAACATTTTCATAAAGTCCTTCTGAACTTGCACCTAGTCTGTATCTCCGTTAGTTAAAGCGTGTGTGTTTCTAAGTGTGCACAGAATGCTTTGTAGGGCACTTTGTACAGTACGTGCGTCAGAAGTGAAGTGCCCTATAGTTAAATGCAAGTGCACATGCCTTCTACATCCTTTGTGCCTGGGCTTTCATTTCAGAAAAATATCCAGCAAGAGAACAGTGAGGCTGGAACACAGTCCCAGGTACAAACTGATGGTCAGCAAACGTCACAGTCTCCCCCTTCATCAGAACCTCCCTCTGAAGAAAACAAAATCCCAGATGTCAAGAAAGTGAGTGACCCTTTAACTCTGTTGAAAATGTTATGCTCTATAACGGTGGCTTTTAAAATGGTAAAATATTCCAGGAAAAATTAAGGAACTTGGTGCTGAGAACCTTTTTCATTTTCATATCTATATTATTGTGAAAAATAATGTCTATCTTGTGATGATTTTTGTACAGAGTTTTCAAAAGGATTCCTGTAAGAAGTCTTCCTACCACTTCCCTGTCTTCATGCAGTGTTGTACAACTAGTTTGTTTGGGTTGCAGACTTTAAACGTTTAACAGCTGTTAGAGGCCAAGCTTATTTGGCCTGCTGAGAAAAGTTGGGATCAGGAATTCATAAACCTAAAAGGAAATATTATCTATGTTAAAAACATATGTCTGCATGTGATGCTAGTGGTTTGTGGTTTTTCATCTGTACAAGATGAGAAACACTTTGGGTTAAAGTCTTAAACACTGTCAGCAGCTTCAGTGAAGTGCTAAGCTACAGATGGACACTTGTGGAAAACTTGTAAACACATGATATATCTGAGAAACATCCTTCCTGTAGCTCAGTACTTACTTCCTGTTAAACAGACTGTAAGGAGAGTAGCATAGGAGGAGGGATCCTCAAAAGGAAAGTGCCTCAGGAGTATATTTTGAAAATTCTGAAAGAGCACAGAAAAACCTCTGTGTGTTCTTCCTCTGAATGTTTGTTTCATCATAGTGCTACTTCACCTGAAGGAAGTCAGGAAAATTATCTTATTTTTCTTCTTTCTAACTCAGACAAATGAGAAGAAAGGTGATCAGCCCCCAGAAGCCAAAAAACCCAAGATAAAAGTGAAGAATGTGGAACTACCCATTGAAGCTAACTTGGTTTGGCAGTTAGGAAAAGATCTCCTCAATATGTATATTGAAACAGAGGTGAGTTAGAGTGTGGTTTGAACCGCTTTCTTGCGTGCAGTTATTAATCATTCATCTGCTTTTCAAGGCACCTCTGTTCTTTTACTGTAATCCTGGAGTGTGAACTCAGTTTACAGTGAGCTAATATACAGTCTGACTTGTAACACACAGTTGACAAATGTTTATCAGAAAGGTTGAACTGTTGTTTATAGCAATTAGTATCAGAGCAGTTACCCATGAATGACATCACAGATTGGTATAAACTGTTGTAATCAAGAGAAGTGCAACTCATTTCTTCAAATGAGTCTACTGTGTAGCAGTGAGAATTCCAACAGTTAGGTGAGCCAAAGCCTCTGGGAGATGTTACTGGAGTTGTGCTTTGTAGAATGCTGTTTGGACACTGGTATTTTTTTAATTAAAATATTTTCTGTGGTTATACAGGGAAAGATGATTATGCAGGATAAACTGGAGAAAGAAAGAAATGATGCAAAGAATGCAGTGGAGGAATATGTATATGAATTCAGGGACAAGTTGTCTGGACCGTATGAGAAGTTTGTTTGTGAAAAGGTAGGTTATGGTTTCAGGAACTTCTTTGAAAATACATTAGTACCAAATACCTGTTTTGTATACCTTGGCTGAGCTTTCTCAAAGTCACCCTGGAAATAGCTGCAAAACCACAACTTGTTTGAATGATGGCAGCAACTAATCCAGAATTAGATTTAGGCTTAGCATATACCTATCCCTGAAAATAATTTTTGCCACAAGTGGAGTAATGTTTTGTTTTCAAACGAAGTTGGTGACTGGAAGGGGAAGCTGTATTGCTGTGTGCATAACCAAAACTAATTGTGAATTAGAGCTGCACCCCAAGCATTGGCCTAATCCAGGACAAAAGGCTATAAATGTGTTGTAGATTGTATGTTTCTCAGTTAAGAAGCTGGTGTGGCTTAAGTGACTTAATTAGGCAAAAGCTGCAGTAGAAATGTAATTTGAATATCGTAGGCTAAGAATTACTGTGTATATTTGCCAGTTTCCTGTTACTGCAAGACCAACAGTGGATTGGTGTGTATTTTGATGTTTGATGTGTTGAATTCTATTGACACATAGGATCTGCAGGGATTCTCTGCACTTCTAACAGAGACAGAAGGCTGGCTGTATGAAGAGGGTGAGGATGAAGCAAAGCAGGTGTACATAGAAAAATTAGAGGATTTAAAGGTAGGTCTGTTAATATGCCCTAAATGCAAAATTCCAAAACTACTGTGCAAAGCAACATTAATGAATGTTAATGAATGAGGTAAACATATAGGAACTGCTTTTTCTAGAAATTAGGTACTCCGATTGAAATGCGCTACCAAGAAGCAGAGGAGCGACCAAAGCTATTAGAGGAACTGGGACACAGGCTCCAGTATTATGCTACAATAGCTGGGGAATTCAGGAATAAAGTAAGTGGCCTTGGAGTACTTTTTTGTTACCACAGTGTTTCAGTGAGGCTCATTGGCTGGAAAGGCTTCAAATTCATTCTCAGATAAGCTGCAATCTGCTGTTATATAGGTCACAAATTTAATATCACAAATGTTTCCCAGTACTCAAAAAATCACACACAGTGTGTCATTTTCAGTTGCTTGATACTTCTGGATGTTTTCAGGCTAAAGAGGACATTTTAAAGAGCAAGGGTTAGACTCGTGGTCTGATTCTTGGTCTTTTAAAAGCTAATCTGACTCATTTTAGAAATGTACTCCTCTTCCAGGAATGAGAATTGTTGTATGGTGAGAAGCATTAGTCTAAAAGCTACTAGTGGGTGAAGTAAAAGATCCAATTTTATTGATGTTTCAGGTTTGGGTTTGGGTTTTTTTTTCATTGGTATCTGTAAATTACTTCCTTAATAAGCATTCCTGCCTGAAAATTTGCTCTTTGGATTTCAACCTAAAAAATTCTAATAGGGCATCTCACAACACTCAAACTAATTGAGTTTGAGAGTTGCATCAGAAACAATTACATCCTCATAGCTAGAGATTACAAAATTGTCATTAAGTGAAATAATTAGTAGTGAAGCACAGTCTTTAAATAACTAACATCATTGAAAAGAGTATATTTAAAACTTGTTTTTATTTAAGAACTCCAAGTATGGATTTATAGGTTGTGTTGCTGGGTGGATCCTTCTCCTCATGTCAGTTGGTTGCGTAACCGTGGCATTGTAGGGAATGCTGAAGTTAAACTCTGATCCTTTATGCCTACATCAGAATCACACTGCCTAAACTACCTTAGGCCCAGGTGGCCCCTCCAGGAGGGGAGGGGATTTTTTTTTTTCTCAGCCTTGCTAAGAACGTTAAATTTTATTGCATGACCTATTTGTGAAGCTTCTATGCCCTCTGTGAACTGGTATTCTTGTTTGTTGGGCAAAAGAAGCTTTATATTGATGTGTATTTCTTGTTGTCTCTTGCTGTAACTAACTTGCTGTGGGTTACTTCAAGTTATTTTGACCATCAGTAAAGATTTATAAGTTGCAAATAGTTGATAGCCTTGTTGGCATAACTTGGTGGCAGTAAACTTGACATTATTAACTAATACGAAATGTTTGTATTTGGGCAGGATGAGAAATACATCCATATTGATGAAATGGAAATGATGAAAGTTGAGAAGTGTGTTAGTGAAGTGGTGGAGTGGATGAATAATGCTGTGAGCGCACAGGCTAAGAAGAGCTTAGATCAGGATCCAGCTGTGCATTCAAGTGAAATTAAGGCAAAGCTACAGGTAAGTACTGTAAGAAACTGTCATTAGAGGTTGGTGGTAAAGCTAGACTGGTATCTGTCCCCTTTGTCTCCCCTAGTTTTGTCTTACTGCTCTACTGTTCTTAAAAGGTAGAAAGTATGGAGAGAAGGAGATTCAGTAGAAAGCAGAGGAGTTCCAGTATACTGTATACAATTCTGTGGAGTTAATTGATACTTGTTTTTCTCAGTCACCTTAAAAACTCGAGTTGTTTTTCAGTGTTTTACTGGTAGGCCAAAACAGAATTGAAGCAAGCCATGTGAAATCCAAAATATGAAGCTGAACTTTGCCCACACAACATCAGAAAGTAAACCTGTTATTTTATTTCAGGGTACAGTAAGTACTTGTCAGTTTGGAGTCAGGGGAAACAACTAGAGGCAAGCTTGAAACAGTCTTTTGGGCACAGGACTTTTCACACTGGTGTAGCTGGTGGCTTCTTAATACATATTCTGGCTGCATCTTTTCCGTTTCTTTTAGGAGTTAAACAATGTCTGTGAGCCTGTCGTGACACAACCAAAACCAAAAGTTGACTCTCCTAAGGAAGAAAACCCATTGAATGAACGGAGTGATTATAAAACTGAAGACATGGGAGATGATGACAAAAATTCTGAAATGCCTCAGCAGAATGGTGAATGTCATCCAAGTGATCAAAACACCATTAACATGGACTTGGACTAAACCACTGCACTTGCAGCAAGTTATTTCATCCCATGACAGAAAATATTTTGGCTGTCCTATGTGATGGGGGTGGGAATGCATTGTTTTGGAAACTATTTATATTTTTTTCTTAAGACTTGTCTGGGATATGTTGTGTTATGGGAGGAAGAATAGTAATAGTGTTGGTCATGACTATCCTAAAAGGAAAATTGCCTTGGTAACTTTCAGATTCCTGTGGAATTGTGAGTTCATACTAAGCTTCTGTGCAGTATTTAACCATTTGCATCACTAAGGATGAAAAGAAGCCCTTGCTCTGAAATGTACTGCTCCTTCAACAAGTTGTAATCGAAACACTCGTAGGCATTTGTAGATGCCAAGGTAGTTTTCTTTTGTCTGGACATCTAATTGGGTATGTCAGAAAAAGCCAGTGTCTGTCCCGTTCGTAAGGACTTCCAGAAGAAATCCTTCTGTTGTAAGGTTTTTGATTGTTGCAGTCCAAAGTACTTATCAGGTAATAAGACAGTGAAATGAGTTAGTAGCATGCAGAAACGCTTACGTTTCATCTCTTGCTAAACAATACATTTTTCATGTGGAGTACATAAAATGAAGGAAATGCTAATTCTGTTAGTGTTATTGTGAAGCTTTTTAATGAGCTTTGAAATAAAGTTCATTTTACTGGTACCTCCTGGCCTCTTGAGTTTAACTGTTTTCAGTACTTCTGTTGTAAGTGTTGCCCTTGTCATGGTTTGACAGGCCATTGCTTTGTGTTCCTGTGCACGAATCATAAAAAGGCTTAAAACTCTCACACTACATGAATAAGCTGTGCAGTGAGTCTCTGCCCCAGGGGCTGTACACACCTGAAAGAACCTAAGACACAGATGTTAAGCCATGGGGACAGCATTTGTAACACAGAACTGTAATATGCAGTTCAGAGTAAGACGTTAAAACCTGGTTGAATACTTTGGCCAGGCTCTACTGCCTTTTGTTACAGACTGAACTGAAATGGCAAAATGAGATTTTCAGCCCATTCTGCTGAGCAAGTGGCTCTGATTAGACCTTGGTAAAGGTTTTTAAAACTCAGAATTCCTCTCAAGGGAATCTCTGTCTATGGAAGATTTTTTTTTTTTCAGCTACTCGGAGCAGGGGAGAATGCTCTGCTTTAGACATCAAATTACCCTAGAAAATGAGGTACATGAAATACTGAGGGAAGGTTTTTTCTTGAAGTGTATTCTGAAGGGTGTCACCTCTACTGATGCATGGGAGCATAGATCCCATGTATAAGCATGTAGCACCAGATGCTTAAAGATCAGTGTCACTAAATGCAAAAAATGTTTTGTTTGTTTAGGGTTTTTTTAATTAGAATTTAGTGTGGCTACAGCAGTATTTTCTCTGGAACAACAAAATCAAAAGGAGAAAAGAGAAATTGGTGCTACTGGAGCTATTGAAGTGGGAGAACAGGTGAGAGGCCTGGTGCTTTCTAGGGCCAGCTAATCCTACTCAGGACAAGTGTTTTTTTTCTAGTTGGTGCTTTTACCATCACCTTAGATCTTCTCACAGCCAGGGGCAGGAGTAATACTACAGTGTGTGCAGTTTCCCACAGCAGTGCCCAATTTTCTGCATTGCCTACAAGGAACTGGATTATCAAAATGCAGGTCCCTGTTACTGGCTGCTTTGAGTTACCTGTTCTTCACTTCTGCTGATCCATTAGGCAATTGTGAACAGTTGGCAACAGTAAGAATATTTTGATTGTTCCCATTCCTTTTCTTAGAGGTCTAAGGGGTAAAAGTCAGACCAAACTTCAAAACTGTTCTACTGTTTTAAGTGTGAAGAGTACTTCTGTGTTGGAACCACTGGAGTGATATTATCAAGGGTTAAGTTTTATTAACAGACTACTGCTTGCTTAGATTATTGCTGAAATGAAAATTATGGTTCTAGCACCATAAAAGATATGAACTTACATTGCAAAATCAGCAGGAAGCTTAGCTTAATCAGAGGAAAATGTTGTAGAGACATTTGAAGTAGAATTCTGTCAGAACAACTAGCTCCAAATCTACAAAAAGAAGCTTTTCTGTCCCTGATGGATTGCCATGTATTCAGTTACCTCTATAGAAGGTACTGCTCTAACTTTCCTCTAATGAGCCTTCATAAAAAGTCTGCACTGAGAACAGATAAATCCAGCATGGGTTTCTGTTTTTCAGATTTCTGCAACATTAACTATTTCATAGCAGTTAATGGTGCAGTAAGTGATTAATCCCTTATGATTAAGTGGCTTATTTAAATTTTTACAGTGCTTATGCTTTACCCTGAGGGGGGTAGAATGAAAGGAAGAATAAATCAGTGATTCAACTTTTCCTTCTCTCCCCAGTTTAATGACCTTGCTCTCTAATTTACCTTTTACCAGACACATGAAAATCATGTGTGCCTGTTTCTCTCCAATCTCTGCATCAGTCACAGTGAGGTGAGGAGGTTCAGGATAGCAGTTTCCTTCATGCTGCAACATACCAGGAGAACACTTGACACTGCAAGGCAGAGATTACTGGCCAGTTTAATTTCCCTGGCTCTGGGGTGTACTGGCCCTCATGTGTTACTGACTAAATACTACATGAGGGTTTGACTCTTCTTTTGGAAGAAAAAGAACCAAAAAACAAAACAAAACTTGGTTCCTCTAAAGCAAGCTTTTGCAATTCTTTTTATAAAGGATTTTTGATGGGGTGTGTTACATTTACATACAATGTGCTTCTTGAAGTTCACTATTTTATCCTGGCCTTTAAAACTTTTGCTACAGTGGCATTGCTAATAGGGAGAATTTACATCAGTGTTCATGGATTTTGTTTTTGAGGTGTGGCTTTTTTTCAGACTCGGTTCTGAGATTCTTGGTCTAATAAATACAAGCATTTATTTCTTATTCAGAAATCTCTGTGAAGTATACAAGAAAGTCAAATCTCCACTAAAAATATTTAAGGTGAAGTGAGTGGAAAACACTCAAAAAGGACTTAATCAGATTGCCTTATTGGGTCATTATTAACCTTAGTTAATATATGAATATTCCTTGACTGCCTTTATCTTCCCAACATAACAGACTTGTGAGTTAACTCTGTCTTTAAAATAAAGTTTATAAGCTCCCAACATACATCAAATTGCCTGAAATTCAATTCTTCCTCTAATTCTGAATCTTAGATGACTCAAATTCACATAAAATACATGAGACTTGTCAGAACTGTTGTATTTTCTTTTGCCAGTATGTTTTTTTTTTTTCCAAAAACTTTAGTGGAACTAAGACTTGTGAGATTGTGCATGCTCTGAGAAATTATTTTTTTGCATTTTAGAGTATTTTAAGCCACAAAGACCTCAGAACCACAAAAGAATAAGGACAAAATAAATAATAAAAAGGGTAAAATCTTAAACATTATCTACTGTATAACTTCTTTCATACAGGGTTGATCTAGAATCTTTTGATGAACTAACAGTACACAGACTGACTACTACTAAAGTCCAAATGATGCATTTCAACATTTGGTCAGGTATTTTGCCCTTCACTGAAAGGTTCCTTGTATTATTTACTGCTCCCATTTTGTAATAGATTTTACCATCTTCGTGGATCTGGGTGATGGAAATGATGGAGCCAAAGAAGCTAATCTCTCTAGAATACCAAAACACTTGCTTCATGCATAATGAAGTCCTTATTTATCAGATTGTAGTCTAGTGCCATCTCCTGCTGAACTTCATTTTGGAAATGCAAAGGCCTGCCCTCAGCACACCATCTCGCTTCCATCACTTGTTTCGCTGGGTTGCAGCACTGGGGACCTTGCCTGTTGCACAAAGAAAAGCTGCTGCCTGTGCATGAGCCTCAGGCCCAGGCTGACACTGATCTTTGGGTTGCTGGTCTCACCTGAGGATCTGCAGGACAGAAGATCCTCTGTCCAGCATTAGGGGAATGGGCAGGATGATGTTCCATAGGGAACCTGGGGCTGTTTCCAGGAGGCACTGGTGGAAACCTCCCAAGGGTCCTGGGGCAGGAGTGAAGCAGGGAGAGAAGTAACCAGACGATTCACCTCAAGGTTCAGGATAATCCCAGTGGTAAAGTCTTCAGTTCACTTCTGGAGAGAGGAGGAGCAGAAAGTTCAAACAGAAACAATGTCACTGTTTTAAACAAGCTATAAAGGAAGGAGGGACTAGTGAAGAATTTCTGTGACTAATCTTTAGCCCTTGGCCCTATATTCATGCTTAGTGCTACTCTGCAGACAAGAATACTGTACTGACAGGTGAGTTACTAAATTTGAGTGGAGGGTTTAGCTTTCCTGTTACAGCTGAGCATCTGATTGCCAGGATGTCTATTGCTCTGCTACAGATGTTTGTATTCTATTTGTATATTTATGTTTTGTGTCTCCCTGTGATTAAGTCACAGCACAGCTCTTTGAAAAATACTCCACAAATAGATACATGTTTGTTTATTTCATGAATGAACTTTAATCAATTCCCCCAAACTGGTATTGATTTCAATGAATGTTAATTCAGAGAGCTTTCAGATGACTTTCAAACGTGGTGAAGGAGACAAAACTGCATAGAAGAAAACAGAATTTAGGCATGAAATTTCCACTTTTTTTTTGGGATTGTTTTTTGGGTTTGTTTGTTTGGGGGTTTTTTGATGTGTTTTTCTTTTTTGTTAAAAAAGCGTAACAGGCATAATAAAACCTCTTAACATTTCCATTTTTAGATTTTGGCATGTCTGATAAGCTGGTCTGTAGTTCTTCTGGCTGAAAGACGTCAAATATTTTTTGACCATGTTCTTCCTCCTCAGAATGTAAGTTGCATAGGAAAAATACAAAAATCTCAGAGGCATCCCCTGTTGAATGAGGAAACCTCATCCTCTCATTTGTAGGCCCCAGTGGTTTAAAATACAGGTGAAGACTAAAGCAGAAGAGGAAAGAGAGAAAAGCACAGGTCTAAACACTAAATGCAGTCCATGAATCTAAGCCATAGGTGCTCACCCACCCATGGATCCACTGGTAGGGTGATTAGGAAAGGCTGCACTTGCTTCCTGCAGGTATTCCTTCCCTGTGCATCGGCTGTACTCCACCTGCTTGCTTGGCTGGTAGCATTACTTGCCCATGTGTACTCCAGACAGACTCCAGGGGTGAGCTGTGCCATCTCTGGGTGAGGACAGCAGGACTTTGCACATCACCTCTGATCTATCAAAGCAGAGGCAGAACAGAATGAAGAGGCACAGGCACCTACCAGGAAACCTGTGACAGCATCACTCACACTGCCCGCTGTTGGATAAGGGCTGAGGTTTCCTGTGCTGCCAGGGGGATGGTAATTAAGTCACCTAATCATGTTGCCATTGAAAAACAGCTGGCTGTAGGTCCCTGTACTTTGTGGGCATTTCCACAGACCAAACTTTGCTGTGGCAGAACACACAACATAAGTCTGTTCATGTGTGCTTGTCGGTGATACAGCAAAATAAAGAATAAATCTGTAATATCCCATACAGTTGCCAGTTATACACAGAGAGAGGTCAACAGAGAAGAAAGTGTCTCTGAATGACATTGTGAAGAGGCCCCACTTTGTGCAGGGCCAAGTGCAAAGCCTGACAAATGAAAGCCAAGTAAGTGCCTCAATAATGCTCTTTCAATGCAACAAAATGTTAAAACAGTTTTCATGCAGAGCATGAAACAGCCCCACGTGGGCAAATAGCTCCCACTAAACTGCAAGGATGTGAGTGTCGCAGGATGCTATGCCAAAATCCTTGCTGAGATTTCGCTCAGTCCTTACCTCCCACTGAACTCAAAGTGGGTTAGTCAGCATTTAGCCAATGGGCCATTAAATTGTTTTACTTGAAATGCTACACAGGGGCAAACTTTGCCGTGCTGAAAACAGACCTCTGCAATACCAAGGACAGATCTGTGAGAATGAGCAAGAGGAGAAAAGAGATTAATGTGGGGGGAGGAAAGGGGATTTTGTTTTGTTTGGTTTATTGTTATACAGGGCAGGACACTGCTCATTTAAATCCTTCTTTTCTCTTATCATATTTGCTCAGACATACACACATACAGACAACCCCTCAAACAGTTTATCTAGGCTGGAACAAGTAGCATCTTGTACAGTGTGGCAGCTCCTGCTCTGAATTCCCAAGGACATAACACTTGGTGCTGTCAGCATGCACACATCCATCGCCATCAGCCACATGGAGGAGCTGAACTCAGACTGAGATGGACACCCAGGCCAGTCGTGTGATTAACCAGTAATTTACAGTCTGTGATAACACAGCATGGGCTGTTCAATGGGCATACACCGTGTCGTGTGGAAGTCCGTGACAAACCCAAAGGGTAGATGGATTTGTGTCTGCAGCAATTTGTCAGCAGGCAAGCTGACAGGAGCAAAGCCAAGCAGGGTCCAGGAGTAGAAGGAACCCGCAGAAGAACAAGTGGTGATGGCAAACCCACTTATCAGTAACATCAGAAGGAGAGTCTTGGGAGAGGAAAACATAAGATGAAATTAGAGTTAGAAGCAGCAATCCCAAATCTTCCTCCCACCCCAAGTATTCTCTGGGTATTTGTCTTCTAAGTGAATTATTACTTTTTCAAAACTTTCATATATAAAAAAAGGAAGGTATCAATAAAATATTCACATTTAATGAAAAAAACACTGAACATTAAAATAATTAAAAAATCCTGTTATCAGGAAAAAAATAGAGCTCTCTCTCAGAATGAATTACTCTGTCATGCCAGGGCCAGAGGTCCTGCAGATTATACCCCACAGAAGTGTGTTGTCCTGTCACCAATTTAAGTGATTTGTTTTAAGATGCTGAAAAATCATCCAAGCATCTTCATGCTCACGGATTAAAAGCAGAGGGAGAGAGAAGATTAGTTTTTACTGCAAACTGAGAAACACCCAATTCAGTTTTAAAAAACCACATAAGCATAGTGGTTTTTTAGAAAACCCCCAACATTTTACAGATAATTTTAAAAAAAAAGAAACATCCCATAGAGCACACAGCTGGGACATGTGTAACATCCTGGTCTTATGTCCTGCCTTGAGGCCCACTGGAAATGAGATTCGCTGCTCCAGACCCCAACCCAGCCATGCAAACCTGTAGAAATATTGCTTGGGCACTGCATGTGACTGCAGCTCCGAAAGCAAAAGGAAGAAAAAAGCCTGTATGTCCACTGCAAGCCTACTTAAATGTGGAAAATAAAAAAAAAGTAATTACTCAACTTACAGAATTTAGAATTGCTTCTCTTTAACAAATGATGTTAAATGAATAAAACACATCATGTTGACACAGCAAGATGTACCCGTTGCTGTGTTGAAGTTATAGTAATAAACCTTTTCCTGAAGCAGTGGTAATGCATTGATAAGCATTTCTTAGAGCTCCCCTTCCCAGCTGCATAAGGCACTGTTGGAATCACCATTGACAGCTTTCAGTGGAGCTGGTCAAAGAAAGATGGAAACATTTTATGGTGGAAAACCTGAGTCTAATGAAATGCAAAGCGCTCTGCTGAGCAATGCCTTTTGCTAAGATTTGGGGCAAAACCTTTGCAAAGTCCAGCATGCCTCTAAGAGAGCCTGTTTTCTCATTTTCACAACAAAACTGGTTTTGTTTTCCTTTAGAAATAAACTTCAAGTTACATTAATAAACCACAAGATAATTATGTGGCAGAAGTTAAAGCCAACCATTTCACTTTATCTTAAATACTTCTCCGATGTTTCTTTTGCAAAGATTTTTGAAAGCTGAGTGATATTCATTGTTTTCTCAAGCAGGGCCTGCTTTTTCCACCAGTGCAGTCAGTGGGAAGCAGCATGTGAAATTTGTGGCAGCTGCAGCTGGAGGTCATGATCCAAACCGTGGTGTTACCTCTGTGACCAGCTGAGGCAAGGAGAGTCAGTGGACAGTAGCTATCACACAGGATATCTCCGTTGTAGCCACAGGGCAGATGGAAGCAGAGAAAAAACACAAAAGAAAGTGTTCATCCTCCCCTTTCACTCCTTGGCAGATTCTTCACCTTGGTCAGACCATACCCATAAGCCTGACCCTACCACAATCTTGCAGCATCTGATTTCCACCTGCTATCTCAGTTCACAACCGTGCAATTTTATCTTCCTGGCCTTTCCCAAGTTCTTATAATTTCTGTCTGACTTTTCCTTGTAGACCTTGTGAAAACCAGTGACTGAGGATCAAAGCTAAGGTTAAATTAACAGTTTAACACATAAATCTCATTTGCCTGAATTAAATCAAGACCAGGTTTTTCTCTGTTGTGCCATGCTGGTTTACCCTATGCAGTAACTCACTGCTCTCATTAAATAATGCACTTGAAACACAGAGCCGAGGTGAATCCTCATCATGTCATTCTGCCAAAGGGCTGAGGTTTCTGAGCATGAGTGGACCTCATCTGCCAAATTCTGGCCCAAAGAAACCAGCAGGGGAGAGGCTGTTTTGGCCTCCACCAGAAGAGGTTTGTCCTCCTTGGCCCCAGACACACAGTCCCTGCTCAGGGAACAAGAAGGTCAGCCCTACACAGGCAAAGTGGCCCTTACTGGCAAAAGGAGCTGGCCAAAAATTGGGAAACCCACTTCACAGATTATAAAGAAGTTTCTGATTTTTTCCCACCAATTTGGACAAAATAAACTTCTTCTTTTAAGAGAGAGCAAGCAAGAGGAGTGCCCCAAAATAGCCAGCAACTTATTACAAGAGTCCTCCCCTGCCATTCTGTCCCATTTTCAATATTGACAAATTAATTGAAGCAATATATTTGGTTTCAACAGGCAATAAAATGGTCAAGACCTCTTTTGTAGTTGATGGTTGCTGTTGTCTCCCTGGGAGCTCTAAAAGGAATCCTGGACCTCAGTAGCAAAAAGCAGGACCTTCCGATAAGCACAAGTAATAAACGTTTCCTCTCTACATCTTAAATCTGTTGCCCACCAGAGTTTGGCTACCCAACAAAAGGCAGCTGGATGCTTCTCTGATCACTGGCAAACCCAGCTTTTCAAAGAACTTTTTTTCCCAGTGAATGGTCCAAGATTCTGCATTCAGAGGAAAATAAAACCTCATGGTGTTTCTGCAAAGACACACCCAGATCTCTGGGTTGATTAGTCAAAAATTGCTTCCAGCTCCCAAAGTCAGCCCACAAACAAGCAACTGGATGGTTTTCCAGTGGGGCAGAGAGGGCAGTTGGCAATGTTACACCACGTCTCTTGTGGAAAGATCCCTGAGGATTTATATATCATGGGCACGCTTTTGGTTTCAAGGCCAAACAGCTGGTTCTAGAAGTGGCAAAACGATTTTTGCTCAATCTTATTTTTTACCAAGCTCTAACTACAGAACCTGGATTTTCATTTAACACAATTTCGCATTATTTTATGCTAACATATAATGTCTTTTAGATGCAGTCTTCCTACTTAGAAAGCACACATTTATTCTTCTGTCCCACCCAACAGCCAGAAGAACATTCAGGACACAGCTCTGGATGATATGATTTATCAACATGCTTTTCCAAAATTAGAAAAAGATGTGGTATTTGCACCTTATTAGTTTGAATACTCAAACATGAGCTAATTTACCCACTGGTCTGCAAAGGGATGGAGTAGTCATGTTTTTCTACTCTGGAGTTATTATTCCTCTTGAAAGCTACAGAATCTTTTCTTAATGCACTTGGTCCTCTGCTTAGTGCAAAAGGTTCTTACTTGCATGCGGTCCAAGACTACAGATAGCACCAGTTCAGCTGTCTTTAAAGGAAAACAAAAAAAGAGAGACAAAGAAAGCTGGGATCTTGAAAAGTATCTCAAACTTTCCACTCAAATTCATAGAATCATAGAAATATTAAGGTTGGAAAAGACCTCCTAGATCATTGTGTCTAACGGTTAACTCATTAACACTGTGTTCACCATTAAACCCTGTCCCCAGATGCCACATCCACCCATTTTTTGAATGTTTTCAGGGATGCTGGTGGTTCCATCACTTGCCTGGGCAGCCTCTTCTAATGCTTGACCACCCTTTCATTGAAGAAATTTTTCCTAATATCCAATACAAGCCTCCCCTGGCACAACTTGAGGCCATTTCCCCTTGTTCTGTCACTGGTTGCCTGGGAGAAGAGACTGATCCCCACCTGGCTACACCATCCTTTCAGGCAGTTGTAGGGAGCAGTACAGATGCCCAGCATCTCAATTGTCTGTCTTGCAGCGAGGAGCCCAGAACTGAACAGGATTTGAGGTGTCACCTCAACAGTGTGAAGTACAGGGGGATGGTCACTGTCATGATCCTGCTGGCCACACTATTTCTGACACAAGCCAGATGCCACTGGCCCTCTTGGCCACCTGGGAACACAGCTGCTGTCAACCAGCACCTCCAGGTCTTTTGCTGTTGAGTAGCTTTCTAGTGACTCTTCCCCACACCTGGAGAGCTGCATGGGATGGTTGTGAACCAAGTGCCAGACCCAGCACTTGGTCTTATTAAACCTCACCCAACTGGCTTCAGTCCTTCGATACAGCCTGTCCACATCCCTCTGTAGAGCCTTCCTAACCTCCATCAGATCAACACTCACTCAACTTGGTGCTGTCCACAAACTTTCTTTCCACCCCTCATTCCCATTGTCAAACCCCAACTTTGTTTTCTCTTGAACAGCACAGGCATCTTATTTTTTGAGAGCTCCATGTGACTTGCACAGGTGGGCAGAGCCAGCCCTGGACAGCCTGAGCCTGTTCAGCCAGGCTGGGCAGCTCCATCTGCTTGCACTACAGCTCTGCTTGGGTTTTATTTTTATTCTTTTCTTTCCAGAAGCTGTAGTACACATTTTACAGAGGCATACAGATCTGACTAATCCCTCAGGAATGTCTCAGGGGAGGAACTTCCCACAGAAAAGTACAGTTACTTGCAGTAAAACTCCCACCAGATGCATCTGCCCCAGGACAAGACTTACACAATGTCAGGGAAAACTTTGCTTACTCCTGTTCTCCTCTGCACAGGTGCAGTCACAGATCTCATCATGCCTTCCTTCTGCAAGGGAAAAAAAAAAAAAGAAGGCAATCCACTCTTACTTATGTCCTTTAAAAGTTTTTGAGTTTTCCAAAAATTTGCAAACCTCTTATGCCTTTTCAGAGCACTCAGACAGCACCTGCTGCCCTAACTCCCTTTCTTCAGGCGTCCCTCTCTGCCTCCCACAGCCAGCCTAGCACAGGACTCAAATGCAGCCCTCTCTGCTGCAGGCACCAGCAATAGTGCCTGCAGAGATGGAACCAATATAAAAAGAAATGTAGCTCCTTCCACTGCCATCAAAAGTCGAACAGGTGACTGCTGCCTCTCTGTGAGCATCGGTGAGCTCAAATAACTGCTTTCTTATTTCAAAACCCCACACTTCAGATGTCTTTAAAGAAAATTAAAAAAAAAAATGTTTGGACTTTGAAAAGTAGCTCAAAGGTTCTGCTTAAAGTTCCACCCGTTGTTCCCACTTTTATGCCACAGTTTTCTTTTCTGTTGAGCATCAGGGAAAAGGCATGTCCTTAGCTCACCTTTACTGAGATCTCTGGTCCCTGACCCATACTACAGTGGGGCCAGAGGAGTTTGGATGGGCTTTAGTACTTAAGGTCCCTCTGGATGAACTTGGGTCTCTGTGTCTAGAGGCTGCATTTAAGTAGCCACTACTGAGTGGGCAGCTGCCCAGTCCAGGCTGCGTCACCTTGCACACAGGTGGGAGTCACAGGAGAGGACAATCACCACATCCTTTGCAGGACCTGCCCTGTGCCTGTGCTCAGAGTGTATCCCACCCTCTTCAAATGAAGGATGGAGACAGTGGTGTTGCTAGCCACGTTTTAAGTCAATGTCCAGTGATCACCTGCAGTCCCTCCTACAGAAACTGTTCCCATTTCTGTGGGAGCTGCTCATGTGTTTCAGAGGAAGGCTGGAAGTCAAGTGGTCTCAGGATGCCACCCTGCAGGGATACGACAGCCCAGTGAGTAGCATGCCTAACCCTCCCTATACCTTACTGGGAGTGTTCCAGGGTTAATCTGCTGGAAACTTCTGTGGCAGTATCCAGCACAGCTCCTGGGTCTTATTGCCACCTGAGTCATTTACCCGAGGGAAAACCCACCGCAGGCTCTGGACCCACACAGTGCAATGAGAGTGGGAGCAGGAGAGGGAGCAGCATAAATAGTAAAGTCATGTTCCTGGGGGCAGCTGCTGAAGAGATGACTGGGGTGTGCAGCTACAAACTCTGTAGAGAGTGGGGTGTTAAACATGCACAGCCTGCATCCCCCATGCTCCCCAGGGAAGGAGGGAAGGAGGGAAGGAGGGAGGGACCAGCCGCAGGACATGCTGTACATGCCCCGGGGAAGACGAGAACATGTGTAGCTGCTCTGCATCTATTTCCTGATACATTAGCCAAACAAGAGAAAGAAAGACACAGTGCTTCTGTGGCTCTGAAAACTGAGATAAGGGGAATGAGGCTTATAGACCTTGCAAGCAATGTGCTCCTTATCTGCCCCAGAAGGACATTCCTGCTGCCTGTACTGAGCTGTGCTCTCACAGGTTTTGCACCCTCCCGACTACAGGCTTGAGAGGAAACCACAATGCAAAACACCTTCTCTCACCCCTTCTCCACAGCTGCCCCTTTCCTCAATTTTAGGTAAGAGCAAATGCATCAGCAGTAACATAAATGGGTTGTGTTCCAGCTACACAGAAGGGAGCACAGAGCTCATTCCTGACTGTCCTTGGCAGGATGAAAACCAGCAGCTCTGGTCCTCAGCAACCCAAGTCCACAGGGAAAAGAGAAGGAAGAAAAGCTCAGCCTGCCTGGGGAGGGAGATGGGAAGTGGAGCAAGAAATGGTCTGTTCTTTGCAGCATTTTCAAGATACTCCAGCAGATACAGCTTCAACTCTGGCATTTCCCATTTTCTGAGGATTTGACTTTCAATTTGTAAATGTTCCATTACCAGCAATGGGCATGTGTTTATTTTTCACAGATTATATATTAGTCATACATTCATATATTAGATAATTTCAGGAAATCTGCATAGAAAGGGTATTGTATCAGTAGCTTCTACAGACCTTAACAGTGGACATATAAAATATTTTATGTAATTATTCTATGATTTTAGCATCTTCTCATGTGTGAAGGTAAAAGATTGGTGCTGTAAGGCTTCTGAGCGTGCCCGGACATAGGCTGAAATTTAGATGAGAACAGCTTCATGTTAAGCAGTTCTTATGTAAACCTGTGAGTTTCTTATTATGCCAAGTCAAATGTAATGGGCCCACAACTATTAACACTTGTATTTTGGAGGATGAAGTTGTGAGAGTTTTCTCAGGAAGGCTTAGCCATCTGTAGCAACCCTTCATTGAAGGAAAGTAGAGGTACTGCAAGTGTTTGCCTGAAGAAAGCAACTATTCCTGTTAGGGTTGCTCCATGGCTTCCTTGTGCCCTGTCTCTGCCTGCTGCCACCTGCCCTGCAGACCCTGAGTCATCTGGGCTCCTGGCATCTCCTCTCCAACTGGTACCTGGCAGATTTGTAACCAGGTTTGCAAGAGAGTTGGTCACAAACATCAATGCTGCAGGACCCTGCACAGAGCTGAAGGCCTTGTGCATTTGAGGGGCATCTGTGTGGAAAAAAAACCCTCTGTGGAATGAAAACATTAGGGTTGAAGAACAGCTCCAGCCAAGCTCCTATTGAAAAGGGTTTGAGTTTCTGCAAAGCATTTCAGTGTAGAAGTGATTGTACTCTGAGGTTTCCATGAGCAAAGGAGTTGCAGTATTAAGAGCAATGAGCTGCAGTGCTGTGCTCTAGAGTGTCTGGCCATATCTGAAGCAATCCAATGGAGCCATGGTCCTGAGCTCGTGGCTGGCAAAGACACCAGTGACTCCCTCCTCCTAAAACAGCCAGGACACCATTAGCTCTGCACCCAACCCTGTGCTGGCACACCATGTCCCCTGACCAGGCAAGCCGGGGACTGCCTGCTCCCCTCCTCCTGTCACAAGCAGGTCATGCTTCTTACTGAATTAAAAAGCTTTTACTTCATTGGGGTTCTGAATACAGTCTGGTCACATCCAACTCTCCTTGGAGGAGTTCTCATAGCCAGCCTCACGGCTTCCTGCTGCCCCTTCCTGTCCTTCACCTACAGCTCACTGTGAGGACCATCAGTGGTGCACCCTGGAAAAACACAGAAATCTTCCTGAGCACAGTCGGGCAGCTGGGGGGGGTTCAAGCCCCTGCAGTGCCAACCACCTTTTGTGAACTCAGCATTGTGATCCTGAGTCACTGCATATTCTTCTTTTTTAATTTTAGAAGTAGATAACTCCTCTCCTTTTTGTCATCTCGATGTATTCCTCCTCTCATATCCATAAGATTTCAGTTATGAATTTCCCATCAAATAACACAAAACTCTATTGCTCTTTCCTAATATGTGACCGCAGCTACAGACTCCTGGCTCTTTTTTCACCTTTCCTTAAACTTACTGAAGTTTGTTAGTAACCCTTTTCCTAAGGAACAGGATGGACTGGCTGCAGTTTTGCCAGTATTTCTGCGCATGCTGCTCATCCCATCACACAGGTATAAAAACTTGCATTGTGCCAGCAGCCTGCCATCTCTGGGCAAGAGGGAGCAGATGGAAACATTGTAGGGACCACACATTTCTAAGAAAAGTTAGAAATTAAGAGAAAATGAACAATTCTCTCAACTTGCTCCAAAACCAAAATTGTTTTCCTACTACAGAGAAAGGGGAGTAAGAAAAACCCAGGACACCTAGGAACCACCACTACAGATGGAGTTGAGGACCTCTCTTGCCATTCTACCTTTCCATGTAACCTAGGAGTTGCACAGAGGTAGATCTGGTAAGTCTGCAACTTGCTGCTACCAAAAGGATCTCCGAAAATGCTGCCACAGAGTTTCAGAGCAGAACAATTGTCTATTAATAACTTTATAACCTTGAATCAGGCATGTTCTTGTGGATGGTGAGGAACTGTGTTGTGCATCTCTTGTTTTATTATTATTATTATTATTATTATTATTATTATTATTATCCCTTCCTTTTTTGTTCTCTTAGACTGTCTTTATCTCAGCCCACAAAGTTTACCTTTTTCCCCCCAGTTCTCACCCCTATCTCACTAGAGAGGTGCGGAGGGGGGTGAGTAAGTGGCTGTATAGTGTTTATCTTCCTGCCAAGTTAAACAATGTGTGTCTACAGTCAGATCATGAAGTAAAGGTGTAGCTGTGGTTGCACCAGCTCTGTAGGGAACTTTATGTCTGCCTGCTGTCTGGTGAAAAGAAACCTCAAACAATGTGGTATCAGCCTTGTCTGCAGTTACCACATCTTTGTTGGAAAACCCCCACAGCCTTCTTGACATTTATTGGGTTTGCAGGGTAGATGGGTCATTAACCTTGTGCACAATGTTTATACTACACCGATAGTAGTGTTTGAGTAACTCACAGTGTTATGTTAAGTAACAACTGTATTTTGCTTTGAGGTTGCTAGAGGGATGGTGTTATTCTTGCATATTATTACAGGAAGTGATTTGGGGTCTCAAAACAGCATCATTTTTTCTGGGGATGGAAGGACATAGGGGCCTGAACTGGGAAGGGGAAGACTGAACTCCAGAGATTTTGGGTTTTCAATGTTCTGATGAAAACAGTGATTTTCAAGAGGCATTGCACATGTGGTTAGGCAGGAAAGAGGGTCTCTAAGTAACTGAAACAAAAGGACAGTAGCTTCATCATAACTGTTCTTCTGATGTTGATGATGGTAAAGGGTAGGTTAGGGGAAAAAATATAACAAATATTGCACTGGCAGTTAATTTGCACTATTTTCAACAATTCAATTAAGCCTAGAGAAAATAAATACATGGGTTTGAAGATGGTTGCTATAGAAACCAGAGATTTTATAGATGCTTACAAGAGTGAAGGAGGTTCTGATTGATAAGACAATCACATTCAAATAGTCACTATGGAAACCCAAGGTGACCTGGAGGAGAAGAGACTTCTCTCACTCTGCTCCTGTGGGCAGATGAAGAAGCCTAAGTGGGGGAAGGTCTAGGCTGAGTGATAAAGCACACCTTAGCAAGGCAGCACAGTTTTCACCTCAGTGCTAGAGGTACTCAGTCCTTCACGTTGCAAAGCTGTGTGAGCACTGACCTCTATATTTGTGAAATAAGTTTATTTACTTACCCTTGAAATAGTGGCGATTATTTCTCATTTAAATAAATAGGAGCTCTGCAATTGACTTCTCTGGGGTCAAAGCAGTTCTGAGAGTTCTTCCTATGTCTTCAGTCCATCAGAATAAGGAAGCATGTTTGCGTATCTCCCACTGAGCTCAGCGTTTGGCAACTGCCTGTGCTTTGCTGAAGTGGAACCATGGAGTTGCTGAGCACTTTTTGCCTTCACTAACAAGACTTTGTCCCAGAAATAGGATGGAAAAAACCCTGAATATGCAAGTCTTTTTCTTGTAGTTTGGTTATTTAAGGACCAAAGTTGGTCAGCCTATATGTGACATAAACCAAAATTGAGCAGCTTGATAATACCTCAGTAACCACTTGTCATTTATTCCCAGTATCCATTTTTTAAGATATTGATAGAATGTTAGATTAAAGGGCAGGTGCTCAGCAGTCCTGAACACAGCTGAAAACTAAAATATTATTCCATACGTTTGTTTTTATCTTATTATCTTGATTAATGCCAAGTGTTAATGTCATGGATATCAACTCCGGGTATTTAAAATACACCTGTTCCTCAGGAAGGATTCATAGTGAGCCAGACCCTGCCTTCCTCTGCCCAAGCCCAGACACAATCTTCTCCTGTATTATTTAGAAAAATCTTTGATTCACACTACCCACATAAGATCAAATCATACAGATATTAATCATCAGAGATTTTTATCTTGCATTTTTTCCAGCGAGGTAAAAAGAACTAGCTGATGGCATCAGGAAAACACTGATATTTCTGGAATTTCACCAAGTTTCCAGTGTAAACATGCAGATATAGGAGGAAACGATGTCATTTGGAGAAAACCTGGGCATGCAGGTCCAGACTGCAGGAGCAGAGCACTGAGCAGCACAGCTTCCCTGCAGCTCTCACTCCCCTGGGTTAGCTGCTGAAGCTGGTAAGAGCAGCCAGGAAATTAGTCCAGCCCAGCTGCCAGGCTGCTGCCTTTTCTAACCAGCCTTATGGGTTTACAAATTGCCCTCCCATGTAGGAAACCTGGCTGTGCTTGTACAACAGGCAATCCATAAAGAAAAATAATCCAAACAAGAATACTGCTTCTGCTTCCATCATCAAAGGAAAAGTTTAAACCTGAGGCTGCTCCTAGGAATGCAGGTAGCACTGACAGCACTGACTGTGCTGGGGCTGGAAGCAAGGAGAGTTTGTTGGACATACATTATCTTGAAAGAAATTCCTACTGGTTTTAAAGATAAGCAAAATTGTTACCTATTATTAAAACTGTTGACTTTTATGGCTGGAGGTAGAAATTGCTGCTTTAATGGAGACAAAATGATTCAGCTACAAAGACGAAGAGAAAGACAGTAATATTGAATAAAAGATGCTCACAGGAAGGTGCAGTCTGCTGAGCAAGTTTCTGTTCTGATTTTGTGTCTGGAGAAAGGAAGTACATAGGTAAATGGAAAAGAATATGTTAAGCTCTTTGAGCAAGAGAAATGGGTGAAAACATGTATCTGAGCCTTTTATCCTCAGCACTCTGCTGCTTACACTCTCCATCACCAAATGACAGAGCAGCTCTGAGTTATTTGTTACTTTTATTTCTTTTTAATTCATGTAACTCAATCTCTGTGCACCTTCCAGCAGATTTAAGTCACACTGGAAGAAAGAACAGCTGTAGTTGTTCTGGGAAAGTATTCAGGGTGAAAAGGTCTCCCAAAGCAAACATGGGAACCCAACAGCTTTCTCTACTCCTCAGTGAGAATGGATAGTGCTTTTTAACAGTGCTAGGAATTGATTGGGGAGGTGCTTTTCTGAGATCTTATCACCCTTTTACTTCAGGCTGAAGAGGTCTCAGAGCATCCCTCCTGGAAGCACTCACTGCTCAGTATTCCCTGCAAATCATCCCAACTTGAACCAGATCCCTGGGCCTCAGCAACCCCATATCAGAGGCATAACCTGTCTCTTACAGCCTACTTCTGTAGGCTTCACTTTGAAACCCATCCAAGGAGATGATACAACTTGCTTTCTTCCTCCTACCTTTCAATTTTAAAGAAAACAAAACCCGACAAAAACATCACCAGTTATTGTGATAGTAGCAAAGCAACATTTTGAGAAAACAGTTCACAAAAGCATCCAAACTCGTAGGGGTTTGAAATCCTAAAGCTCTCAATATTGTGGGATGTGTTTTGCTTTCAGAGCCCAATCCTTCAGTGCTCTGAAAAGTGACAAGCAGCTGTGAGCCTTATAGCTGTTCCCTGGTAAATACCATAAACTAACTGCCAGATAATGTAGGCTTTCTCCAAGAAGTCTGCAAAGGCAGTAAGCACCATCTGCTGGCTTCAGCATGAAAGAGGAAGACAGGAATTTTTCATCAGGGTGAGTGTCTCTTCAGATCTTCTGCCTCCAGTTTTAGGGCATACTCAAAGAAACTGGTCCAACAGCAGCAAAACAAAGGAACCAGGGTAGCCTAACCAGAGCAAGATTGTCTAGGGAACATCAGTCATTCTGCTGACAGATCAAGGTAAGATAGGACAAAGACAAGAAAGCTGAATGCACTGAAAATTCCCAATAGTTTTGTCAACATTCAAACTGAGCATCATTAAAGACCTTAATTTTTCACCTGGCTTTGCATTATGTTTGAAACACACTCTGCAGAGACCATGAGCCAGATAGTGCCACAGACTTTTAAAAAAGGAGCAGTCAAGAAATGTTTTGCAAGAAAATGGTACATGTAGACTTGTTTTGCCTCCTCAGACCCTGATCACAAACAAGGATGTGGGAATTTGGCACAAATAGAGTGAGGCAGCTTTTCACAGATGGCTAATTCATGCAGTAGATGTTGGTTACCAAAGGACCAGTGATTAAGCCAGTGAGAGCTGAAGGCACACATCAGCTTGGCAAAGCTGCTCAGCAATTTGCAAAAACTGAACCCAGAGCACCAATAAAAGTAACAAATATGTAAGAATTGCCAGTTTCCAAATAAACAGCAGAGCCAGCCTCAGCCTTTTGCATTCAGAGTAAGACAGAAAATGCCACTTTTCTGATTAATTCATAGGAAGGCCTAGTCCTGCAGTGCTGGGGCCCAAGGCTATAGCACATCCCTGGCGGTGAGCATGTGGAGCCCCCAGATCTTCCCTGGCTTGACCCACATGGCAGTGGTGCCTCCCCAGTGTGAGGTGCCTTGTCCCCCTGTCATGAGGATTGCACAGACTGGCCGGACTGGCAAGCACCTGCCTGGGAGAGACAAAGAGCATCTGCATACATCAGAGGGAATTTTCCCACCCCATCCCTCCCCAGGGAGTGCTGGGGTTTGGGCCAGGAAGCACTGATGGAGGAAGGATCACTCAGATGCACCAGACCAGGCTTCTTCCTCCCTTGCTCAGCCTGAGCGCTGTACATCCTATCTTGTTTTGCCAGGCAGAGATAATAGGGGCAAGATACCCATTTCATTGGCTCTAACCAAGGGATAATTCTTCCTCAGAGGGTGCTCCAATAAGCAACTGGAACTGCCTCCCCAGACCACATCCGCAATATGAAAATGCCGAGGTTTAGTTGTTTTAAGCCTACTCTAGATTTTGACTACAAGATGAAGCGTGGTGAGCAATCCCATCCTGACTAGGCTTGTCTTTCCAGATGGCCATGGCAAATGGTGGCAATGGCTGTCCTGGCCTTGCACAACAGGAAAAAATAGATGACTTAGCACATTGCATTGCTGTGATCAAGTCAATGACCTAAGAATGCAATATCTCTGCTCGCTGGTTGGATTAGAATGAATCAGAATTCCTAATGTGCACAACCTCTGACTTACTGAGGACAAGATGAATGACGGGTTCAAAGTTTCACTTCAGCACAAACCCCTCAAATGTGTTATTTTAGTCTATAATCTGAAAATTAGACAACTTAGTGGCAAACGTTGAATATGTTCATGTGGTCATAGTCCACTGAGAATGCCTTATTCAAACCGTGAGCCATTATTTCAGTGTTAATGCCAGCATTCAGCTCATCTAGTGCTGTAAGTGCATCTTAACCATACCAGTACCTTTAAACAATATTCATCAGCAAAATTAAAGTCTCTGCTAAAACAACACCCTCATTGCTCCACGACTGTAGCTCCACAATAACCTGTTCATGCACTGCAAGGTTTACTGCTGTATCATCCCATTAACCCAATGTTTTGTTTGGCAAAGGTCCTCCCTTTACACTTGTTTACAAACAAATAATACTAAGCTTCCCAGGAGCTTAATTGCTTTTGTTTGCAGTACTACATCTTAATATGGGCAGTTATTTGTAGGTACTTATGTATCCTCATAGTACCTGGTAATAAACTGAAACATCATGTGCAAAATTAACTGGAACACGGCCTGTTAATTATAACAGGTGCCATAAAGTAGAAGTTTCATTTAACAAAATGATTAGTTATAAATATTTTATTGCAACATCAGGCTGTTTGGTACACCACACAGTAGTTAACAGGGACAATTTTTTGCATTGGGTCCAACTCTGCTTTGTGCCACTTGAAAGGCAACAGGATTAAACTCCCTTGCCCAGTGCTCTCCTCAGGCAAATGGCCCTATACTTCTTCAGCAGAAGGCCCAGTGCCTTTCTCTGGGAGAAGTAATATATTTTCCCCATTCCCCGGTGTAAAGCAGGGAATGGCTAGACATGAGGAAATGTTGGGGTCACTGGCTATGCTGGTAACAGCACAGCAGTGTCAATCAGTGTACCCCTCATTTGGACTGAACATTTCTTAGTGCCAAATTTTTCAGAGGCAGGTCTGCAAAAGGCATTAGCTACATTTCACGTTCACTCACTGTCAAGCATAGGGTGCATCCATACATTGCCATTTATGTCTGACTTCAAGCCCAGTGAACACCCAAGCACCTAATGTGGGAAGAGTGATAAAATAAAGATTGTAATGAAGAGAGACAAAATGACCTATTTAGCGATACGTCTTCATATCTCCAACTTCATATTGTGGAGAATCATCCCATGAGACTCTGATGTCAAGGCCGGAGGGATCCAATAGGGCACACAGGAACCATCCACGGTCTTCCCAGAAGGAATTTGCTGTACTGTGAAGCAGTTAAATTCAACACCCACTTAAGCTTCTCCTTGATGGACTTCTAAAAAGCATGTGAGGACGTTTCCACCTCCACACTCCATGAGAAGGCAAGGTGCTGCTGTCAGGTCTGGTCTCTGTGCATGGCTGCCTTCTTGTGCCTCCAAGGGCTCACCTCAGACACCTGGTAGAGATTGAAGGCAAATAATATGTGACTCCCACCAGATTGAATGCAGTGTAGGTAGCATCCTATCAAATATAACAGAGAGCCATCAAATCCCACCTGGCATGAGTGCCTTGCTTGCCACTTACAGCACTGACAAATCTGTTATTCCACAACCCCCTTTTCTGGTGGTGGGGCTGGCCCTTGCCTCGTGTCTTCACAATGCATGGCTGCATTTGGGAGTGCCATGGTGAGGCTTGTGTGGTTTTTGAGAAACTGTCCAACATGTGCTTATTGCAGGGAGACAAGCAGGGACAGCAGTGTGGATCCTGCCTTTGGGTCAGTTTGAGCAGGATTAGGATATTAGGATAATTTTCTTAATATCTTGTCCAATTTGTGCAAAACCCAAGAATGAAGCTGGGGTCCCGTTCCAAGCAAACTCTCATTAAAATAGAATGAAAAATTGCATTTCACAGAAGAATTTTAATGTGAGAATTTGAATCTTATTTAATACTTCCTCTTTAATATACCATAAACCTTGACTAAAATCCTCCTTATGAATTTCTGAGGCTTCAGCTCTTATTCCTGTTTTTGTCTGAAAGACTTTTCCTCCAAGTGAGAAGAAATATATTAAAAGATCCCAAGGCTGTCCCCTGTGCATACCCACCCACTAAATTCTTTGTGTTGCGATTCAGACTTTTTCCTGAAAAGTTTTTCAACTTCCTTATGACTCTGAAAAGTGTATATGGCACAGCTTTGAGACAAACATGTTATGTGAAGAGCAATTGAATTAGAATGCTTTTTTTTTCATAGTACCTTTTTACTCAGCTGGAAATAATAGGGTTGTGCAGTCTTTGTTTTCATGCTGTTTTCCAGTGAAGTATCAGAATTTTAGGAATAATGTTTTTTTCCAAGCATGGATCAGATCAATACATTTATGGTTTATTTTACATAAAAATATTAAATCTGCCATAACTGAGCAAATATGAATGTGGCCCAAATATTGTTTAGTTCTGTTTGCAGAGCTATCCTACAGTCCTACAGTTTTTACTTAAGTCAAATAGCTCACTCTCCTGCATTCCAAAATCATAAACAAGTAACCTCTCTGGACATGGAGAGAAGCTATATGTTTAAGATATCACTTTTTCATATTACATGATTTTAAATTTCTAATATTCTGTGTTCAAGAATATTCTGGGAAATTAAGTCTCTACAACTGCTTAAGGCTGTTGAAAGATCTCCTGTCTTGAGGATTATGTCCACAGAACAGAACTACAATTTAGCAAAAACAAGTCTTGCTTTTCAGCCTTTTAAAAATTATAGGTAACAGACTGTGCTATGTGGACTCATGCACTTTATTATCCACTTGAACTTCTCCACATGCATTGATTTATAGCCCTTTTTTCCAGCTCCTGGGAGTGGAAGAAACATTTCTGAGAAAGATTATTTTGGTTTTGCTTAAGGATCATTCATTACTGAGTGTGTTAATGTGAGCCTACACCACGAGTTCATTATTCCAGTAGTTGAGAAAATCTAGTCTTTGCATTAGCTTAGGACCTTTGGAAGGATTCTATCACCTGACTCCAAGCAGATCATGACTGTGCTTCAATCCCTTCTGCTTTTTGCAGCCTGGCTGTTCTATTAAATAAAATGAAATCCTGTTTGGCTACTTTTTAGTTATCTGGATACCTCTTCACACTCTTCCACTCTCCTGCCATCTCTGGAGCTTGCTGTCTGATTTGGGCTGATTTTCTTCCTTCTTGCATATCTTCCCTGGCCTCTGACACTTCCTCCTCCCTGGCTCCTTGGATTTGCTCCTTTGTCTGATCTCTCTTTTTCATTTTTCCTCTGTTTAGGTCCTCATTTCCCCTCTCTTATGTTTCCTGAGGCTCAGCCTGTTGCAAAGTCCAGCCCACAGAGCAATTTCTATGGAACAAGTGGAGAAACCGGATGAGCACTGCATTCCCTTCCTGCAGTCTCTGCCCAAATCCTGTCACCTCCTCGGACAGCCCTTGTCACCTCCTGTCTTTGTTGTCCCTTGTGGCCATCGATGCAGTCTAAACCATGACTCTGTGGACCAGTTTTGAAAGGTGTGATCACATCAGGTCATCTACAAACCAGGGCTGTCTATTTACTATTTAAAGGGTTGCAGCACTATCCTGAGGACCTTAATCCAGCCAGTTGGGAAGATTTGCACTGCAAGCTAAATGTCTTCTCCTGATAGCTGCTGGGAGCTCACTATCACTCACAGAATCTCAGAATGGGCCCGATTGGAAGGGGCCACAGTGGGTCATCTGGTCCAGCATCCCTGCTCAAGCAGGGCCATCCTAGGGCACATGGCACGGAATTGCAACCAGATGATTTTTTAATAATTCCAGTGAGGAAGATTCCACCACCTCTCTGGGCAATCTTTTCCAGCGTGCAGTCACTCCTTAATATGTATATCGGTCTAATAACAGCAAATATCCTTATGGAGAAGTAAAATATTTTCTGGACTTTTGCAGTCATGCAAAGAAAGTGCTTTTGTCTATTTTCCCCTGCCTTTCTTCAGAGCAGGGAGACATGGTGTTTTTTCTGCAAGTGCTCCATGTACTGTTAGTCATTCAGCAGATGAGACACAACAGTTTCAAATTTTCACAGAGCTGCTTTCATCAATAATTTACTGTGTAAATGAGCTCCTTGAGCAGCAGTAATTAACAAGATCCTGAGATGCTAAGAGATGGGGCAGAGCAGCACTTTGCTTCATTACCAGTACGTATACTGCTGATGCCATCAACCAGGGATCAATCCAGAGGCACACTGTCGTGCTATTAACACTGTACAAACAGCCTAGAGCCCAGGTCTCACTGCTGATCCAGACATCGGGTAGATCCTACAGGAGACACAGCAGGAAGAGCGCAGCAAACGGACTGATCACAGCAGACATTCTTGTATTAAGCACAGGAAACCTTTGGGAAAGAAGGTGAGGAAAGCAGGAGGTGAGAGGAGCAATACTGGAAGCAATGCAAGTCTGCTCAGCTCTTCACCTTTCAGAGGCAGTCCCAGAAGAGTTGTACAGGCACCTCCAAGTGGCTGTAAAGCCCAGCCCTGGCAGTTCCAGCTACTGCTGCTGTTAGGGGGATCTCTACTTGGCTTCCCCAGAAGCTTGTCCTTTTTGTCCCTACCACTGCACAGGAGGGGAGTGGAAAGGAATGAGCTCTGAGTTCACGTTTCCCAGAGAAGAGAAATCTCCTCTCCAGTGAGATCTCAGCCAGACTTGATTTTAACTCTGTTTTAACCCCATGTTACAGCCATCCCAGTCTTGGCTCCTTCTCTTGCTGATGTCCTCAGGTAGAGTTGCTGGCTGTCTTCCTCACCTCACTTCCTTGCATGCCCTCACTGTGTCAAAGCCCAAAGGTTGACAAGGCAGTGTCCCAGCACCAGCTATGCATATTCATGCAACCATCATAATAAGAGTGTGCAATACTTAGCATTTATATTGAGAATTTTGCCTCCTGAGCAGCAGACACAGATTAAAATTCTAATTCTGCCCTTGAATACAATATCTGCTGCTAGTCTTTCACTCTCTTGCCCCATCCTGTTTTCTTGAAAGTGAATAAATAATTGGCTGGTGAAAGAGATGGTGTGTCTTTATTCAGAGTGATTGGGCTTGTAGAAATCTGTTATTCACACGAGGCACCCTCAGGTCCTGCATACAACATCGGCATTGTCTTTCTCCAAGAAGCAGTTCATGTCACTGTGTCCTCTCAGAAACCCAGCCTGACTCAGATGCAGCAGCCAATATTCATGGACAGAAATTTCCTCCAGTTAATAGTTTATCCTATGTCTGTCTAGCTGCATCTGCTGCCAGAGGTTTTGCATCCCACTAGCTTTTAATTTCCTCAGACAATGCTGTAGGCTCCAGCATCCCAGCTTCTCTTTGTCAGTGTTACCTCCTAACCATCCATACATTCTTGTATTTTCTCCTCCATCATTTTGAGGCTGAACTCAGTAAGGAAAAACAAAGTTCTATCTCAGCACCACACTTGGTGGGTTCATTGCTGGCTTGTGGCCTAGCTGACCCATGTGAGTGTCTGAGAATGGCTTGCCTGAGCAGCAAACATCAGTCTAGGAAGGTCATGCTATGAAGATGAGAGGTTTAATTTCTCTGGCAGATCAGAACTTCTCATTGCAGAGCCAATAGCAAGGACTATTTGCAGATTAAATTGCATAGCCACTTGGATATGTTTTTGGCTTATACTCTATCTTCCACCTGAACAGCCAGCCACGTAATTCAGCATTCTCAAGCCATGTCTTTTTCCCACATCACTAGATAATTAGCTTCTCCCAAACTGCCAGTGACAGTTCTTTGTCTGGCTGTCTGGCTTCTCTTTGCCAAGATCTATTCACAGAAGAGACATTTAGAAGTTGCGGGATGCACACTGCAGTGCTCATCGCACATTTTCTTTCCAAAAGCTCTTTGCAGGCTTGAAGTGCTGCCTAGCCCTTGTACTCTCTGATGCATTTACAATGAGAGACTACTTATGAGAGCATGCAGTGACAGGACAAAGGGAAAGGGTTTTGAACTGAAAGAGTAGGTTTGGATTAGATATTAGAAATAGATTATTTACAGTGAGCACCAAAACCGGTTTCCCAGAGAAGCTGTTGATGTCCCATCCCTTGAAGTGTTCCAGACCAGGCTGGATGGAGCTCTGAGCAACCTGGTCTAGGGAAGGGTGTCCCTGCCCGTGGCAGAGAGGTTGGAACTAGGTGACTTTTAAGGTCCCTTCCAACCCAAGCCATTCTGTGATTCTGTGCCCACTAAGGTTGTTTTATTTGCATTCCCTCCTTTGCCGTATTACATAGACTTTCTTGTACTCATGTACTTGATATATACCTATTATATACCCTCAGCTGTAAACTCCCATGGTGCAGCTCATCACTTTCTGAGTTTGTGGAGTCACTTGCTCAGTGAGAACCTGCTCCAGAGTCAGGGTTCTCACCTGTCACAGCAGCTACTATCAACAGGAACATGTTAATACTGAAAGCAACAGAGTGATGCCCTGGTTGGTGCTTTCCAGCACATACTCTAGCTGCATGTATGAAAAACGCAGGTGAAAACAAAATTAATGGAAGAAGAGAATGGTGGTATAAAATGCAGTCCTGAAAAACTTGTTTTCAGGTAACAACAGTGCTCATGCTGTGAGATTGCAGAAAAGAATCAGTTTTGCCAGAAGAAGAGTTGGTGATTTCCAAAATGTTAGTAATCAAACACACCGTGTAACTGAGAACAATATGCATGTAGCTTTGATCCCTATAATCAGAAAACAGCTTGTTTCTTCCAGGCTCTAGTATTAAAAACAAAAACAAAAAAATCCCAAATTGTTGATGTCTCCACTTGAGCAGAGATTACAACTAGCAGAGCAGTAACGATCCCTGCCTCCTGTAACTCATGCCCATGAGCACCCTTACAAAATTGCTCGATGGAGCTGTGGTCCATAGAGCAGGGGGTGTTCCAGGTCATATGTGAGACCATCCTGTAGCACAATGTCATGGCTCGTCAGCACAGCTGAGCTTGAATTGGTGAGGGGGTGCCTGGTTCATGCAGGGATTTTCTTGTTATCTCTTGCAGCCACAGAGTGAGAATTATTTCTCCTAACTCACCAGCAGTGGGGGAGGAGGTGGAGGGAGACTGTACGTGACTGCCACATTGAGTTGTTAGCATGAAATACATACATAAAGCTACAAGCAGGCCAAAAACTCTTCAGCCCTAAGCTCTTTTCACATAGGCTGGAATTTGTGTCCTGTCCACACAGAAGCCACTTACCAGGAACGTCTGTAACCACAGCTGGGTGGTATCAGGTATTTTGTCTTCGACAGTCTTTATCACTCTACTGTCTTAGGTCTTACAAAGAGCTTACAAAATAAAAACAAGGTAAGATAGTAGGGACAAAGCAGGAAAGAAGAAAGCTTGTCTAATATTATGCTTGTTAGTGTTATGAAGTTAATCAAATAGCACAAAAACCCAGAAGAATCTGCTATGAACTGTCCTTGTTTCTACAATGCTTCGGCAAAAATTATGGCATGGCAGGGTGAGGAGAATGCTCCCTATCAAAGCAATTTCACATCCTGTAGACATCAGAAGTCCTCACAGACTTGGGATTTTGTGGAATAGAAAAGGCTACTTACAAAGTCTCTTCTACACACTTTCCTTCAGTCCCTGTGCTCCAGTCTTCATTTCACAGCTCTTCAGTGTGATCATATGCAGTGTAATGTTTCCATCTGAAAAATTTACAAGCTAAAAGCACTTAAGAAGGGTATGACAACATTTACAGACATACAGATGCAAAGATGGTTTTCACTTGGCTGTTGCAAAGTAGTTTTTTTATTGAAGCTTATCATCATAGGAAGGTACATCTTCCAATGAATAACTACTTTGAATGCAAATCAGTTTCGTTTGCTTAGAACTTAAGCAGATGGGGAAAATAGGTGGCAAAATAACTTCAGATCAAGCAGTCAGTATTTACAACAACTACCAGAAAATGGCAATAGAATTAGAGGGGGATGAATTTCTGCAGCCCAACTGATCAACAAACACACTTCTACTGGGACAAACAGCACTGGGTGTACTCTCTATTTTTGATCAAAACAGTTTTAAATGCAAGAAGAAAAAAGACAGAATGGAAAATACATACTGTTCTAGGATATTTTTTTATTATTATTATTATTATTATTTGGACATTTGTAAAGAATAATAATGGTTTCCTTAAGGTGGTTTTCTCTGTGGAATTCATACTCACCATGGGTGGTAAGCATTAGAGCTCAGTTAAGCAAAACATCATTAGTACTGCTATCACTTTGGAACAGAACATTTTTTCTGCGCTTGAGGGTGGTTTTTAAAACAAGGGGTGAATATTTATGAAAAGGGAAACAACATATGATTAAGGTTCTGTTACCTAAACCATCCCTCAGCTAAAGTCATACAGAAATGGAGAGGCTTGAGAAATCATTTCAGGTTACCGAACAATTCTTTCCAATTATCATTACAGGAGCTAAGTAGATGACTGAAATCATTTGATGAAACTGTTATCCAGCTTTATCCACCAGCCTTTGAAAATCTTGACAATACTGTTAATTTGTGTTCTCAGCTCTCAGGATGTTATTGAGATGTAATGCATTAATTATTTATCCTTTATACTCAAAGGAAAATGGAAGGCAAACACCTCTTCAATTAAAAATTAAGGTCCTTGTATTTACAAGGAAAAGCCTGAGAGGGGATTGCTTAAAAAAGAATTCAGATTGAATGATTTAGAAGAAATTTTTAATCCAATATTATTGTTTTTGTTACCTGGTTTATGTTGTGGAACAGCTGCCACTGTCAATACAAAATGTATTTTTAACAAATCCAACAATACTTTACAAGAAAGAAAATTAGCTGAAATGAATACAGAACAAGAAGTTTCTCTTTCTCCCCCTCCCAACAAACAAGATGCAAAAATGAATCAAGTAAGCAATGCTGTATATGTAACAGATAACAGGCAGAAGAAAATGCTTGATGAGTGAGGCCATTTAATATAAATTACTTGTAGCTTATAGTTCACCCTAAAAAACGCTGTAACAATTTCTCTCTATCATTTCTGTATAGACTGTTAGTAAAGCCAAACAGAACAAAAAAAACAGAGAAAACTGTAAAAAATTGTAAACCAATTCTAAACCAATCTTTTGCTCTCACTTTGAAACAAATGATACTCATAGTTTCATGTGCTGTATCATTTGTTCTACATTTTTCTGGCCACGTACAAACTTTTTAGATAAGCAGTGGTTATTATAATGGTATAGTTTATATGAATGCATAAAAATGAAGATGGCCCTAAAATACAGATGTGGTGTTACATCTACACCTTTCACAGACAAACTTGTAAAGATGTAAATGGAAAAATACACATTTCCTGTGCAACACCTCCAGATTACTGTGTAATTTCCAGTAATTCCTCATCATTTCTCTGTAAGACCAATTTTTTGATGAAAGAAAATTTTACAGTGGGAAGGCTAAACCCCAAAATAACCTCGATTCTTGGAAAAAATCACCTAGAGAATTATAATCCTCATAATGAGACACATTTTTTATTTTTTATTTATTTTTTTAATGCTTTTGAATGATTGTAGAGAGTGTTGGCTCCCTTAAGAAGAAGAACATGTTAATGAGCATGGGGCTATTCAGCAGTGAAACTGAACTGGTAAAAACTCCACTAATGACGACTCACACTTCTTGACTCCTTTGCTGTGAGACTGGGGCTCTCAGGAATTAAAAGTATCAATTCAAGCTGTTTCCTTCCTGTGTGCAGATAACAGGTCTACTCAAGGGATACTCTCAGCTTCGGGGTCCAGAAATGCCTTTAAGGCCCAGGTGCCCACTGCAGTCACACCATGGCTCCACACTTGACTTTGGTGACAGGAGACCCAGACCTCAGAGCACTCTTCTCTCCCACCAGGGAACTTCAGGAAATGAAATCCATTGAAAAAGTTACTTACAACTTGTCGTAGGTTACAACGACCAGCCTGACATAACTCTGTATAAGTGCTGCATTAGTAATGGCAGATTTAAAACACAGCCTGCCAGCTTCCCTCCTTTACCACTGCTAACAGGACCAATTTTTTAGAACATGAAAGTGCCACTGTAGAGCAAGGAACAGAGAAGAGGATGCTGGAACTGGTGGTGAAGCACAAATTGCACACACATTTGCATGAGTAGAAAATCTTTCTGACCATGCTATTTCTGTCCAGCTGCCAAAGACAGGATCCATCCCAGAGAAGGCAAGGAATTATTTTTCCCTTTGAGACTTTATGATCTCATTGTTTTCAAGGAACTGCTGCTGTATTCATACCATACAAGACACAGATATACTGTCTTTTTAGCTAAACTTGTGCACCACAGTCACATCTATGTAAAAAGCAGCGTCTGAAGAGCAAGCAAAAATAGCAGTTATAGGTTTCATATGTAAGTGTTTAAATATTTCATAACAGACTGAAGAAAACAAATCAACCTACTCCCCTCTGAACAACTCTGTCTCTCTAGCCAGGATCCTAATGCCAAACATGAGGGATGAAGTGCACATTTAGGGGCCAGATTTTCAGAAGCGCTAAGAAGCCACAAATTCCATTAAGGCAGAGATGTGTAACAGCTTTTAAGATTAAGTTACTCATATTTAAGTACTTTAATGGAGATTTAGCAACCTAGCTTCATGAAACCAACTTTGAAGGTTTCATTTGCATAGCAAGGGCAAACTATCCCAGTTTTGGGAAGAGACAAGCCTGGACAGCAAGATACTAAAGCAGATGGGGTGGCCTATGCTGGGCCCTTGCCAGGTCCCAGGCATGAGGCTGCCTGCATGCAAGTGCATGGCTGTGGGACACAAGGGTTCGACCTGAGCAGTCACCAGGAGAAGAGACAGGAGAACAGCTCCTCATCAAAGAAAAGGGACACTCAAGATGCCAGCAACAGCCCTGCATCTCTGCACGGGTTGCAGCCGAGGTGCTCTGTTTCCCTCTACTGGTGAAATTTCAAATGACCTTTTAGAAATTATTTCTGCAGGAGGTTTTCTGCTGGAGGTGTGCCAGGTCCACCACGCACTGCTTTGCTTGTGAGCCCTATTTAAACCTCTGTCATTCTTCCTAAATCCCTGCCTTGGCTGAGTCCTTTGCTGAGCGCTGTCTTACAGCCTTCTCTGTTCAATGCTGTTGACTTCAGCAGAGCTGGACAGGAGTTTAAATTATTAAGAAATATTTCAAGGTGATTTATGGATATTTGGAAAGGCTTCATTGATTTCTCAGTGTGAAAGCCATATTGCAGCACTGAAGCTATTCCAGGCAACTTAACAAGTCTTTTAATGAATTGCTGCTCTTTGCTTGTGTTCAGAAGCCAGAACAGAGGTTCTGTTGTTGGAAAGTCTCAAGATTACAAGGTGGTAAGAAGATGTTGTAATTGTACCCATTGCACTGAATGCATTATCCAGGTATTTTAATTGCTCAGCTAGACCACATGGCCCGCAGCAGGCTCCAGTAAGACTTCATGCATGATCCTCTATTTGCAGCTGCCAGAGAAAACATCAGTGTTCACATCCATTAGAGGCCTCTGGAAGTGTGCAAAGTTCATTTGAGAAGGCGCTTTCTGAGCTTTCACAGAAAGTATCTTAAAGACACATGGGTTTCCCATCTTACAAATTTTGGCTTCCTTGGAGACTTTCAGGTGTTTTCTTCCCTTCCACACAACCTCCCTGATGCCAGAGGCTTCCCATGTACTCTCCAAGCAAGTACAGTTTTGATCTGTGGTAGCACTAGAAGGAGTGATGTTTTAAACTGAGAATACACTTCAGTTTTTCCATATGAAATAAGAACAAATTGAGAATTTTAACTCCAGAAAAAATAATTTATGGCAATATTTACTCAGATACAGAAGTGCCAGGGTTGTTCTTGAAACACCCAACCACTCAAGTACTTCTATTTAATGTGACTAATAGATTGATTGAGCTATTGGACATGTCTTGGCACAAAGTATGTTGTAACCAACTTCAGAAGAGCCTTCAGCAAACTGGTAGGTGCCTTAAATAAAACCATAGCTAACGTCATACCACCTGGTGGGTCTTCCAGAGAGTAAGAATTTAAATTACAGTTAAAGAAAATTATGGGAGTAGGAGAGGAATTTGAGTGCTCAGGGACAAAATTAGTCAGTTTTCATCTGTTTAGTGATGGCTTATATTTGCCATCTTTAAACCAAATACTTCTGCACTGCTGAAGTTAGATGCAAATGAATTTTGCCTGCTTGCATTGCCCTCAACACTCCACTTTCTGAACACACATGTAGACTGTCAGTGTAGCCAAGAAAATGCGTGCCTCACTGAAGCACTAAATCCAAGCTGTGTTGGATAGTTTTTAATAGTGTATATCAGCCTGCAACTTCGGTAAATTTTGGAGGAGGAACTTGGTGGAAAATAACTGCTTAAATCAGCCTAATCTCTGCTGCTGAAGATAATGGGATTCCAGTGACATTACTCTGAGATTAGCTGGAAGATCATGACCGCCTGCAATAACTGTGGGCATAATTTAGCTTTCTTCTGCACTGTTGTTAATGTGCAAGAAAGCGTGAGCTCAGATGGATGAGCTGATCTCTGTTTGATTTGCAGGATAAACCATTAGAAGAAAAAACAATCATTTCATAGTAAACTGAGCACAATTAACAGGCATTTGGGGACAATAGACATTTTTCCAGAGACACTTCTGAAAGCAGAAAGGGACACAATGGCAAAATCACATGATTTAGAAATTCTCTAGGGAGCACAGTGTGAGAAAGAATGGGTCTTTTTGTTAACCCTCAGTAAATGACGAGAAAATGGGCAATTTCAGATCTCATTGCAATTTGGAAATGAGAAAGCTGAGTGATGCTGGATCATACATCTCATTACTCACAATTTCTCAGTATTCTGTAATATATTTTGCTTGGCTGGAAGCCTCCATTTTTGTACTTTTCCCCGACTGTGATCTTAATGAACACAAATGCTTTAATAATGTCAGAAGGACTGTTCTCTTCTTGCCAGATTCAGCTCCTTTCTGGGGATCAAACATTCACACGGTGTGGTCAAACCTTATGTAGTAAGAGGGAAAGGAGACACCAGGTCTTTTCTGTTTAACATGATGTGATCCCAAACATACCTGAGTAAAGTATCCAGATCAAGATTCCCTGATGAGAAGTGCAAGACAGCAATGATACTTTGAATACATATGCAGTAGGTTAAAACTTCTTCATACTTTTTTCTTCATCGATTCTGTGTTTTGATGCATGGAAATTTAATGAAGATTTCTATTAGATCAGGAAAAAGACAATTTGCAGTTAAAATTTGCCACAGTTCAGAAGACTTGGTGGGTGGATATGCTAAGAATCATGTGGTCTTGTTCTCAGTTTGGCACTGATTTTCCATGTATCTGGGAGCAAGTCTGCTGTCTCTATTTCTGTGTCTGGAGAAAGACTGGATTACCCAACCCTGGCAGTAAAGTGCTTGGTGCTAGTGGGGAGAAAATAGGTAATAGGAGCTAGTGTTCTCCATCCTTCAGTAACAGTAGAACCATAAAATGAACCTAATGAAGGAATTCTGTGCTCCAGACTTGAAGGCCTCTTCAATCTATGAAGAGTAGGGCAAAACTTTTATTTTCTTTAATGGTTTGCTCTTGGACCTATTCTGTCCAACAAACTTCTATAAAAAGTGGCTGAAGTATGATTCTACTGTTGACCAAGAAAAAATGTGGGGGTCTGTTTGTGAGACAGGAATCTCAGGTCTTAATCAATGGAGATTACTTGGACCATCAGCATAGTCTAGACAGTGATTCAAGCGGCCAAATGGAGGTGCCTGCTAGGCTCCACTGGATGTGTTGGCTCAGTACAGGCACCCAGTGCTGCTTGAGATGCCCTGGCCACCCCAGTTAGGGTCTAGGTGCTCCTGCAGAATGATTTGCTTGCTGTGTAACCTGTGCCAACCCCACACATCTCACACTCCCTAAGAACCTCCTGTTTAGACCAATGAACTGAGCCCAGGATCCCCACTAACAGTGGTGAGAAGAGCAGTGCACCACCATTCAACTTGGAGTCAGTGGCCACCGTAGTGCTGACCAATGCTGAATTCACAGCAAAAAGCAAAGAAGAACACAACCAACACTTGCTGTTGAGAAGAGAAGCATTAAGAAAGAACTCTTAAAAAAGGGTTACCAAGAGCAGGTTGAGCTCATCCTCTCACCTCAGGGATGACAGAATCAGCCAGAGTAGTGCCACACTGGACTGGTGTCAAACAACTGCAACCTGGCTTTTGTGCCAGACAGGTTTGCTGGGTGAGTGCTTGGTGCTGCTGTCGAGTTACTAATCAAAGTGCACAAAAAACTTCAGTTCAGGACAGGCAGCAGATGTCCTACAGTCAGTGTATCTGCTCATTTGATGAGTTAATCTTTGATCACTTCAGTCTGGTACATGATCTAATTATTTTTGCACCTTGCAGTCATAACTTCGTTTAGTCAATGTCTCCCTGTTCTGCCAATGAAAGTCTCACATAAGACAGCCGAAATCTTGCTGAATTCTAGATACAGCACTTCTGTTTCTTCTCCTTTACTCACAAGACCTATCACCTAGAAGAGAGATGTGGATTAATTTAACAGATTGTCCTTGGCAAATGCATTTTATCTGTTACTCATCTTCATGCTTACAAATCATTCATTTATTCTAGAACTTTTTTCAGAATTCAAAGTTTAAGAAGCCTGTCCTATAATGCTGACTTTGGCTGGAGTTAGAGTTAATTTTCTTCACAGTAGCTGGTATGGAGCTGTGTTTTGGATTTGTGCTGGAAACAGAGTTGATCACAAAAGGATGTTTTAGTTACCACTGAACAGGGCGTACACAGTGTCCAGGTCTTGTCTGCTCCTCACTTCACCCTGCCAGTGAGTGGGCCGGGGATGCACAAGGAGTTGGGTGGTGACACAACTGGGACAGCTGGTCCCACCTGACACAAGGGGTATTCCATACCATGTGGTGTCATGGTCAGTATACAAAGCTGGGGGAAGAAGTAGTGGTGGTGTTTATCTTCCTAAGTCACTGTGATGGACCCTGGTTTTTCAGGAGATGACTGAATACCTGCCTGACCATGGGAAGCAGTGAATAAACTCCCTGTTTTGCTTTGCTTGCATGCACAGCTTTTGCTTTACCTGATAAACTGTCTTTACCTTAACTCATGAATTTTTATCACTTTTACCCTTATGGTTCCCTCCCTCCACCCCCCTGTGGGTAGTGAGCAAGCAGCTGCTGGAGCCTAGTTGCTGGCTGTGGATAAACCACAACAGTAATAATTCATGGGTCTTTTTTTTCCTTTTTTTTTTTTTTTTAATTTCAATAGATTTAAATATTCTGTAAAATGTTAGGGGAAGCCAAGGCCATTTTCTTGAGGAACTGGTTGTGCCAGTATCCTGTCATATTTACAGAAACTGAAAAAAACTTCACATGAAAAGCAATTTACTAAGAATATGTGATCTGGAGTATCTTACAAGAAGCTTTAATTCAAATGAACTTGCTATTTAATGTGTTGTGAGCAATAGGAAAATGTGTAAGCTCAGCTGGCTGCTGTCCTACGTGCAATTTGAAAGTCCTGTATTGTTTTTAACAGGATCAATGTGAATACAGAGTACTGAAAGAGCAAAACATAATTGGACTTGCTTTGCCACTCAATTTGCACCATATAATCTTCTGGCTAAAAACCCAAATAGTTTTATTCACATAAATTGTATAATGCACCAACAACAAGGCAACTGCTAGAATTACTTCATTTATACACTGTGAGTGGAGTCTGTGCTAAAATCACAGTTGAATCCCATGGTATTTCTGAGACCCACTCCAAGATGGTGCAAAGTACAAGAGTCTGGGCTTTTTATTCCCCTAACTACAATTTGCAGTAATTTGGGAAAAAACCCTCAAATTCTGTAACTAGGAGTGTGAGGCCTTTGGGACAAATATTCCATTTCCTCTAGTGGCTTTTACATACCTTTGCAGAGTGGGGCATTGGTGCAAGAGGGACCTCTGAGTGTTGTCATCATCATAGCAGAGGGCAAAGCCCTGACACGCTTCAAGGGGGTTCCCATTACTCCACTTGCTCATAGCAGCCTCACAGGCAGCACTCACTAGGATATATAAACACACAGAATGCTACAATCTCCATCTTGGTAGGATCTACGAGAGAGACGTTTGTGTGTTAATCTTTCATAAGAGAAGGGCTAAGGAAATAACATTCTCCAGCTCTGACAACTCTCCTGTGGGTGAGACTGCAGCAGTTTGTGTTAACATATCCCTCCTGGAGAGTTCTCACTACATAGGAGCATGCTAATAGCTTTTTGCAGGTGTACGTAAGAGAAGACAGATTCCTCAAACATTCACAAATATTTTGATTATACTGAATATTACAAACCATGCTCTCACACATTTACCATTGTAAACTCATCTGGGGGGAAAAGAATCTCAAACTAAAAATATTAGGATATAGAGAAAATATTGTCATTTTTTTCAGACCTAAGGAATTTGTCACCATGGAGATTCTCTTGTTTTCTTCAAGAATGATTCAAATCTTACAGATGGAACATATGTGATAGAAACAAAACAATATCACCAAGAATTCAAACTGAACATTTCAGAAAGCGGTTTTTGATCACCAACCAACATCCACACACTGTTCATGCAGAAAAAATATGCTTCTACTTTTTTCTTTCTAATGTTAAATAACTGAAGGTGTTATTTCTAAAACTATCTGGGTTTTAAGGAACTTGTGATGCATGAGCCAAAGCCTGGAGTATTTCACTATTATGTTGTGGTTTTATACAATGAACTACTCTTTCTAAGAGCTAAAGTACCTTAAGGCCATAATGGAGCTAAAATTCCTTGAAAAGCTTGGGTTTAGTATTACTTATGTAAGTACAGTTTTTAACTGAAGACAACCAAATTGTGCGTGAGATGGAGCCAAATGCAGGACAAGGTGGTTTGTCATCAAGCCCCTGGCTGCCCCTGCAGCAACTGGAGGCACCGAGCACAGGGAAGCTGGAGTGTGCACAGTTCCAAAGTGCCAGCTCCTCTGGAGTTGTGTCCTGATGGCCAACAGCAAAACTGCAGCCCCAGGAGCACCTCTGGGAAAGCAGAAAGACGGGATATGCTGCTATTGTCCTGCCTCCTGTGGCACACCAGACTGTGCCGCTCCACTTTAGTCACTGCTCAGCCTGCAGAAATGTATTTTTAAACGAGCGTGGAAGGCATTGCAATGACAACCAAGGACAAACCAAATTAGTCTGAAAATGCGTGACGGAATTTCTCCCAAGCCTGCCTTTCTGCTATGCAGCCCACCTGGCTTTCTGGTCTGCGGCTGGGGCAGAGCTGAGCCCTCTCCCTCCTGACTTCCTCCACCAGTATTGCTGTGATGCCAGCCTGGGGCTCTGGTCTGGCACTGCCAGTTGTGCCACAGACGCAATGGGGGGAGCACAGCAAAGTACTGCACAGCTCAGGGCAGAAAAGAGCCTGCCGTGCCTCCTGGGTCAGAACAACTGTTCTTTTATCAGACTCCTGAGAGGGAGAGACATCCTTCCTGTCAAACGCCATGGTGTGTTGGTGGAGAGGGAGAGAAAATGCAGCCCCATGCAGCGCTAATTAGAGCAGCGGTGCAGGTCTAAGAGACATAAATCTGGGTTTAGATGCCCAGTAATCGATCAAAACTCCTGCACCTATGTAACAAAAGGTATAAAGGCAGTGTCCACCCACCCTTGTGAAAGTACACACTTCACACCTGATGGGGTTTGCTGTCAGCCACTGTAATTGCACGCCAGGAAAGGCATTGCTTGTCCTTCTACAACACATCAGAAGACTGGATGAAGCATAAAGTCGGAACAAATACCCTGATGCGCTCAGGCTAATCTAATAGAGGGGAAATTTAGTCTTAGTCAGAATCAGATTTATCCTGCTAGACCATGTGGTATTACCAGTGTGGAGCTGTGAGGACAACAGTGAGATCCAGTGTCCCAGGCCCAGGAGAAGCTTGGGGGAAGTCCATAGCCCATGGAGCTAGGAAGCCTCATGGAGAACAAAAAAGCACTGAGCACCATTCAAGTGGGACAGACTTTCTTGTAATGCCTTTACCCTAGGAACATCCAAGACACAGCCCAGATACTGAAATAGGGTCCTGCTTGTGTTTTTCCCTCTTCCTTCTTGGTTATTCTGATAATAATGCAAAGGAAAGGTCCAAGGCATTTCCATTATGAGTGAACAAAATAACTATTTGGAGAAACTAAATTACTTCAAAATCACAGTGTTGCAAATAATCTACTAAGGACAGTGCAGGAAACTTGAGCTGAAAACGTAGCAACATTTGCACTTAGCGTACATGTATCTTGCAAAAGTATGTACTAAAAAATAACTGAATTAAGAGATTTGCTCTGAAATTCATCAAACCCAAGCAATGCTTTCTGTAAATTCCAGAGGCCATCTTTGTGATAGCAAGTAATCGGGTTGTACTGGAAATGGTGAGTGATATCACTTAACATCTCTTTCATGAGTCCAATATTTTTTTGTGGTCTACTCTCTGGGGTTGAAATGCTTGGGAAAAAAAAAATCAACATGATAGTTCTATTTGACATGAAGTGAAAGTGTCTAAGAGACAAGATAATGTTTCTTTTATTGGAAATGAACCTCTTTACAATCTGTTTGTATAAGTTTATTTGTGTTGATGATAACACTTGGTCTGTTGCAGCCAGTGCTCTGCCTTGCAGGTACCAGAAGGATGTTGTCTACAGCAATGTCACCTTCAGGAGCACTTAGAAAAGATTTGCATGAGCTAGGCTCAAAATTACTTGACCTACTTGCTCTTACTACCTGTCCTGAAAAATTATTACAGAATTCTTCTTCTCTATGAGCTGGAAGCTGCCCCCTGATATCCAGCCAGGACTCATCTGCAGCCAGTTTCCCATTTAGAAGAGCTTTTCTCTTCCTTTTGTGTTCACACTCTGTACCCTTTTCACTTCAGATGCTCCCTGAAGTTGATTTATGGGAATTGTACACAGTATTGCAAGCAATTTCTCAGCAAAGGCCTATAAATGTGTGCTAGTTTGGGGGCTATACATAGATAGTCTCTAATCTTCACCCTGTATTGATTGCAAGCAGCTCCCTTCGCTCTGAGAGCCTTTTGCCATATTTTTCTTTCTTCTGTTGTTCAGTTTCTAACTCAGTTTGATATTTGGCAATGTTTACTTCTACCCAGTACTTCTTAACCAAGAAGAAGTTGCATGCTTTATTGTTTATGTCTTCCTTTCACTCTCAATAAGCTGTTTCCTTGCTTCTGATACATTTTTTTAATTTTTTATCTTTCATCCAATTGACCATGGAGATCTTTCTCTTGATTAGAATATAAACTCGTCAAAGTTAACATACATGGTTTTTATATATTTAGAGGAAAGATAATCTCAGCCTTTTCCACAGTCAAGCCCTTTAATGCTTAACAGCATTAAATAACTCTGTTCATGTTGTCAAAACTTATCCTTTTGGAATTAGTGAAAATGCTATTCCATAAACCGATTTGTGTTCATACATCCCCAAAATTCAGATGATTCAGTTCAAAGTTAATTTCTCTGCCTGGAAATCCTGAAAGGTCCCTCCTACTTTCAAAAACTCCGTGTGGTAGATAAAATGTATTGACCAGCACATCTTGGAAAACATACAACCGAGCATTGTTAGCATTTTCACTCCAGACTATTACTTAAAAGTAAGAATTGTAGGACACAATGATTTCAGCCATCCTGTTGTGGCTTGGAGTAGAGTAACAGTGCTTTGTAGCATCAAAAATTAATAAGTTGTAATATCCTATTCCCTTCTAAACTCTGGTGATATTGCCTATGTGAATATTTAAATTCTTTCTCAGAAACCTTAAGCAGTTTGGGCTCTATTACTTCATTTAGCATCTTGCAGAGGGTGCTGGGATTTCAGAGGGTTACATACATAAAAGGCTTTCTTTTCATGCTGCCTCTCTTCCAGTTGAGACTGAAGGCATTGCAATGACATCTATTGACTTTTTTTACATGGATACGTGTCTCAAACCAGCCAGCAATGACCCTACGAAGTGAGGGTCTGCTCTGAAGCTGTATTGTGTCCTCTCTGCAGCCTTCAGACACATAAGCTCTACCATGTCTCTGCAGACCTGTACCCAGTGTTGTCTGCATGTGTTTCCCAGGCTGCCAGCATTCCCACACCACAGGGTCACTGTTGTTGTGTCTGCCTGACCACGGCAGTCCCCCAACTCCCTGCACAGCTTCTGCAGGGATGAGTTTGGTACCTTTGTTTCCATAACAGCAAGCTTTCTTCTCTTATAAACTCTCTAAGTAACCTTAACTGTCCTCTGGCTAATTCAGGCTGGCATTCCTGGCTTTTTCTGGCAAACCACGCTTTCTTCTTGGAAACAGCCTATTGGGAGCTGTTTCTAATTGACTTTAGTAAGGGGAGTGTTCCACCTGCTGGATTTCCTCTGCCCTGCCTTCCTGCTCATAGGGTACTACTATCTTCAGCACTTTCCTTGTGCTGTAGCCATGACATTTCCCCATTTTCCAAGACCAAAACAAAACAGAGACCCAGCTAATTCTTCATGGGATATCTTGCCATTTTTGTATTTTTCAGTTGATTCTGATATGCTGATTTAGTAAGACCAAAAATAAAGCGTAGTTTTTAGTGTCAAAGTTTCTAAATGGTCAGCTGGAGCTGATCAATAAAAGGGCATATTCTGGTGGTTAGTCTTGGCTGCTGAACCTGAGGTTAGGAACAATGGACAAGCATTTAATTAATTCCCAAAATATTTTGGTTTTGTAGAGTTCCTTATGGCCTGAAGAGTGTGAGACTTCCTTAAATCTCTTCTGCTGGCTAATTTCTACTAAAATTACTGACACGGATGACATTCATGTGCAAGGTACAGCATGTGAGCCACAGGAACTGGAGCAGGAGACTGGTGTGAGAGCTGGAGTGAGTGATCTGAACACAGGCAGGAGGGAACAGGTTTGGGGTCAGCAGCAGTGAGGTCCACAAGTGGAAACTTTAGCTGCTGGAGTGTGGGTGGGCAGGGATCAGAGATGCAGACCTGCAGTACAGGAAGGTGGATTTCTGTGGACTGAGTCTGCTGGATCACAATTCCCACTAAAACTTTCCAAGCAAGAAGGGTGCTCACGGGACCTAGAAAGACTTATGATGGAGAAATATGGGCACAGACATATCAGGGGTTGTTTTCCTCTTTTCACACCATGCCCTCAGAGGCTCCAAGGGAGCATCTGTCTCCCACAGCTCAGCTGCACCCAGGTGACCTGAAAGACAGACTAAGAGTTAGGGTTTTTTTTCTATTACTAGACAGGGAAAAGGGGCAGAGGGAGTGGAAGCAGAAATCCCACCAGTCCCTGGGTTTCTTTAGGGTGGAGCAGTACCAACTGAGACAGGGCATTGGCAGATAGAAGACCCTGGCTACTTCAGGACCTATGTTGGCAGGTGGGTCAGGAGGGTGTAGGGCCCCAGGTGTCTGCCCCTCAGGTACCCAGGAGCCTGAGCTGGGTGTTTCCCAGCAGGCTGTCTGTGACCAGCACAATACTGGCTTGGGAAATGCCTGTCTGGTTCCCTCCCTTTTCCAGATGCCATCTCTGTGTCTAATATCTCAACCCAGTGATGACCAGGCTGCCACAAGGATAGTGTCACTTACAGCTGAGGATCATACGTGGCTGATCTCTCAAGGAGCTCGTGGTGGTGGCATGCCCATGACCACCCACTCTCTGTGAGCACTGTTTTTAGGACAAGCTGCAGGCTTGCTCTCCATTGCCACGGCTCTCAGTTCCTTGGGTAGGCGGCAGTGACAGCTGTGCCGCCTGAGTCATTCTCTGTGGGCATTAACTCGGCTCTGCAGGCCTGGTGGCATTGCATAGCCCTGGTGAAGAAGACCCGAAGGATGGGGCTTCAGGATGAGGAGGTGCTTGTGGAGCCTGCTGCCACCCCAAAAAGGGTCTGTCAGGGTCATCCTGCAAGCAGAGATGCAGGAGAGTTCATAGCTAAGCCGGGCACGTGGGCAGCGTGTTTGCTTTTGGGTAGGATGGATGTAGCCACAGGTAACAGAGCTCAACAGGTACCAAGAAGTGGCTGTGCACTAGGTCATGGGCAAGGCATAAAATAAGGACAGTGTGCACCTCACAGACCACTTAAGAGCCAGGATTAGAGTCTAAAAGGGCTATTGATATTCAAACAAGATGCTTGGGGTAGCTGTCAAACTTAAAATACAAGGTACCATTAGGAGAAAGCAGTAAAATTGTTCATCAGTGTGGGGAGAGTCTCTCCCAGTGACTTATTTTCATACCATGCACAGACTTTTAAAAAAGCAGTAGAATTAAACCAGCATTTGAAGCTGCCCTCTGGAGACTTTATTTGAACGTAATATATTTCAATTATTGTGTATTCAAAGTTCCCATGCTAATATACAATCTGCAGAGACTTATAATGTGTGTTGGTTGAAATCTGAGCTAAATTAATATAATCTTTTCATTTAAAAAAAAAAAAGAGAAATAGTCTACTTGGCTGCAAGTAGAATATTTAGCAGAAAAGAGACAGAAAAACTGGGGGCTGATTTTGAAAGCAGCTCTTACAGCCAATTGCTCAGAGCCAGTGCCAGAAAATAAGGGAAACCTTCTTTTATTAAACATGATTGCTGTGACCTTCTCTGGTTAACCTACAGAAAGGAAAACGAGCTATACGCTGTGTATGATTTCTTGTTATTACAGCTGGGCTGTTTTTTTCAGTGAACCTGTAGAAGCTGGAATGTTTGTTTTGATTTATTTTTGCCTTGTTTTTGCTCAAAAGAGTAAACCCAAAGGAAACATCTCCTAGGACTGCACATGTGTACTCATTTCTCTTTGAGTACTGTGACTGTGACCCCGATCTCACCTCCTTTGTGAACATCACAGCTATGCATGTCCCTGCCTCCCTCCTTGCAGGTTTAGACAGACAGGCTGTGCAATGGGTACTGAGCATTGTCCTCTTCTCGGTGCAGAGACTGGAGCTGTACCTGACCCTTCAGGGAGGGCTGGTAAGGTAAGCTCTCTCTTATCCTTCTTCTTCTGAGGCAAGCACCACTTAAGCTCCCCTGGGGATTGCATAAATGAGATGGAGAGCAGCGATTTGATGTATTTATGTACAGCAGAGTCAAGAGGGCCCCACTGTGCCTGGGATGCACACGAAGAGAGCTCCAGAGAGCTCCTGCTGTGGGGCACCACAGGGACAAAACAGACCAGCAGTAAGACTGGAGGGACAAGGACAGTGCAGTCGTGTGTGTGCTTTTGTATTCTTGTCAGCCTCAGAGGTTTTCTGCAGAGGTACACTAATGTATTCAGCAAAATCAAGAGCATAAGAAAATTCCCACAGAATCCAGACTTGGTGAGCTAATTGTGGATTAGGTCATTTTCTATGTGCCTTCCAAGATGACTACATATACCTAATTAAGATGCCTAATGTATTTTGTTTAGCCTAAATGGTGATGGAGGAGGAAGGTTATTGGTCTGGTGTCCAGGGTATTGTCAGGGCTGACTTTTATGTGGATTGGAAATAAGTAGGCTTTCAGTTTCCAAGGAATAAACTTACTCACAAGGCTCAGTCACACAGTTGCTTTAAGGAGCAGTGAAATCACTGAAAACATTTCCTGAAAGCATAAGATTCCACTGATTCATCTTTCTGTGTCATTTCTTGGCCTCAGCTCTCACTTCAGGAAAAATATGCATTTGACTTTTATTGAGAATGAGGTTTTTTAAAGAATAAAACAATTACAGAATGTTTGAGGATGGAACGCACCTAGAGATTTTCTAGCCCAAACCCCTGCTCAAGCAAATCCACCTAAACCTGGCTGCCCAGGACCATGTCCAGATGGAATTTGAATATTCCCAGGGATGGTGGCTACACAAGCTCTCAGAGCAACTTGTTCCACTGCTGGATCACTTGTAAAAAAATGTATTTCTGTATTACTTCTTGACCTTCCATGTAGCATCAATAAGAAAAGTCTGGCTTTGTCTTCTTTACTATCTCTCATCATCGGGTATACATTTATAAGGTCTTCCTGAGCCTTCTCTGGGCTGAGCAGTCCCAGCTCCCTCAACATTTCCTCATACATCAGGTGCTCCAACCCATTAACTACCTTCTTGGTTCTTCAAGGGACTATGTCCCATATATCCACACATCACTTGTACTGAGGATCCCAGGCTTGGACATAGCACCCTGGGTGTGTTTCACCAAGGCTGAGCAGATGGCAATGATTGCTTTCCTTGCCCTGCTAGTGACACTCTTCTTAGTGAGCCCAGGAGGTGGCTGGTCATCTTTGCCACAATGGTACCTGCTGGCTTATGGTCAGCTTGGCATTCCCCAGGACCTCAAGTCCTCCTCTGCAAAGCTCTTTCCAGCTGGCTGGTCCCCAGTGTGTTCTGGTGCACACTTTTATTCCTCCCAAAGGGCAAAGCTGGGCACTCCTCTTTGCTGAACTTGATGAAATCCCATTGCCATCCCATTTATTCAGCTCTTGAGGTCCCCCTGAATGGCAGCACAACTAGCTGGTGCAACAAACCCTCCTCCCCATTTTGTATCTTCTGTAAACTTGCTGTGGGTTCATTTTGTCCCATCTTCAAGTTCATTAATGAAGGGGTTGAGCATATTTGACCCAGTACCCCGGGGTACTCCACTAGGGCCTGGCCTCTGCCAGGACTGTGTGTCACTCATCACAATCCTCTGAACTCAGTGGTTCGCCTTAGCACTCACATATCTAGTCTGAACTCCATCAGTTTGTCTGTGGAAATAGATTTGATGAAAATCAGGGTAAACAAAAGGCCACAGCTCTCTCCTCATCCATCAGTCATCTCAAAAGGCCATTGGGCTGGTCAAGCATAATTTTACTTTCATAACCCTCACAAATCCATGCTGACTTCTTCCAGTCACTGTGTTCTTCTTCATATATTTGGAAATGTTTCCCAGGATTACTTGCTCCATTATCTTCCTAGACACCAAGGTCAGGCTGACCAGCCTGTAGGTCCCAAGACCTTTTTTTCTTGCTTTTCTTGAAGATAGGAGTGATATTTGCTTTCTTCCTGTCCTTAGGTACTTCCCCTGATCACAACAGCCTTTCATGGATATTTGAGGTTGGCTTTGTACCTATGACTGGCCAGCTTCCTCAGCACTTCTGGGTGACTCCCGTCAGGTCACACAGACTTCTATATATCTAGTTGGTTTAATTGTTCTCTAAACGGGTAAGAGCAACTCTTTTTTGCTCCAGGTATTCCAGTGAATATCAGGAGCCCTGGGATTGTTGAACATAGGCCTTACTGGAATGGGGTACATCAGCATCTTCCATATCATTTGTCACCAGACCTCCTTCCCCCTTCAGCAGCAGCCCTACAATTTCCCTTTTGTTGCTGGTAAATCTGTAGAAGTCCTTCTTGCTGTCCCTCACATCTGTTGCCAGATTCAGCTCCAGGTGGGTTTTGACTTTCCTAACCCCATCCCTGCACACTCCAGCAATGTCTCTGTATTCTGCATGGGGGTGCCTGACCCTGATTCCGTCACTTGTGTGGGTTTTTTGTGTTTGAGTTTTGTCAGGACCTCCTTGTACATCCATGCCTGCTTCTTGATGCCTTTGCTTAACGTCTGGCATGTCCTGCAGGGATGGATCATTCTTGAATTTTCAGGGGATGATCCTTGAAGATTAACCATCTCCTCTAGACCCCTCTTCTTTCCAGGACCCATGGGATCCTGCTAAGCACCCATCTGAAAAGGCTGACGTCTGCTCTTCTGAAGTCCAGGGCTGTAGTCCTGCTTTTTCCCTGCTCACTCCACTCAGGGTTCTGAATGCCACCATCTCATGGTCGTTGCAGCCAGAGCCACCCCAGCCTTCACAAGCCTGGCCATTTCTTCCTTGTTTGTGATTCTGAAGTCCAGCAGATCATCCTCTTTGTTGTCTCTTCAGTCACCTCCATCAGGAGGTTATTGTCAGTATACTTCAGAGACATCCTGTTTGTGCCCTGCTGTGTTGCCCATCCAGCAGAAACGGAGGTGGTTCAAGCCGCCCTTGAGAATTAGGGCCTGTGAATGTGCTTCTTCTAGTTACCTGAAGAAATTACCTTTATTTTTTTTACGCTATTTTGGTGAAGTAGCAACTATTTAAGCAAGGATGTTTTATTAAGAAATTACATCCATTCTGCTTTCAGTCTTTTAAAGCAATTTTCCTGATTTTTTAGCCTTAATGCTGAAGCTCTCTGGAAAGGAAGGGGTTTGGAAAATGTGAGTAAAACTGGAGTATTTATGCTTGAGAATGGAGAACACACACCTTCCCTACCACACAAGTTCACTTGAACCTTTTCTTGAACTGTCTAACAGCAGAACAGAGACGCAGCTGAAATTTGCCAAAGAAATGAAACACCTAGAGAAGATGCAGCTCTCAGTGCTTCAGTAAGAGCCAGATTCAGCACTGCCTGGTTGTGTCCCCACCAGCAAGCCACTGTCCTCATTTTGTACCTGCTTTTTGTGCAGCATCATTCACATTAAGGAGGCCTTTGCTGTATGGGTGATGGATGTGGATCTTAGAACATAGCCAGAAAACCTGCTGTTTCTCTCAAGGTTTTCCCTTTCTCTGCTCGCTGAAGTAGCTGTTCATTTATTTGAGGCTTTGCTTCAAACTGGAGTGCAGTGATCAACCTAACTTGATGTTTGTTCATATTTATGTTCCCCCATGTCTTCTGTCTTCTCCTCCTCCATACCTCCCAGTGGCATTTTTCATGTTCATCCCCATGCTTTCCCTTGCACTATGAAGTGTGTAGTGACCAGTGCTCAGGAGAAGCAGGTGACCATCATGGTAGAGTAGCATGGGGAAAAAAAAAAGCAAATTCAGCAAGGCAGGGCCGGCCCTGCAGCATCCAACTCCCTTTTGCTTCTCAAATCCACTGAATCCCTTCTTCAATGTAGTATAGCAGGCCAAGGAAAAATTTTTGTAAGCTCTGTCTAGCCCTGGGCCTGTATGTTGCACATACAGCAAAATGTGTGTGAGATAGGTGGAGAGCCTGTTGGGCAACCACACAAAAATGAATTTTGTAGTATTGATGTGCATGGGCAACTTAACCATACATGTAAAAGAAAGAGCATATGTAGAAGCTAAGTGCTGGTTGAGAAAGAAAATTTTTATGTGAGGAGATTGAGTTTCAAGTGGTTTGTCAGAGGGAAAAGACTGTGGTTATCTGTGAATGGCCAGATGCTTTTACAGGACAAGCGGCAGGGAGCCAGTAGAAGTGAGAAGTGCCTGTGGTGTTTGACCAAAAGGACCACCCACATGTGCTCTGTGCCAAGTGCTGCTTTACAAACAGGGTGGAGGCAGTGCCTAAAGAAATGAGTTACATAAACCATACAGAATGCATTTATGAAAACCAGTGATGCTGAATGTCAGCTGCCACACATCTTGTGGGGCTGTGGTGTTCAATGTCTCTGGCAGGGCTCAGTATGTTTTCTGGGGCATCTGTACTCTCACTTAAGCCATCCTGTCTTCAGGAAAGCAATGGAGAGTACATGGAGACTCTGTGTTTCACAGCTGCTTGCTCCATTACAGGGACATTCCTAGTGTCCTTCTGACCATAGGCTCATCCATGAGGTCGGGAGCATCCCAGGGAACCTGGTAACCATAGGTCTTGATGAGAACAAAAATTGTAGTGGTAGTGGCATTATGAATAGGGTTGCTGCCATCTGTTGGTTAAAATCTCATGGGGAGCTGGAAGAATCCTTGAACTGATCATGCCATCTAAAGTGTAGATATACTGAGAAAGGGTATTTTGGTTTTAAAAAGTATGATGTGCTCATGTTTTAGAAATTGGATTGGGGAGACAAAATTATTTGTCTACATTGTTACATTACCTGCTTGCTTACCTGTGTATCAGTTTAAGTCCTTTGCTGACCAAAGTTTTATCTTTTCAAGCTCTGGATCCACAAACATTTCTCATTGCAGCACTGCCAGCTTCAGCAGCTTGTGGTGTTAATTGCTCATGGCCATTCCATAGCTAAATATTTATTAACTACCATTTCTGGGCCAGCAGCATAGAACAAACAAGCAAAGTGATATGGACCAGGAATAACACCTCTTCTCTTTTTTTTTTTTCTTTTCTTTTTTTTTTTTTTAAAGTTATTAGTAAGCTGGATAAGTTTCCAGGATCCATCTGTACGTCCTCCCACGAACACAGCACAGCTGAGAGAGAGAGCACCTATTGAGGCTGCTGAAATCTGCCCTGCTGCCGTGAGAAATTCCTGCCTGTGTCATCAGAACTTTCAGCTGAACAGAAGGCTGTAGCCACTACCCAGATTTGCAAAAATTTGGGACTGGCCTATGAGATGGCTGTACCTCCAAAGGCTGCAACTATCCAGATTTTGGCTTCTCTATCTCCCAAGCCCAGAGCACCTCAGTATTCACATTCACTGCTCGAAGCGCTGCCCTATTCTCTGCCTGAAAGTCACAGCTACAAAATAACTGTTGTAATTAAATCCCATAGAATGAGCAACCCTGAGACATGATAAATGTTCACTCTTCAGCTTTCTCCACAGGTTTGTTAAACAAATCTACATGCATAAGTGAAGGGTTTCCACAGTAAGTTAAATTGAACCTGTAGTCTCCTGTGTTCCAAATGACCTGGCTGTTAGATGCTACCACTCACATTAAACATCCCAAGCTGTACTGCAATCTCTTATCGTGTCCACTAGGCTCTACCCATGTTCGACTCCTCCCCTCTCCATTCTGCCAGGCTCCATTTGTAGCTGCATGCAACCCACCTGGTAGTTCACTCCCAGCAAATTTCTTACAATGTTCAGGAATAGCTACTGGGCATACTGAAAAGGCAGGATTCTTACAGTGGGATGTTCCTTGGCCTTTCATTGGCAACATGCATGGGTAGAAGCACCAAAATCTCTAGCCAACAAACATGTTTCCTTTAGGGTTGCCAAAGTTTGTCTTTGACCTGGTGGTGGGTGGTTTGGCAATTTCCAGATTTTTTCCATGTAGGTTACGAAGTCCCCAAACCCCTCCTCGTGGCTCCAAATCATTTGGATGGATGAGGAATTCTTCCTCATACATGATCTAGCAGTTGTTCCTCACACTGCTCAGGTTACACTGCAGCTAGAGGTGCAGTTTTTTTTGTAATACATCTTGCTGGTGGGTTATTGAACTAGTGTTTCCCCCTAATTTCCACAGGCTACAGCATATTTTTAAATTTTTGGAAGTGCATTTCAATTTTTGTGTGATGTCTGCAGAACTGGTAGAAATCAGATGGAGAAGAGCCAGTTTCCCTCAGTAATTTAGAACTCTAGCTGAAATCTTGTTCAAATTATAGGAAATACTGAAGAAAGACTCACATTCTGGAAGCCTGCCTATGCCTTTCAGCAGAGATTTAAAGGAGAATTAGCTGGCTAGGTTAAACAGTGCCTTACTCAGTCTTGTAAATCACAGCTCTTAATTCTTATTTTGCTTTTCGTGCAAGAATTACAGCCTGAGGATGTGTTCTTGTAAAAAGCCAAATACACGAGTACCTACAAGGTCCATATAAAAATTATTGATGAATATACACTAGAGACATGTACACAATGGTTATGAAAACATTAATAAATAAAAGAGAAGATAATGGACCCTGACCTTCCTTCACCAATTCACTGCTCTGTTTCTGGCTCATTCCTTCATTCAGTTTTGCACGTGTTCCATCTAGCTCTTTCCATGATGAAGCTTAGGTAGGGTTCTGAGGAGGGCTCACTACCCTAAATGTCTAGAAGCACTTTTCTCTCTCACAGACTAATTTACCACTAGTTTGGTCATACTTCCCTGAGTTCTAGTGATGAATAACCATTCTGCATTCACCTCATCTGCTGCCTTCGTGATTTTGCAAATGTCAGTCATAACACCCAGCTTCCTCCTCACCAGAGCCTTTTTAGTCTCTCCTTCAAAGTTGTCTCATTCCCTTGATCATTTTAGTTGTCCTCTCTGCCCTTTCTCTAACTGCATTGCATCCTGGAGGGGTCATAGCTTAACATCAGTAGGAATGCCTTCTGTGTGGGTTATGCAATTCAGTTCCCCAACTCCAGACACAGTAGTACCTTATGAAGTGTTCTTCAGCCTTTTAGTCCCACAGGTCACATCATCAGGGAGGTGCTTGGCTGTTCCCACCGTGTTGCCCTGACCACATCTTACTGCACAGGACTCCAAGGGCTAGCACTGACCCTAGTCAGAAACTCCTTCTAATTATGTGAAAGTTTATGATAAGCATTGTGTGAGTTCATCCTCCCCCCATTCTCTTCTACATGAAGTGTGAAGGCACGCAAATGGGTGTAAATGCACCCAATGATGTAAAGAATAGATTGACTTTTCTATGATGGCACTGCCCCTCTAAGAGGACAGATGAGTGTAGGGCAGTGGCAGTGGTGTCTGGGTGCTCTTTGGGGGATGCTCCTCTGAGGGCTGTGCAGCAGCAAAGAAGCCGTGCTGCAGCCACAGACTGTGGGGACAGCTGCCTGCTTCGTGTAGAAGATGACAAGGTTCAGCTGCTAAGGACAGAGGTTCCCTGAGGTGTTCCACAGAGTCGTAGAATCATTTCATTTCACAAGGACATAGCAAAACCAAACTTCAACAGGTCAAAGAAATGAAAAACCCCCCTTCAAAAAAAAAAAACAAAACACCACCGAAAACCAAAAAAACCCAGCCTCATAAGATCAGGAGAGTGCTTGGTGGTTACTGAAGATTTTTCTAGTAAACAGAATGACTAATATGTTTCCTGAAACTCCTGGCCTCCTTCCAGCCAACTCTCATCACCACTTGACAGCCCTGCTTTGGCTCTGGGGGAATGGAATGGCTGCTTCCAGTGCCCTTCAGCAAAAGGCAAAAGAAAAAATCCAGGGGCAAGTGACCCTCCTGCCAGCCAGCAACATCAAAATGTTCAATTTTGCAGAGTTCTCGGGGCTCTGCTCAACCCCGACGTGGGGCATGAGTGAAACATGTGCAGGAAGCAACTGGTCTGGACCCCAGCAATGTGCCCATGTGAGCCCATGCCAAGGAGGTCTCCTGAGGCCTGTGGATAAAGCCCGGTGTGTGGTTGGGATGCTGGGAAAGTGGAGGAGTGTGGCCAAGCCTGGTTCACTGGCTCCCCAGCCCTTCCACTTTTTCTGTAATTCCAGCAGAATCATATCCTGTGCATTTGTACAAGTGTTTCTATGGCGCTTGATGCAAGGCTTGGAACTAATGGAGAAGAGAAAAATGTGGTTACAAGGAAATAGCAATGAGTTCTTCCAGACTGCCTTTGTCTGACTCAACCCATTAGAATCTGCACTTTACAACTGAATGATGCAAAATATGCCCATCCTTAGAACTAAAACATAGAAAAAGCAGTGCTTATCTACCTGCTTTGCTATGGGTACTTGCTATTGTTCTACTAAAGGTCTTCAGGCGGACAAAAAGAAATAATTTTCATTAAAAAATGTATCTTGCATATAATCTGTTACCCTTGCCCAGGATCAGGGCTGAAGCATGAGATGATGGGCCAGAAGTTAGTGTCTGTACTTGCTCTGTCCCAAAGCAACCATGAAATCAAGTTTATTGAGACAAAAGTGAGTCCAGTTTTCACTAGAGATGTCAGGTGGGCTGAGGTCCATGTTGGCTATACTCAGTCTCTGCTTTGAGATTCAGTAATGACTACATCTTCCCTGCCCTACTTGCTGCAGCTCCATTGCCTTTAGCTCACAACAGCACCCAGGTGGTATACGATGGAAAGAGAATCAAGCGTAGAGAGAATTTTGGGTCTTCTGGATCTTCTGAGTTTACCTTTCTCTTTGTTCAAGAGTCAATCTGCTCCCGGACAGCTTTTGCCTTGCTTGCTCCCCCCAGAACTTCCCCTAAGGAGAGACTAATTCTGATGGGCTGCAAAAGACATCCCCTAAACTGGAAGAGAAATTTCTGCTAACTTGCAAGAGGAGTGAAGACAGGGAGGAGGGATAGAGCTGCATGAGGGATTGACAGTGGGGGAAATGAAAATGGGGCCAGATATGGCTGTGGTAGTGATGAGGGAATGCAGAGCCCCACTGACACAATGCACAGCATGTGCCATACTAGGCAGCAGTGACAGGGGAGGGAGAGCAACGGCCTCCTTAGCCTCCCACACCTCCTTCCCATAAATCTGCCTCCAGCTGATGAAAGAGGATGTTCTCATCTACTCCCAATGCTGAGGGTGACTGCCCTTTTATAAATCTAACCTGATATCTATTTTCCTGTCCTTGACTGTAAGTAGCTGTGCAACTTTTGGGCACACCAAGAGTGAAATGGGAGCAGTGTAGAATTCCAAAAGGTGAATATATTGCTAATGCTGCTTTGTGTTTTCTTTATCCCTCACTTTCTTAGGTGTTTAATACGTGCCTGCTAATATCAGGTCCCATGACAGCACAGCACTGCAATAGCTCTCTCTGCCTTCCTATAAGGACCTTCTAAATACTAACCAACTGTTCCTCTGCAAGGTTTGGGTTTGTTGTTGGGAGTCATTGCTCTTCCTTCAGAATGTTTCTTCAGCGGAACAACATGGTCTGCCATAGCTCTGCCATATCGCAGCATTCACTCAAGGCAATCAGAAGAAATTTAGAATGGTTCCATCATTTCATGATGTGTTTCTGCCTTGTGCTGACCCACTTCTCTGTTACTCTGTCTGTGTCCTGGTTTTGCCTGGCATAGTGTTCATTTTCCTCTTAGTAGCTGGTATAGTGCTGTGTTTTGGATTCAGTATGGGAATATTTTAGTAAGACATTGATGTTTTGGTTGTTGCTAAGTAGTGCTTACCTTAAGTCAAAGACTTCTCAGTTTCCCATGCTCTATAAGTGAGGAGCTGCACAAAAAACGAGGAGAGAGCATGGCCAGGACAGCTGACCTGAACTGGCCAAAGGGATATTTCATACCACAGAACATCATGCTCAGTCTATAAACTGGGGGACAGAGTGACAGTTGTTCAAGGATGGGCGGGGCATTGGTCAGCAGGTGCTGAGCAATTGCATCATGTATCACTTATTTGTGTTTTTTTTTTTCCCTTGAGTTTATTGATTTTTTTAAAATTATTATTGTATTTTACTTTGTTTCAATTATTAACTGTCCTTATCTCAACCCACAGGGTTTTTTTGCCTTCGCTAATTCTTCTCCCCATCCCATGGGGGTGGAGGGGAGTGAGCAAACATCTACATGGTCCTTAGTTGCTGGCTGGGGTTAAACCACAATAGTTTGTGTATGTGAACCATCTCCAATATAGTGATATACACCTATACACATGGAAGAGATGCATTTTGATGAAAGACAGGTCTGATAACTGCACAAATAAAGTGCAGATAATGGAAATAAAATCAATGTACCCAGGCAGGAAATAAGCAAGTCACCAATATGAAATGTACATTACACTACCGACAGGTGTTTTAATATAGCTTGTGAATAAGGGATTTATTTATAAGAAAAAAGCTAAGACAAAACCTCAGAGTCTAATTATTTATCCAGCTATGCAATTATTAGTTATAAATCTCTAGAATGGCTGAGAAAGTGCTTGGGGAAATGCCAAATCTCGCTCTGTGTGAAATGCTATTGCTAGGAACTGTGTTATTCCTAGCGATATATTATGGCCAAAGACACCAGAGACTTTCCATTTTCTGGGAGCTCTGCCTTTTTGTTGCAAAAAATGTGCTTTCAGTGATGGCTTTAATATCATGTTACAGGCTTCAGCCACGCAGGGGAGGAGGAATGGAGGTAGTTGGGCCTTTCTGGATTAAATGTCTATTATATGGTTGCAAAGGATGGCAGGGGACTGGGTTTAATGGCCCAGGTGGTCCCTTTGTATTCTGTACTCATATCCTCTGCTATTCAAATGGTTCCTTGGGGATCTCTGTCTGATCAAATATGAACAGCACTAAATCCTGAGACCTGTTGGAAGACCATTGACCTAAGGGATATAATATGTGCTGAGGCAGAAGAGGTGCATGTGAGTTAGCCTGACTCAGTTTATCTTACCCCAGCCCCAAGACTACAGTATTTGAGGCATCAGATGGTGACAGGTCCTCAGAAGCAGGGGACACATCTCTGCTTCCCTCCCAGCTACTGCTGATTCTGGCTTTGTTTCAGTGGTCTCTGAACCTTCCATACAAGGCACACCTAATTCTGGAAGGCTCCTTGTACCCAAAATCTCTATGTCACTAGACATTTGTCAATGGTAAAGTAATAAACGCCATCATGAATTCAGTAGGGTCTCCTGGCATAATGAGCACAGTACCAGTGCAAGAACTTTGGATATATTACATAGTTTTATCTTTACTCACACAGATGATGAATATGAAGAATGAGTTATGCACCCTTGTACAGTTTCCACAGTGCTATACCACCACTGTACACTATGATAGGGATATCTTAAGCATACCTCCCACAAATCTCTACTGTGGTTTATATGGAAAGACCAAGAAACTATACCAATAATCAACTTTAGATCCCTTGTTAGGATAAAACATATTACACTAGTCAAGCATAAGAAAAAGCCAAATAGAACTTGCCACCTGGGTTAGAAAACCCCCCACAACAACAGTAAAAAACGCTGCCATGTTTGGAATGAAACTTTTGTGAAAAGCTGCCCCACTGACCCTTGTCAAGGCCCTTTGCAGACTAATTTAAACTTGGTTTAGGAAGCTGTCTATATGCAGAGGCTTCCTGGGATTTGTAGCTTTCCTAGGCTTGCTACATCTGCACTATAAAACAAAGAGCTGCAACACAGGTTGTGCTGAGGAAATGGTTGCTGCATCACCCTCCATGTTCCCTCAGTCCAGAAGGGAGGGAGGGAAGCACCAAGGATCCTGCCAAATGTTGTCCCAAGCCACATTTTCACAGCTGCTGGCACTGGATTTGTTCTGGCTCTTCTGGAGGCATATGTCTGACCTGGGTCTGCCCTGAGCCTGCCTGCATTTGGTGGCATTTTTGCTGAAGAAGGCTGAGCACAGGATGCAAGGGGTGTGAAGGTCCAGACTTCAAGTACTTTGGGTGGCACTGCAGGGTGCATGCACCCTGTCTTTCGTGCCTTCTGCATGGCTCTCTCTGGGCTGCTCCTGCCATACTTGTATGAAAAAACCTTGGGTGAAGGCAGCACATCAGTCCCAGGATGCCAATTCTTCCATAAATTGGGGTTCCATGCAGCTGCACCCCCCCACATTCAATGTCTTGTGCAAGCTGCAGTGGGACCAGCAGTGTGACTCTCATGTGCCATTGGTCCTACAAGGGGGAGTTCAAACATGACTTGGCTTCCTATACATTCCAACCTCCTGTAACACCACGGACTCAGAGCAGACCAGCTGCCTATTGGCTGCATTGCTAATTTTCTAGTTGATAACAAAGATTTGGATGTCTCATGGGGTCTAAGTCCACGAAAAGGATGCTGAGCACCATCAATGACATGCAGCAGCAGTGGAGGGATATCAGGATGGGAGTGGTGGTGTTTGCCTGTGTGTGATCACCTTTCTGTGTCACAGAGTGATGAGAGGACAGTTGCTGGAAGATGGCAACCTCTGCTGGCAGGGTGGCTCAGGACACGGCAAGATGCATCCCAGAGTTTTTGTCCCACATAATAGCAATACAGGAGATCAAGGCAGGTTTTGCTTGTGTGAACTTCTCCAGATGCACTGGGGATGCCAACGGGATGCTTACTTGGTGGGCTGCTTCTTAGCATCACCACAAACTTGTCTCCTGACCCAAGTCTCAAGCAGAGTTCATCCGCCTGGATGCTGTTGCAACCCCTGGGGCTGCGGCTGTGGGGAGCTCCTGCACAAGAACCATGCCGTGCCCCAGGCCAGCAGAGACATGTCCTCCCTTGGAAAATGTTAGGAGGTGGCTGCTTCTCCACTGTGAGCCCTGGAGCAAGTTGGTGCCAAGCAGGCTTGAGGTTTGTGTGCGATTGATGGCCATCAGATGGTGAAGGGAGAGAACAAGCCCGGCTCAGCTATGGTCTTGCAGGCCTGTGGACTAATCTTTCTTTCATTTACACTTCTGAATTTTTCATGCTACACTAATAAAACCCATTTGTACCATGCCATACTCATTTGCTGAATCTTCTGACAAAGGAATAAATTTGGCAGGGTGTCTCTTAATCGATTTGCAGCATCACTGCTCTGTTCTCCTCGCCTTGCTGGACAGCCATGGTGTACTCTGCAAAATTAGCTAAGAGCAGAAATTTATCAAAACGTAGGATCAGCTGTACTGAGTCAACCCTGAAAATGAATGTTGACATGATCCTACCTCTGATGGTGGCTGAGAGTAAACCCCTGCAAGTAGTTATAAGCACAGGGCAAACACAGAGACACAAGCCTCCTATTAACTGCCCACACTTAAAAGCAGCATTTGAGCCTTCATAGGATGAGCCTGCACTGACCTCAAGTTCAACACCACAGCTACCCAGGCATTTTCAAGAGCAACCTCAGCTACACCAAGCCAAACAAGCCTCACGGACACAGAAAAACACAGCTTCCCACCCTGCATTTAATCTTTGCAGAAGATCTGCCTTCTCAGACCTTTTTCTGCTGACAGCTATAACCCACAGAAATGAGTGGTCTTCTTCCACTTGAGGGGGTGGAATGGCTCATTAAAGATTTGCGAGTGCTTGAGCTGAAGCAAAGGTGGGGATGAGACACCAGGACCAGAACTGGGAAAGCAAGGGTTGGGAAAAGCACACGAAGCTTAAAAAGGTCTCCTTCCAGTGCCTGCAAGGTATCAAATGTGCTCAGTGGTGCATGAAGCCACAGCATTGCCATGTGATGTGCAACCTCACAACTAAACCTTCACTTGTCACTCGTCATTTGCACGGCAGCAGAACATGGGAAACCCAACCAGATCCCCTCATACCCCCTTGGCAGTGCAAAATGTTACTCTGGGGCAGCCCTGCACATCATGCAGCTGTCAGTGGGTCTGGAATGCCCACGGCCACACAGATGAACATTGTGCCCAGTGCCTGGTGAGTCCTGGGAAGGAGGCCCTGGTGGGGTCCTGCTGTTTTAAATTAGCATGTTGAGTACGCTGTCATCTGGAAACTGCTCAGACCACACAGTGTGGCTGAAAACCAGAATGTGTCACAGGGCATCTGTGAGGGCAGAGGGAAGAGAGGCAAGGGGTGATTCAGCTGGTCACATCAGCCCACCATGGAGCAGGCAATGCAGGGCACTCCACACCTTGGAGGCCAGGGCAGCCTCTTCCAAAGACGTTTTACAGTGAGATACTGGAGCTAGGTGTCAGTGAGGTGCAAACATGATAAGCTTTGAGCTCTGGGATTGCAGCATCTGAGAACTGTTGGGCTCAGGGAGTTGTATGCAATCCCACAGGAAAATGATGGTTCCAATGGGATGGGAACTTGTTGGCACCTCATGGGAGCAAACAGCCTGCTGGCTCAGCGCACCTAGCTGGGGAGGCTAGGCTGTGACCAGGTAGGGATGTACCACTGTTTATCTACCTTTCTGCTTTTCATTTCTGCCATATAGCAGACTGTTTCCAAGGCAGTGTGAATTGTGTGTGAACAGGAAAAGTTACTTTTGCCAGGAAGTTGGAGCCAAAGTGTTATTAGCAACCTCTTTCAATTTGAGCAAGTCTGTTCTGCTGCCAGCCTTGTCAGAAGGGCTGCATCCTCCTATTTCAGTCAGAAAAAAACCACACAAACCTACAAACTAAAGCCTCTGTCTGAGAAATGAAAGTACTTTTCTGAAATACAGCATCCCAGGAATCAACCCAACTGAGGGTCGGATGAGCAATGACCAGCAGGATTTTTGGTCCCCGTAACATGCTTGGACAGAGTTTCCTGGTGCTACATCTCATTTGTGAGTGCTGTCACTGGCATGTCATGGGTTGGGTCTGTGCTGCCAGAGATCTGCAGCAGAGGCTGCAAGCTGGGCAGAGCCCAGGTGTAGTCATGTTTTCTGTGCAAAACGGGATGCCGTGTCAATCCTACAGATGGCATGAGGTGAGAGATGGGGGGGGTTGGTCTCTGGGTTACTCTGTGGTAACTCAGTATGAGCTAGGGGAAGACCTCAGCCTCGTTGGAGCATCGGAAAAAACTAATACATCAGCACAGCATTTACACCATGAAAAGGGGGAAACCCCATAAGCCTCACAAGTATTTCTGTTAGGGTTCCCACCTGCAGCAATGCAGATCAGGGAGTTGAGGTGGGTTAAAAACAAGCTAATAAAGGGAGAAAAGGTTGTTCTCAGCCAGATCAGGTCCCTGTACTGGCTCACCAGATTGTTCTGCCAATATGTGTATTGATCAGAAGGAGGGATGTGGATGCGAAAATGAACATGGAGAGGGATGAATGAGTGAGGCTGGCACTGAAGGGGAATACTTGGGAAGCATCCTGATGGGAGCAGAAAGAGGGGGCACATGAGATTTGGGGAATGAGGTCAGAATTGAGCTGAGCAGTGGGGTCATGCCATGAAAGCTATTATTTTCTGCTCTTCAGCACTGCCTCTGCTGAAGGCAAGTGGAGAAAGATGCGCTCCAAGAAACCTCAGCATTGTTAAACATAGCTCAGGACTGAGCTGCAACTTTGTGCAACTGTGATAAATGACTGCCTGGTCTAATTTATGGCTGAAGTTGCCTAGGCTGAGAAAAGGATGTAAATCTGTCTACCAGCATCTGTCCACTACCAAAGGTGCATGGTCCCCATGGAGGTGGGAGAGCACAGGGACAAAGCAGCCAGCAGGACTGCAGCCCCACAGCTACTGGCAGGGACATAAACCAACCCCTCCCATCTGCTGGGGACAGTGGGAAGGCTGGCACTGCTTTTTGAAAAGAAATTCCTTTGCTGCAGAAAAAGGAATAGGAAGAAGCAGCTGGCCAGGAGACATCGTGCTGTTCTGTTTAATCTCAGAGGACCAAGGGGGCTCTTGCTGGATCAGACTGACACCCTCCGAAGTACTGTGCCAGAAGAACAGAAAACATTGTTTGGGGAGGAAGGCAGCAGTGGCACTCTCTTGGGAAAACACAGGAACAATGAATCAATCCTGTGCTTGTACGAGTGGTGGCAAATAGCAGCACAGCAGGCAGCAATCCCTCTCTGAAGCCTCCCAAAGCATCCCCTGGCCTTGCAAGAGGTCACGGCACACAAGCAATCCCTACCAGTTCTCACATGGCAGAAACAGCAGTGCCATAACTGCAAGTTTAACTCCACTCCAACACCATCACTCCTTTATTTCTTTAGGTAAAAACACACCCTATTTTCTCTCTGTGCCCTACATCACAGCTGTCCCTTTGGTGTCTGGTTCCCTTCCCCTGAGGATGAGCAGGAGGCTCCCAGAGGATGGCATCTGAGCAGCTCAGTAGGCAGCCAGCACCAAGCCCTGGGAGCTCCTCTGTCTAGTGAAATCATCTCACAGTGTGAAGATCCTCTCAGCTGAAATTGAAAAGTTATTTATTTCTCCTCTAAAGGGGAAAACCATCTCACTGTGGAGGCTGTTTGTCCTTTGGGGCAGGAATCTCACTTTTGCCAGATTCTGTATCTCTACATGCTGGCTTGGAGTGGTGAGATGCTCTGGCAGGCAGGCAGGATGGAGCAGTGCTCATACTCTTCTGCCCACAGCTTCCCTCTGCCAGGTTGACACACAGAGGGGTAGAGATCAGGCAGCTACTTGAGCTGTTCCTCTCCATGGGATGTGTTTTCCAGGGGATCACAACAGCACTGCTAAGAGCACCTCTTTCTCCACTGAGGCCAGTCAGCAACGTAGAGGCTGCATCTCCATCCCCTCCCTTGGGGCACTAATCTGCCTTGACAGGAGCCACAGCTGAGATGTTCTGCACCCTCCCTGCCGGTTCCAAGGATAGCAGTCTTCATTACCCAAAGGGACTGTAAAGCTTTTACCTGTCCCCTAAGTGCTCCAAAGGGCCATCATAGTGTTCAAGGTCCTTCCCCCTCTCGGGAGTCAGCATGTCCTCTGCAAGGGTGCTGGTGGACTCTGCTGGGCTTTGCAGAGCCCCTCACTGAGCAGCTTTTCCATGGGAATGCTCATCCTGTTCACTCCAGCTGGGACGTGATACCAGCTTAAAAACACACAGGGTATGGTTTTAGCACTGTTCTCATTCTGTACTGCCCTTTCACTTATCAAGGGTGGACTATTTCCAAGCATAGGCTAATGCTGCTCCCACTGCCATCTGCAAGAGGCACACCCACTCCCTTAGGGCAGTGCTCAGTGCCTTGCAGTATCCCAACCCAGCAGGACATTGGAAAGGTTTCTGTGAATGTTAAATTGGCTACTCTGCTAGAAGAAAGTAACCTCAGAGCAGGTGACATCTGAAGAAGCTGCCCAGGGCCAGTCTTCATTCCAGCAGAATTGCTTTTCCAGTCCTCGGAGACTCATTCGGAAACTCAACTTGGCAGAGATGTGACTTAGACCAAGCTGATACTGCACAGCATGATTTTGCAAGCTCTGGGAAATAAGGAATCTGGGAAATACTGCAGGAAACCCTTGTGGGTGGTTCACACAGATTTCTTATCCCGCTGGATGTTACCTGCTTGCTAGGATGCTGTGCTAAATAGGACTGCTTTTTTCAGCATAGGTAGGTTAGGGGTCCTGCTTCAGGACTAAGACTCCTATGTGCCAGAATAGTAAAAAATAGCATTCAATAGCAACAATGCATCTGTTCAGAAATGTGGATGCTGTTGTGTCACTGTCAGGCTTCAAACCTTGAAGGAACGGCTCATCCCATGGCCAGCAGCACCAGCATGCCGATAGGGCTGAGTTTCCACTAGAGGGTTGTAGTGCTGTATGGAAGCAGATGCAGTTCTGTGGCAGAAATATTGTATGTACTCCAGGCCTTTGTCAGCAGATCAAAAGCATCCTGCGATATCCTGGCTTCCAGCAGTCTCTGCAGTCTCTGATGTACACAGCCTGCAAACTGCGAGAGGGCTGGTGCCTGAGCAACCTGCTTCCTTGCCTTCCCTGAACAGCCTCCAGCATTCACATGACTCAGCACCCACAATACATATATATATGCATAGATACAGATATAGTAAGTAAACACACTGTTCCAATGCAAATACACACACACACACACAGAGAATGTTTATTTGAGTACCTTGGATTTCTTTGCACGAGCAGCCACAAGGCGTGGCAGAGGCACAGCATGGCAATGAGCCAGGGCACCACTGGTGAAGCAAAGCCCACAGCCAGGCAACACAGTAAATGGGTCAATTAGCAACATCGGCACAATGATAAAATCATAGAATCGTTTAGGTTGGAAAAACCCTTTAGGTCATTCAGTCCAATCATTAACTGAGTACTGCCAAGGCCACCACTAAACCAAGTCCCTCAGTGCCACATCTACAACGTATTTTAAATGCCTCCAGGGATGGTGACTCCACCACCTCCCTGGGCAGCCTGTTCCAATGTTTAACAACACTTCAGTGAAGAATTTTTACCTAATATCAAATCTAAACCTTCCCTGGTACAACTAGTGGCCATTTCCTCTTGTCCTAGTGCATGCCACCAGGAAGAAGAGGCCAACCCCCACCTCGCTACAACCTCCTTTCAGGTAGTTTTAGAAAGTGGTAGTTTTAGATAAGGTCTCCAGTGCCTCATCAGTGCTGAGTGCAAGGGGATTCTGCTGGCCACACTGTTGCTCATCAGCAGAATTGGGAAGCATTAGCTGTTTATATACAGCTGTGGCTCCAGGTCAGGAGCTGCCATGCCCTGCATTGCACCAAACACAGATACTGGTCCCTGGAGATTGCAAGACAGCCTTAAGCAGGAGCCATCAGAGGAGACTGCCACTTCTGCCACCAACCACGTCCCCACGTTCAGTGCAGCTCAGTAGATCTTCAGAGGTTCATGTGTATGTGACCCCAGTATGCATCCATACATCTTTTACAGCGGTCTTCATATTTTTACATGTGGATCTATAGACTCATAAAATGGTCTGGGTCGGAAGAGACCTTTTAGGATCATGTAGTCCAACCCCCCTGCAATGACCCTGTGTGTGCAGCTTTCTGAGTAGCTGGTGTGCTAAGTGCTGACAAATGTACCAACTAGATGAGGGTGGTTTTGCTGCTGAAAACAAAAAATGGAGCTGTCTAGCATAGTGGAGAAAGCCCAAATATCATTGACGTTGCCTTCCTTTCACAGAAAGAGTGGGAAGGCAAATGCAACCACAAGGCTTGCTTGTAACATGGAAAACAAAGCGTGACATTCACCAAGAATTTACATAGTGATCAATTTATGTAACACCTGTTTGTCTGATCCTATCACTATTTCCATTTACAGATAGATGGAAAATAGATTTTGCCTACGTTTTAATCCCTTTTGTTATCAGAAAGGCTTTGAGGAAGCAAGTAGGAGATATTCTTGCAAAATAAATGATTACAGCAAAAGAGAGGCCTCGGTTCCCCTGGAAGATGACTTATTCTTACCTAAATTCAGATGTGCAAAAACCAGCCATACAGTCAACAGAGAATCATAGAATACTCTGAGTTGGAAGGGACCCACAACGATCATCAAGTCCAACAGCCAGACTGTAGAGTGTTGAGACAGATTATCTGACCCAAAATAGAGATTTGAATCCCCTGCCCTTTAAGGCTGGCTGGTGGAGTGCCTCTTCTCATGCTAGCAGAGGAAAAGAAGGAGGTCAAGTAAGCTGGTTCTTGATATAGAGGGAAAAAAGGCACCAGGGGAGTCACAACCATCTGGGGAGACCTGCAAGGTGGACACATAGGGTTGGGAGAGTCACCTCCCACAAATTATGGTTTCCATAAACAAATCTTAGACCTCATGGAGACCAGACGGGCTGTAGAGCAGGGACTGGTGCTGGTGAAGCTTCTCCTTCTCTGAACTGAGTAAAGGTGGCAGCAGCATGAGCTTTTGCTGGTAGCTATGCAGAAGAGCTCTGTAACTCCAGTCCACAGTGGTTACTCCTTTCCTCCTGGGTGCTGCCATCCCTTGGTGGATGAGCAGGGATGGGCAGCTGGCAATAATTTATGGAGAGAGCTATGGCAGAGAAGCATGGTGTGAAGGAGGGTTTGGAGTGTGTTATGATCAGTTGAGAAGGAGGGGAGGGAAGGAACATAAGTTCACTACCTGGGAATAAGGTGTCTCAGGACCTGTATGTTAGAAGGCTAGACTATATTTTTTGAATTGCCTATTCTAACCAGTGTGGATATTTATAATCATTATGCAGTAAAAGTGTCTATTACTAATCTTTCACATCTAAAATTCCTGTAGAAGATTTAAAAAAAAAAAGAAGAAGAAGAAAAAATATGTATGTTATTTGGGCAGTGTGAATGGCCAGGTGCAGCTGTGCACAAGCACCTGTGCCCCATCAGACAGCACCAAAACCCTTCAGCCTTGGTGCAGTACAAAGGCAGGCATCTGTCTGTGCCTGTTTTTGAGAGCAGCTCTGCAAACCCTCCTCTCACGTAGCGAGGAGCCTCATTCCCTCCCGAAGGAGTCATAAAATACAGCTTTATCCATCCTGCATGCGGCAATCAGACAGATATAAGAGCTTAAGCGCTCGTAGGGTAGCAGTATTTAAAAACACTGCACCGACCTGCCTGCCTGCCTCGTTCCGCATCGCCACTGAAGCCGCTCCTCAGTACGGACTTGCGGGGCACATTGTTAGTGATGGAGGCAGAACATTGAACTTGCTAATGGAGAGGGAGTTGTTAAGCTCACGTCCTTTTGAGGCTGTGCCCAGGGCGATTAACAGCTCGCACAAAGAGCCCGGTGCTGCTCCCCCTGCTTCACTCACCAGCCAGCTGCTGAGCCGCGGAGCATCGGGACCGTGCACCAGCCAAAGAAGATGGCAGCAAACAGATTTAATCGCTTCAGGCTGTTTTATTAAACAAAGCCACTCAAAACAAACCCAACCCCACCGGCAATACACCAGCGAACCCAGCCCCACCAGCAACACACCACACTCCTTATTTACACAAGACTCCTTTCCCCAGCCCCGGGAGAACAAAAAGGATGAAGTGTAAATGAGATCAGAGTGGTTGAGTGTTACGCACATGAATATTTATCAAGGAAGACCAGAGAGAGGCCAATTTGCCGACCTCCTGCAACAACAGGAGCTTTGTCATCAACAAGTGGGAGGGAAAGGGTAGGTGAAGAGGCTGGTCCATGCCTTTGTGCCTGCAGGGGCACGAGAGATGCTGGCGAAAGGTTCTGCTCGCGTGTGAGAAAAACTGTGGGAGCCACCAGCCAGGAACGACACTGAGAGGATCCCGGGCTTTGGGACAAAAGCTAAGTACAGCAAAGTTATGAAGCAAGCATACAGTGTCTCTTACAATCATGCAATCAGCTTGCGAGATGCACTTTAGGGAGAAAAACCTCTTAAGAATTAACAGAAGGTTGTTACCATTCCTTGGGCATGCCAAGTGTTCATGATAAATCTTTTTCCTGAAGAAAAAAGCAAGGTTAACTCAAACTACAAAGCCCATCAAGCAGGAGATTTACAGCAGTCTAACTGGGTTAAGGGTTCATTTCTTAAACAGTTGAATTATGGCAGCTTCTGGGTATTGATATATTAAGCGTGCTGACCCCCTCAGCCCTGCAGGGAGTTAGGGTATGAGCAGCAATGGAGAGATAGCGCTGGTTATCGTTTTAATGTGTATTTCAAAGTCGCTTCCAAAAAAGAAGATGAGATAGTAGTTGAGTATTCCAGCCACAGACATAAGGAACAGGAACAAAATGATGCGCTTTCCAAACAAGTAGCCGGGAGTGCTGAGGAGACAGAAATGGGGTAAAGCAATTCATTAATGTGCATGACTTCACGTGAGAACTTTGGACTTTGCTGTTGAGACCAGCTGAAAGACCTCAGAGGCTCAGACGGAGGGGGCAAATTTCTGTTCTGTCTTACACTGTAAAGCAGCTGCATGGTCTTAAAATGTTATAATGAGGATCCATTTGGGCCCGGATTTGGCCTCTTTTTCTCAGTATAGGCTGCTGCTTACAGAAATGTCTGTTCAGAGCCACTTGAATGTATTCTCAGCCATCAACGGCTGTGGGACAACTTTATTCCACATGTGCATAATAGGCTTTATTAATATAAAAAGACAGTCTTGTGCAAATAGTGGCACAAACACGCAAACGTGTGTTTGCAGAGGCTGTGAGCGGGAGCTGCAGATCCCCTGACCCCAGCACTGCTGCATATCCAATGCCTCCCACAGCTACTCCCTTTGATCCAAACGAGAGGAGCTTTCCTGTGCTACCCAATGCCAGCAGCTGTGCCTGTGGAAGTGGCGGCATCCAGCTGTGCTGCTGCCACAGTCTGGGTTTTGTAAAGAGGCTCTGCAAGTCCTTACCTCTGAGTCCTCTCCCCGAGGTAGCCCACAAAGTACTTCTGCCTCACAAACAAGTACATCAGGCCAGCAAAAGCAGCAGGAGCTGGGGAAAGGGTAAAACAAGGCGTTACAAACACTGGCTCATGTCTCACTGTATCTACTGTTCTCATCTGCTGCCTGGGCCAGAAATGGGAAATGGGAATCTGCAGTCTTGAGTTATGGGACAAGCACTGGAAATGGGGTGGAGACCTCTGCATGGGAAACACAGCTCTTGCTTTGCCCTTGCTCTGGCTTTTCTGGAGACTTTGTGAATATAATCCTGCCCACAGCTGTGCCCACTGTCGCGCACACACTCATCACCTTAATTCCAGTACCTAAAGGGAGCCTACAAGAAAGCTGGAGAGTGACTTTTTACAAGTGATAGGACAAGAGGGAATGGCTCTAATCTGAAAGAGGGCAGGTTTAGATTATATATAAGGAAGAAGTTCTTCACTATGAGTGTGATAGGGTGTTGGAACAGGTTTCACAGAGAAGTTTTGGATGCCCCATCCTTGAAGTGTTCAAGGCCTGACTGGAGCAACCTGGTCTAGTGGAAGGTGCCCCTGCCCCAGCAAGGGAGCTGGAATGAAATGATCTTTTAGATCTTTCCCAACCCAAACTATTTAATGATTCTGTGCAATGCAGTGTGGTCATGCCAGGCTCAGGAAAGAGGTTGACAACTCAGGCAATGTCCTCACCAGATATAAAAGGCAACAAATATATGCATTTCAGTAGCGGTAGCTGGAGGACTATACCGTGGTCCAATACTAATTTCTGAGCATATATAAAGGGGCTTTCCCCCCATAATTCTAGCTTTCCTCGCAACTGCAAGCAAAAGCCCCTCTTCTCCTGGTCAGGAAACTCTTTTTTTTTTTTTTTTCCCCGAGAGAATAGCTATGGACCCCAGGTAAATACTCAATTTTAGGTAAACTCACATTGCTTTGAAGAGAACCATATTTAGAAATGCAGGTAAATACTCCTGGGCTGCCCTCAGCACTGGGGAGGACTGGCAGTTCTGGCAATTTAATAAAATTAATCTATTTCTCATCCCAAAAGTAAATAATGTGGCACCCAGCAACCAAGTACTAAACCCTTCATGCCAAACAAGGGGAACTCATCCATAATGCTAGGAGGGATGTTCCTGGCCCGGAATGCCTTGAGTCCTGTCTGAGAACACATCTGTTGGCATGAGCCATGCCATGAGTGTGCTGCTACTCAAACAGAATGTGTAGCTGCTGGACAGGAGGGTGAGACAAATTCCCCTGCTACCAGAGCATTGGTCCCTGGAGTTGTAACTTCTGAAGCACGCACCATCCCCTCCTGAAAGTGGTGCAAGGTTGAAAGGACACACATATACACACACATACACCCCAAGAAGAATGTTACCTTGGCTGCAGAGAAGGCCAGCACACCAAAGCACAGCGAGAAACGTAGGGTACGTGTGTCCGCAGTTCTGGCTAGAATGGAATGCACAGGAAAGAAATCAGAACACAGGGAAATAGAAACAAAATCAAAGTGTTTCACCAGCAGAGAATGGCGTGGTGTGAATTTGGGCTGCACCAATGCCATTAAGGGTAGTCTTTTACCCCAGAATGTTGGGAGGCCCCTGACCTGCCAGGAGCTGTTTGGTGTGTCTGTGCCTGAACAGGGCTTCTCCTCATCCATGTCTGTTTCCCTGTTTCCTCTCATAGATAATGACGCCTTTGTCCTGCCTGACCAGGCACACAAACCATCCCATGCACAGGTCAGGCACCTACAAAAGCCACTTTCTCTCTAAGCTCTTTGATCAAGGCATACGTATAAGAGACACTCTCTGCTTTATTGGCTTAAAATCATTGTAGTTGAGTCATATTAATGAAGCTACTGAAGGAAAACCACAAAAGTGGAATTGCACCACAAAAAAGAATGTCCCACAGAGTTAACATGTGTCTTTGCAGGGGAACAGGAATAGTTTCCAGCTGCCTCCTCCAGCTGGGAATGCTTTCTGAGGGGGAAGCACTCTGCCCTTGGCAGAGGTTGCACACCTGTGAAGGCCAGCCCTTGGACATCCTATCCAATTTCAAGCACATTGACAGTATTTTAGAGGTACTAAAAAATATTTTATGTTCTTTTCTGATTTAAAATTAAAGAAGAGATCTCAAAGATGAGAGGTATGAATGCAAACTGAAACGGGTTGCCCAAGGAGGTGATAGATGCCCCATCCCTGGAAACATTCAAGGTCAGGTGGGACAGAGCTCTAAACAATCATCAGTTGAAGATGTCCCTGCTTATGGAGGGGTTGGACTAGATGACCTTTAAATATCCCTTCAAATATAAAATATTCTATGATTCTGTTGTGGCAGAGAAGTGGAGAAGCAGAGACATGTGTGCCAAGGGAGGTGCCAGGACCAAAAGGTTTATACAGGCTCTGCCACCTGCCTGCTGCTCAGAAAGCTGGTGTTTCTCTGCTGTCTCTTTCCCTTTGAACCACAGTGCCCTTGGGACTCAGGCTGTGCTTGTGTCACACTTCCAGTGCAGAAGGGTGAACTGGTTCCCAAGGGAAGGATACTCCTAATGGCTGCAAGACCTACATAGATGCAGCACATGGAGTCCGAAAGGATGCTGGGTTCACCCAGCAAACGTGTTGGAGATCCACAGGTCTGAACACTGTCACAACAGGCACAGCAAAAGATTATGTACAAATCCTTCACCTGAGGGCATTTGAAACCCACCTCTGGCCCCCAAAAGGGTTTGGATTAAACCCTAATGAAGAACGTGATGAACCTCACTCTGCCCCCACTGGCTTCTCAGGTCTTGTCTACTCACTTGGCAGTGTAGACGCGGTCGAAGGAGGAGGATCCCTGCCGCTGGAACCCCTTGCCATTGCAGTGTTTGCTTTCATGCTCCAATTTGTAAGCAAAAAAGGCTGTGAAAAAAGCACAAAGTATTCAGCCTGAGAGATAATTCGGAGATACTGCAGAAGCTGGGATTTGTGGAATCAGCTCTGTTCTCATGAGCATCCAGGATGGACAGAGAAAGAAAACATGGGTGCATGGAGGTGCAGGATGTGGCCAGCGTGCTCACTCTGCCACCCAGGTTTAGCCAAACCCTCTGTGCAAGAGTGCAGTGCAATGCAACTTCATGCATCCCTACATGTCCCTGTGTGACCGGTAGCAGGCTCTCACCTCTGTGCCCTGCTTCATCCTCACATTGCACTTGTGACAGCCAGCTCCTCTTCTGCAGAAGTACTGCCCTGACACAGTCCTTTGAGCCCCCAGTGGGAAAAGAGCTTTCCAGTCAGAGCTGCCAATCCCAAATCTTGCTCTCCAACAGAGCAGGGAGACAAGGGAGTCTATTCTCTTTTATGAAACCCATTTGCCAAACCAGAGACATCCTGCAGGGCTAGTTCTTTTCCCAGAAAGGCCCCTTAAAAGCCCGGTCCTGATGGCTGATCTGTATGAGTCCATCTTGTGTGCATCCTCCTTTTAAGCTACAGTGTTGTGCCAGAGTGTTAGCGGCTGCAAAAATGCAGCACCTCAAGATAATGTATCATGTTCTTGACAAACAAGATTTATCTGATGACACTAAACCAGAGACCATCAATCATGTGTCTAAATACACCAGAGAGCGCCCTGGCAGGCTACAAGCTGCAAGGTTTGTGTTGTCATGCACCCCATCTCAGTGCATCCAAATCACTCTATGGCATAAAAGATAACCCATCAGGAAATACATTATTATAACAATAGAAATGTAACTAGATAAACTGCAGGATTTCATCCCTTTCATCTGAAGAGTTGTGTCTTTTTTCCCCTCATTGATGCTGCAAATAGGTCTTTTGTACTTCCATTGTCTTCACTAAAAGCTATTGAGTTTTTTAACTTTTCAGTGTTGTGTGATTCCCTGAGTAAATACAGCCCTTCTCCAGAAAAACCCACAGGCTTTAAACCAGCATCCCTACACTGAGCCAGACTGCAGATGCTCCCATTGCCATCAGCATGGTGCACTGGGAGGCTCCTGGAGGACCCAGACCAGGCACCATCCGGTGGCACAGCCACCAGGAGTTCTCAGGATCTCCACCTGCCCACCAGCCCAGCCTTTGGCACGAGGTTATTAACCTCTCTACAGTGATTAAGAGGACCTAACCGAAGAGGAGTAGGTTGATCAGTATCTTTTTGTCCAGTGCAAAGCTGCAGTGATGGGGGACCACTTCTTTCAGGTCCGGGATCACATTGGCTCACTGGTAGCATACCTCCTCTCTTCCTTTTAACGTGTGGATGAAATCACTAGAAGATACCACAGCTTCCAAAAAAGCCAGGTAAGCGATTTATCTCCCTCTCCACCACTGTAGGCACTGCCACTTCCGAAATGTCAACATGCTGTTAACAGAGAGGCTCCACAACGCTGAGAGGCAAGAGGATGGTATCACAAGCCAGCATGAGATGAGTGAGAGGAGCAAGACTGGAGCAGAGAGGTTTATTTCAGTTTAGCTCTTCCAGGAGATAAAGCCCTGAGGTTCCAGATCTGCACAGACTGCCCAGAGCCTAAACTGTGGCAGTGTCACTCTGGTCAATTTAATGTGCAAGAGTTCAATGTAAGCCTGGTTGTTTTAGAAGTCCACGCCAACAGAAACCATGAGGTGAAGATCCAATCTAGCCAGTGCTGGCAAATGTGACCCTTCTTTCTCTCAGTGTCACTTTGCTTCTTCCATCCCGATCTTCTCAGAAATGACCACTGATTTTATCCTAAAAGCTGCTGGATTGCAACATCTTTCTGACAAAAGAACAAAACTTAGAGCTGCATGTGTGACTCAGTGGTACCTGGCCACATGAGTCATTCTGCAGAATATGGAGATTTCCAACATGAACATCATGGAAATGTAAATGGACATCATTAGGGGCAGCACCACCTCCATCTTTAGGAATAACAGCATTCACTCAATCCTGCACTAGATGCAGAGAAGCATGTAGTCACAAATTTACATGGTACTGACTTCAGGTACTTAGAGACAGTCAAATAGATGGCCAAGTGCTTTGCTGAATGAGAGCCACAGCAAGAGTTCAGTACAACTGATAGCCCTTGACAAGCATTTCTACTGCCTTAATTATTGCATTCGTTGTGAGACTGCATATCAGATCTGGTCTTTCTAGACAGAAAGCCTGGGAAGAGGAAATCAGATGATGCAAGGCTTGAAATCATGGTTTAGGGCTGTCTGCCTCACGTGATTGCCACGCCAAGTCTTCTGTCAAGCGTTCTGCTTCCCCTTTGTAGCAGTTGGATCAATAATCTCACAGAAAGATTGCCATGAGATAGAAGTGCATGTCGGGATGGAAGGCTGACAAATCTGAGTGAGAGGAAAAAACCTGTATATAAAGTCATAAGATTAAATAGTAACAAATGTGTATTTGACACATTTTCTTAGTTATGGTATGTACTCTGGTCTCAACAAGCCATATTCTGATGATGTCACATGCTGCTCATTTATCAGGAAACAACATTTGGTTAAATGATGTGGTATTTAGTGCTTATGTTGAAACTAAACCCATCGTCTGCATCTCCTTTTTTTCATTTTTTTTACTCTCTGTAGCAGCTAGGCTCTCACCACTTCCCCTCTCTGCAGCAGCCCAAGAATAGCCCATGTCCTAGGACTGAATGCAGACTTTGTGCTAAGTGGGATTCATAATGAGAGGCCATCACTAAAGATTTCTGGAATTTGCACAAGCTCCCCATCCCAATGCTGACTCTCCTTGAACCTGGGCAAACTCAGTGCTGCTGGGGAAAAACTCACTCTTTGTGTTCTGAGCAGAATTTCCTACTGAAGTGATTAAGAATTTGTAAGAGATGATGGTCAAGTTAAAATCTAATTTGCACAGGAGAGAAACTTGTTTTATTCAAAAAATCCTGAAGACTAGTAAGGCCTATAGGAGATCTGAATAACAGCTAGAAAAGGAAACTTCACCACCACAGGAAATGTGCAGTGTTCTTGGGAGCACAGTTAAATGAGATTGCTTACACTGTAGGACTTGGAGATGCAGGAAAGCGGGATAGCTGTCTGCACACAAATAACCCACCCAGACTCCTCCAAAGAGGCGGTGCAGGTCTGTCCCCTTCACCCAGCTCCATTCATAGGTCTGACCCATTGCACCCCCCCTGCAGACCCAGCCACTGCCCACAGCAGCTGCTTCAGAGTAGCCCTGGCTGACCACAGTAGGGACCTAGTCCAGGAAAGGAGGTCTCAGCCATCCCATTAAAATGCATATTGTCACAGGGTATCCCACCATATTAGTCCTTTCACTAGGTGACACATGTATAACAAACTCACTCTAGAATATCACAGACTAGGACCATGACACTGCCGGGATACTGCCACAGTGGCACACAAAATTCCAAGCCTATTCCAAGACCATTTCAAAATGCAAAGTCATGTCTAAGCACACATGCACTTGTAACCAGAGATTGTCTAGCCGAGATCAGCTCAGCATACATCATCCAGAACATTCCTCCACTCCCTTTTGGACCTTAAATAAATAATAAATAATTTGTCTTACCGTTCTGGATGACACTTAGCAAGGTGACAAAGGCAAGCAGGACAATGCTTCCCAGGGTCTCCTGGTCCATTTTGTGAGTGGGCTGTCAGGGTGGATGGTGCAGCCTTGGTGGCAGCTCAGCACTAGGAGCACAGAAGGAGGAAGTGGTCTTATCATGAATCATGAAACACTTCCTATGGCTTCACAGGAGAGTGGCAGCTCTCTGTTGCTCCAGTGCCTGTCAGACCAACAAGCTCAGGGTTGCTTATTCATCATATACAAATGAAGCACAGAGAATCAAGGAATTACGTGTCTGTGATCTAAGAGGATATAGAATGTGGAAATACATCTATTGCCCTTCCTACACAGGAGGAAAATAGCGACCTCGATATCTGAAGTATGTCTGAGCATTTGGACAAACATCTCTGTGTGGAACAGCAGAAGGCTGAAAGAAACCAGCCAGGCTATTGCAGCATTGTTGGCAAGTGTCCGACCACCCCAGAAGGAGAAATAATGTTGGTGACTCTCAGTAACACTGTTGCCCCTCTCTCTGTCTGTCTCTGCTCCACCAAGAGGTCCTGAGTGTTGCGTGGCATCCAAACCATGGCCGGACAACTGGTTACCTCTCTCTGGATGGGGCAGAGCCAGGCAGGAGTTCCCAGTAGGAGCTGAGCTGCAAAATCCATCTTGTTCAGTGGGGATACATCTACTTACAATGGTGTTTTTATCCAGTCTCTCTATCATGCAAACTTTTATGATCTGTACTATTAGATATGGAAAACTCTCAGGCACTTTGGATACAAGCAAATAAACAGAAATGAACTGGCTAAGAGGTGATTAACACTGTGACCTACTGTTATCTTAAAAGGAAAAGGCTGTCTTTTTGGGAGACCTTCCCTACAGTCCACACAGACACGACTATGAGAAGCAATGCCATAATGATCATCTAGGTTTAGATTTGGCCTGTGATGTTTTCTTCAGATTTTTAACTCTTGCCAAATTTGCTTTAGGAAAAAAAACAAATCCAAGAACAAAAAGAGAAGCACAATAGCTCTTTGAGAGTGCTTTCATTCAGGCTGAAGTTCTTTTTTTCCCCAGAAAATTATCTTTTCTTATTGAACATCAAAGTTTATGTTTTGTGGTCTACCAAGCACAGGATTGTAGCTGGTATTTATGGATGACACTTAATGCTAAGCATCTACTAATCTTCTGAGAAGAAAAACCCACCACCTAAAAGCGGTTATGGAATTAAGTCAAAAGAAGAATATTACCTAAGCAGAGATCAATGTTATGACTGTAAAGAAAGGAGCTGTGCATGGACAGTGGGGGATGTAGTGGGGCAGCGAGAGGAGAGAGCTGCTAACAGAAGAGAGCAAAGGGGACAGCACAGGTCCTCAGGGCATCCAAGACAGGAGGACTTCCAGTCATCCTCTCACAGCAGATACTGAGCCTTCTCTTTCTTCTGCCTGTTCTACACTGGTGCAAACCTACCAGGCAGCTTGCAGTTTGCTTTTGATTTACAAGTGGCAGAACAAGCACATGAGCCTGCTCCAGCTTGCCAAGAAAACACACACGCTTCCCCACTATCAAAGACTTCTGAAAGGTGGCTTCTATTCAGCAGAAGTCTCATGTAAAAGAGGGTGGGAATAAGGCTGCTGAGGTTTGAAGCTGCCATAATGCAAAAAGACACACAGTATACCACGTGTTTACACCAGCAGTCTTTTCAGCTGACTGACCCAAGCTCCCAGCCCTCGATCTGTGTGCTGGCCAGGTTGCAAGGGCTGAGCTGCTGATGACTTCACTTTCTCCCTGTCCTGTGCTTTGTTTTCCAGCTCTTTGCTTTGCTGCCACTCAGTTCCTCTCACCACATCCTCATGCCCACCTTGCTCTTCTGCTTTGCCCCTTCTGATTTCCACCTAGCAGCTCTTGGCACCACGGGACACTTTGGCATTTTGGTGTTTGGCATTCCTGGCACTTTGCTGGAAATGCAGCCTTTTAGCTCCTCTTACCAAGGTTTGCTCCAAAGCCATCCGTCATGTATGCATGGAGGAAAACAGGGTTTCACACTCCTTCCTGCAATAAAAAGACTATGACATCAATTCCAAGGCTTGCTAAAATGATTTCTGGGTGTGCAGGGAGAAAAAAGCTTTGCCAGCAAGAATCTGTTTGGTATGGCTGCCTTAAAATATAAACTGCAAGGGTTTGAGGTTTTGTTTGGTTTGTTGCTTTTTTTTTAAGTGCAACATCTCTCTGAGGGCTCTGCTTGAGGAAAAGCAGAGGAAATCAAGATGGTATGAGGGATGTGGAAGAAGTCCTTTACCATGTCAAGTCAGACATGTTGTGTAGTCAGAGCAGAAACACCTTGTGGAGAACAATACTACTTTTTCACACCCCTTGACACTGGAATAGCTGCAGAATAGAAGGAAGTTCTGAAAACTTTTTTTGTAATTTGGGGAATTGCCTTGGCAAGGAAGAGCTAAGATGGGGCTAAAATGACTCTGCAAACAGCTTCTGCACATTAAATTGTTCCCTCTCCCTGAGACCTAAACATACACACAGGATCACTGTCTGGTTCAGGCAAAGCTGGCACCACTGGAAAACCCTGTCCAGCTGGGAGAAAGATCAGTGTAAAACACCTCTATCATATCTCAGCTGGCCATTTGAAATATGGGATTTTCTCAAGTAGGCAAAAATAAAAAGGGGGGAGAGGGTAGGGACGCATGCCCTAGGGAACAGGGCCCAGACCCTTTGTAACCCCCAGCTGTGGCTGGACCTCTTGGCAGAGGGAATTCTGCACTTCAGCAGCTGCTGTCAGACCCCAGCCCTTTTGCTTGCTGCATTGCTGTTTGACATCCACATCATCCTGTCTGAGGAAGATAACCTTGACACAGCGAGCCATGAAGCTCACAGAAATGTGCAAAGCCAGCGAGCTTTTCCAGTTGCGCTGTGAGGCTTCCTGCACATTAATCTCCTCCTCTGAAATCTTGAACAGCCAGTCAAAATAATCCTTTCGTAGAATTGCTTTCATAGTGAAGAGGAAAGGACTGGGAACGCAGTTCTATAAATATCTTTTGGGATGTTCATCTCTCCTCTCCTCTCATGCACTCTGATCAGTGCTCAGCTGCGAGGACTCCAATGAAAATGTGTCTCTTGATAAAATAAAAGCTGCTCATAGGAAACTCCCCTGTATCAAAGCCAGGTGACACACAGCCATCATGCTTTATCATAAATGCAACGGGACACAGGCTCCTTGGACTGGCTGGTTAATATTAGCACTGTGTTTTGCAAACTCAAAGCGCCACAGAACCATCAAATATAGTACACACACACGTGTGTGTGACTACCTGCCGTCACGTCAGTCTGCTTCAGCAGGGCATCCTTGCTGAAGCCTGACAAATCCTCAACACAGCACATGAACAGAGCCGGAAATGTGAAGTGCAACACAAAGAAAGGGGCAATGCTGCAGTTTTTAAAATGCTGTCTTCATTCTGCACAGCCAAGAAAATGACACTGTGGGAGCCTCGGAAAACCCTCCTTCTCCACATTTTGCAGGCTTCTTCCTTTCACTTACTGTCTTCATGCTCAGTTTGTAAAAATTCAGCTCAAAAGATAGAGCTGGAAGACAGAGCCTGTAGTGCCTCTGGGCCCCCTGGCACAGCCTCCTCCTCCTCACCCTCTGTGTCTCATTGTTTTGGTTTAACCCCAGTCAGCAACTCAGCCCCATGCAGGCACCACAGGGCTGGAGGAGAGGATCAGAAGGGTAGAAGAGAGAAAAGGGAAAGCAAAGGCCATGCATGCAAGCAGAGCAAAACCAGGAATTCATTCACTGCTTCCCACAGGCAGGCAGGTGTTCAGTTGTTTCCAGGAAAGCCAGGCTCCATCATGCAAAATGGTTATTTTGGCAGACAGTGCCATTGCTCTGAACATCTCCCCCTTTCTTCTTCCCCATGTGCTGAGCTTGATGCCATACGGTATGGGATAACACTTGGATCAGTTGGGGTCAGTTGTTCTGGACGTGCCCTCTCCCAATTCCTTGTGCACCCCCAGGCCACTCACTGGTGGGGTGATGTGAGAGGTAGAAAAGACCTCGACTCTGTGTAACCCCAGCTCAGCAGTAACTAAAACATCCCCTTGTGATCAACTCTGTTTCTAGGACAAATCCAAAACACAACCCCATACCAGCTGCTGTGAAGAAAACTGTCTCTACCCAAAACCAGCACATTCACACCTGCTCTCCTCTTCCTATATGCAGGAGCACTGCACTGCTGACTGACATCCCTGTGGCTGCACTTCACCCTTTTCTTCAGCCCTCCTGCCTCACTGGTGAGCCCTGTGCTGTGGGGTTTGTGTGCCAGGCTCACCTTCCCCGGTGCAGGTGGCTGGATTTATCTTTATTAAATATCAGGGGGCTGAGCCTGGAGAGTTGCTGCAACGTAGCAAGATCAGTTTGAACCCAAGTTCCTCCAGCAGGATGTTGGAAAGCCACCTCCAACATAGGCACACCCCCCGATTTGGTATTTTCTCTGCTATTGAGAGACTGAATTGAGCAGAGCCAGGAGAGCTCCTTCTGAGGCCTCCAAGGCAAAGCCCCATGATTTTCCAGGATGCTATTGATTAGTGGGGTTTGAACAGTGCTTAATGAGTGGCAAAGCCACTTCACAGGGATGTTCTCTCTGCTGTCTTTCTCTCCCTTGCACCCAAGTGCAGCTTCTCAGCAGCCACTGTGATACCATGTGGTATCACTGTGGTGGGCTCCAGACAGCCCTGACAACCACCCACCCTATCACGGGGCAAAATTCTCAGAATCACAGAAAGGTTTAAGGTCAGAAAGAACTTCTTGTCCAACTCCCTGTTCAAGCAGGCTGTTCAGGATCATGTCCAGTGAGCTTTTAAATATTTCCAAGGAAGAAGATTCCACAACCTTTCTGGGCAACCTGTGCCTGTGCTCACTCACAGTGAAAAAAGTATTTCCTGATGTTCAGAGGGAACCTCCTATGTGTCGGTTTCTGCCCATTGCTTCTGTCCTGTCACTGGACACCACCAAGAAGAGCCTGATTGCATCCTCTTTGTACCCTACGTTCAGGTATTTATAAACTTTGATAAGATCCCCTGGAACCTTCTCCAGGCAGAATAGTCCCAGTTTCTTCATAGAAGAGCTGTTCCAGTCCCTTAGTCATCTCTGTGGCCCTCTGCTGGACTCTCCAGTATGTCTATGTCTCTCATGTAGTGAGGAGCCCAGAACTGGGCACAGTACTCCAGATGTGGCCTCACCAGTGCTGAGCAAAGGAGCAGGATTCCCTCTCTCCACCGGCTGACAATGCTTTGTCTAATGCATCCCAGGGTACCATTTGCCTTCTTGGCCACAAAGGTCCACTGCTGGGTCATGCTGAACTTGCTGTCCTTCAGGACCCCCAAATTCCTTTCTGCCAAGCTGGTTTCCAGCTGGGTACCCCCAGCATGTACTGGTGCATGCGCTGGGTTTTTTAGTCCACAGCTCCAGGACTTTGCACTTCTCCTCGCTGAACTTCATGAAGAACCTGTTATCCCATTTCTCCAACCTGTCAAGGTCCCTCTGGATAGCAGCATTACCCTCTGGTCTGCCAGTCACTCCTCTGAGTCTGGTGTTGTCTGCAAACTTGTTGAGGATACACTCTGCCCCATTATCCAGATCTTTAATGCAATGTTGAGCAGAATTGATCTCTGGTGCACACTGCTAGTTACTGGAATCCAAACAAATCATGCCACTGATCATCACCCTCTGGGCCCTACCGTTCAGCCACTTTTCAATCCACCTCACCATATATCAACAGCTTCTCTGTGATGATCTCACAGGAGACAGTGTCCAAGGCCTCACTGTAGTCCAGGCAGACAATACCCACTGCCCTCCCCGCATCTACCAGGACAGTCACTTCATCACGGAAGTCTGTCAAGCTGGTCAAGGGTGACTTCCCCTTGTTTGAGCCACACTGACCACTGCTGACGATTTCTTTGTCTTTGATGTGCCTGAAGATGGTTTCCAGGATTAGATAATCCAGGTTTCCTTCTTGTCCTTCTTGAAGATGTGGGTGAGGTGTGCTTTTCTCCAGTCCTTAGGCACTTCCCCTAGTTGTCATGATTGATCAAAGCTGATGGAGAGTGAGTGACTTACAATGGATCTGCCTTCTCCCTCAGCATGTGTGATGTGTCCCATCAGTGCCAATGGACTCAGGTACATGCAGGTTGCTTAAGTATTCCCTGACCTGACCCTCATCCCCCTGGGGTATGTCTTTCTTGCTGATTTGCTTTTCCCAAGCTCCATTTGCTGTCATTATCACCTTATTACCTTTTAGGTGGCTGCAAATTGATTAATAATTAATTTTATAGACTTTTTAGAGCTGAGGCGAGGCTGCCTGGGCAGCAGATTCCCAGGTCTTCCTTTCCGTTCTTTTATCCTGTCTCATTTCTGTCAGTGTTCCCACTTTCCAATAGCTCTTGCAAATAATTATCAAAGGTCTTTGGGGTGAATTCTGCCTTCTGTTCTTCAAGTGTCTGATCACAACCGGTCCTTTTGGTACTGAAACTCTCGGACGCAAAGATGCTGGATACTTTGGCCATGTATTGAGTAACAGTCCGATGCTAATTTTTGCCTTCCTCGTCCTTGGCACATGCTCTCGGAGCTTCCTCTTGCTGCCTGGTCTGTCTGGTAGGGCAGCTGTGGCGCTCCCATCTCCAGCTGTCCCACCAACAGGCACAACTTTCACCGCTCGTTTTCGCCCGGCCACCGTCTCCCAGCCTTTTGCTCCTATGGGAAACGCCAGGAAAGCAACAGAGAAAATTAACAAAAAAAAAAAAAAAAGAACGACTGTTTTTCGGCTTAAAAAAAGCAAACAGAAGCAAAGTGGATGTCTGGAGGCCCCAGCCTCCCAAGGCGGGGAGGAGCAGGGGGAGCGGAGGCGCGGTCGGGCATCAGGCGCGGCTCGGCGGGGCTGTGGCCCAGCGCGTCTCTGTGGCGCAATCGGTTAGCGCGTTCGGCTGTTAACCGAAAGGTTGGTGGTTCGAGCCCACCCAGGGACGGGGCGCGACCTTTTCTGCCGCGCCGCTGTGCTTTTTCCCCTTCCCCTCGCGGCGGAGGGAGGCGCCCCGCGCCGCCTTTTTGCCGCCGGGAGCTGCCCGGGACCGGCTGTCAGCACCAGGATCTCACTTCTCTCGCCCTTCCCCGGCCAAATGTCGGCAATGGGGTTCGGGGCGCTCCCTCTGATCGCTCAAGGGGGGCTCCAGGAAAGGGTTGCGCCAGTGGGGGTTTCCGTAGTGTAGTGGTTATCACGTTCGCCTAACACGCGAAAGGTCCCCGGTTCGAAACCGGGCGGAAACACCATTAATTTTTCTACCTCCCTCCCTCCCCCTTATTGTGTCACCATGGAGTTCGTTTTTCCTGCTTCCTCCTTCAAAACGTGTGCGGCACATCCCGAGAGGGGGAGGGGGAGAGGGAGAGCAGCCTCCTGGACCCTTCTGGTCCCTGCTGGATCCTTCCGGACCGCAGCAGGGCCGGAGCATCCGTGCTGGAGCTGTGCTTCCTTCCCGGGCACAAGCTTGGCCTCGGGAAACGCAGTTTCCCTGGAAGGATGGCCCTGAGCAGAAAGGAGTCCCAGCTGAGATGGTCCGAATGGCATCAGAAAACTTGGGACAAAACCTACAAGCCCCTGCCTTGGGCATTACTCAAGCCCCTTTAGACAGTCATTTATGTAAAAAGGGTGTAATAAGTATGTATATGATTCGTGCCAGTAGGGAAATTAATGGTTTCATTGCACCCTCATCAAACAATAAAACCAACTGCTGTAAGGTCATCAGTTTTCCTGAACCTTTATCTAGGAATAACTAAATTATGATAGGGAATCTGTCACATCACTAAATCCTAAAATTCCCCTTGTCACCCCTTTATCAAGGAATACCTGAATTATGGTGGGAAGTTATCAAGACACTAAATTGTACATGACCCCCAAAATCCCCTGTCACCCCTTTATCAAGGAATACCTGAATTATGGTGGGAAGTTATCAAGATACTAAATTGTAATGTAGTAATTAACCAGTTGTAAAAATAATGACTTAACTGTAGTCATATAAGGAGAAGTATGTAAAAATTCATATGTACACCATGTAAAGAATATGTATAAAGTGGCTGGATAAAAGCCAGACACACATTGTACCTGATGCACGAGTTGGTGGAGTGAAGACTCCCCCGTGTCCAGGCCTGCATTGCTCTTATCATATAATAAATCTTTTTTTTATGAAAAGATAAATTCATTTGGGTGAGGCTCTGTTTCTCACAAGGGTAATACAGACTCCTGACTGGGGAGAAGCATCTCCTGAGGGTTTCTTCAGCCTCTCTTGAAAGCACAAGCTGGAGGCACCCAGACCCCTGCTCTGTACAATCCTTCCCCAGCATCTCCTTCCTTCCTGAGCCCCATGGCTCCACCGTGTCCTGTGCTGTGCAGCTTCAGCATCTCCCTCACAACTACACCGTGCAAAACTAAGCATGCTGCAAAATTCATCAGCCTTGTAATCCCATTAACCTTCCTTTCTCTCTTGCTCTGTCCACACACTGCCTTAGATCTATAGTTAGACTGTAAGTTGTTCCACACCGAGACCGAATCCTGGCAGACTTCAAAGCACAGCACACACTTAGGAGCTGTGTGAACTGCTCAAAAGGTACCATGCTTTGCTCTGAGCATGAAGGGGGCTCACACCAAGAACAGCAGCTGCTCAGTTCTGCAAAAGGAACACAGACAAGACACAAATGCCATCATTGATGCATTGTCAGGAAGGGAATAATTATTTAAAACAAAAACCAGTGCTGGAAGAATAAATGGCAATAGCCAGCCACGAAAAACATCAAGATCAAAATCAGATTTGTAATCAGCACCACGGTGGATTTCTAGAACAGTGCTCTAGCAGGTATACAGCCAAAAATCCATCCAGGCAGCTCCCATGCAGACGGGCTCGTTTATTGTAGGCAGGATGTGAAAAGGTGCCCCTTTCCCGCTCCCTCTACCTGATAAAAAAGTGTTTGAATGTATCATAAAGTAGGTAGTAAGATCTGAGTCAGAGTGCTCTCTCCCCAGAGCTGATTCTGAACTGCAATTGCCACGACTGTGCCTTTCCCAAATGAGAAGACACAGACTGACAGGACTCTACAGACAGATCTGGACAGGCTGGGATCAATGGGCTGAGGCCAATTGGATGAGGTTCAACATGTCCAAGTGCCAGGTCCTGTGCTGGGATCACAACAGCCCCATGCAGCACTGCAGGCTTGGGGTAGAGTGGCTGGGAAGCTGCCTAGCGGAAAAGGACCTGGAGGTGCTGGTTGACAGCAGCTGAACCTGAGCCAGTGTGTGCCCAGGTGGCCAAGAAGGCAAAAGGCATCCTGGCTTGTAACAGCAACAGTGTGGCCAGCAGGACCAGGGCAGTGATCATCTCTCCCTGCACCCAGCACCGCTGAGGCCACACCTGGAATACCGTGTCTAGTTTTGGGCCCTGCACTATAGGAAAGACACTGAGGTGCTGGAGCATGTCCAGAGAAGGGCGATGATGCTGGTGAAGGGTCTGGAGCACAAGTCAGATAAGGAGCAACTGGAGGAGCTGGGCTTGTTTAGCCTGGAGAAAAGGAGGATCAGGGGGGACCTTATTGCTGCCTAGAACTACCTGAAAGTAGGGTGGGGTCAGGCTCTTCTTGCTGGTAATAATCAACAGGACAAGAGGAAATGGCCTCAAGATGCACCAGGGGAGGTACAATTAGATATTAGGAAAAATCTCTTCACCAAAAAGGTCGTCAAGCACTGGAACAGGCTGCCCAGGGAAGTGGTGGAGTCACCACCTCTGGAGTGTTCAAAAAACATGTAGATGTGGCACTTGGAGACATGGTTTAGTGGTGAAGATGACAGGGCTCAAAGCCAGTAGACTTTCGGAAATTCACCCTAGAACACTGTTAAAAATGCCATAGTAGAGTGGCTAACTTCTGATTGCTAAACTCTGCTTGCTCTCTGCCCACCTAATGTATTTCTGATTGACAGAAAACTATTGCAATACTTCGTACCCTCTTCATGGCAAATAAAAAACTGCATTTTAAAACTAGTCCAAAGATAAAAAGTCCAGTAACCGCTACATTCCAAACAATTTCTTTGGTCATGAGGTTTTCATTCAATCTCAGCTGAATTCTCACCTGCACAGGGAAGTGAGAGGCAATAGAACATTTATGGAAACAAACAAATCTGCATGGCATCATCTTTAGTTTAAAAAAGGCAGCCAGGAACATGCAGCACTAACAGATTTATTTTCATACCTACTTTAATCTCAAGTGCTATTTATTTGCTCTTGGAGCTTCTATATATACGTGTACCCACACTGAATCCCACGCAGCTGCAGACCAAGGTGTCCCAAAGTCAGTTTGCAGAGGGGCTGCCAGTGGTGACCAGAGGTACTTGTTTCTTTCAAGGTGTATCTTCACAGCTGTGTGCTCCCATAGTCCCGCTCCTCTGCTATTAACCTCATTATAATCCTTACTACCAGATCTTTCTCATCCTCTAGCAGGGTGTCTTCCTCCTGTTGCTCTATGCATTCTGCATCACCAACCACAGGCTCGTGGGTTTACTCACCTCTGGCTCTGTGTCATGTCCTGAGACAGTGGTGAAGGAGCTCCCCCTTAGTTCACATCTGCAGGTCACTGCAACCCAGTCAGTACCTGATGGTACCAGCACCTGAAGGCAGCTCCCCACTACTCTGGAACAAGTAGTTGAGGCTGGGAAAGACGCTGCTTTTTAGTGGTTTGCATATATACATACACCACTTGGTTGGAAAACTACACACAGAAATCCTATCACCTTCCTCAAGTCTTGCAGATGCACCTATTTTATTAATGGATAAATCAAACTCTAATGTTGGTCAGCTTTTGTTTTAATTAGGGAATTCACAAACAGTCAAATGTTTCACCAGCAGTACACTGGCACTTAACATTCAGAATCTGCCGATGTCTTTTCTACTGTAACATTACCAATTACAGTATTTAAAACAAAGAAGCAAGCTCAAGTTCTTCACACACACTTATATTTCAAGACTGAAACCATTCACTGCCTGAAGTACCAATTTGATAACAATGTATGCACTTTCAGCAGAAATAACAAGTTCAGGGCCACTGACTGTTTATTAAACACATTTTGAACTTAGTTCAAACAATCCAAAACCATTTAAATCTGTAGCCATGCCTTGTAATAACAATTATGTTTAATTGCACCCATCGGAAAAGTAAGACTGAGGACTTAAGGTTTTGAACTTGGAATCTAAAACAATGAAAAAAATGCAGAACACCTCTAAAAACAGCTGATATAAAGACTTGCTGATAAAATCTTTCTTATTTATGAGAATTAGAAAATTGTACAGCTAATCTAACTTGGCATATAATACCCTCAGCTCTGTGTCTGTGCATTTAAAATACCCCCATCTAGCAAAACCAAAGCTATACAAATCCAGAAACACCAAGGTGCGAATCCCTCTGCTTACTCACTGCTATCTTGCTATATTTTCCTCCTACTTTCTTCCTATTGACCTTGCCTTTCCTTGGCACTCTCACATACAGATGGAGTGCACTGCTTGAGTTGTGACAAAGTCCTAGAGACAACAGTAATAGGCATTAACTTGCAGTTAAATTAATTCTTAGAAATCTTTTATTAATTATTTTGCAGCTATGTACAAGTAAAAGGTACATCTGATATTCTTTTTTAGAGATGCAAACTCTAGACCAAATTGTATTGATTTCATTTAAAAAATACCCTGGCTCAGAAGAATATTTTGCCAAATTACATTCAGTTACCCAGGAGGAAATCTCAGTACGTGCTGTAACTTTAAATAGGAAAATTTCTATCATGTATCCATCGTTCCTTTGATCCAAGGGGTGTATACATCAGCATGAGCTTGTAGAACAGTAATTTTGTAAAGAGCTGAATGTCAGCCTAACAGAATGCTGGCCTCAAGTTTACAATGTTACAAATGATCCTCCTACCAAAGGATGCAAAATTGCCTGATTACAGAAGGTACGTTAATTCTTTTTTCAATGACAGACAAAGTAACTTTGGGAGTTGAGCGAGCCTGTAAAATAAATCACTAGTACATAAATAATATTTCTTACACCATTGCATCATCAATACTAAAGTTTATTATTTCTCAAGCTCTTTAGAGTATGGATGTTTTCCATATTAAAAGCAGCAAAAATTAAGACCTAATTAAAAACCATCATCATATTTGACAGCTAAAATAACTGTTTCTCAGAAAAATAAAATTCATTAAAACCTGATTTGCTTGTTACAATAAAATTTTAATAAAAAAAATACCTCAAATGTAAATTGTTCAAGTTCAGCCAGTGTGCAATTAAACTAGTTACAAAATATAACTTAGTAGTGCTTTGTTTCAAAATATACATAATACTGAAAACACACTTAAAACCAAGAAACTGAGTATTTACCAAGTTTCAAACAGAGTTTCATCAAAATGAGGTAAGTCTATGTCACCTGCCATTGAGCTTGGTGCTGAAATGGAGAACAGGTCTTCAAGGATATCTTCCCTCGTAGGACTTTCAAAAGCAAGTTTTTTCCCACTGGGTTTGTTTATTGCATCAAGTTCCGAATTAGTGTCCTTTACAGGACTGTAGTAATTGTGGTCCTCGCTTGTCATTGCTGCAGGTGGCACACTGCTCTTCTCATCAGACGCTGTCGCTGCAACGCTGCTATCCACCATTTCCATATACATACATTCATCTTCACTTTTTGGAGTCTCTAAGGAAGCAATAGTTGAAGTAGGGGACAGTAACTCTGCCAGTATTTCATCAGTGTTACTATGGCTAGTGCACCCTGACACAGAGTTTGCATTGAATTCAGACTCATTATTTGTGACATCCATCTGATACTGCAGTTCCCTTAAAAAGCTCTGCAATAATTCACTGTCATTTTTAGACTCAATCTGTGACGGGGTGCTTACATCTGCACTCACAGACTTTTCCTTTTTCATCTGTTCCACTGCTAGTCTATCCAGTGAAGCCAACTTCTTCTTTTTAGCATTCAGTTTTTTTAACAGTTTCAGGCGAAGTTTTTTTGTTTTTTCACTGTCTGACTCTTCTGTCTTCCCAGAGTCACGGCCAGGTGAATGGAATGGAGTCACTTTACCTGAGGTACCCAACGTACTTCCCGACTTATTCCAAGTTGGACCTACACCAGTGGTATGACTTGCTGTTGAAAGACGAGTGCTTTGAGAAAATCCTTTGAAATTTGATAAAGGATGACTATTATTACTATGAGGAGCCAGTGACTTCGGGGTCTCAGTTGTTTTGTTTGTACCTCTACTTTGAAATCCACCGAAGTTACTTGCGCCCTTAACTGGCAGCCACACTTCACTTACTTTTTCAATTGAGGGAGTTTTGCAACTTCTCTCATTCTTGAGAGCTGAGGCACTTGAAGGCATAAAGGAAGCATTCTTGCTTAATAATTTCTTTACCCAGCTTCCTACAAATCCTCTTTTTTGGTCTTTGTGTGAAGGCTGAACAGAATTATTGGCAGCAGCAGAATTGTCAGCTTGAGAATTAACCACAGTTTTGCGTGCATATTTCAAGTCAGGTGATTTTTTTATAGTATTCTCTACTGCCGACAACTTCTTGTTTAGCTGTATTTCTGAATTTAATCCATGTTCTCTGTTAGCTAAATTAGTTCTGTCATCTGTTCTTTGAGCAAGCAGTGAGTCAGATGAGTCAGGGTCATGTTTTTTGGGAACAGGAGGAGTAATATTTGCTTGGTTCAACTCTTCTAGAGGTAAGCAAGTGTTGGAATTTTCATAAAATGAAATGCATTCATTGTTCACAGCTAGACTAGCTCCAGCAAAGTCTCCTGTATATGGAGTGTTAAGTGAAAAAGCTGGTTCCTGCTGTTGTGGTGTGCCCATTTCAACAAGGTTATTTCCCACCATCTGCCCGTTTGCCAGGGATTTATTTCCCGAGTCAACTTGAACTTCTTCAAACATCAGTGTTACAAGATCATCATGTGCCAGATCTTCTAAAGCATGATGAACAATGCTTTCATTCTCAACTACTCTCTGTTGTTTCTCCTCTGGAGTTCTCACAGAATCCTCTTTGTGGTGTTCTGCAGGTGTTTTGCCTACAGTGTTATCAAAACCACAGTGCAACACTGTGGAATTTGACTGTACGTTACTAAGAGGAAAATCTGCAATATTTTTACTCTGAAACTGTGAATTCAGTTCTTCTGGAAATTGGGATGTTTGCTTTTCCCAGATAACAATATGCATCTCTGAAGGAGGAACTTCAAATCTTTTATGTCTCTTGCAATATGGCCCCTTTAAATCATCACATTCAAGCCAAGTTCCTGAAAAATAAATAGCAACCAGGGCAAAGACTCAGAGACTTTTAAAGGTGAAGTCAGTATCCTCACACTTGCTAAGTACTTTTATTAACCCATTCCCCTGACAAGCAGACAATAAAGGGTTTTTTCTACAGAGAAAACTGGGAGACTTCCACTGTAAAAAGATCAAACACAAGCTGAACTTGCAGCAATATTATTACAGGTCAGAGTAGGTCAACCATAAAACAAACCCAAGAGTTTTTTGGCTGAGACATCTCGTGGGAAAATACCCTCACAGGTTTGAGGTAAGAACCACCTCTCAAATTAAGTTCCCCTGTAGACCTTTCCATTGCCTGGGTGGGAAGCAAGGGAGTTTAAAAGAAACTGCTCTCTTTAATACTCATCATCTGCAAGTTGTTCATAGACCATGAACAAACATTTTACAGCTTTAAGAATTTAAAAATAGTTATATATGATGCACAAGCAGTTCTTAACTAGGCACTTCACAGCTGCTTCCTCTTCTACTTCTTAAACTGCAAGTGTCAGGAGGATGGACCCAGGCTTTCCTCAGTGGTGACAAGCAATAGGACAAGAGGTAATGGGCAGAAACTGATGCACAGGAAATTCCATCTGAGAAAAAACTTCACTGTGAGGGTGACCGAGCACTGGAACAGATTGACCAGAGAGGTTGTGGAGTCTCCCTCACCAGAGATATTCAAGAACCTCACTGGGGATATTCAAGAACCATTTGGATGCAATCCTGTACCATGTGCTCTAGGATGGCCCTGCTTGAGCAGGGAGATTAGACCAGATAACCCACTGTGGCACCTTCCAACTTTACCCATTCTGTGATTCTTACCATCAGGATTCAAGGACCAGGTTATGAAGTGCTTCTTATCTGTCTGATATTGAACAACAGATGTTATTTGGTAAGTGTCTTCTTCAAACTGAAACGAGTATTTCTTCAGGTTGTTATGTGGCAAGCCTTCCACAAAATGTAACATTAATATTGAGGGTACTCTGACAAAGAAAAAATAAAGAACCAGTTTATTGCAATAAAACAGAGGCACAAGTTCCTGATGAAAAAGTAAGGCATCTCTAGGAGTATGTGGTTCTGCCCTTACTATTCTACTTCCTCACAGGACTCTTCAGAGATTGCACAGCAGTCAAGGGAAAAGAATATCCCAATGATGCCATTTTGTTATAGATTAGGGGGAAAAAACAACACCAAATAAAGAGATTTGAGGAATGGGGAAAAGAACTGTGTCATAACCACAGTAGGAAACGATACTGTTCTCAAGTCAAACTAGTAAACAAATGATCAAACAACAGTTTTATATACCAATGGCAGGTGCTGTGGAAAGGTTGACACTGGATATCATTTGTCTGTATTTGCTGCTTGATACTAAGTATTTATGACCCGGATCAAACACAGGTGCTGGTCAGCATGTCAAACACTGTTCTATGTTTCATGTTCATTAAACACTATTTGCCATTTCAGCATTTAAAACTTATCTAAAAAAGTGAGTATTTACCAGATTTTAAAGTTTAGAATGTCTGTAAACCCAAAATAACAGTTTGGTTTTGAAAGTCCTACGTTCAATAAATGAAGTTTCAGAATTTTATGTATTTTATTTTCAAGTTCATATATTCAAACTTACTTTTCCAAAATCATCTGTCGTCTTTGAGATCTATCACCACAGTTATTACATGGTCCAATATGAAGAGCGTTAAGTGGATGCCAATCAGGGATTATATTTGTGAATGTTGTTAGTGTTTTCTTAAATCTGGACATACAAAAACACACAAAAAAGAACAACGGAGTAAGTTGAACTGTTGATCAGAAAATCATAAAAATAAATATTTTACCAGGAGAAAAAAATTATAAAAACATCATGGCAAAGCCAGATTCTACTCATGTTCATGCCATTTGTGTGAAATTCACTGTGACTGTATCCCATCAAAGTCAGCACTGAATTCAATTCTACCAAACAGTATCAGTCACAATTTGTTTTCAGCAGCTCTGTGGCCTTCGGTTTCACATTATTTGATTATTTGCTCTTTCTCCCTTTTTACGTTATCTCTGTCTCCTTCCCAGCATAAGACAGAGCTTGTACCAGGATCCCCGTAATTTACTAGCTAATACAGAATCTCGAGAAGAAAGTGGTAACAAATTACCTCAGAATCCATGTTACACAGGGTCTAGTTTTCAAAAAACAGTACACTCACAGCAGAGATTACACAGAGATTATATTGTACTAAAATACAGTGTACAGGATATTAATTCATTAGCCACAGAAAGGATTTCCTTTATATTCAATCTAACCTAAATTTTTCAGCTGTTTTAAAAGCACAGTATGTAACCAGGGCTATTGAACACATCCTATTAATGAGGGCTATGTGTTACCTGTCAGAGTAACAAATAGCATTATTCTCATTTCACTTGGGGATCTAGAATTTTATTGTATAAACCTAAGATAGTGGAGAGAAACAGATGTTTTTCAAATAAAGTGAGCAGTCTTCCGAAAGTGTCCCTCCTTTTCTACTGACTCTAAAAGGAACCTGAATTACTAGCTTGTACCTGCAGCTACACAGAACTAAAGCAATTTGCAAGAAATTACTTCCTTGTAACATGACTTTAAAATAGAAAAGTTACGTTAGAGAATCTCTGATTCTTTGTAATCCAAATGAGTATTACAGGTATTCTTCAACAGCAAAAGCATATTAGGTGTATGTTCTGAAAAACACAACAATTTGAATACTCTAGCAAAATACCAGAGCGAGCATGGCCAGGGACTCACAGAGTTACCTATTATTTCTTTCTTAATTAATTGATAACACAGTTTCTTAAGACACGTGACAGCAGTAACCTATTTGCAAATGCTAACTTAAAAAGGCAGATCACGTGAAACTTCACCAACAATATTAAATTTAAGCTGCATAAAACCTGGAAATCTGAAGAAAGCCAACTATCATACATGGACTTTAAAAGGTAAGGTAGAACAGCTATCTAGAAGCTACTGAAATAAAAAGTCTCACCGGTTCTGGTATTTGTAGCCACAACATACACATTCAAACTTCCATGAAAATGAATGCAAGAATAGTTTCTCAGCTTGTTGATCCAGTTGTAAGAGTAGATGGAGTGCAAACACTGGATTCTCCATATCACCTTCAAAGATGGGGCAGAAAAAACAGTCACTGAATATTTGAAATCACCTTTCAGTACTTCAGAAAGAACATAAGCTTATTGCTACGATTTAAATTTCAGTTACCATTTCAAGGCTGTATTTCTAATCCTCACAGCAAAGGGACTGATCCATATTACTAGGTTGTTATCAATGTCTATTTCATAATTACAGAGATGAGAGCATGCTCTCTAAAAAGTCAAAACAGGCAAGGGACAAACCAGCTGATTATACTATAAAGTATGTGTATGTCACCAATACATGCAAATGTATTTCCAAACTGTCCTGCATGCAAATGTACACACACACTTTTATGTACTGACATAAAAGGCTTTACATGGAGGGTTTCCTGAAAGTAAATACTGAGATGCTGCACTAAGTACTTACCCAATTCACACCTAAGCCGAGGCTGAAGCTGTGTAAACATTTCGTTTCTGATTTCACTGAGATGAGATTCTGCTTTTGGAAGAACATCTAAAGAAAAAAAAAATATATCTGTCTTCAGGTACTCAAGAGTAACCCTCCCACCTTTTCACACACCTATGTAACCCCTAACATGCACTCTTTCTCTGCAAACTGATGCCTTTTATATTGACCCATACTTGCCTGAAACTTGGTAAAACAGCCAATCCTTGGTATTAATTGATTTGAAAATTAGAGAATTTACACAAGTTACTCGCATTTTACTGCAGTGTGCTAGCTAAAAACTACTTGCTCTGACTTAAATTATGGCTTAGAGTGTGCACCAACAGATAGCAATAATTTTTAAGGATAGTGTGACGACACATACAAATCCTGCATATTCAGAGCTTTAAAGCCTAAACATTAGGATCAAAGGCACAAAAAATTTGCTTACATTCTTTCTAATTTTATACAATTAATAATAAAGCATTTAAATGTATTGTTTCAGATTAAATACTAACTTCCTAAGTGAGCCTTTACTATACAATCATGATCATAACCAGAAGAAATGAAAGGAAGTATTTAGAACAGCTGTTGAAACTGTTTATTATATATAAACTCTACGCATAGAAAAAAGGGAAAAGAGAAGTTTTTTGCAGCTATATTGCTTTTGATTATTTTTAAAAACAGCTGTATGAAAGAGATGCTGAAAAATTACACAGAAAGGTAGAATAAATTCTGCGTCTCTCCTCCACAACAATATTCTTCATCCAATCCCCTCTCCATGGTTACCCTAATAAAGTTTTGCAGCAATTCCTGGAAATGAAAAGGTTTAAGCTCTCTCAAACAACACTGTATTCCAACACTTAACATCCCCATTTAAGGGTTATTGCACACCAGAGCTCCTTTGCAAACACAGGCCAGCAAAGAGAAAAGAAAAACATCTCAGAGAGGTTCTGTGATGGTAGAGGCCTTCCCAGTAACAGCTGAAAACCTAAACTAAAGCAGCCTGACTTTCTGGCAAGCAGAGTATATGAACCACTTCAGAATTCTTTGGGTTTTTTTTCCCCCCAACTCCTTTTAATACACCTGTAAGTTTTCCCAGGAAAGACATGACATTCTTTAAGTTATCTAAGGCTGCTCTGGGACTATGGTCTGTATATTCTAACACACATATTCCAATGGAATGTCTACTGAAATTCATGAGAGGAATTCCCTAACCAGACAGCTCCTTAAATTCTCTAACAGATGATATCTTAGAAGTTTAGACTTATGACACAAATGGTCCAGTTCAAGAGGATGGAAAAAACCCACGATCCTAGTTTAAGAGTCTTAAACTGAATGCACAGAACAGACAATGATCAATGGCCACACCAGCAGATTACAGTGTCACATCATCTGTCCTTTGAGTCCCAGCTGTGCTGCCTGAAAAGCTGCCCTGAGCTGCCCATCACAGCCCCTGTGCTCAGAGGTTACAGTCCTGAAACCTGTTAAGGGTTAGTGAGTACTCACCAGCCCTTCCTAGACCTTATGAACCAGGTTAATGCGTCTGAGTACTTCCGTCCAAAACAGGTTAGGAAGCACTGTCATCTCCAGTGCAGCTTGCAGACCCCAGGGGAAGCATTCCTTCAATGAGCACAGCTGGAGCCAGCAAAGAACATATGTTCCCAGCTTTACTATTTGTGGTATGACAAGGTAACTGCCCATTTAAACAAGGATATAAACCAGAACAGAAATTATTTTGAAGATTAATATTAGAACAGCATCCTAACATGTTAACCAACAGGATGGAGAGCAAAGAAGTAAGGCTCACTTATGTAAATAATTCACAGAATCTTTATGTGGGATGTGACAAAAAAAAATAAATCAAGAGATGCTTAGTGTTTAATGCCTTCAGAGAATGCGTATTTCTCCCAAAGAAAAACAATTTCAGAGATGACCAGGATTCTGGTGTGTAAAGCACACTACTCTGTAAATGAATTGTAACTCATTCTTTTGCAATCTTGAAATAGAACAGAGGCATATTTAAGTGCACCATACTAAATTCTACATAGTTGTGACCAGAAGAAACCACAGGTGAATTTACTCACCTTTTACTTTACTCTTTTTACAGGTACTCAGAAGCGTAGTTGCTTGATTATATTTTGTTAGGAGTTTCTGGAGTAAACAGTTGCCATTGTTATATTCTTCTGCTAGAGCAGGTTTTAATGTTTCTAAGTGTACCAGTGCAGACAAAATGCAATCTAACCAACAAAGATTATGTATGTTTCTCCACTGAAGACACAAATCTGTGTTATCAGTGAAACCTTTATCATCTTTCAGCGAGATTTCAGATGTTGTTGATAAAAGTTCAGAATTTGGCAAGAGTTGTGTTCTGGGACTAGAAGTCTTGGGTGGACTTTCTTGATAGTTGTCGGTCTTGGTGGTTGTTTCAAAATCCACCTTCTCCATGCAGGACTCCACATTGTTACTAGGTTTCTGCTGGTCATTTTGTAATACATCATGTAGGCTTGACTTGGGAATACATAAGCTATTCTGATAGCATTTCACAATAGGGTGTGTATTAATAGTGTGCTCAGTATTTATCACATTATTAATTCTTGCTTTTTTTGGATCTGATTCAACAGGAGAAAAGTCACTGGTATCACACAACCTTCTTTTCTTATGAGTAGATGGAACTTGATGATTTTCTGAACCAGCAGAAGTAATTATACTGTTTAATGGTTTATAACCAAGTGGGTAGATACACTAAAAGAAAGAAAGAAAGTTACAGTGAAATCAACAAAGCAATATCAGGTGAACAAGAGCTAAAAATAAGTACAAAATATAATGTTAAAATAGAACATAGAACCATAGAATGGTTTGGGTTTGAAGGGATCCCACAGATCATCTAGTTCCAACTCCCCTGCCATGGACACTTTTCACTAGACCAGGTTGCTCAGAGCTCCATCCAACCTGGCCTTAACAACTTCTGTAAAGTAATATTGTAATTAAATCATTTTAATCAATACATAAATTCAACATACGTAGGTGCTTTACCCAACCATCAGCAATTATGAAGTAAATGTATCAGTACTGGTAATTTAACACTTCTTTTCCAGTAAATTCTTTCAACCCCTTAAAACCAACCTAATTTTGCTAAGGAAAGGCCTCCTGTCTTATTCTGCTAAATCCATTCCTTTAGGGTACAGATTTAGCATTATTATCTCATGCCTGAGAAACTACGGGTGCCCAAACTGGCAGGGTATCTCTCAGGCTGTCCCAGTGCCTTAGACCAGACACTGGTAAGGTCTTACATACATATATTCTGCAACAAGTTGCTACTACCAATCTCCAGAACTGTACTATAATTAGTTAAAAGCAGGAAGGGATGGGAAAAGCATCTCAGAGACCTGTATCTAATCTAGCCTCTGCTAATTTAAGGGTACCCGTCCACTTGGGATTGCTATACCCTCCCCACATACATAGGGCAGTGAAGGGAGAGGCAGCAAAATCATAACTCAAATATTAAGCAGCACAGAAATCCAGCTAGGTTAAACATAAAAAGGAAAAAAAAAAAAAAAAGAAAAAGATTGTAATTACAATTATAAACCTATTTGCATTACCCAGACTTAGAGAAGGGAAAATGGGAAACACATCTGCAAGAATCATGCGTTAGTTACGTGGATCATCAAATTTTCTGACTCATACAAAGATTTATTTAGTACCACTTTAAATCCCTTGCTACATAAGCAAAACTCTCCTTTATTCATTTTAATTTACTCTTTTAAATTCTTTAGGGTAAGTACCTATGCCTAAACACTGTACACAAGTTATTTATGGGGCTTTTTCTATATACAAGCAAATATCCTCCAGCATACAGACTCAAAGGGGTCCTATTTCAACAGCCTGCTTACCACCAACATAATTATGAACTTATAGAGATGGAACTGCTGAAAGTGAAGGCCACTGCACTGTGAAATAAAACTGTTTATTAGTGTAATACCTGAGGATTTTCACAAAGAAAAATGGACTCTTGAAAATTAATGCGGTAAGTCCGTAAAGCTTGGATCTGACCCTTCTCTTTGCAGACTGGACAAAACTCATGTGCAGTTGTTTCCACAGGACTGCAGTTCTAAAATAAAGATAAACCAACAAAGATAAAGCAGCATAAATTTATGCATTTCGTATATTATCCAAAGGTAAAAATACATATCAAGATACAAATCCAACGTGTGACTTCTAAATATAATACAATACAATATAAAATGTTAAACTACATTGGTTTCTTTTTTAATATTTATATATTTGTACGGTAGTATGTTCTAAATAAATTTGTATTTTTATTTAAATATTAAGGTGTCTTTAACAACACAATTATACACATTTTATTTTACTTGAACTAAACCACATGACACTTATTGCCAGGAAACACAAGCTCAGATCTTTTTAAGGCAAATCAAGTTTCATAGGAATGCAAACAATTGTAAAAATAGTGCCCGTAAAAAAAAAATCATAGGCACGGATTTACTTAGAATAATCTTTCGCCATTGTTATAGATTTCCGTGGAAAATAATTTTGAGAATTTTTTTGCAAAATTAAGACCAATTAAAAATCTCTCAAAACAGAGAAAAATGATGAACTTTGCACATATGTAAAACAAGTTTCAACTGACTTTTCCCAAATACCCCACCATGTGGAGTGTCGATTTCCCTATACCAGTCCCTTCTCCAATCACTTGCAAACCATTTGTAGTCTTCTGGGTATCCATCATTCTGAGCCACTGGCTAACTTATGTCACTTGTAACAATGTCATGACCACTAAGGGTTTTTCAAAGATTCCTGAAAAATAAGAAGTAAATAAAACAATTAAAGAAAAATTAGGCTGAAATTTGGGGAAAAAAAATACCAACAATAATGCAGCTAGCATAATTCGTGGAAATGAATTCAGAAGAGTATTTCCATAGCGGAAAACACTTTTCTCTAGCACAGATTCTGAACTCAAAACTTTAAATTAAGTCACATAATTGATTTAAAAGCTTTAAGCCCTGAATTTCCAAGCTTATCTGTTCTTTGCACTACAAGGTTTCACATTATTTTCCAAGTGCAGAAACGTAGTTATCTTGTACTTTGCAGAAATGCAGAAGCCTTGCTGGGCATCTCAGCCTTCCTGCATCTAACCCTCAGAAAGAAGGAACTTTAAAAACAGCCACAATAAGATCCCGTGGGGTTACAGGTGGGTGCTGACGAACATTAAAAAAACATCCAACCAAAAAAACCCCACTGTTGCATCTTTCAAAACAGTGAATTTACTGCCTAACAAACTATTAGAAGCTTATCCTGCAAACATAACAGTTTTTAACTACAGAAGGGCATCCTGCTGCTACTGCTATTTTTTGAAATTTCTCCCAATGTTAATTTAACAATGTTACACTCTTCCTAACAGACTAAAGGTCTTCTGCAGTTATCATGTAACTCCATTGCATATTTTACAAGTGACACTGAACATTCTATTTCAAATAACTCTCAAATCCAGTGCCAAAATTTTCCCTTCTCACATATCACACAGACAACAGTTGTGCAGCACTACTTCAGTATGACCCAGGTGCACATCAGAAGGCAGCTCCTTAAGTCCATTCCTTCACTGGCACTGGGGTTAACTACACTTTGAACTAGCCAGCAAAACAGGGGGTTAGAACTACAGGGACCGAATTCTGCTCCTGCTGACTTCCAGTGGAACTAGCTAGAACAAATACATATCTCTTCAAGATACATGAAGAAGTTAAGGTAAGTTGAATTGCAAAGTCATCAATCAATCTTTCCTTCAGCCACAACTGTTCCTTTTTCATTACTTCCACTGAAAAGCATTCTCTCCCACATCATGATGCCCTTTCATACAGTACAGCATCAACTCAGACCTAGTTCCTTCCAAAGAGAGAAATTTCTCAAGGCATTCTTGGACATGAGTGCAAATACCAGTTCAACATAAACCTGTTTATAATATTTGGCAAGGAAAGACCCTACAGAACTGGACAGAATGCTAAAAACCAGCAGAGCATGAATTAAAGAAAAGCACAGTAGAAAAATGCAACCACTCATTTCAAATCACACCCCAATGGCAACTTAAGACTGGGTCAAAATGACATGATGGTGTGTCCTACTGACACTTTCAATGTCTTCAGCAGCACTTTTCAGAATTAACAGGCTGCAGCACGCAGAGACAGTAATACAAGGGAAGAGCATAAAAATATCAACACACATGCCTCAGAGCACATTTAGTTTTCAAAGCAGCATGGGAAGGTGCACAAGAAACAGCACAGTTATGCAAGCCTCTTGGATTATAAAGGAAAAGCAAGCACTCCCAATTTTTCACACAGTTGCAACAGCACTATCACACTGCAACTCACCTCTGTTATCATGTATTTAGTCTAGTCAGGAAGCTGATTTTTTTATACAAGTTGTACAGACATCAACCTATGTCACAGGCTATGTCACACAACACCCTAAAACACGTAACTTTACTCTTGAAGGGACTTCTAGTAAATTCCTTGGCCTGAAACAGTCTCAGCTCTCCAGAGTAAATAAAAACTATAGCTCACATGACAGGAATTATGGGAAATTTCTCACCACTTAAATACACAGACAAAAGATTAGCAACACTAACAACCTGCAGGTTATTCCTTCTTATTCCTTCGCAAGTACATTTTCCCTGTAACCCCCCCCAAGAGGAAAGCAAGCTGTTTTTTATTTGGTTATGTTCAGTCTCTGTTACTTCTGCTCTTCTTTTTAAAGATTAAATACAGTTCTGAGATGTACAACACCTCCATCAGCTATAATCATCCAGCAATAGTATTACAGTACTGGAGTAAAGACTTTTATTCCTCTTATGAATATAATAACAGGGCTTTTTAAACAATTATCCCTTTAGTTCAAAGATGCAAACACAAAAAGCAAATAAAACTGGTCTGCCAGCACTGGATATGCAGAGTTGTACCCAGTGGTCTGCCCGTACTTTTCAGAAAGTTTGTAACATCGCAGGAAGTTATTGGTGATCTTTGCACCACATACAAAAATTGGGCATCAGACCAAGAGCTGCCAAGAAAAACAGCCAAGTAAAAGACTGCTGCACCAGCTACTGATCCAGCCCATTGCAGCCAAGTGCAATAACTGCATTACAGATGGGAAAGCACACAGGAACGCATTTTCAAACTTACTGGGTCATGTTCTAAACCATTTATGCTACTTTCCTTCGTTTTGTCTGAATATTGAAAAATGCAATTTCAAATATGCTTTGCATGTGGCATAACTATGTATTTATAAGTATGCTATGGTTATGCTTCCTCGAGTATGAGTTTATCTAACAGTTCACTGCAGAACAGGGGGAGGGGAATCTCCTCTTTTATTCTCTCCCCACACCTTCTCTGACAGCTCACATCCTCGTCAGACTTTCCACAAGCCAACTGAACTTACAGGAAAGCAGAAAACTCAAGAAAGCATGAGTTTTTCTCCTATTCCAGTGAGCTAAATTGGCCTATGAAAATTCCAGTGACCTACAAAGCTGACAGGGCAGAAGACAGAAAAAAAGGACAAGGTGAAGGGGAGAGATATGGGTTTGATGGATGAACTGTTTGAGGGCTAAGGAATTGGCTGGATGTCCACATCTGAAAAGCTGCAGCCCTGTGTAATAAGCAGAAACCAGTAATGAGTGATGCCCCAATACTATTTAATGCCTCCAGCAATGAAACACAATGGGATCAGGTGCTCCTTCAGTGAGTTTGCAAATGACACCAAGCGGAGTGGTGCAACTGATGGACTGGAGGGAAGAGATGACATTCAGAGGGACCTTAAAACAAACTCTCTCTACATCACAGCTTGTAAGTGCTGAGCAGAATTGCAAATCTCCATGGTGGGGAAGCAAACATAAATTTCCTTCCTGAAAGAAGCCTGACACAGACTAAGCAAATAAAGATAAAACTGAAGAAGCTTTGAAATAAAGTAGTGTGCAAGTTTACAAACTCCTAAAAGTTTCTTCTGCAGTCCGACTTGTCTCAAACATCCTCATACTAAATGCTTTCATGAGTGTACAAGAAGGCACAGGGGCTACGTGCTTTGCTGACAACTCATTCTGTTTTTCTGGAAAAAAATCCTATTGGCTTAATATGGCTTAAACTAATGGCATTTATTATGGCTGCAGCTAAGGGGTGCGAGATTTCGGGAAGAGACTTGGTGCAGGCAGAGCCTAAACCTCTGCCCCACGGCAGCGGGAATGAGGGGCTGGGGAGGATGGATGGATGGATGGATGGATAGGTGGATGGGTGGGTGGACGGATGGATGGGTGGGTGGAGGGATGGGTGGGTGGATGGAGGGATGGAGGGAGGGATGGAGGGAGGGATGGAGGGAGGGATGGATAGATGGGTGGGGGGATGGATGGATGGGGAGACGGATGGAGGGAGTGAAGGTTTTAATTAGACACAAAAATATTTATAACTAAATCTTGGGTAGATCAACTAACACCAGTGAAG